>CAJVRI010000435.1:2792500-3392500 GCA_911649635.1 Poeciliopsis gracilis | reverse complement strand
TTAACAAAATGCACGGGTAGTTTATCACGGAACAGACGTGGCGCCACCCGGAAGTGGAGCGTAAACACCTTACTTTGCACCGGAGGCTTTGAAGACGTCCGCCCACTCCTCCGGGTCGAAAAACTGCGCGTGGAACCGCGGGGCGAAATCCGGGTATCCGAAGCCGGGCGGGTAGTTCTCGGACATGTAGGCCACACACTGCGGGTCGGGCGGCCGCTGGCCCTGCCAGTGCCACCAGAACCACTCGCTGCCATAGCCCGGCACCGAAAACACCCCCCAGTGGACAAAGACCCCCACCTTGGCCTCGTCGTACCACGGCGGAAGCGGTCTGGCGTCCAGACTGGTCCAGTCCGCGGTGTAGCGAGCCGCCGCGGGACACGCCGAGGCGACGAGGAGGAGCAGGAGGGAGACGGCAGACATGGCCGGTACCGATTGGCCTAAAGTAACTGATTAAAAGTCCTTTGGATCTGCAGGACGAGCCTCTTGTTGCTGTTTGTTTCCTCGTCACGTGACTGGAATCACGCGCAGCTTCAGGAAACAACTTTCACTTTTTTTTTCTTTTTTTTTATGGGCTTATTTTGTTTTCCATTGTTCTCAGATTAATTAATCAAACCACTCGTTATTGATCTCCTGCTATATTTCTGTTTTTAAAGCATATTTTTGATTTTAATCCTCTCGTCTTCACGCTCAACACACCTGGACTTTTAACAATGCGAGTTTTCAGCCACTAGATGGCAGCACGTCTGAGGGCACCTCCGCTTTCACGAGCCTGTTAAACTTCAAGAATGCATAAGCATGGAGAAATGCTTATTGGTCACCGTCACCAGTTTCAGTACAGTACACATAAACGGAGGCGCCAGGTGTTCAGAGACATTTTATTTATTTGAATTCATGATCGATGTCTCAACCCCGATCCTGCTGGACGAGAACAAAATCTGCCATTTCTCCATACAGCAACTCAGAGAAATGAAAATTAATAAAACATCCAAGTACAATGCAAACAAAAAGCATCCATGTGCTGAATTTTAAACAAGATTTGTGAAATGTTCCTTTCCTAACAAGCTCCAAACAAATCTCCATAGTGACAAACTGCTCTTTGGTACTGTTTTTTTTTTTTTTTTCCAAAGAGCTTGTCGATATTGCCATAATCTTGTTAATCCATTGTTTCAGAAATATTTACATCAAGGCTTAATGTTTTACTGAATGACAACATTATCTCCTTTTTGAAGCTAGTGATGCTCACAGATTTGTGATCTCTGAGGTCTACAGACAAATCATTTGACTTCTTTGCTTGGTTTCTACAGCAGCACCTTACAGACACAGGCGCACGCTCCATCTCCATTTAAAATCGTCGTTAATTACTCAAGTTCCAGAAAAAGCGAACGGGCGTGAATACTTTTTGTCGGCACTGAACACGTTTGAAATTTAAAGTTACATTTACACATGATTTCACAAAAGCCGGACAGGTTTCCTGCTACTCGCTAATCACTGACACACGATGACAGGCAGCTTCGGAGCGGAAATTCAGGACACAAATGAGTGAGTGAGAGAGTGAATAAATAAATAACTTTGCAGTAACAATAACTGCAACGAGGCCATGTTTTATTACTCGTTGATGGTAAAATTCACAGTGTATGACTGACATCAGAGCATTCAGCAAGCTGTCTTTCCAGCATCTGTTTCTCCACCAAGTCCTCCACTCTGCCGACCTCCACCTCGTCCACATCGTCCATAAAGCTCGACCAGTCTGTGGTCCCGTCCGCACGCACCAGGGGCTCTGGCTGGCCGGACGGGTCGGCGGGCGCAGAATCTTCGTGAGTGGTGGTCACGCAGTTGCAGCTGTCGCAGATGCCGAAGCGCCTCAATCCCGGGGAGACGTTTGACCCTGTGAACGTTCGCCTGCAGCTCTTGCATGATACCGGCCAGTAGTGCCTGTGAACCTATGGACAGACACACAGTGGGCATTGGGTTCACTTGGATTAGAGTTTGTAAGGAACTGAAAAAAAAAACATTAAATGATTACTGAAGATTATTGTAGGACAAGTCATACTAACAAAATGGTATACATAAAAAAAACACGATGGCCACACTTCACTCTTACACTGAGGGCGTGGGTCCGGAGATGCTCCTGTCGTGTGAACCTCTTGCCACACATGGGACAGGGGAAGGGCCTCTCTCCGGTGTGGCAGCGGATGTGTCTCTTCATGATTCCTTTCTGCTTGGCAGTGTATGGACAGAAAGGACACTTGTGGAGTTTTACTGGCACTACCAAGCCATCGCCTGCAGGGGAAGCAAGGCGACAACTGAATACATACAAATCTTCTGCTTTCAGATTTGTTGTATTTAACTTGGTCTTAGGTTATTGCAGCTCGTTCATTGACAGTTAAAACTGACTGAATGTAATTACCTGTGTCCTCTCCGAGCCAATCAGACTGGATCTCCATTATAGATGACCCAACAAAACCCAAACTTTCATCCATTCTGCTACTTCCTGTGCTGCTGCCAAGTCCTTGGTTGAAGCGCTGACCTGCTCGGTCCCCCACAGGACTGGGGCCTCGGGGGCCTTCACCTCTGGACAGAATCTCCATCAGCTGTCGGGTGTTAAACGAAGGGCTGTATCCTAGAGGCGACCGCTCATTGGAGCCTGAGGGACTTTGAAGTAACCTGCTATGGTGTGTGCCATGCAGAGAGGACCCAGGATATGGCGCGAGGTCTTTGGTGTCGGGGGACTCCACGAGTTCCTCATCAGGGTCATACTCTATTTTAGGGTTCACCAACTCTGGGGTCAAAGCAGAAGATGAGGAGGAAGAGAGATTAGTCTGATCCATGTGACCCTTTTGGTCTTCCCTCCCAGATGGAAACCCCTCCCTAGAGGAGTAAGCGCTGTCAGTGTTTCTACTGGAGGCTGCTGGCGTGGCAACTGCGGTAGACAAGGGGGTACTTGTCGAAGTCCCTTCCTCAGGACCTAAACCCGACCCCCCATCTACTTCTGCAGCCTCTGAACTTGTCCCTGTAACAGCTGTGCCCCCAGCGACGGTTGCAGACGGAGTTCCGCTGTCCGCGGGTCCAGTTGCTTCATTGTCCTTCCGGTTCTCTTTCTTCGTGTTCCTCTCCTTATCCTTGTTGCAAATCTCCAAAGAGGAGTGGATGTACTCTTTACAGAAGTTCACGAGCTCTGTCATTTGCAGATAGCTAGCCGCTGACATCACCTCAATCACGTTGTTGCTGTTAAGAGCCAAGCGGCCAGAATAGAGGAAGTCGAGGATGACGGAGAAGGCGTCGGCTGTCACGATGTCCAGCGACGCTGTGCTGCAGCGCTGGCCGCTGTCCTGAAAAGTCATTCCCAAATTTAAAACTAGAAATCTGCAAACACTTGGCTTTGAACTGTTGTAAAACATCAGTTAATGATTTTGTGTAACAGCTTGAACCTTCAGGGTAATGGATGTACCAATTACATTTAACCTACTTAACATGTAGATAAATTCATCCACAATTAACTATGCCCAAATTATATTTAGGCATATTATTTATTTTTTAATCAGATTTCATTTTGATTTTAAAATGATAAAGAAGTATTTCTGCAAAAAACTGTATGATTTGTTTTCTAGCTTTCAGTCCAGTTTCAGAGCTCACCACGTTACTGAGTCTGTTCCTGTCAAAGACATACGGACTGTGGCAGAACCACAGTGCCAGTACTTTTGGATCTTAGAGCAACATTCGACAATGATATTCTGATTAAGCAACTGGAGAGCTGGGTAGGACTCTCTGGAGAAACAACTTTGTGTCAATAAGAAACTTCTTGTCAGAGCGGACAGAAGTCACAGGTGGTTTATCCCAAGGTTACATTTTGGGGCCCTTTGAGGTCTCTTTAAAAGCTACATGGTTGTGCTAGCTCAGATTATAACAAGTAATAAGATAAATCTCTCCAGCTGAATGGAAACAAAGCTGATCTTTGGACCGAATGGGTCAACTTCAGTTACAGCTAAACACTACCAGTCGAGTCTGAAATCTTGGTGCTATTATATTCTCATACTATAACTTTCAGACACCTAAAGACAGTTACAAAGTCAGACTTCCATCACCTGAAGAACATTTCCAGGATCAAAGGACTAATGTCCCAGCAAGAGCTAGAGAAACTCATCAATGAGTCATTTTGTCACATTGATAACTGCAGCAGTGTCTTTAAAAGTCTGTATAAAATGTCTGTTGAATCAATGCCGCTCGCATTCTCACTGAAAATAGGAAAATGGAGCAAGTCACCCCAAACTGGCTCTCTGTAACTCGGATAAAAGACTTTAAACACTGATTTCATAAATCACTGAATGGATTAGTGCCAAAATACATACAAGATCTGTTGTTGTTGTGTCAACCTTCCAGATCACTCAGGGCTTTTGGATAAAATCTACTCTTCATCCCCAGAATCAGAATCAAACATGAAGAAACAGCATTCAGTTTTATGCTCCTCTCATGTGAAATTTATTTATTCACTAGAAAATTGCAAAAATGCTGAAACACAGACTTCTAAACCAAAAACCGGCCTGCTTACGGCTGCCTTGATTAAATAATAACTGGAACATTGATTAATTTGTAACCTTCCTTCAAATATTTCATGAGTTTTGAAGATGACACTTTAACACAAGCATTTGCTCAAAATATTCTTACACAGAACGTGTAAGAACTCTGCTTCTGTCTGATGGAGAGCAGACAGAAGCAGAGACAGAAGCAGAGACAGAAGCAGTGTGATCCTCACCTGCAGGTAGTGAACCAAAAGAGCCCGGAAATAGCCGCTTCCAGCAAACAGCACGTTACGGTGGGCTTTGAAAACACGCCCCTCCACCAGGATGCTGCAGTCGCAGAAGAAGTCTCGCTTTCGCTGCTCATTGAGCTCAAACAGCAGTTTGGGCAGATAACAGGGAACCTCCATGTTTCTCCTTCACCGGGATTCTAGCAGGTGGGGGGTAAAAAAACAAACCCTGCGGGTGATTATCTTTGGGTAAAAATGGGAATAATGCGATGTTAAAATGACCTAAAACTACAACTGAGGAGTATCTAACAGTTCCATCTTCGATTCTTGCCATTACTTTTGGCATGCGAATCCACAACATTTTGAAACAAAACTAGCACATAAAACTTCATATTTTATAAACAATAATATCAACCTATAATGAAAACAGGAAGTGACTTACGCTCTGCTCTGTTTGCTAACGTGACAGCCTGCGCAGCTAGCGCTAGGTAGCTAGCTGCTAATGCTTAGTCGAGCAACACAACACAGCTGCGTCACACAGCAGGCCTTAACGAAGCGTTTTATACTATAAACCCTTTCATGACAGACTTACCTGTGTTCTCAGAAGTACTCTATAAACCTACTCGGTAAAGAAAGACAGCAGCCTGCAGGACTCATTGTCCCATACCCTACAAAAGCAAAGACTTCCGCTTTCGTTAAACAATTACGTACAATTTCCTCGTCCAATCATTTGACCGAGCGAGAGTCAAACGCCGTCTCTGCCCCGCGTTGGACGTGAAACGGCGTTGGTGACGTCACGGACGTCCTCACGGAGTCCGTTTCGTCACACCGTGGCGCATGGCCCTAACTAGTAAAAGTGTTGTTGCGGTATTTGCTAGTGATTGAAAAATATTGCCCGTATTAATTTTGGGTGCCAAAATTTTGGTTTCCGCAGCCCACAGGAAAAAAAAAAGAAAGAAAATGACACATAAGAAGAAACAACAGAGATAAAGAAGGCATAAATAAAGGACTGGATAATGCAACATAATCACAAACATGCTTGTCTTCACATGCTGTGCTGCAGAATTTTGTTCTCTTCCAGAAAGCATTTAGTATTCAGATAAAAATTTAAATCCTTCATATATGGATTAATTGCTGCAAAAATGTGAATAGGAAGGAAGATGATCCATACCTATCCACATACATTTTTTTCTTTCAAATAAAAACCCAGGAAAGTGTAACATGTAAATTCAGCCTTGATTACTTAAACACCACTAAATGAAATCCAGTGCACTCCATTGCCTTCAGAGGCCAGTTAATTGTAATTGTGTAATTTTATTCAAGTATAAATTCAGCTATTATGTTTGTTAGAGAAGATGAGAGAACAAAAACCACAAAGAAAAGGGAACAAGGTCAAGAAGAAGTTTAAAGCAGGATTAGGCTATAAAACAATAATCCCAAACTTCAAACATCTCATAGAGGACTGCGGCATCCAGTGTGAGGCAACCGCTAAAAGACACGCACACTATTTGCATGTCTTTTAGTGGTTTAGTTTGCCCGACCGAACTGACAGGTCGGGCAAGGAGAGCATCAATTGGAGAATTAGCCAAGATGTCCACAGTAACTCTGGGGACCTGCACCAATTCATGGCTGAGGTGCAGGAATCTGCCGAAACCAAAAATGTTTGTTGTGGGTTCCATAAATTTGGAAAATACAGTTGCTGTAAGAACACCAAAATAAATCTCATTTAAAGTTTTCAGCAGGCCATGTAGAGGAGATGGAAAGGAGGCGCTCATTACTGAGTGAAATAACCCTGTAATGAGCGATATCAAAGACATAAAAAAAAACACTAAACACATAATACTGCAACTAGTGGCATTGTGCCTACAGGATACCCCATTTCAATCACATGATTAAAAAAGATTTTACAAGCAAGGCTGTGTGGTAAGGAGTGGCTGGCAAACCGGAGCATATTCATTAATGTGAATGGCCTAGTCAAGGTCCAGACCTAAATCAAATTAAGAACCAGTGCCAAGATTGTTGTAATTGCTTTGGAAGCTGGTTCCCCAAAGTACCGGCCCTGGGAGGCATAATGCGTATTTTTATTTGTAAAATAAATTTTGAAAACTGTTAATTTCTTGGGTTTTGCTTTATAATTAAGCATTGCTTTGAGTTGATCTGTCGTATAATTTCCCAATAAATGACAATTTGTGGTTGTAATGGCAGGGAATTTTACATGTATTCAAGGGGTATAAATACTTTTGCGAGGTATTACAAAATACATTCTTACTTCAAAAGCCTTGCGAAAATGTGACGATTCGCTTTAAAAAGCTCTAAATCCTGTCAAAAACGTAATTCGTCTTTGTCACCGGCAGTATAAGTTACAAAAGGTCCTGCCAGTGATCTTGATGATAATCGCCTCCTGTCCCTCTTGCACCACTTTGAGCCCGCAGCAGCACACCCGCCTGCCCTCATTGTCTGCTCATGAATACTTGTTTATTTGCCTTCCATTTTGGAAAGAAAATAGTTCCTTTCTCATTTTCAGACGCAGCGGGGATAAACAAGAAGTTCCTTTAGAGCTGCACCACACCCTCGACGCACAATCCGCAGCTTTTAGAAGTGTTCTTTGCGCTGATGGGTGCCGACCAGGCAACTTATTTGTTTCAGATATTTTCCCATGGCAAACAGCGTGAACACAAAGGCTTCGTGTTGGCCTGATGGAACCACAGAACCGCCACACTTGAGCTTCCTCTCTCTCTTTTTTTTTTGAAAAATAAAATTTATGGTACCTCATAAAAAGAAAAAAAAATACTTTATTCATGCTAAATATAAAGTACCATAGCCCAGCGGGGATTCGGTTCAGGCCTTGTAAACTTGACGCAAAGTCATCAAGGGCCAGTTGACCCATCTGCAACGACCAGAACCCGAAACGAAACTTAATTAGGTTAAGCTTTGTGGTAGTTCTGGGTGCTGACCTTCTTCTCACTGCGCCTCAGGAGAACACAAGGCCTTTTGTTTTGGTCATTTGTTGACTTCATGGCAGGAAACTCCCCCTCATGCAGGCCTTCCACAGTCAAGACCGTGAAGCTCCTTCAGTGCCACCAATCCGGGTGACAGTTTAACGCCGGTTTACACCCAGCAACCCTTTAGGAACGAACAACATTGGTGATTTATGATCGGGCTTTTGCCCCATGCCTGTGATTATGACGGCGCGTGATTTACCGATGGAAAGCCAGACGAGAAAAGTAAATAGATGTAGCGATCACTGCTGTTATGTAAGGTCGCCTCCGAACGCGGGACCTCACTCATTGTGCGCGTTAGCCACTCGGAGACCCACGGCTGGCACAGAGGGCTCCAACGGCACTCCGCTGGGTCCCTGTGGTCTGCGCCTCAGCTCATAACAGCCACTTAGGCCGGCATTTTCCCAGGCTGAGACAACACACCACGGTGGCAGCGGGAGCCGCAGAGAGGGCCTGATTAAAGACTAGAGACAATGGAGGGAGAGTGAGCCGGGGACCATGGTGGCATTTTCCATCTCCGCCACTGTCTCCTGGGGGGACCAAGTATGTGCCGTGAAACGTTTGAATTATCCCAGAATCTCTGGAATTCAGACGGAGGCACCGCGGAGAGGACCCTCGACCGGGGATCAAAGAGCTTTGAGAGGAGTGCGGTAGACTGGTGGTGAAGTCGAGTACATGGTGGAGCATGTGTTTGTGTGTTTGCGTGCGTGTGTGAGCACAGGGGCATACTTGTGTGCTTAAGAGCACTCAGTTGAAAAAGATAAAGACAATGTTTAAGTTTGAAGCATTTATAGCTTCATGTGTAGGGATGTTTAAAAAACAAGAAAGGGGGCCCATGTTTGGTTTTTGAGGAGACATTGATCACTGAGTGGTGTATAAAGGCATGTGGGGAGTATGTGTTGCTGTCCTTTTATCTTTCATAGGATCAAATAATGCAATCATAGCCAATCATTGTAAGTCTAATACAGTGGGCGCCCCTCTTTAGCTCGGAGACGCCACTCTCTGTGGTGGCTGAGGGACAGAAAGAGCAAAGCAAGAGACGGGGGTGAACCTCGTCTTTCTATGGCCATCTATCTCTCTGTAATTATCACTTAATGTTCCTCTGTGTTCTGGAGACGTCTGTCTCTTGCTCTGTCTTTTCTGTTCCTATGGAAGAGGACAACAAGCATGAGTCAGAAATAAATCTGCCAGCCTTTTTATCATCGTATATTTAGCCTCAGAGCAGAGTGGCAAACGAAGCCGTCCCAGACCGCCAGCTTCCGGTATCGCAGGGCCTCGGCGATGGCTGGTTGGCTGGCCGTCTTCGCCACAGCTATATCCCAAAGATCAAAGCATCCTTTACTGTAACAAAGTCAGCTTCACAAGTTTTGACTTTAACTGAGAGCGAAAAAGCCAAAGTCACCAATAATCTACAACAGGCAGTGTCTTTGCATGTGCCATTTTGTCAAGTTACAGCTACAAGTTTTATAGGAATTTGGTGTGCGTTTTCCCTACCAGTTTTGAACAGCTAGACACCAAATGTTTTTGTCCATTCTTCTTTGTAAAACAGCTCAAGCCACATCAGACCGAGTAGAAAGTGTTTGTGAACATCAGTTTTCAAGACTCACCACAATAGCTAAATTGTGTTGAGGTCCTCAGTCTTAAGTCTTGCCAGTGAAACTTTCTTAATTAAGGTGTTATGATCCTTGGGTGTTTGTGCTTTGGGTCTCATTTGTGTTTCCATTTTGATCGTTTCATTGTTGTTTATTTACTTAGATCTCGCTCTGTTGCTCATTCCCTTGTGTTTTTGGTCTCGTAGTTTATCTACATTTGTGCTTTTGGATTTTGTGTCGCAAGATTAGTGTTCCTGTCTGTTTCTTGTTAGTTTCACAAACCCTCTTTGTTCATTTGTCTCTATTCCTTCAGTTCCTTCGTCCTGACAGTAACTGGTGTGACTTATCACCTGTTGCCCATGTTATTGTCCACCTCTGTCCCTCTCTGTATATGTCGTTCTTTGGTATTTCCATGGTTACATCTGGTCACTAACTACGTTTCCCCTGCTGTGTCGCTGCCTACGACCTATAAGTTGTTCAGTTTCTGTTTACATAATGGATCCCTAAGATCATTCCAAACCCCTGTCTGCATTTTAGTCCAACCTTAATATTACAAATCATCCAATAAGGACTTTTTGTCCCAGGCTGTACATATCTTGGGACGTCTATGTCATACTGTTTTATGACGAATCTACTGCTGTTTTGGTCTTGATGATGTTTTTTTGTTGGACCTTTCTGATTGTTACATGTCAAACATTTTGCAACGAAAACATTTTGGTTATTTGATTTTATTATTGATTTTTTTTTTTGTACTGAAATTTGTCTTGATCTTTCCTGGTCAAAGGTTTTACAGGATGCGCTGCATGGTGCAGAGACAACAATCCTCGGTGCAGCAGACTCTGGCTCCTTTCTCCTCTCTGCCCATTTCCTGTGTGGTGACTGTCAAAGGCCTCTGGTGCTGTAAAATGTTTTAAAAAGGGGAGAAAGTTCATTTCACTGTTGTTGATGCCCAGTGGTTTGAACCGTGTTGTTCCAAGCTCTGGATTCTGTTTTCCCAAAGGTAAAATTTGTGGACTGTCCATCTAAAAGTTGTCTTGTCAGTTGAGCTGCGGATCTTCCAAGTTACCATTGGACGGCTTTTCTGCTTCCCTCATTATTTTCCTGCTCAGTTTGTCAATTCATGCAGGTGGAAAAATTTATTTTACTTATGTTTATGGTTTTGGACAAAAATGTTAGCAACATATCTGATCACATGTTTCGTATGGTTACTATGTTTTGTTTTTTTTAAATGTTACATTTAAAGTCATCAGTCATCCAAAAAGTTTGTTTCTGATATGAAATAAAACAACTTAAGTGGGAACCACTATCTGTTTTTGTTTGTTTTTTTTCACATTTTTATTAAGAAAAAGACATTTAATAAACTATTTATTCCCCTCAATAGTCGATGGGAAAAACCCAGACATACATGTACTAAATTATCAATTTATTTGACAGCCTCACAAGCTTATTTAATAATGTAAAAACAACTTCCAGTGCAATTAGGAGTATAGCAGCCAATGAAAAATAAATAAAACATTGACAAAAACAATAAGTTGACTACCTTGGTCAAAAAATAGCTGAAACAAACTTTTATTTGTGTGGTCCATAAACTGTAACCAGGAATTCTAAATAAAATGTAAAATAAAATCAGAGCAGAAAGGATGAAATTAGACTGAACAGATCTGCCTTTATGCATCAGGCGCATTGCCAGCGATGCCTCATCTAGAATGTCTTTTATAATATCGGGGACGATACAGATATTACTATTGGATCGGTGCATCTCTAATCTTAAATATGAATCTGCCAGAGTACAAATAATTTTGGGATAACCGTATGTCACACTTCATGTGATAAAAGACATTACGTGACATTCAAAGACGATGGACTCGTTGTAATGGTGAAGTTATCCTGGGGAATGTCCAGCTATCTGAAATATAATTCTTGCCCTGAAGTTTTTGATTTTTGATGCGGCAGCTTTATTTGGTCTGCCACTTTCTTTCCCCGTCTCTGTCCTTCCGTGTCTCGCTTTTTACTTTAGCTCAAGACAAAAATATCTAAACAAACAAATGAAATTAGTTTCTACTGACATTTTTTTGTTGTTGTTCTTTTTCTTTCTACTAAAATCTCATTAGTGAAACGTTTTTAGAAACGAGTATCGAAGCTCCACCCAAACCACCAGAGCAGGAAGGGCCAATAAAAGATGAAGAGGAGTGGGCGGTGAATTTATAAACATGTACACTGTGTGCTTAATTATTAGGCAAGTCGTTTAACGATTATTTTTATTAATCACTAGCTGCAATGCACTGGGTTAAGTCAAAGTATTAATAAACCTCAAACATGAATGTTTAAGAAAGCAAATGGGAAGTTTTGGTTTTCTTAGAATATCTATATGTTCATAATTAGTGGGTAACTATGACCATTATTATTATTATTATTATTTGCATAATCAAAATCATGCAAAAAAGAAAAATACACACTTTCCCATTTCACTCTTTGTTCTTGTTCAATTGTTCTTGCGCTTATTCCTGAAGGTAAGTGTCACCTTTGTTAGTTGCCATGCCGATCCAGGACATCAAGTGAGGCTGAGGCAGCAGCGAAGTAGAAGAAAGAAATACTGCCACCTGCAGGTGGGAGGTAGTAGTCACTTAAATCTGATGTTACAGACAATTTTTGATTGAACTCACAGTGATGCATTAGCAGAAAATGATTCTGGAATCGATTGATTTTGCAAGAATTTCCGCGACCGTGGAGTCACAAAAAAAATAAAATAATAATAAATAAATAAATAAAAATGGAGGGACTGATGTAATTTGACTGTTTTAAAACCTCTTTCGATTTGACCGCTAAATGAATATCAGAGCACACAATTGTTGTCTACAAGTTTCTATTTATGTGTGCCTGTGGAGTCTGGAGGGCCACATGAAAAGCTTTGGCAGGCCGAATTTGGCCCCCAGGCCTCGAGTTTGCTTTGCGTACTGTCATAGCCCTGAAAAATGCCAACACTAGCAACATTATGACGTTAAATAACATGCAGTTTACAAGTCATAAGAGCATTTCAACCAGGGCTGTAAGTGCAGTAGGATTCCCTGAAAATAATGATTCTCAAATCTCATTCTTCTTTGTTCGCCCAAATGCATTTTTATCCTTTTTCTTAATCTCAACTCTTGGGGTGAGATAAGAAAAGCAAAAGAGCAGACAGAAATTCAAATTTATTAGCTTGTGCCTCTGTGCTTCTGAGAATTGTTTACCCATAAAAGTTTTGTCCGTGCGCCAATAAAGAATCCACTGAAGAGATGAAAATGCCTTCCATTATTATCAACATCCTCCCCTCATCAAAGTCTCATTTCTTTCCAAACACATCCAGCATAACCCCCTTCTTGGAAAACTAAAAACGACCCAGTAGAGCACTTGGTGGTACTTCTCCTTTTCCCTTTCTCTTTTTTTGTGGAGGCAGGGGGCTTATGCTCATCCTTGTGAGCTGCCGTCAGAACGAGGTGCGAGCAGGAAGCCTTCCCTGATAGGACTCTAATCTGAGGTGTAAAGTTATACGGGGGATTTGGGGAAGTGAGAGGCTGTCAGGGAGCGGTGGGCCGGAGTGCCTGGGCGTCTTTGTCTGCGCGCTTATGAGCGCTCCGCCGAGCCGATTTCTGAGTCATCTAAATCGTAATGTTTTCACATCGTGCTCTGAGGAGCAGGTGGTGATCTCATTTGTTTTGAAATAAAAAAATAAATAAATAAAAAAAAAAAGCACACACGCCCTGAAACTATTGTTGCCACTTAAGGATTTTCATGTCATGTTACAACTAGGGATCCACTTTATTCGCTTTCCGATACGATACAGATATTTGAGGTTTATCGTCAGCCGATACCGATCTGATACAGAAAAGCAATGCTGAACTGACTTAAAACATTTCTTTATAAAAAAAAAAAAAAAAAAAGACATTGCACTGAATTACAATTTTATTTGGTCACTACAGCACATACAATAACAGCAAACATGTAAACATCTAAAAGAGCTGTAGGGAGCCGAAAATCTGTTGACGGGGCAACTGGTGAAGATGCAATGCAAACATCTGTCTTTATCAAAGAGGATAAGGCGTGGCAATTGGTTAAAAGCCATGTTTCGGCTTAACTTGAAAGAATTTCAGAGTGATGTTTGTCTTTCAGCAGGAAAATAACGCTAGCAAGATGGAATAGTGTAGATTAAACAGAATGGCCCAGTCAAAGTACAGCCCTAAACCCATCGAGAACCTTTCTCAAGACTTAAAAATGGAGGTTTATGGACATTCTCTATTCAACCTAAATGGATTTGGACTAAGCTGCAAAGAAAAATTGGGGGACAGTGGGATTGTGCAAAGCTAATATCCTAATATTGATGACTTTCTAATATTGCACTGATGCAAACTCAATAAAAATACAAGCCGTCCGAAGTTTTCACATTTGTATTTACAGAAAATATTTCTTAAAATGTTTTGTATTCCGCTTCACATTAACTACTTTGTGTGATTTATCCCATAAAATCCCAACAAGGGAGCCTGTGGACGTGAGGGGTATGAACGATGGTTTTTTTTATTTTTATTTCACAGCATAAATCCGAAGCTGACGGAGAAATCAAACCTCACATGGCAGCATGCCGTAAAACATTTGTCTCCCCCCCATAAACGTAAAATACGGTCAGCTTCCGAACCCAAAAAAAAAATGCTTAAGCGGGCTAATATTAGCCGACTCTTAAAATCCCCTCTCCCCCTGCTCCCACCACCTTTTCCACTTACCCCCCCACCCCTCTCTCTTCCCAGTCATCAAATCAGACACAGTCACACGAGTGGCCCGGGCGGGTGGGGGTGGGTCGGTCGGGTGGATTAGCCTTGAACCCTTTGATTTTTCACTTTTTCCTTCTTCCTCCTCAGCTCTCTCTGAGGCTCATAAAAGGCTCCGTGCCGTGTGTGATGTGGCAGAGGAGCGCAGTCAGAATGGACTGATTACGGAGGAGCGCCCGCGTGCCTTTGAGTCATGGCACCAAAATACATTCTTCAAGTGCTTAAATATAGTAACAGTTTGGCTTTTTAAAGTCTGTTTTTCTCACTGGAAGACTGTGGGGCATCCTCTTCTGGTATTTTTTTTTTCTTTTTGAAAATGTAAATCAAAACCTTTTTTTTTTTTTTTTTTCCCAATGCACCCAAATCCCTAACCCCAGTCTTCCCCTTTATTCCCTTTTTATTTTGTTTTTGGTTAGTTTGTTTAATCTTATGAAGGGAATTAACTTGGTGTGGGAAAGGCAGAATTCTTTGAGCGAGAAGTTAAGTTGTTTTGGAGAGTTGTGTACATAAGCATTTTCTCTCTCTCGCTCTCTCTCTCTTTTTTTCAGCACAGGAAGAAAAAGTGCCGGGGGGTTTGTGCCAAAACCTCATGAAGTACAGATAAAAAGGAGCTGAGTGAGAGGGAGGCCGCAACACCGCGACAAAGATACGGGGCTGTCCAAGCAAAGCGCTTTACAAATGACAATCTCCAGGGGGAAGACTGGCGGCAGGGTGGGGGCGGGTTGGGGGCTCAAATCTGGATGGATTGTTGGGAAGAGAAGGAAGATGGGTACCGAGACGGGGGGGGGGATGGGGGAGGTGATTGGGGAAACAACCCCCCCCCCTCCCCTATCCAACTCCCTTCTTTGGCCACATTAAAGACATAAAAAAGAAAACAAACAGAAAAACATGTCTGACATAAAGAGGCTGGTTTCCGCGGCGACAGCACAATGGCTGCCTGTGGCTCTTGGGGGGGGTCGGGAGGGGGCCCTCGCCGTCCCGTCTGGGGGCCCCAGCACCAGCGAAAGTCACCGCAGTCACAGGCCCCATCAAGCGTGTGTGAAACATGGTGAATGTCATCGCAGGCCCAGTGCTGTGGGAACTGTCATGAAAGGGACCCCACTCGGAAGCCACAAAAGCCCCTTTCTGCCGCGTCTCCTCGGCTTTTAGCCTCTTTATTTATCTTTGCGCAGAGGCGGCGGGGACGATGGGCGGCGTGGGGGAGCGGGGAGCTGAAGAGGGACGACTCATTCCCCAGTCTCTGTTCTCGCTCTAGGTATCCTGCTCTCGCTTACAGGCGGCGCGGCCCTCAGGCGCTGACCTTTTGACACATCAAACCACAGCGGCCAGACGCCATCTTACCGCCGATGGCTTCTTATGCACCTCATATCCACAAAGCGGGCAGAAACGCCTCGTATATCCGGGTTAACGGTTGAAAAGACGGCTAGACGTGTCGGGCATTCCTCGTGTGTCTGAAGAGGACATAACTCCCTCATGGGTCCAGCCAGCAGAGTGCCAACCCGCCCCGGTGCCAGTTCCCATGCCAATCTAATGTTGATCACTGTGACTGAGCAGCCAGCATCTGTCTGATTATTACAATGGCCTCATACTAATAGGGAACTATGAACTTTGAGCGTACATGGCAGCGGCATTTCCAACCGGGCGCCACGCTGGCGACATTTAGTGTCTAGACAGGACTCGCAGGCAGCCGACACACACTCGCTTTGCTTTTAAAGGGCTTTTCGGCTGGACGTCTTTCGGGACCAATGCTATTTGAACAAGTCAAGCGACATTTGAAAACTGGGAGCAGCACGGGTCTGTTTCAGCCAATCAGTGAAAACTGTATTTGGCTCAGTCTGCAGAAAACGTTCAAACAAAATGGTGGGGCTCAGCGACAAACAAAAGTAAGATTTTTTTTGCATTCGGTTTTTTCCATGTGTTCATTGAAGATGAACATGACGACACAGCGTTTTTCAAGTGAGGCCAGGTCATCACAGATAGACTTCATCCCACTATATATCCTGAAATAAATGTCACAGTGTGAAGAGTGTGGAAGGAAAACGGCAAAACGGTGGAAAAATCTGAAATATCTGCAAGGGTTTTCAACGCCAGCGCGCGATTAATCGAACATTTCAAGGTGTTAACAGGACGTGACGCAGATTAATCGACCTGGCCTTTCCCACCTGGTTCACAGCAGAGCTGGTGCTGCGTAGCTAGCTGACCCCACGAGCACGAGCTGCGAATTTCTCACGAGAATCCCGCCGGACGAGGACAATTCGACTGACGTCTCATTACGTAAGTTCCAGTGGAGAAGAACTTTATGCTTTCTAGACAGTGAAAGGTTTACTTTTCGCGGTTTGTGTTCTTCACGTTGCCGTCCGCTGGGCTCGCGCCATCTCACGGACTTTTCCACGCGGTGACGCGTCAGAAACAGTCATTGCGGCCGAGTGTTTGGGGGGGCCCATAAACTACTGCAGCTTACGGGCCGTCCCCGCGTTTGCGTGCGGCGGCAGCAGCAACAGCAGCAGCAGCAGCAGCAGCGCGTTGGTTGCTCCTCCTGTGAATCAGCTCCCAGAGCCGCGCGCCCGCCCGCCCGCTCGCGCGCGCGCGCGGGCCTTGGCGCTGTTTGCGTGTGTGCGCAAATTGCAAAAGTATGAGCTTGTTAATTCCAATAAGGGCCCTTTTGCCTTGTTGTGGTTCGGCGGGATGGGGAGGGCGCGGGGAGGGGAGGGGAGGACATCTTGAAGTGGCTGACCAAGATCGCCAGAAATCTGCCAGGATTCCATCCCGACGCTCGGTGCCAGCTGCCCTCCTCCCCTCGCATGTTGATCACGAATAATCTGTTTATTTATTCATTCGCCTTCTTAATGACTTTCCGACACTTGCGTGTTTTTTTGTTGTTTTTTTGTTTGTGTTTTTTTTTTTGTTCCCCCCACAGCTTGCTTCATCATTGGAGATGGGAGGACGAGCTGCAAAGGGAACCAGAGTGATTTCATTCGCTGCTGATGCAGAGAAGAAAGTCAAATCTGTCTGAGGGGAGAGATGGGAGGGTGGGCGGTAAATATAACAACAAAGACTTGAAGGCCTGACTTCATAGGCATCTCCTCTTTCAGGGTTTTTTTTTCTTTCTCTTTTTTTTTTCAGTTTTCTGAAGCTGAAATGAGATCCAGATCTGAATCGAGGAGTGATTGGTAACGAAAGGATGGGATGGAAAAGGAGACGGAGAAGGGATTTTCTCTTCTGTCCCGACTCACACTCCGCCGCGACCCCCCGCCAGCCACCCTCGGGTCACGGCCATGCTGATGACTCACACTCTGGGTATCAGAAACACACGCTAACGATCGATGTTTGCGTTTCTGGTTGAAGCTCCGCAGACACGTGACCAGAAAGCTGGCAGACTGACCTAAAACGCGGGGGCTGCGTTGAAAAAATAAATCTGTCGGAAACGAATGCGATGCAAAAATATTTTTAACTGAGGAAGGAAGGAAAAGCATCAATGAAGGTTGTCGAAACTTTTGTACATTAAAAAAAAAAAATGTTGGCAAAAACGGTAAACGGAAAAAAATTGTGATTTTGATTATTAAACTGCTTCACCAAAACCACCACTGCAGCTCAGAGTGAACCTGACAGAGGTCAGCTGCGTCACTTACAGTCACAGTTTTGTACATTTTCACTCAAATAAAACAAGCTTCCTCCTCCGAGTGCCTCTGGTGGCGTCACATAAGACATGAGATCACCGCGCGGTTATGACGAGATCGGTTTAGTCTTTTGTTTTTATTTTACGGTTTTGCATTTTTACGATAAAGTATTTAATTTAAAGGTGCTTAGAAGGATTCCAGACAGAAAAGCCTTTTGGACATATGATGTAGTACGGAACGGATTGTAGGAAAATCCCACAACAAAAAAAACACATGCAAGTCAAGAAGAAGGACTGGATAGATGGAACTAACAAAAGTTGTTCTTCCAACGTTATATTACACTGATAAATCCACAAGGTCTGTGTACATTTCATGTATTCACCTTATATAACTTCATTTGCATACCGACGTAACTGTTGAAACTTCAAAAGTAACATTAAACAAGAAATTCGGACATTTAAATCTAATATAAAAGGATGCATAAAACCAGTTTATTTAAGAGCAACCAATCAGCGGAATTGTTGATTTGCGGTTCCTCTCGTGATGTCATCAAGTCGGATACAAACAAAGGAGAATAAGCACACTTGGTTCCTTTTGGGCAGCTTTTTAAAACATTATATGGAAATGGAAATTCATACGTCGTTACCAAGCTGGGTTTTATTGCACTTGTAGTTTGTTTGTGCAAAAAATAAAAAATAAAACAGGGTTAAATTGTTTCTTTAACGTTTTAACTATTAAATCTGACAAAAAGAAAAAAAGAGCAGCTTCTGGTCAAATATGCATTAAAGTTTTGGAGCCCCCTTTTGATTGAAATCAATCAATGAATCAAGTTTATTGGTGTGACACGTTTCAGCGACAAGGCAGTTCAAAGTGCTCCACATCATAAAAACACAAAGTCATTGAAGACGCCACACCGTCGACGATTAAAACCAGTAAGGCCACATTTTGCCATCATTGCACATCACACTTGTGACTGAAATGGGTTATAAAAAAAAAAAAAAAAAAAAGAAGATACGTCTTGTGGTCAAAAAGTCACTACAAAAATATTTTTTAAGATTTTTTTTTTTTTTTTTTTTTTTTTTGAGCAGCTTTATCACACATGTTTGGATATAGGTTAAAATCTTCAGAACTTTGTTTTGGACTGAGGTTAAAAAAAAAAAAAAGACAATTTACTCACTCAAAAAGTCCCAACAAAGATCTTGCACTTCTGCATTGTGGCATGTTTAAACTAACCCACCCTTCCAGTCTGCCAGGCAGGAAGAGCCGCACTCAGCTGGGCATTGTGTTGAAGGGGGCATGCCACTTGGCCTCTCTCCGTCTTGCACACACACATATGCTCACAGTGCTGGGTCAGTCAGGCATCGCTCCTAACAACCGGCGCCTCAGCCTTGTGTTTCCATGGCAATCAGCGCCAGCGATCTTCCCACGGTGGCAGCGGAACCCAGCGCCGAGTGCTGCAGGGAGCCGTGTGTGTGTGTGTGAGTGTCGGTGTGCTTGCATGAATGTGAGAGCATAAAGAGCGCTATCTTGTCCGGTGAAGAGCACAGATGTTCAGACACTCATTGGGCTGATTCCTCTCTTGACCCCTTTGTCATTGCCCCTCATGTCTGCACACACTGGCACGCACACAGAGCCGCCTCAAACAGTTGGGAATTTTTTCTCTTTTTTTTTTTGCTTCACGTTGCGCAAAATCTCAGCAGAAAATGCATGAAAATCTGTCTGCAAAGTTCTTTAACGTTCGGATCCAAGAATTTTATAAAACACTTTTTTGAAATTCGATCCTGCAGGAACGACCATAGAAAGCTTGAAAACCCACGTTATTTCCCCTATACTGACTTCCAAAAAAAAAGCGTTTCCTCAACATTCAGTTTAAAGTCCGGGCATCGTTTTGTCGCTTTTTTTTTATTTTATAATTGTTTATTTATTTTTTTGGGTAGACGCCTCATTCCCACAGCCTTAACCTCCCTCCTCGCTACTGCTACCATCGTCCAACAAAGCAGCACAATTTAAGGCAGCACAGAAAGACAAAAGTGAGGAAACAAAGTGGTAGGAAGCTCGGCAGCTAATTGACTGAGGATGACTGAGCAAAATGGAAAGATGGGAGGATGGGAAGATGGAAGGGAGGGTGACAGGCCAGGGAAGGGTAGATTAAAAGGGAAGGGAGGAGGGCCTGAGGAGAGGAGGCGGGGGAGCCGAGGCTGGCAACCCTGCCCCAAACTGCCAAAGTCCTACTTTGTCATTGGGTGCCTGTGACAGAGGGAGCACATAAGAGAGGAATAGACTACGATTGGATGCCACTGATTGTGTAAAAAGGCTGAAGCGGCTCGTGAGTATTCTTACTTGTCATGGGCCCTTGGGGGTTGCTCAAGAAGCAGAGGTCCGAGGGCACACGAAGAAGCGGCGGCGCGGGAAGAAGCGAACAGAAGTGACAAGAAGGAAAACAAAGCTTTTAGAACTGACAGCGACGAGAGAGTCACTCTTCAGCGTCCCAGTGACTCCACCGACAGAGAGAGAGAGAGAGAGAGAGAGAGGCGAGGCGGTCAACGACTCATCCATCAATCCACCCGTGTCATCCATCATCGTCTGTCCCGACGAAGAGGCGAAAGGTCAAAGGAGAAAATCAATAAAAATGAAGAGACCTCACGACTACAGCTCTCCAGACTCGGACACAGACGAGTTCATCGACGTGGGGCAAGAGGACAGCTACTGGTGAGCATCTGCCCGGGCCACACCTGAGGGCTGGAGAGCGTTTCCCTCCAGAGTAAAAATTACACCGCTGCTCTCGTCGGCTAAATATACACACGCAGCAAAGGCTCCGAACATGTCGTGTGATGAGAAATGGGTGTTGCAGAGCACTGAAGTTCAAAGAGTGTGGAGGGGGGGGGTTGGAGGGGGGATGTTGGTTTTTCAGAGCTGCGACACTGATGCATTGCAGAAATGTAAATATTGAAAGCAATGACTTATTGAGGTTTTTGGGGATTTTGTTTGGGGTTTTTTTTTGTACAATCTGCAACACTTTCACTGAGATTAGCAAGCATGGCAGTTTTTCCTCAATGCAATAATCTAAAATAATAGAAAAGCCTGAAGGTACAAGTTAAAAGTAAAGCATGCTGCACAGAATGTTTTAATGCGTCAAATCTGGATGCATGTGAGTTAATAAAGAGTTGAGAAGATATGACAAAAAAACAAAAACAAAAGGTAGCTATTACCTGATGCCTGCTGGTTCTGAAACATGCAATTTTAAAAAAAAACTGCTTAATTTTAAGAAATTTTTAAAATAATAAAATAATTTTTTATATGCAGTGCAACAAAAAAAACATGTTGGGTTTTAATGTGAATTGACATCTGCATCATTTGCCTTTTCAACATTTAAGCCTCTATAAACAGAAAGTAGAAACTTAAAAGGAAGGCATTGTAGAAATAAACATGTTTCGTATTATGTTTTTAGAACTACTAGCTTCTTTTTGACCTGTTATTCCGTTGCAGTTTCTGGCTCAGCGTAGCATTCTGTGGAACGACAAACTAAACGGCTCGTTTTTCTCATCCAACTAAATCAACAGCATTTTATTAAAGGATCAACTGGTGAAGACAAAGTTCGAGCTTTGGCGCATAAAGATTGATTTCTTCAGTCACTTGAGGCTCAAATGGGGCTCATTCAATCACAAGTCATTAATCTGAGTTGTTTCAGAGCCGTGCCTGATAAGCTGCAGAAAAGAAAAAGTGTAGCACGCTCTCTCCTTAAACGCCGTCGAAACATTTCAAGTTCTTGGTTGAACTGGTCAAATTCCTTCGCGGAAAATTTCACACGCATCTGCATGAAAGGGAACGCTTGCGAATGTGCGTGCTTCCAACACATATACGCGGAGTTAAAAAGCGAGTGGGTTACGTCACGAACGCAACGTGAGCCAGTGACACAAAAAAGGGGTTTGGTGGGTTTGAAGAATTTGAGCTGCACTCTGATGTTGGAGCTGAAGGACCACGCTGTTTTTTCCAAGGCCTTCATCATCAAAAATCAACCTAAACAAAAACAGTCTTCGTGATTTGGCAGCCCTCAAGTCAAAAAAAAAAAAAGAAAAAAGAAGAAGGAAAAAAAAAAATCCAATGGATGTTCAATCTGTCTCTGCAGCGACAGTTTTGAAGGGGACTCCAAGCCGTGGAAGTCTCTCAGGGCACGTAAGACGAGAGTTCGCAGACGAACGTGATCCGTTTTGGCCGACTGCACGCTGAGGGCCACGGCTCCCAAGTTTCCTGCTGGAGCCTCCGTTGCAAAACAAAAGCGTCGCCCCGGGGCCACGTAATTATCTTCCTAAAAGTGCTTTCTCCAAGAATACACGCAACCAAAAGAGCCGATCCCGTCTCTGCTGCTGCTCAGTGCTCAAAAAAACCAGCATGATTCAAAGGGGTTGATGCGCTGCTGTTCTCCCTGTGTCACATTAAGCAGGGTAATAACAACAAGATGCAGGCGACTCAATGTTACCGCATTTAGTCCTTTTTTCCATCTTCCTTGTTTTTTTACTTACTCCATCTCCATAATGCAGCCCCGTCACCGGGTCCATGTCCCCAGGCAGCGCCTCGCAGATTCTGGCACGGAAGAAGAGGAGAGGGGTGAGCGGGAGCTTTGCATCTTCACTTTCTGAGATCCTCGTCTCCATGTGGTTTGACTCTTCAAGTCCCTTTGCTCTTCTTGTGATCCAGATCATAGAGAAAAGGCGCAGAGACCGGATCAACCACAGCCTTTCGGAGCTGCGGAGGCTGGTGCCAAGTGCTTTCGAGAAACAGGTAGATTCTCACGACAGAGAATGACAGAGGATGTCATAATTAGATCGTCACTATGACTTTCAGAGTGTTTTTGAATAAAATGTGGCTCGTCTTTTCCCCCCTTCAGGGTTCTTCGAAGTTGGAAAAAGCTGAGATTCTGCAGATGACTGTGGACCATCTCAAACTGCTGCATGCAATGGGAGGAAAAGGTACAAGAACACAAGTACTTTGAAATGCTTTTAATGTCACCTCTTACTGAAAAAGATTTGAATTAAACTGAGATTTCAATCACAGGGTACTTTGACGCGAGGGCATTGGCAGTAGACTACAGGACCCTTGGCTTCAGGGAGTGCGTCGGAGAGGTTGTGCGGTACCTCAGCTCTCTGGAGGGGGAGTCTCCGGACCCAATCGGAGCTCGCCTCGTTTCCCACCTCTCGCACTGTGCCAGTGAGCTGGACCCTCTCCTCCTACAGTCACCCCCTGCTTCCGCCTTACCCTTCCCTCCCTGGCCATGGACCTCCTTCCCGCCAATTGCCCCCGCTACGACGGCCCCGTCCTCGCCATCTTTCCCAAGCAGCCGCAGGGACCTAGCCCTGCTGGGGAGCTACCCGTCCTCCGCCTCGCTGCGTCTGGCCCCGCTGGCTGGCTGTCAGCAGGGCGCCCCGCCGCTCCTCGGACCGACAGCTCTGGCCTCCATTCACAGGGTGGCCTCTCTCCCGTCGTCTCCTGCTCTGGGCCACTCCAGGCCGAACCAGCCGTCCCCTCACAGCACCAGCTGTGCCTCACCTCTACCTCTCCCGACTGCCTCCTCTTCTTCTCCCTGTTCCTCCTCTTCCACTTCATCACCTTCTGCCCCTCCACAGATGTCCTTCCGGCCTTTTGCGCCGCTGGGCTCGCCGATAGCCCAGCGCAGGAGCTTAAGCGGAGCATCCAAGGCGCCACAGGGGTGGGGGACTGAGATCGGGGCGTTTTGAAGATCATCACTAACACATGAACTCTGCAAAGTGGACATGGACCTTTCATTTGCACCATGTAGCAAATTCGTATGAGCATTGTCTCTTTTAAGGGACTCTAAAAGCCATATCAGACAATGAGTGAAGTTTTGGATACTTACAATCATAAAATGAAGGAATGTGAAGGAATTTCTTTGTTGTATCTATGATCTTGTTTGACAAAAACACATATAGTGTCCCGCAGAGCCATATATGCTGTTATCCTCGAGAAAACTTGAGGGTGAGATTTGACTGAACTTTGAGCTGTGATGTTTTCCTTTATTTTCTCTAAAACATTTATACATTTGATGACTTTTTTTTGTTGTTGTTTTTTTGCTTTCCAGAGAATGTTTGACACAAACCTCTATAAAGTTTTAAGTGCCTTCACCCTTGTATGTGTTTCTGCTTTCTTTCACTGACTTACATGAGTAATAGCCGGCATGTTTTTGCAGCTGTCAACACAAAAGAGCAAAAGGAATGGCAAGGAGACAGAGAGCTGTACTCCTCGTTTATCCATATCTGTCACGTCTGCAAACACTGCCAACATGTTCCCCAGCCGTAACCCGCTTTGAGCATGTAAGCTGTCTCCAGCCATGGCTTATGGGAGCTGTGGTCTTGCGGTGGCGGAGGATAAACATGGTGGGAGATGGTGATGTTTTTGGGATGCCGCGGTGAGGCAAACAGACCCATCACTGTGCCCTCTAATTGGTGCTCCCCTGTAATTAACTCCGTCCTCATATCAGCCAATGCATCCCCCACCACTCCCCCTTTCCTCTCCTCTGTCTCTCTTCCATTCTTACTCTCCAATCCTGCGGTACGCCAGCGGATATCTTCTCTCTCTGTTTGTCTGCGCCGCTGTCTCCTCAACAATGGACGGACTGAGGAGAGGGAGGGATGAAGACGAGGGAAAACAAAAGGCACGGATCTGAAGGCCTGCGGTCGAGTGACTGATTCGGCATAGACGTTTAATAACAGGGTGGGGGTGGGAGGTAGGGGAAGGGGTTAGGGGTTGATGAGAGGGGCTGTGAAGGTTCAGATGGAAAACGAGGAGCGTACTCTGAATAAAAGGAAGTTGGCCAGAGCACAGAGTGTGCACAACACATCCCTGAAGAGTGATAAATGGCAGTTGCGAGCAGTTGTTTTCTCTTGGAAGATCCGCATGGCCACGCTGTGTTTCACCAGAGCTGCACGCCGGAGGGATGAGAGGAGTTTTGTGTGTGTTTATTGCTGGCCAGCGCTTTGATCTACTTCGGGATGCAATGTCTGTGGTCTGCGGTCCAAAGAATGTGTGTGTTCCGCAAAGTGCGCACTGTTTATTTGAGTGAGCGTGCTAGTGCGTGCCTCAGCCGGTCCCCTTGTGCTTCCACTCCCTTTGTGTGTCACTGTTTTGTTTATGTGGTGTGCAACCCCCGGTTGTGTGCCTGTGTGTGTGCGTGTAACGTGAGTATTCGGAGCTTGGCGTCAGGACCCGACCGCAGTGACGGCGTGGCTCTCGTGCGAGGCCGGCCGGCGGTCAGACGGACGGTATGGTGGTGGAATGTTCGAGGAGCGGGCCCGCTCGACAGACACACACACACACACACACACATTCGCACACAGAGATACATAGTTATGGACGAAAACACAAGCTGGCTGGCACTGCTCAATCCTCTGAGCGGAGGAGCCAGAGTCACCACCACAGCTTCCTGGAAGGACAACCACACTCGCATCGCGCAGGCTTTCCCACGGGGGAGGGGACGCTCCGAGGGAGCGGAGAAGAAGAAGGGAAGGGAATGTTGGGCAAAGAAAAAGGGAAGTTCTGAGGAAAGGTTTTATGGAAGCCCAGTGAGGAAAAGAGGAGGGTTTCTGTCACAAGGTAGGCGGGCTGAAGGGAAGGGGAGCAAATTAGAAGGAGACGCAAATATTTTTCTCAATCAAACATTGAGTTTAAATTTGTGAGCCCGTCTGCTCAGTTTAAACGGCGCAAGCGAAGTTCTGAAGAACCGTCTCTACGTTCAGTTCAGTCCAGTCCGACTGAAATGTGCGATTTCTTTCACGACCCCAACAGACGTCGTGAATTCACAAATAAGCACATTAATAATGCCGTTGGGCAGCATCTGTTCTGATCCTTCGTAGTGACTGCGACTGAATTGGCAAAACAGTTACCGTCATTCAGCAAATTAGATACCATGTTTGGAATTGTGGCCACTTTTAACTTTCTTAATATTAGAAGTTTATTGTTTAGCCCTTGAAGATTTTATTGCAATGAAAAACACGCATGGCCTGTCAGATGCTCTTGTATAATAAAATCCTGACTCTACATGGGCCTCATTAGACGACAAACCCATTAGTCATGTGAATCGTTACTAAATGCAACACAATGGAGCAGAAGCTCTACACTCTCCTTGATAATCTTGCTTTGTCCTAATTTTTATTTAGTCATTTTCACCTCCATGGCCAATTAAAAGCTCCCACAGGTGAAGTTTTCTCTTTATTAATCTGTTTTTATTTATGCGGCTCAGTCTGAAGTCTCTTCTGGACCATCAAGATCCCCTGGACTCTGGAAGAGCGGCATCTTGTGGTCAGAAACGGGCGACGCAGGAGACGTTAAAGAAAGATGTTGTCGGCTTCTTATGTCCTAAAAGACCAACGTTTGAATCGTTTTGAAACTTCTCTCCTCAAATGCTGGAACTCTGAACTCTGAACTCTGAAGTGGCTCCATGAGCAAGTTCAAGATTTCGGGCGAGGTTGTTTATTTGTGTAACGTTCCACATCCAGTCACATCCAGCGCTGTCGCGCTCCCTCACTCTCTCTTTACTGTCTATTGTCTATTGTCATCAACCTTCACCATGCCCAGGCTTTCAGAGACCACAAGTGCCTGATTTCTCTTTCTTTTCTTCTTTTGTTTTTTTTTTTTAATCTGTGTCTGCAGCCATTCTTCTCCACACGTCCATCTCTGAGCCATATATAGTAATTTGCTCCACTGCAAGTGATGAGCAACGTTCTGCTCCTATTTTAGTCCCAGCTACTTCCAAAAATACCAGTTTATTTGTATTCGATTCATTTTATTGGCACATTCATGGACACCCATTCATACGAGGCCTTTCATCCAAATTTACAACTTAATATCCTCCCTAAACCACAGAAATTATATTTAGCTCCTCCAGGCCACAGTGGGACGTAGGTTAATCAGACGTCAGTAATAATGGAACCTAATGTTTGATGTTTAAATAAAGGAAACATTTCTATTCTAGCTTTGAAATACATTTGATCAAGAAGGAGAAAGAAGTGACTGCAGGGCAAGTGAGAGCACCCCCTACTGTCGGAACTGCAAAGGTACAAATACAAAGGAAATGATGCAGCAAAGAACCATTTTCTGTAACATAAACTAGATCATATGCTGAATATCTAAGTGCTTCACACTCCCAATATCCAAATAACAGTGATAATAAGAATGTGTCTGTAATCTGGATGTATTAGGAACAGCAATTCCAGAATTTGCTTGTTGAAGTTAATCTGGAATTAGCCGAATGAATTTATGAGAAATCATATTGGGTTGGATTTTCCAGGTTTAGGGCGGTGATTATTTTACTGTGTAACTTTATTTCCGGTAACATGTTGCAAAGGTGTTGTAATAGTTTGAGAATGACACATTCACTTACCTGAATCAAATGAGGAAATGCATGTCTCCTGATATCAGGATGTGAAAATGTGACCCTCACCCGATTCGTTGTTTAATTGGTATGAAGACAATTATTAAACTTGTCCTTTTAATGATTGGACAAGTACAGAATGTTCTTTATCAGACGTCCTGCAAGCTAAAGGACAGAACGTCATCTGTTCTTTATCTTACGGTGTCATTTCCCGCATGCTCTTCGTCCGGAGTTCGTTCCTGAGGCGAGACGTGAACCTGAATGTTTCCTCAGCCGGTTTTGTTCCGGTCCTCAGTACATTTAAATATCTGAATCCTAAGATAATTTCTTTGTCAACCAGGGAGGCGAGGGCGGTATAAGAACCAGTTTGGTGTGGTAGATTTTTCTGGTGATGGTCAGGACTCTGGCAGCAGCATTTTGAATGATGCTGCAGCAGAGACCTACTGAAAATAAAGGCATTCACTTAAATTTCAGTCTGTTTGACAATAATCCCTTCTCTGTTTACTGCATCTTTAAGTATAACTCCAAGGGAGTGTCATGTCGTCCAAATTACAAAGGATAAATCCTGCCATCAAGATACAAGTTCATTTAAAGATTTCTATAACGTGTTAAACTTCAAGAAAAGTAAAAAAAAAAAAAAAAGGACAAAATAAACCAGGCTTCTGTAAGAACAGCTTGTCTTTAAACAAAGACATTTGAGGCAGTTCTTCGATTTATTCTTGAGTGCAAGAAGAGAAACCGATCAGCATCCTGACCCGCTCTGACCCGATCAGAAACACAGCCAGGCTTTAGTCACACCCCAACCTGCTGGGCTCATTTACCTCATCGATGCTCATTTAATTGATACATGTGGTAAAGTCCAACTTGTGGTGAAGACATAAAATCAGTGTTATGAGGTCGGTTGACTTTAGCTGCAACAGATTTTCAGCCAGTTTTGAGTCGACGGTTCAGCTGATTTTAAAAAGCAGAGAGAATATTTGTTAAGATGACTGAGTTTGGGATTAAGTAATGAGGGGGTAAAAAAACAAAACATTGACACAGAGCTGCTGTTGAATCATTTATTTGGTTATATGCTGTTTATAATGTTTACGTTGTTAAAGATACAAAATCCCTACATTGTTTTAATCTAGTAAAAAAAATTAGATGCTCATCAGAACCTTGAAACATTTCCCAATTCATTGTTTTTTATTTTACTAATTAAAGTTTTTAGTCATTTGAAAAATATTAAATAAAACTTGTTGCTTGATCACTGATTTCTGAAAAAATGAGACAGTTGACCTTTGGTGTTTGGATTTTAGGCAACATTTTAGACCTCCTCTGCTTAGTGACTGACTCATTGAGTCAGAGCTAAATTTCTACGCAAGACCTGATAAAGACCATAAACTTCTTCAGCTGGGCCTAAAACATCACGCAAAATACAAGTTTTTAATGTTTGCAAATAATTCAAAATTTAAAAAAAAAAAATCTGCATGCAGGTCAGAACACCAATCCCCATTTTAAAAATCTCAAAGTCAAAGCTTTCAAAGTAGAAGGGAGCACTAACTTATTTTAGACCACAACAAATGCAGTGAAATGGCCCCATACCATAATATGAAAACTTGAAGCTAGCATCCCCTTATGATTTGTAGAACCAATGGATAATAAGCAGGTGAAATTTGAAATATTTGATAGTTAAAGAGCGTAGACTTTCTTCAGTAAAGTTGCGTAGAAACCCCGACCAATGAACATCTTAATGCAGCTACAGGACTCAAGCGGGACAGTTCCTCAGGTTGAAGCCCGACACGGTGTTGGCCTGCCTGGTCACTCTGGGAGGAGCAGGCATGGTGATGACTCGCTTCAGGTAGCAGACACGGCTGGAAAACACAACAACGGCAGCAATTTTAGTTCAAAACTCTTCAGTTGTCTGTCAGGCTTGAATCTGAAATTTAACATATAATAAGATTAAACTCAGTGAAACTTTATTAGAGTACTTTTCTTGGTTGTGCTGAAACAGGCGTTACCCCGGACACTTGAAATTAGGGATATCATGATCACTACCAAAATCATTCAGCACATCTCAGTCTTACAGGAAGTACTTTGCTATTTAAAAGACAAAAATGGGAAACGTTTTGAAAAGAAATATCTTTTGCAAAAAAACATTTGATGTTTGAAAAGCAGACAGAGCCCTAAAATACAAACAGCTGGGTGGGGTCTGTTTGTTTGTTTGTTTGTTTGTTTGTTTGTTCAAACGTCTCGGTGTGTTGTTGAACCTCGTGGTGATGAAGCTGTAGAACTGGCAGTTGGAGTCCGAGGTGCAGGCCTTCTCGCATGACCCGGCGTCGGACAGCGGAAAACTGCGAAGGTCAAAACCAGGGAAATCCACTCCTCTAAAAAACACACTCGCTCCCGGCTCTGGAACACGACGGTCACAGAAAGCGCATTAGTTCCCAAGCAAACGGAAATATCTGACAGTTATTGCGTCATGTAATTTTTCTCCAAGTGCTGCAGCTGGTTTTGCGGCGCACATACTGTTAGGCTTCGGGCAGGTTTGTGAAGGCAGTCCAGATGTGATGCCTCCTACATATTTTGGGACCATTACATTTGGATTGTTCTTTATATAACATTTGTATCCATTGCTGGGGGGAAAAAACAAACAAAAACAAAAAAAAAAACATTTATTTCTTCTAGTGTTAAGAAATAATCCCTTTATATCATCCATGGTTTCTGTTTGAAAGTAAAACCATCATTTTTTTACCTGACAAAAGAGAAGTAAGTGCATTGTGGGTGAGCGGAGCACAACACCTGACAGTGTTCAGCAGAGGCAGCTTGCTGAACATCGACGTCGTAACCAGGAAAGTCAGTATTTGGAAAAAGTGTGCGCTGGCACTCTGTAGGATACAAACGGCGCAATTATTCGGTTGTCTGCTGATTGTCTGTTACCTTGTTGAAAGCGTCGGTTACCTCCAGAGGGTGGAGATAGTTGTAAGTCAAAGGAAAATCCAGATATTCTGTCAGCAACGCTTGTGACAGTTGGTGTTCTTGGTACTGACCAGCTGTACTTCAGGTGGCACTTGTACCTAAGCACAGGTAGATATGTAAGAGTTTCAGAACACCTGAAAACATGTTATCTTCTTATAACTTACCGGACATTTGGGTTGTTAAAACCCCCATCGAGGAAGCTGAAGAACTGACAGAAAGGATCATCGGTGCAGGCTTTCTGACACGTCTGGTAATCTGCTGTGAAGAAGGTTCTGTAGTCCGCGTTGGGGAAGTCCACACCGTTGTACACTTTGCAAAGCGTTGGTTCTGTCGGGAAGAGAAAACTAAGTTTTCTTACTTGACTACATAAAAAAAATAATAAAAAAATGAAATGGCTGTGCTTACTTGGAACTGGATTGCAGGACTTTAGAGAATAACCAACAGTGGTTCCCTGCTTGAAGTTCTGTCTTTCCGGTTTTCCTGAGGCCGTGGCCTTCAGGAAGCAGTGGAAGTGTCTGGCAAAAAGACAGGAGGAGAAGCAGGTTTTCTAACCCTGGACTTTGCTAATATACTTCAATTTCCAAAAAACAAACAATATTTTACGTTTTAGTCCTGCACAATCGTTTCCCATAAATTCTCCTCTCGTGTTTCGATGTAATAATAAAGGTGCTTGGATTTTGTTTGTTTTTTTAAATAATGAAGTACATGACTTGATCTGGAGAAAGCAACAATATTTTATGCACAACATTTTTCATCTTGCAAAAATTTATTTTGCAAGATGATTTAAGGTCATCTTCCCCAAGCATAGTTCTTTTGACTGGAATGAGAAAAATTCTCTGAATTTGGAGAATATGGAGGAAGTTAAAGATGAGGGTGATGGCAAGGAGCTTTTTGTCATGTTGGGTTTTATATTTCTAGAGAGTTGGAGGTTAAAATGAAAGGTGGGTTTATCAGAACAATAATTGAAGGAAGTGAGGGTTCGGGTTTGGGCTCACGCAGCGGTCGGCGCACTAAGAGAAGCGCAGCAAGAGATGGCGAGTTCAAACGCCGTCGGAAACGGGATTGATGACAGTTGAACTGGATGGATCTCGCTTGGTGAACGGAGGTTCGTCGGTTTGGAGGGTTTTACTCAAGTGCTCGGGGTCCCCGCTCCTCTGTGGGTCCAGGAAGGCCCGCGCTCAGCCACCAGAATCCGGAAAGCAACGAGAGAGCGCGTCGCAGGGACGCACAGGTGGGTTCAGGCGGACCGGAAACAGAGGAGCGTCACGACTCCCCAGTCGGGGAATCCAGGAGGGAAACGCAATCAACACGGGGAAGGTGAGTTCGGGAAGTTCAGCTGCTTGTACTCCTCGCCTGACGAGCAGATTAATCTCAGGTGCGCAGGATGACGACACGCCAGTCCGGCGAGAGGTGAGTCTGGCGCTCTCTGGTGGCGAGATGGTGAATAGCAGAAAAAGAAAAGAACTGGGACACAACACTCTTTTAAACTTGTTCACCAAAGCTAGATGTTAGAAATGCAAGTGAGAACCCGCTAAAAGCCGACCAGGAACTATGAGGCCATGACGCGTCATCGAAACACCGACTGACTGCAAAAACAACCAGAATTTCACCCATCGACTGGGGGAAACATGTTCGTTTCTGTTGGTAGTGGTGTACCTGTCGTCGACCCTGCAGTCAGGACCAATAAACGCCCAGAATTGGCAAGACGCCTCCTGAGTGCAGAGGAACTGACAGTGTTCAGCATCCGGAGAGAAGAGGATTTTAATATCTGAACCTGGAAAGTCCCAATCCAACTTAAGTGTGGTGTCACATCCTGGAAAAAAAAAAAAAGCTCTAGTATTAACATATAAACATATACTAACACCTGAACTCAATATGTAACTCTCACCAAAGCCGCCAGCACAGAAGCAGAGCAGAGCCACTGAAATGAAGAGAGTCTTCATCTTCCTGGAAACAGCAGCAGACAATGAGGTCAACTGGCTGAGGAACGACTGCAGATCATGCTTTTATGTTTTATGGGGGTGTGACCAGGGCTGTACCAGGAACAAAAAGCTGATATGCATGTGCTACTGGATGCACGTTGTGTTGTTTGAAAAATAAAAATAAAGCACATCACTGTACACAAGAGGAGAGTAGCCATGTTAAATCGATAGGCTCTTTCCCTACGAAGGTATTTTCATATTGACGTCAATTTCATTGTTATTGTGACATGTCCCAAAATGTGCTCATTTTGGGGACGTGTGCAATATTATTAGCACACGCCCCAAAAATGACACATTTTGGGACGTGCGTCTCAAGCGATGAGGCTAACCTCATCGTGGGCTGTCACCATTCCTGTGTTATTCCATAATATAGGAATATGTTATGGGACAACATTCCTGGCATGCTGTTGTTCTTACATGGACATTACTCGTCCTTCGTCCCACCGTCTTCCATAAAATAGTCCATCTTTATAAAAATTTCGACTCCTTATGAGGCTAGCAGCAGTCAATCTGTTTCTGGGTCACGTCTCTCAACTTTCTTGTTTGTCTTGGCGTTGGCCCGAGAAAACCAATGGGCCAGCGCGGTTGACAGAAAATCATTTTGAAAATACTCTTTTGGTTCAATTCTTACCGCCTCAGGCCGCCCAATAAATGTGTATCAGCCCACTGCTCCACTGTTCTGCCCCTCGGTATGGATGACAGTTGGCTGTATCTGATGTCATAATCAGCAACACTGAGGTGCATATGATATGTAGCTAAACCTCCATGGTGCTTATGACAGGGCCATCAACCATGCATTTATACTAAACACATATTAGTGTTTCAGAGTTGGAAACTTAATATTTGTAAACTGATACAAAAAAAGGTTGTGTTTGCTGAAAGCAATAAGGATTCCCATTTGCAGTTTGTGCCTGAGGTATGGGAAACAGGAAGCATGTGACAAAAACAACTCTGATCAGATAAAAGTGAAGAAGGATTGTTTGGTTTGTATGTCAACACCACTGTGTTCCTCATCCTAAAAGGGATCATATTTATACAATGACAATAAATTAAATGAATCAGATCGAATCCAATATTTTTCTTTAGACGTTACTGAAAGGTTAACAATGGGGATATGGATTACAAGCGTGTGATTCTTCTAATCGAGGGTGTAACTTTGCATTGCCAGTTGGTGGGAACGAAGCGCAGCGGGGGATGGATAACCATGGATAACACAAGGAGGAAAGGCTGTCCTCAACCAGAAGAAGGCAGCTTTCATGACTTAAGATAAGGAAAAGGTTAAGGCAGCATGAAGATTGATGGAACGTTGTCTGAGGGAGGCAAAAGACTGGAGCAGAAGCTGAGGGGAAACTGCCAAAGTGATGACTGGAATGGTTTCAGAACCATTACAGGGCACAAAGCTCGGACGAGAACAGAGAGAGGAAGTAAAGAAAGAGCTACTGAGCTGAATAACTTTTTCAACAGCTTTAGCCATTAGGCTTCACCCACCCATAGCAGCCCCGTGACCCAACCTCCTTCTCCAAGGCAACCTAGTAGCCCGTCTCCTTTCTTTCCTTCCTCACAGCCTCCTCCACACTTTACAGCTGATCAAGTGAGGGCAGAACTGAGAAAGCTTCGACCCCAAAAAGCTGCAGGAGCCGACAGAATATCCCCTTGTATTCTCAAGATCTGTGCTACTGAGCTCGGGAGTGGCTCTTCCTGCACCACCTCAGAATGCAGGGACAGGATGCTGAAGACCCCCTGCGGTTTGCCTTACAGGGCAGAGGTCGGAGTCGAGGATGACATCATCCACCTCCTACATCTGGATCCTCTTGATGGATTTTTCAAGTGCCTTTAACACCATCCAGCCTCCTGCATTCTGGAAAAACTTACCAGAATGAAAGTGGATTCCTGCCTGGTCACCTGGATTTGCAGCTACCTTACCGACAGACCACAGGTTGTCAGGATGAACAACATCATGTCCGACACTGTGGTCAGCAGCATTGGAGCCCCGTAGGGTGTGGTGCTGTCACCCATCCTCTTCACCCTGTAGACCTCAGACTTCTGCTGTAACTCTGAAACGTGTCATATTCATAAGTACGCTGATGCCACTGCCATCATGGGATGCATCAAGGACAGCGAAGAGGAGTACAGGAGCCGGGTGAGGCACTTTGTTGTCTGGAGCCAGAGAAATGGCCTACATCTAAACACTTCCAAGACAAAGGAATTGCTCATTTATAACAGTTTAAAGACACAAAAATATTTTTCATGCTGTTAAGACAACAGACAGCACATCTGAAGATAAAGGAGGGAAAGCTTTTGAATTTTAGTCCAGTAACATTAAAAGTTGCCATAAAGTTTTCAGACAAGGTAGGAAACAAAAACTGTGTCGTGGGGTTTGAAAGAACTTCATGCAGTTAAAAAATAATCTCTAAAATGTACATTAGTCTGTCAGGCAACTCTAAAGTGGACCTCAGTGATTCTGCGCTTTGCTCAGAATTTATTTTCAGAATATCCAGTTTTTAACAAACTGCAGAAAACGTGTTGATTTCCTCAGCAGGACGCCACATTATGGACTGTAAATTGATCTTTTTGTCAACATGTTGACAGTGTTGGGTTCTCAGGCGTTATCGACCAGCTACTTCACTGGTCAATAAGTGACCAGTGATTTGCTCCAAGGTCACTCATTGGTATTTTGGTGAGGTGAACAGCTGCCAAGATCCTCTGGAAAGAAAAATTGTGAATCTTAATGGTTTTAACGACAGACAAACTGCAACACAGTCCCTGTTTTCTATAATTCCTCGTTTGGTTTGGTTACTTAGTCAATTCTTCTCCTTATCAGTGCTGAACTGGCAGCTTGCCCACTTCAGCACTGACTGCTACAAAGTCGACCTTCAACTCATTATGTCATGCCATCCTGTTAAATTAAACAAGGTCAGTCTGACCTATAACACCAGAGCAGGTCATGTAAATTTTAGCATTTCTTAAAAGGTTTACCATGTGGGTGGGTACATGGTAAACCTTTTACATTTACCACCATTACAATCCAGGATTAGTTGGTTTTTTTCTTTTGTGAAATTTTGGAATATAATTTGCATCTTTTAGCTTCGAAAGGATTTTTTATTTTTTTTTCTGACTATTCGGAGTCAGCCGCCGAGAGTTGCAAAACTGCCCTTTTGCCCCACCCGTGTTCAATAAATCTGTTACTTAACCATCTCTCGGATGAGAGCAGCCTCACTTTTTCTGTTTACCATCAGCAGAAGAAGATGGAGCCCCGTTTTGTGAGCGTTGTCCTGCTGCTGGTCGCCTGCCTTTCTTCGAGTCAAGGTAACGTAACGCTTTTCTCCGCCCGGGTGTTGCCTCCCGCCAGACCTATTATTTTTACCACTCCACTTTTTTCAATTGTGCACGTACTAATTTTTTTTTTTTTCTTCTCTTTCTCCCCAATTTCCTCAGCATGCATTCAAGGCTATCTGAAAAACGTGGATTTCCCCGGGTCAGACATAGCAGAAATGTACGCGCCGACCTTGGAGTTCTGTCAAGAGCTGTGCACCCAGCACGCGTCGTGCCTCTTCTTCAGCTTCAATCGGGCTGACAAGTCGTCAGGGTATGAGGGCGGCGACGCCGGCAAAAACACAAATGAAAGATTTCACCAAGACAATGTGCAAACTTTAATACTAAAATAGATTGAAATGCATTTAAAAAAAAAAATTTTTTTTTTTAAATCTAAAAAAGATTCTAAAGTTGACACAGGCTTTGGTGAGGAATATTTTTAACCTACTATTTCATTTTACCAGAGAGCTGGCAGGCAGAATGTGCTCAATAAAACACGCAAGTACTAATAAATAAAAATGGTAATATATTTAAAAACAAATATTTTTCTTCTTCTCTTGTCAGGCGTTTTCGATGCTACCTGAAATCAAGTGCCACTGGACACCCACAGGCTCAGATTCTACAGTGGGGCGTCTCGTCTGGCTATTCGCTCAAAGGCTGCAACAAGGAGCCAAGTAAGTTCACTTAAACTTTACAATCCTGCAGCTGCAAATCACTTGGTGTTGTATATATTGCTCCCATACAAATGTGGTGATGAAATTTGGTTGTAAAAAAATCTTACTGTATTTTTGTTCTACTAAACAAAACTCCTGAGTGAATATAATCGTAAAGCTGCGACTCTCTCTTGCACGTGCGTGTCCGGATTTCTCGAACGTTTATTGACCATATTTCTGTCGCCGTGGCTCCAGCGATTTGTTTCTCTCAGGTTTTTGAGAATATGGAATTCCACGGCGGGGATTACAGAACCTTTTTCACTGTTAACTATGAGGAGTGTCAGAGGATCTGCACGCTCGAGCCGGTGTGTCAGCTCTTTTCGTTTGTAAAGGCCAACTTCTCGTCTCCAGATGTCAGGTAAATCTGAACTACCCAACAATATCAATGGTAGTTTTGTTGTTGTTGTTTGTTTGTTTGTTTGGTACGGGTGATGTATACCAAAGCCAGAGCCAGGACCAGAAGACGTGAGAGGTCTGGGAGGTCTGGGAGGTCTGGGAGGTCTGGGAGGTCGGTACGACGACAGCAGATCTTTGGTGGTGATGTCCACATTGCATATGGATTATGGAAATAATCAACCCGTCATATCTTGAGGCTGGGTTCTCCCATGTCCCTCCAAATACAGAAGCTTTTGGTCCCCTGGTGCCTGTCTGCTGCTTCAGGAGTCACTTAATCCCTAAAAGACTCAATCAGCCCAATGGCTTCCATTACCACTGGTGCTTAAGGTCCAAGACATAACACCGCAGCTGTGGTGATACAATTACAAAATGATCCAAACCCTGGCCTCAGGATGGCCCGGTATACTCCAGAACCACCTTGAAACTGTGTGGGGTTTTTTTTGTGTGTGTTTGTGCCTTTTAGAGGAAAACCTTGTTCCCTCTGTTCTAGGTACAAGTGCCACCTTAAGTTCAGCTGGTTCGTGCCCAGCCCTGCTGCTGTCGCTCTGAAGGCTGGAGTCGTTTCTGGATTCTCTCAGAAATTACTGCTCTCTCTACAATTTGACTCAGGTACGCGGACTCCCGGAGCGTCTCCATGGCGATGTAATGTGCGTCGACATTTTTGCCTCCTTATCGCCTCTATTCTGTGCTTCGCGCAGTTTGCCGGAGCCATTTTTTTCCAGACATCGACTTCAGAGGAAATGACTTCCTGGAGCTGCAAGCCGTCTCTCCCGAACATTGCGAGTTCCTGTGCTCCGTCCATCCACTGTGCACCTACTTCTCCTTCAACAGGTGGGGAGGCCGGGTCTGTCGGAGACATTTGTGGATTATGGCTTTGATTCACTTTGACCCTTTCGGCTCCTTCAGAGAAACGTTGAAGGGTTTGTTTTGTTGCCTCGTACTTTGCAGTGAGGAATTCAGGTGTTTTCTGAAGAGCAATCCGAACAGCATGGTGGCCACAGCGAAAAGCAACTTCACGTCAGGAATCTCACCTCAGCTCTGTCAGATTGACGAGAGTACGTTCACCCGTCTTCATCATCCAAAAGCCAGAACAGGACACACTTCCACGTGCAACGATCTTTAAAACACACCTGCACTCAGGATCTATGGCATATTGTCACATTAATCTTTCCTTTCCGTCCAGTTGAATTGCTTTGTGTGTGAATACTGCTACATAACTAAACTATTCATCTGAACTGGTTTGATTTTAATGGTGTTTGACATTAGAGGACCATAAAGCCAGTCCAAGACCTGAGCAAACTCAGCTGCTGCTTAGAGCCCCGAAACCATAAAAGCTTGACTTTTTACGCATGTCATAGCTCTAACATATTTATACTACTTTATTAAGAATGGGAATTTAATTCAATTTAATTTGACAATTTCAGAATTGACAATTTGAAATTCTTTAAGTGGTTTAATAATTGTATTTAAGCTTAAAAGAAAACAGCAAGAGCATTTTGTAAAATACAATAGTCCCTGATTCCTGTTTGAACATATTTGCCATCTGAAGCTACGAACTCAGTTTGTTCACAACTATATTTTAGCAAATGGCCAACTTGTCAAAAACTGACTTTTAATCTCAGCCAATTCATTCGCAGAGGCTGAAGCACTCCAGTTTGCTTAATTTCCCTGATCTTCCATTTACAGTCAAATTTAAAGATATCATTCCAAAGTATTAGAGTCGAAATGCGCTTCTTGTGCCAAACGTTTTGAGCCATTTCCATTCCAGGAAGCTGCTGTTTTTCTCAGCATGTTCCTGAAGTAGTTTGCTGTCAAAGTCCAACCATTAAAAGCTACTTTTTGCTGACAGGCTGGGCCAAGCTGACCTACGAAGACATGGAGTTTCTTGGCTCTGACTTTAGCTCCGAGGTGGTGCCCAGCGTGGAAAACTGCCAGGAGAAATGCACAGAGGACCGCGACTGTCAGTTCTACACCTTCCACAACGGGAGCTTCTTCCACCCCGAGCATCAGTACGCCGTCTCTGCTCATCGCATGTCCACACTCGGCTGCAGGCTGTGACACGCGTGTTGTTGTGTTTCTTTTTGTGTCGTAGGCACCGCTGCAATATGAAGCGAGTCGTCACCATGCCTATGCCTTCCCAAGTCAGGAAAGCGGACGACGTCATCTCTGGCTTCTCCTTGAAGAACTGCAGAAGTCCATAAAAGTCTCAGGATTTAAAAAATAAAAAAAAATCTGTCGCTCTGTTTGCATGTGACGGAATCCGTCTGTTGACTTCAAGCAAATATTTACAGATTTTTATTTTTTTTTCCTGTGTTTTTGCGTATGCAAAAAGTAACAGAAAAAATAAATTAAACTATCCAACAATGGTTTTGGTTTGATTTTGAAATATCTCGGTCATTTTTTGCGTCTTACAAAGGAACATTCAACAGGCCAGGCATATTTTACATGCGCCATCGTGTTTTATCAGCGTCGAACCAAACAGCTGAAAGTTCATGTTGTCATTCTTATTTTAAAGCACATCTTTACTTTTAAGGAAATCCACATTTCAGTTGATGTGTATTAAATACCTGAAGACGCAACCGACTCGTCTTCCAGGCCTTTAATCTGAGACGGAGGATTAGAAATGATGCTGCACATTTTACACACATCCCATGAAAAGCTCTGGACGCGGTTCAGTGCCGTCCTGTAAAACTCGCTGAGCACAAAGATGAGATCCCACGTTCACTTTGAATTCCTCCTTTCGTGAAACAGTGCAGGTGCATGATGGGAAGGGGCTGAAAGGCCAAAGGCATGGAGGTTGTTCTTCTTCCTGTCTGGGCCGGACCGTTGACCCGTCGCCTGCAATAAAACCCGGCAGTGTTGTGTCAACATGTCCGTTCGAACCAGATAACACAAGTCAGTGTGACCAACATAAGATGGAACAACTGTTTTGTTGGTTTTACCTGTTTAGATAAAGAGATTCTCAGCAGATTATAATTATCAGACAAGCAAACGTTTTTAAAATTTGGACTTGGTTTCCTGTTCTGCCTCACTGGCTGCACCAGCAAGACCATGAGGGAATCTTTCCGGCCTCTTGACCTGACAGGAGACCCGGCAGCTTCAAAAACGCCCTTTGACCTCATTTGACCTGATATTTGCCTTTCAATATCTGGATCAGATATAAGACGCCTGTTCTCTGCCAGCAGCTGTGCCTTCAGTGGCCCAGAGTATGGAGACTATATTCACAAAAAATACAACAAAAATAGATTTGTTTTTTAATGAATCACTGTTTTGTTTTCATTTGCAAACTTTCAGTATTTTTATTACTGCTTTCCAATTTTTTTTAGAAATGATCTTGAAACGTTTCTCCCCTAATTAGTGCCACTAATGATAAATATAATAATAAATTTGATGAGTTGCAACTTTTTCACTCACTGTGACGCAGGGACTCATTTAAGTGTTTGCCTGGGACATTCAGGCTCCAAGAAGAACTGACTCAGATTCAGCTTAAATATGAAGAGAAAGGTAAACACATATTTTTTTTCTATCAGTGGAATTTGTCATTTTATTGATGAGATCAAATAACAACAGTGCTGTGGCTCCAGTTTGTTGCAGCTTTGTTTGAAACACAGCATGACGGCTGGCTGGTTAGCTCAGCTGGTTAGCGTGTGGTGCTAATAACACAAAGGTCAAGGGTTCAAGCCTCATACTGGCATATTGAAGTTTAAAACCTTTTGGAAAATCAACTCTTACAACGATCGTTTTAACAAGATGAGCTCTTTTAAAAATGTGGAAACATTTTACACATATTGCTTAGGAAGCATTTTCATTACATCATCATAGAACTTTGGTCAAGTCTAATTTGCAGGAAAATATTTTTTTTTTAAATTGAGAAAATCCTGGTTAGGGCAATAATGCCCTGATCTAAAGAAAATGGTGTCTTTAACAAAAGTGAAATAAAAAAATATTTTCAAATAATCCATAACCTGCTTACCGATTATTGATCAGATCTTATTTGCAGTCATTTTGTGATCTTCATCCTGCAGAAAGTTTGGTCTTTAGCTTTTACATCTGCCTACATATTCAGTAAATTTTCAAAAATAAGTTTTTTTTTACTTTCATGGTAAACTTATATGACCAGCTTTATTTCCTTTTCCCTTCATGTACAATTATGTAAGTTAAAGGTAGAAATGTCACATTCAGTGACGTAACTCATCCTGTTGCACCTCATTGTAATCTCTGTATGTATTCTGTTGGCGTTATTCTATCTTTAGACATTTACATACATAGAGAAAATGTTATGGAGTTTGGATAAACGCTGTAAGGACTGGCTGCTTAACTGGTCTACAAAATTGCACCAATACCCCAATGGTGACTTATCTGGAATGTTATGGAACGCAAAACTTTATCTCAGTAATTTTGGTGGGTCTATGCTCCATTTCAGCAGTTCAGAAAAAACAAACAAACAAAAAAACATGCAATAAACAGAGGACTTGCATGATTTTGTGGTCATATTATATTGGGGAATGAAAAGCGGCAAACTCACGGGATGGAAAAATCATCACAGGACTCGTACCTCACCAATCGGGAGATTTATTTAGCGGATCTTAATAAATGAATCATTTAGCACATCAACAAATTCAAGAGTCACTACAGAACTTCCAAGATCTTACAAAATGTATGAAATCTCCCAACTTTTAATGGTTAAAACTTTTGTTACTATTTGGAAATTTCAGCCAATGGTGTCCTTTCCCCTGATTTCTTGTTTTGGCTCAATTTATGATGACTGGATATTTGCGGTAAGCCCACAGCTAGGATATGTGAAAACAGCCTTTTTGACTAAGTTTTGAGTTACTACTTCCTTATCAATCCAAACTTAGACTTTCGTATGCAACTGATTTTACTGAAGCACATAAACATCGCCTTTCAGTATGTTGGTGGGAAAGACGTATTGAGAACACCACTATCAACCATTTCTTCACTAAAACTGCACAAACATAACTATTCTCCAAAAGTTGCAAACCGTTTCACAATCACTCTTGTTAAAAATGTGCCAAGAAATCAAAACAAAAACCTTCAGCAAAAAAACAATATCTCTTTGTCTGAAGGTAACAAAGAATTTCTGTCAAAAGAAAATCAAAGTTTATTTCTGAAAGCTTTCTTTCTTTTTAAACAAGTCATTGGCTGCAGTCCCTCTGGTTGAAGCCAGACACAGCATTGACTAGTCTGGAAACTTTTGGAGGAGCTGGCATGGTGATGACCCTCTTCAGATAGCAGCGACGCCTGCAGCAAAAAATGTCAGTTCAGCGACAAAGAGTGAATTTCTACCTGAATTTCAATAAAACTTATCAATGGATAAGGAACACTGTACCAGTATACACGGTCAATGAAGCGTTCGCTGAGGTAGGCGTAGAACTGGCAGTTGGGGTCCTCGTCACATTTCGACTGGCAGAGCTCTGCCGTATCCATCAGCTCGAATCGAATGTCGGAGCCAATGAAATCCACACCTTCATAGCTCTGCTTGACCCACGCTGGTAGGAAAGACGCATTTGGTCAAATCTCTGCTTTTAAAATAACACGCGAGTCTAGGATGGGCACAGTTATAGTAGCATTAGTGATTAACCAACTAAATTTAACGTAACTCTAAGAACCTCCATCATTTACTTCAGCTTTGGACTTTGCTTCAATGCATCTCTACTAATGACCAGAGCAGAAAGTGTGTTTAGTGTTAGAGTTGATTCATGGTACGTACTGTCATCGAGCTGACAGAAGTGTGCAGGTATGCCTGACGTGAATCCATCTCTTGGTTTAGCTGCCAAGCTGTTGACGTTGTTCTTCAAATAGCATTTGAAGTCACTGCTGCAGAATCACAAAGATTTAAAAAGGTTTTAACCGTGCTACATCAGAACAGCCGTGATAAATAATCATTTACTACCTGCTGAAGGAGAAGTAGGTGCACTGTGGATGAGCCGAACACAGGACTTGACAATGTTCAACGGAAACAGACTTCTCCTGGTGAAAGTCGCTTCCGGGGATGTCCGTGTTTGCAAAAAACTGGTTCTGACAAGCTGCAAAAAAATAAAAATAAAAATAATAATAATAATTCAACAACATGAAAATTAAAAGCAATAAAACACCGGCGTTTTAGCTCTTGATATTTGTTTACGTGTGGCAAGTTCTTGAGTCTGTTGGGTTTTTTGGGCAAATCCAGACGTGACTTCAACTTTTTTTTCCACTTTAGGAGTCCTTGGGACACTCCAGCTAAACTTAAGGTAGCACTTGAATCTGGACTCAAAGAAAAGAAACAGTTAGATGGCAGAGCCAAGATGTTCGGAGGCCCTGCTGCGTGATCTCTTGCGTAGAACATATTACAAGAATTTACGTAATCATCAGAAACTTATTATCACAAAAACAAATGCTTAGCACAAGCAATGCAGGGCAGTATACTGAGAGACTTGTTGTCTTCCATGGACATGAAAAAATGTGGAAGTGACCTGGTACAAATATCTCTGAACACAGGAAGTTAAAGAAAGTACAGCTTTGTTTTTGTTTCAGATTTATTCAAACTGATTACAAACTACTTTTATAAATTAGTCAAAACCCTAGTAAATTTAATCTGTGTAGCAAATTCCATATGATCAATTTCTATTTATTTTGGATTCTGCTTGTCTTCTAAATTTGTCTCTCTGATTGGTTCAGAACTATTTCTCATCTCCTGCAGCCAGTTATCTTTGTTCCCAACATTTCAACTGAACTGCACTTTGGAAATGTCAAACTGATGTTGAGGCCACATTTTTCAAATGATTCTCATCAATGGATGAGCATCAGTCACTGCCCTTCATTTTAAACTTCAGCACGCCCTCTAGTGGTTGAGATTACATTAACCATTCTTATGCCTGCCACATTTAACTTATTGGCCAAAAACATTTGAAGTTCAATTTTGTATCTTTTTATTGTTTTTCAGTCAAGTTTACAACAGCAGATTTTTCATTGTTAACATTGCTGAGTGTTTTCTTTCACATCACTTTATTTCTACTGAAGATGTTGCACTCTGCACTAAATTACCTGATGTTTTGGTTTGTGAACTCCCCTTTTAAAAAAGTAAAGAACTGACACCCAGGATCCTGTGTGCAGACTCTCTGGCACTCCTGATAGTCAGGCGTGAACAAGGATCTGTAGTCTGCGCCATTAAAGTCCACGTTCTGGAAGACCTGCGGAAAACAAGGCCCTGGCAGAAACCAGAAAATATTCGAGAAGCCATGGTTTGCAAAGACAAGTCTGTACTTATGTTGCTTAAAATCTTGATCAAATGTTGCTGTTTTTTTCCTGAGCATAAAATAATAATTTGCAATTTTTCAGCGTGTGAACCTACTTGGGTCTGGATTGCAGGACTTGAGAGAAAAGCCAGAGGTGACGCCCAAAAGAGGAGTTTTGGAAGATGGCTGCCCAGAGGGGGTGGATTTGAGGTAGCAGTGAAAGATCCTGAAGAGAATAGAAGGGTTTAGGGGAGGGGATAGCAGCATAATCATCGTTAATCATCATCAACTTCAATAAAGACACAAATATATTGTTAATAAAATACAATGAAAATAAAACAATGTCATCATTTTATCAACTTTATTAAAAACACAAGGACATGAGAAAGTTAAAATGCAAAGACATAATTCTAAAAAGATAATAATGACAAATGTGACAGATTTATAAAAAGGTCGAAATCACAGTGGCTTAATATTCTTTAAATATCTTGAATATTAGTAACATTGAAGTACTAAAACAGATAAAACAGATAAGCATTTATACAATTGAAGAGTCAATAATGTGCTTATCTCCAGCCAATGAGAGGAGGGGTCAACCTAGACAGGTTGCCAGTCTGTTGCAGGGCAACACAGAGACAGACAGGACAAACAACCATGCACACACACACACAAACACACACACACACACACACACACACGCATACACACACACACCTAGGGATAATTTACAGAGACCTGACAGTCATGTTTTTGGACTGTGGGAGGAATCCGGAGTGGAGGTCCCACGCATGCACAGGGAGAACACGCAAACTCCATGCAGAAAGTTTGCATGGGCCTATATTAATACAGTTATATATTTATTTTTGACAGTTTTTTTTTTTTTTTTTTGCCTCATTGAAATTCTTTGTCTCTTGAACTATTATTTTAGTAAGTGTGTGTCCTGCCTGTTGTTTGTGGTCGAGTCGGGCCTGATGAAGGTGAAGAAGAGGCAGGAGTGGTGCTGAGTGCACAGCTGCTGACAGTGCTCCACGCTAGGAGAGTAGAGAAACGTGATGTCTGATCCGGGAAAGTCCACGTTCTCCAGAAGTTCATTAGGGCATGCTGAAGGAAACAGAACTCAAAAGGTTACATGTGATAAATAAATGCCATAGACATTCTGGAAATAACTGAGTGCTACCTTTACTGAAGGAAAAGCTGCCGGCCACCAGAAGGCCCACCAGAATCAAACAGCTGCCCATCTTCTTCTGCGGACACAGTGCTCCCTCTGACTTTTAAAGAACTGCTTCTGCAAAAAACAAGTTTACAAAAAAGTCAAAGGGCAAGTTACCTCACAGCCTGTTTACGCAGTCGGATTGTGTCACGTTTTATACAAAAACCTGTGTCTGTTTCGAAACTGATTGGGTTTTCCTGCACGCTGAAAAAGTTAAGGTCCTTTTTTTCAGCATGCAAACAAAGTTGCAGTAGAATTTTCTTAAAACTGAAGTGTAACACATTACTTCACAATCATGCACAACTATGTCTTAACTTGTTCTGCAAAAATCCCCCCCAAAATGCAGTGAATAAATCAATATCCTCCATCTTTTAGGCTTATCTTTGTAACAAAACCACTTCCGTCGTGCCTTTCTATGGATTCTTCTTGGTCATTATTGTCCTGAATTTGTATTTTTATTAAAAGCCAAACACTTTTGTGTGCTTTTAAACTATATTTTTCATAATGAAAAGTAAAAAAAGAAGAAAAAAAAGTATATGAGTAATATAGTAATATGGAGTCTTTCCTGACATCCTTCTACTTGCTCTGCAGAGGACCAGTGTGTCCTGCAGGGGGCGACATCTGCTCAATGGACCTAGAATCGGTGCCTTGAGAAAACCTTCGACCTGAATATAAATTCCTCCCTCAGCATGACAACTTCTGCAGTTGGGTTCAGCTGTTATGTAATGACAAGCTTGTTTTCGGGAAATGGAGCATATGCCTTTCATGGCTGCATCGACCAAGTTACACAGTCACAGCTTCCTGTACCAACATGTTACAACATCAAACCACTGTATTTTTTTGAAGTGAAGACGTACAAGGACGAACCTTTCACTTGATTCTCCTGATCTGTTACGGAATATTGAGACTGTTTTCGGGAAACTAGAGCAAGGCCTCATGTAAATGATTCACCTTTTTATGTTTGCATTAACGGAGGAACTTCTGCTGGGAATCCTGCATAGGGTGATGATGTTAACTCATTTACTTATTTCATTTCCAGCCACTGTTTTTCTGCTTTAGACAGAATCTATTTCAATTACACATGGAGCCAAAAACAGAATGGAAAAAAAACAACAGCATTCGCCTTGGATTAACGATTTACAGGGGATTTCACACAATCTACAAACCACAGTCACAAAGTGAAACAATAATAAGTCATTCTCACTTGAAATGGATCTTATCTACGACTCACAGGATTGCTTGATAGAACTTGACCCGTCTAAAGACGGCTCTGCGTCCTCGGTCCTCTCCATCAGATTTAGAGTTGGACTCTTGCTCGGAATCTCCAGATCTTCAATTTTCTTCACATGAAGTCATTGTTTTGTTTATTTGACAGCACACAAGCAGTGTCCTCACCGTGAGGCTGGAAATAATGAAACAACTCTCTATCTTAGTCTTACTCGTAGATAACTGGGGGCTTTCAATTCACATTAGTTAGTGTTATGTGTTTTCCATGCATTTATAGCACAATAAAGTAACTATGTTAAATTCAGTTACTGTAGGCCTTGAAATTGGGCCTGCGTCGCTTTAAAAACTCCTAATCTTTCTGAAACTCCACCTTCAGGAAGTCATCACTTCTCGGCTCCCATGTTAACGCTTTAACATCTTTGTTAATAGGATTTCCCTGAGAAGTAGCTCCTATAATGAGAATTTCCTCCAGGTGTTTGCTAATTGCTACTGGCTAGTCTGAAGGAGTTGAATGGGGGAGTCGAGGGTCGGGGCTGCTCTTCCTGTTCCAAAATGTGGCAACAAATGGACATATCTCATTCATAAATTGACCTGGAGACAAGTTAATGCGAGTGTCACAAGTAGAATGATAAAGTGGAGACGGACTAATTTCAGGTCTATTTATTTTATTTGTCACAGCACCAAACGCACATTTTTATAGGAAATTACATACAAATGGTATCAGGTAAGCACCTATCAGTGAAAGCAAATGGTTTGTCTGGTTTTTGTTTAACATGTAAACCTCTACAGTAGTGCAGCAGAAGATGTAGCTTCATAGTAAATGCAAGAGGAACATTGTTTCCAGCTCAAAGGTTCTTCAGTGCATCCATTCCTGGACTCTCCTTCCAGCTGGGAGGCCAGGTGTTCTTGACGCTCGGTCTGTCCTTCATAGTGTTGTGGTAAGCTGCCAGTTTGGGGAAGTGCTCCTCATTCAAGCTGCAGACAATGTAAAAAGAAAAAGCATTTAATTGTCGCCGTTTCCCTCCGGTGTCACTTTGACACGGTTTGGAATAATTTCGCCCGCTTACCCAAAGCGGAAGAGGAAAGCGATCGCTGGGAAGACGATGACATCAGCCAGAGAAAAGCTCTTTCCTGCAAGGTAAGGACCCGTTGCCTAGGAGAACATAAAGCAACATGTTTTTAATTGCAAACCTTCGCATCACTTATTACCTGACAGTCAGGGGCGAGGACTAACACCGCAGCCATTGCTGGTCAGTGTGTCTTAATATATAATCCAATCACAGCTTGGTAGCAAATAAAAGGTGACATGTCAGAGGTAGTCGAGTTCTTTTTGAGACAAGCAACGACAAAGAGTCCACAGAATACCTCATGCTCTTTTCTGCACACGAGTTCCAGTCTTTACCATACCAAAGGAAAAACAAATGATAACAAATGCCAAAACCAAAGATTTTTGCAGGACGTCTTGCTTACCTGCATGTACCCCTCCCAGAGCTTGATCTCGTCCTTCAGCCCTTCGGCGTTCCTCTTCTTGGCGGAGTCGTGCCTCTCGTTCTCGGGGACGAAGCGGTCGTAGAAGAGGGATTGTTCTGATGGGAAGAAAAACGTGCAATCAGCAAGAGCGGCTTCCTGGTGAGGCAAACATCAACCCCCATTACTGCTGCCATTTCCTTGAGTGCAAGGTTGGTAGGGATCTCTCAGGAGTGTCACGGGAGGAGACCAGGACAAGGCATGCGGTGCACCTCCTGGTCACTTGTCTGCTATTTCCTTGCCCTGTGAAATGGGGTCAAACATCTCGTGGCTTCATTTGTGCACGCCAGCTATTGCGTGGGCCCTCTGTGGGATTAACATTAAGATTTTGACGTGCCCTCATTTAGCTCGCGCAAGGTGTGTGTTTTGTTTTGAACACATCGGGGCCTCATGAGGAAGGAGGGAACATCTGATGCAACGCCACTCCCTCCCATTGAAGACTTGACAACTCTCAGCGGTGTCAAGGCTGCAGACATGGTGCTCGACGTTGCCAAGGTGCAACTTGGTGCAAAAGTCCCACAAGGTGGACCTCGGGGTGTTGGAGTAAGGTGTTTATCCTCATCCTTAAATGCGCAAGAAAAGTGAAATACTTTGAATTCCTTGAGCCGTCAGGGCGAGCTTACTGATTTTGTCGAAGAGCGTCAGCCCCTCAAACATGCGCTGGTACATCAGAGCAACGTCGGCTTTGTTTTCAGGCGTCAGCTTGTTTCCTTGGTTCTTGAACTGCTCCTGTTGCCGTGGACACAAGGAGAACAAAGAGCATAAGTTATGAGCAACAAGTTATGAAGGAGGCTCTGGTTTCGGCTCCCTCTGTGGTGTAATGTGTCTCTTTGTCTGCAAGTCAGAGCTGAATGCAACGGGAAAAGCGTCCCCCCATCCCCCTCCCAGCCCCCCATTTCCTCTTGTTAACTCTTTGGAGGCACAGGGCTGCACAAAACTTTAACTAGGTTCTCACCTCCAGGTACAGGCAAGCACCGTAGGACTCGTTCAGGGTGATGTTTCCATGTTTGAATGCAGGAAGCTTCAAGACAGAGAGGATAATGTTTAAAATCAAAGAACTTCCTCCAGACTAGCACTCTATGCATTAGTGAGTGTGTCAAAAAAAAAAGTTTTTTTTTTTTTTTTTTTTACCATTTCTGTGTTTCAGAATTGAATGACATGAGCCTACCTGACCCCTGGGATTGATGGCGAGCACATCCTTCCCCTTGTGCTCCCCCTTCTCAAAGGACAGCATTTTGCTGTTGTAGCCCTGCAGGCCCTTCTCCTCCAGGGCGATCTGGACCCTCCAGCAGGGAGGAGAGCCGGAGCCCCACATCAGAGTCATGTCCTTGGCCATTGTTGCAGAGCGAGAGGTCGTTTCCCAGCAGCGAGACGAGAGAGAGAGGGAGAGAGAGCAGGGAGTGAGTCTGGAAGTCTCCCCACGCCTGGTTTTATAACAGCCTCCAGCCCTCCACAACCGGATTGGCGGACCTGAGTCCCAACCCATGTTTGTGATATGACCAAAGATAAGTGACTCTAGGCAGTGAAGAGGGCCAACAATTTGTTTAAAAGTGTTGAACTGCTTTGCTTTGTGACCCTAGAGAACAGGGTATTGCAGCCAAAGTCCATTTTCCTTCCGTTTTTACTAAGTCTGAGAATGTGTGTTATTGCACCAGCTGATTGTGCTGAGGTTGCTTCCCATGGCATGCAAGGAGGAGGGGAATTCTCTTGGTTTGAGCTGCAGATCTTTATTTCTTCCGATTAACCCTTATGGCAAAAAAAAAAAAAAAAAAAGGCCTAAAAGCAAGAGATAAACAAGTGAAATTGCACGCATGGACTGCATGCTGAGAAAAACTTGCAGGAATAATAATTCCTGGATTTTAGTTTTTGTGTTCTTTTCCCATGGTGCAGTTGCTTTTCCTGCTGCAAGGGTGTATCCTCCTGAAACAAGACTGGACTATTTAGTAGGCTTTTGAAAACTCATTGTGACTCAGCACTTCTCATTCACCCCTGCACAAACCAAACAGAGAGGATCCGTCCCAGGCCACAACCACATTCCTGCTGAATGCTGCGACAATAAAATAAAGCAGATTTGATCGTGTCAAATTGTTGTGACAGTCTGGATTACTTTATAGTGGGGTAAAATGAAACACGTCTTTTTAGCAGGAGAAATTATGGAAGCGTATAAAAGTTAAAGGACGGTGAATCAACGAGCAGAACGCCAACCAATTTCTAAAACTTTTGCAACAAGATGACTTCAGTTCCAATTCGTTGTCACTGAATCTGATTTCTACTCCGGTGTTCAAAAGTAAGGCCGAGTTTGTGTTCAGAGATCAACACATTGCCAAAACGGTGAGAAAAAAAACAGATTCTTTTCTGTGGCAGTGAAAAGTAAACATTTTCCCGGCATAAAATTGCTTACGCAGCAATTTCTCTTTCGGGCCTCTCTCTCTCTCTCTCTCTGCCTTGGTGGTACTCTAGAATAAAAGCCTCGTTAATAAAATAAAAATTGAATCTAAAACTTTGATAAACACTCATAAATGTGCTTAACACTAAAGCTCTCTGTGTGCACAGGAGAACAGTATGAACTCTACTCATCCATCCATTCATCCCCTATTTATGCAGGGAGGAGCACAAAACGGTCTATTCCTGTTTATGGCCAGCCTTTGCACGCAGGACTATAAAATCCATCAATTCCACATCAGATAATCAAACCCTGCAGTTGACAAACATGGACAATGAATGATGGGTGGACTTTACGATACTTTGGGGGGGGGCAGAGAGGGCTGTTCTGCTTTCCTTTATCCGCAGCTTTCAGAAAAGACACACATACGGTCCAACCTGCTCACCTGCTCAGGTGTACCGGCGGGGCGTGTTCGCGCAACGCCAGGATGTTTTTGCTTTGTTGTGCAAGCGAAAATGAAAAAAAAGGAGAAAAGAGCCCTGTCATCCCTGCACAGCAAAACACTCAGAGCCAGCATGGTGATGGAGGTACAGATACAGCATTTATCTCTTAGTGATGAGAGAGGGAGAGGAAGAAATGTGAGGGGAGAGAAGGGAAGAATGCGCCAATGAAATAATTCCCCACAAACCTCTGGTTTTTCTTGTGATTTTGCCTTTAGGTTTTTTGGGGGGGGGGTTTTTTTCTCCCCCTTTCTTTCCAGGAAGTCACATTTTGAGAGTCTTCACACGTTGTTTTCTGTAGCTTGCAACCAGAGGGCGAAGCGAGCAGCCGCTTGTTTTCATTTCATGTGCAGAGAGTCTCCTAGAAATACGAAGACGCCTCTGTTGCCAGTCAAGTCCACAGAAAAGGGCATCAAATGTTAGACAGAAAGAACTTTAAGCTTCAGTCAGTCCGAGATACGGCTCTGAAGCACTTAAATGACCGAACTAAGCATTAAGTAATGAACATGAAAATGAACACCGGCTCAAGAAGGATGTCAATGTTTGAGGGCAAAGTTTTATTTTTGGTTAAATCGGAGAATTTACATTATTTAGTTCATTTTTCATTTTTTGCTTGTTTTCTCGTTGATTTAAAATTAGAATTTTTGTTTAATTTGTTATTTAAAATTTGCTCTTTGGTTGGTAATTCGCTTATTTAGTAAATTGATTTCAGTTTGGGACGTGGGTGTTTCACAGTACAAATAGGTTGGTGTTATTTTTTCCATCTATTTCATCACATCTCGTCATCCGGTGGACAAAAATCTGCATAACTATCGCGAGTTAGCTGCTCTGCCTATCTGAATGGAAAAGTTGTAAATAAAAAAAAATAAAAAAAATTGACCCGTGCTCTTTAAGTTGTAAAAGTGCAATAAGATAAAAAGGTACTTAGACGTAATTACAGTAGATAGCCTCAATTCTAACCCTAATAAATTACCTGTAAATAGCCCCACTGTTAATTTTCAAACTATGAAGGTTTTCTTGAGACGTGTTTGCAAAATGGTTGGAAGACGTGCCATCGAGGCCAGCTACATTTTTATTAAACTGACCTGGAATGGCTTGTTGCAGATGTCACCGAAAAAGACTCAATTGTGCAAAGTCATGACAACACATTCAAATGGTGAAGCACAGAAGTCAATGCTGTCCAGGATCCACTTCAACCCGTCTGACCAGAAATACGATAGTCTGTCACACGCGACAGTCGCCCGGAGCTCCTTCCTGCACGCCTGCGGGGTTTTTTTTTTTTTTGCCACTGGATGGACCTGCTTACCAATTTGATTGTTTGGCAAACATTGCATTCAGTGTTATGACTTTAAATCACATCATCTTTGCAAATGTAGATTCATACAGAGAGAAAAGAAGAGATTTCTGGTGTGTCCATCCTTCCTGTAATTTGCCACGGCAACAAAACATATATGAATACAAAAATGCCGACTTAGTGAAGAGCGTGTTTAATACCTGCTCATCTGGACACATGTTAGTGCATTGGTCTAAATATTTCTATTGAGGCGATTGGTATAAAATTCCCACCAGATGTCAGCGAGAACCTCAGCAATCCACACATAAAAGAAGAAATTAATGCAAATTTGTCCATAAATTAACCAATAAAATGGAACGTACAGAAAATAAGTAACAAACACATGAAGAAAAAGAGTGGGGAAAAATCAAGGAAAGTGAAGAAACCAGTAGAAACGAAACCAATATGCTACGTGAAACCAGTATCAGCTGGTTTAATATTAACCGATGGCCTATAAAAAGGTTTCTCAATATCAAAGTAGTACATAGAGCAGTGTGACAGTAAAGCAAATAGATCTTCACCAAAAAAAAAAAAAAAAAAAAAAAGCCTTAAAAAGCCTTGCTGTTTTGAAACGTACTAATGGCAGCGGTTCCAGCTGAATTTCTGATGTTGGAACTGATGGAGTCATGGTCTGACAGTGAAGAGATCACCGTCTCACCAGGAACCAGTCACAACCAGAAAACACTCCCATGGAAACACAAAGTGATGCACGAACACTGGCCAGGAAAAACAAAAAAAGATGTTACGGCTTGTTAAATGTTTTCTGTAGAAGATTTGGAAAAGTCAGTGAAATACTAAAAGGATTTCATTTAGTGCGTTTGCAGTCAGACTGACCTGGAGTTGTTATAGTCTTATAGCGACTGACACTTCATTTGTTTGAAAAATCCATCTAGCTAGCTTTATATCTACGATGCTAGCTAGCTTTATATCTACAGAGCAAACGTTATATCTTGCTAGCTAGCTTTATATCCAGCTAGTTATCTGGCTAGTTAGACAGCATACTAGCTAGCTTAATATCTGCTGATATAAAGCTTATATCTTTATACAGGTAGATTTACATCTGGCTAGACAGCTGACTTACTAGCTACATGTCTACCTAGCAAGCATTATATCTACTGAGCTTTATACTGGCTATCTTGTTAGTCTTTGTGCTTGTTTCATTCTTATAACAAACGCACAAATTGTGATTTATTTGAACACCAATCATACATTTTAGAATGCAGAAAATGTTCTGTCATTTCTGCGTCTGCTGTCTAAAAGGCATTTTTGCTGCTATCCTCCAAAAACTACATGACCCAGTGCAGCCGTATCAAGGACGATAACTTTGGTTGGATTGTTTCAGATTTATTTGAAAGAAATCCAAACAGCACACTCATTAGAAAGGTTCCCACAGGTTTATTATGAGGAATGTCCGATCACGTTGCTACTCCACGTTACAAGATTGTCGAAATGGTTACAATTTCTGAGGGAAGGGATTTTAAAAAAACCATACAAAATTTTACTTTCGCAGTCTGACTGAAATATTTCTTTGTCAGACGTCATTCAGGGTGTCTTGTCCCTTGGTGTTCTCCAGCCAATGGGGAGGCCAGCTGGCCTTGACGCTCGGCCTCTCCCTCAGCAGAGCGTAGTACTCTCCCAGTCTGGGGTATCGCTTTTCAGACAACCTACAGGAAAAAACATCAATAAATAAAAGTGGAAAACTCTTTCGACTGCACGTTTCGATCAACTGCTAAAGCATTACGCAAAAGAAGAGCTAAATGCAAACCCCACTTGTTTTTCTCTCTCACCCAAATCTAAAAAGAGTGGCAACGGTTGGAAAAACGACCACATCTGCGAGCGTGAAAGACTTCCCTGCCAGGTTAGAGCCAGAGCCCGTCTGGAAAAGAAAGAAGAGAGTTGCGCAGCAGATGAGAATGTGTTACGGATCCTTCAGATGGCTTGTGGGTTTTTTTGAGCTTCGTTCGCACACCTTGTGCAAGTAGCCCTCCCAGAGTTTGAGCTCGGCTCTCAGAGCCTCTTTGTGTCTCTGCACAGCCGAGGCAAGCCTCTCGCCTTCAGGGGACGTAGTATTCATAGAAAATGACTGCAGCTGGAAAGATGGGAGATGTGCTGATTTTCCAAACAAACACCTTGGACTTAAAACAAAAAAATTAAATAGATTGATATCTATTAGAAATGGTAGCATTTTAAAGTACGGCATGGGATTAGCAAAAAAAAAGAAATGTTTGAAACCAGGATCCAAGTTAGTCTGAGTTATACTTTATAAGAAGTTGACAATTAAGCTCTGACAACTCTTTATTCAAAACTATCCTGAAATAATCCTATAGGTGGGGAGAGAAGCATATGGCGTCTCTGAGACTTGTAGATGATTCTCCCTTGTGGTGCCTGCATAGTTACAGCAAAATGATGCAACAGAAATATTACTGGAGCAACAGCAGAGAACAGCTTTTATATTTAGAAGCAGAGAAGCTAGCAAAAAGGTTCTGGCTGTGGCACACAGGATTTTGGCGAATGCTTAGCTTCGACTGGTTTTCTTACTCAGTTTGTCGTAGAAGGTGAGGCCCTCGAACATGCGTTGGTACATCAGCGCTTGTTCTTCAGCGCTGTCTGGGATCAGTTTCGTTCCTTGAGACTTGAACTGGCTCTTGCAAAAACGGAAGAAAGAAAAAAAAGAACATACGTCATATTAAATACTCGCTGTGTCTGTGTTTGTCTCAGATTCAAGCATTAGTTGGCGAAGGGGCTCCCTCACCTCCAGGTAAAAACAGGCTGCGTAGGATTCGTTGACGACCAAGTCTCCATGTTTAAAAGACGGAACCTGAAAGAAGAATTTTGAAAGAAGAAATTTGGATTATTAAAAGATTTGTTCAAGTAAAGCAATAGGTAATCTTTAAATTTTCATTCATTTTCCAGCTAACGTTCCGGGTGAGAGGCGGGGTCACCTGGACAGGTGTCGCCAGGCAACATGGGGACAGACAGGACAAACAACCATGCACACTCACACCTAGGGAGAATTTAGAGAGACCAATTAACCTGACGGTCATGTTTGTGGCCTGTGGGAGGAAGCCGGAGAACCCGGAGAGAACCCACGCATGCACAGGGAGAAACATGCAAACTCCGTGCAGGACGTTTGCATGGGACGGGAATCGAACCCAGGACTTTCTTGCTGCAAGACAACAGTGTTACCAACTTCACCACCGTGCAGCCCAGTGGCATTAGCTAGGGACAGCACCTGCCGACCCCACTAGGGACAAGGGTGTAAGAAGACGGATGGATGGTTCATTTTCAAATAAAAAACCAACAGAATTCATGTTTATTTCACATATATTTATTAATAGTGAACATGCTTTTCTCCCTACCTGACCCCTTGGATTGACATTAAACACTTCCTGAGACTTGATCTCATCTTTGTCGAAGGACAGCAGTCTGCTGTTGTAGCCCTGCAGCTTCTTCTCCTCCAGGGCGATCATGACCCTCCAGCAGGGGGGCGAGCCAGAGCCCCACAGCAGCGTCATGTTCTTGGCCATGGCTGCAGAGAGTTGTGACAGGAAATGCTCTGTCCAGACAGGTTTGTTTCTTTCAGTCTGCTACTGGATTGGAGGGTTTGAAAACGTCTCATCCAGTCATCAAAGACAAACTCGTAAACGGATTAACAAACCCCTCTGTTCATCAGGCCAAACGATCGCCCGACGCAAGCTCTTCAAGTTCTTTGATGTCGGGTGAACTTTGAATAACAACCCAAAGGTGAAAGCCAGCTATAAAAGTTTATTGTTGTGTACGTATGTGAGGAAAGTGACTGTTTTGTAGCCACACAATAAAATTATTATTACCGCTCAGTAGCTTGCCATTGTAGGGTTATCAAAACAGGTTATTTTCTATGGCTGGATGACCAAAGTCAATATTGTAAAAAAAAAAAAAAAAAAGAAAGAAAATATAACAATAAAGGAAAAACGTAATAGCTAAACAAGACAAAGTTAGTGATGTAAACTTTCCAGCTCGAATTTGAGTGAATGAAATGAAGATTTACTTGGCAAGTGGTGCAAAAGTAATGTGCTGCAATGTGTCAAGCTCCACCGACCATGACACACGACGCAGACGCTGGGGCCGGTGATCAACTCCAGCTTCCCTATGACATGGTGGTGGCAGCATGGTGCTATGGAGATGTTTGGTTATAACCATTTGGGACATGGATGCAACATAAAAAATGGAAAAGGAAAAAAAAAAGTGAATTGTTGTGAATACTTGCTGGTGTAATACTTTTACAAAATTACATTTGTGTAAAAATTTAATTTCCAATGTTGTAAAACATATAATGTATTAGAAAATAATCTAATAAATATATATTTTTAAAAAAATCTGTCTGGAAATCATTTAACATCCTGCAAAGACCTGAAAGTGATAAGATCAAACTTTGCAAGAATGCATGGGATGCCTTTCAAAACACATAACATAAAATATTCTTAAACACGATGGTTTTGTCAATCTATTTTATTAAACGTCACATTTAATAAGAGGCTGACAGAGCAGGGGAAACAAATCAGGGAATACCCAAAAACATGGTGACAGTTTCTCCAAACGTGAAGGACATGACGTCATGTTTACAGTGAGAAACGACTCAATGGAGGCGACGAACATTCACATTTTAATGAGATAAACACTGACCCACATACAGCCGGGAACTGAACATGAAATGCAAAGTTATGCAAAGGACGCCATTTTAAAAGGACGGATTTATGCAAAGTCATTGCGGCATGTGACATCGGAGCCGCCATCATTCTGACAATGATTTTCAAACGATAAACCAGATAACATGGATCTGCTCCAACAGGACATTTTTATCTCTTACAGACATACTTTGAACACCTTTAAACACGCCGACCTTATTTGACCTATTCCACAATCATGGCCCCAATGTTTGTTTGTTTTTTAATAGTGCAACATGTCTTTGGCTAGCCGCTAGTTGTTGGGCAGAAAACTTGAAGCAGAACTAACTTGTGGGAAGAAGGAAGTTGTTAGACGCTTGTTAGAAGTTTTTTTTCTATGCAGAAGTGAAAACGGATTGTAAGAGACGCAGCTTTAGTGGAAGGAGACTAACAAACGGCACTAAACTAAAATCATCTTCTGTCAAAAAAAAAAAGACATCTTTGAAACTTTTTGACCTTTCAGAGAACAAAATCTGAATCCTGTGTTAGTCATTCTTGATTAGCAGAAGATCTGATTTACAGCTGAACTACAAGGCTTCTCGTGTGCGACTGGACCCGGTCCGGTTCAGATGTCCTTCAGGGTGTCTTGTCCCTTGGGGTTCTCCAGCCAGTGAGGAGGCCAGCTGGCCTTGACGCTGGGCCTCTCCTTCATCAGAGCGTGGTACGCCCCCAGTTTGGGGTACCGCCCATCAGAGAGCCTGTAGATCAAACAGAGATGGGTGCGAAAGCCATCGAGTTGTATTACTTTTATTTTACTTTCATTTCAATTTTTGCGTCCAGGTTGTCTTAAAAAGTGAAATTTCACGCTTGCGCACGAGGCTGGAGGGCAAAGAGGCTCGTTGCTATAGCAACCGACTGACAACGCCATGAATGCATCGGGGTTCAACACCAGAAAACGGCCAAACGTTTCCCACACAATGATCAGAACATTCAATCTGTTACAGTATTATGTTGTCAGGCCTGATGTTTACTTTGCAATTATTAATAACTGATTGCTGGGTTGCAGACTAGCTAATTTAAACACCTGCTCTATTGATCATTGATCTTTTTTTTAACTGATTCAAAACACTAAATTCCACAGCCCATCTATATGTCAATGTAGTCATAGTCAAGCTAGCATAGCTAATCATCTCTCCCTTGCTATTTAACTTTTTTTTTATATTAAAACTTTGTCCTCACTCTGTTAGTTGTAGTTTGAAAATTAGCAGCAAGGCCCTTTTTCCTTTATGTATTTTGTGTACATTTAAGAGTTAGTGCAACATGAGGACAACTAAACCCAATGGCTGGGGAGGCAGGATCTTGCAGCAGGAAAGTAAGTTTCTGTTGAAAAATGCTGTTATGACAATATTTACCAATATTTAACTTGATCAGGTTTGTGATTTGATAATTCAATCGTCAGAATAAAATCAATAGATTAATCAAATATTTTTCTACAGCAGCCCTAGAGTCGTAACAGAGAACAGAAGGAATGTTGCTTGTTCTCACCCAAATCTGAAGGCGGTAGCAACAGTTGGAAAAACAACCACGTCTGTCATTGTGAAACTCTTTCCTGCCAGGTAAGAACCAGAGCCCAGCTACAGAAGGAGGAGAGGGGAGGACAAAGAGCCAGTTAGGGTGCAGCCGAACTCGTTTGGCTGCTTCGTGTTGGTTGGGTCGTTGCCCAGACCTTCTCCAGGTAACCCTCCCAGAGTTTGAGCTCAGTGACCAGGGTCTCCTTGTTCCTCTTCAGAGCCGACTCGAGCCGCTCCCCTTCGGGAACGTAGTAGTCGTAGAAGATGACCGCGCCTGGAAAGAGGAGAAACGAGCTGGTTGTGATCCAACGGGCTCACGCTCGCTTCTACAGAACAACTCGTGTTCGTCCTACTCAGTTTGTCGTAGAGCGAGAGGCCCTCGAACATGCGCTGGTACATCAGCGCCTGCTCCTCGGGTCCGTCTGGGATCAGCTGGGTTCCCTGGGATTTAAACCGACTCTGCAAAACAAAACGATCAAGCGTTTTGTTTTGTTTTTTATCCCCTAGTCGCATGCAATTGTGTAGATTGCTGCTGGCTTCCTCACCTCAAGGTAAAAGCAGGCTGCATAGGATTCATTAACAACAACATTTCCATGTTTGAACGATGGAACCTGGAGGAAAATAAAGAAAATAAACAGAAGGATTAGAGCTGTTTGCTTTAGCTTTCACAGAATTTGAGTGAAGTGAAGCTTCGCCTATCTTGCAGGGTTATGAGTTGAACATATTTACCTAAAAAGTTTCTTTATTTGTTTTTTAATCCAAAAAGCATTTTTAAATTTTGTACAGTTTTTGTTTCATTACTGCTCTGAGTACGTTCCTTCAGCAAATGTTTTTTTACCCCAGGTAACGATTAACTGATCCCTGAAGTAGTTGACGATCATTTCAACAATCGATTAATCACAATTAATTTGATTAATCGTTTCAGCCCAAGCCTGGACTTTGACTGCACCATTGCTTTCTTTTTTTTCCAAGCCATTCTTATTTTGTCACAATTATAAACACAGTGCCATTGCATAAAGCAAGTTGAAGAAATAAAAGCTTACAATGACTGTGGCGGCCTGAAACAAAACATTATTTTGCGAAAGCTGTGCTTTTGAAAAAGTATTCATCCCAACTACATTTCTTCACCTCTCACCAGTTTTTTCTGTTTGTGTTTATTCCAGCTAATAAAAAAAAGGTGATTATCATCAGAAAGCTTCATGCAAACTTCTAAAGCAACAGGAAAAAAAAAAAAAGGATTCTCCACATTTCCTAATTTCTGCAAACACACAATGGCATCAATCCAAAAGTTTATCGGTTCGACTGTAAACGTGTTTTGACAAGTTTTTTTGGAAACTTGACCAAAAAAACTTGACAAGATTTTTTTTTTTATGCTTTTGGTAGCATCAGAATTACCTGATAAGCTTTATGCTCACAAACATCTGGGTCAGTTTTATAAAAGTATAAGTTTTATACTTATAAAGTTTTATACAAGTATAAAACTTTAGAATCCACTGCTGTTCACTGTGTGTGTGTGTGTGTGTGTGTGTGTGTGTGTGTGTGTGTGTGTGTGTGTGGGGTGTGTGTGTGTGTGTGTGTGTGTGAGACTGGGCTGCAGAGGCCTTCATTCAGGGTCAGGAACCAATCGGAACCTGACATGCAGCCAGGCTGAAGGGAGGCGTTTAAAGGCTGCAGTAAATTTAATGCAGCCGGGTGTGACTTTTTATTACTATGATCACTAATAACACTTCAATGCAATCGAGGCAGAGTGATCAGTGTGTTTCAGTGCAGAAACCTCAGCCTACCTGCCCTCTGGGATTAATGTCGAGCACTTGTTGGGACTTGTGCTCCATTTTGTCGAAGGACAGCAACACGCTGTTGTAGCCTTGCAGCTTCTTCTCCTCCAGGGCGATCATGACCCTCCAGCAGGGGGGCGAGCCGGAGCCCCACAGCAGCGTCATGTCCTTGGCCATGGTTATCAGATTCAGCAGCTCCGACTTCGACGAGCTCAGCGACAGTCAGTCTGGAAACAACACGCAGTCGCTGGAATTCCTCCTTCTTCGATTTATGCGCCCACGGGAAAAAACAAATAATAACGAGTCTCTGTTGCCACCTAGTGGCAGGGAGAGGTAACTGCATCTCCAGAGGTCAGTGCTGCGTTCAGGGCGTGATGGAAGTGGGAGCAGCGGCATGAGGCCGTGTTCAATGACTTCAAGGACGTTCACAACGTTTAACTCCTGGCCTATGTACTAGTCTCTGTTATTAGTCTTATACTACACTGAGACAATGACGTCTGTTGGAAGAAAGAATTCAACGAGGCGCCACATTACAGACAAAATCATTTCTTTATTGAGGGGTAGCCAAGTCATACAAAACATGTCAATTCAGTTATTAATAAATGAACTGTGATTAGTTTTGATCATCTGATTTCAGCTTTCAGGGCACACTCACACATCTAGCCTACTGCATTTTACACAAATTGAGAAAACAGGGGTGATCTAACCACATTAGCAAATTGTACTAATTATATTTTTTTCTTAAATGTGTAAAAGCAATTTTCAGCTGTCTTCAGATGTCCTTCAGGCTTTCAGATTTTTGTTCAATTAGGAACCATTTTGGGGGCCAGCTGGCTTTGATGCTGGGTCTGTCCTTCAGGAGGTTGTAGTATTTGGCCAGTGTGGGGTATCGTTCTGGAGACAGCCTAAAGAAAAACAAAACAAAAAAAACCCCCCTTAAAGTCATGATGGTGATGACAAAGATCTGTCTTCCAGCAAATACCGAAGCTTAGTTATGTACCCATAAGCGAAGGCAGCAGCAATGCTTGGAAAGACGACAACATCAGCCAAGGAGAATTCTCCTGCTACGTAGCGGCCTGCAGCCACCTTCATACACAGAACAAACAAAAACGTCAGAGAGTAACGAGTGACTTTCTCCGTGTCTTTCTGTGTGCGGTGCTCAAACCTACATTCTCCAGGTAGCGCTCCCAGAGTTTCAGCTCGGTGACCAGATTGTCCTTGTTTCTCTTCAGAGCAGAGTCATGGCGCTCTCCTTCGGGGACGAAGAAGTCGTAGAAGGCAACCAAGGCTGAAACAACCAGTGTTGATGGTATTATTTCTGTCCTTAGCATTTTTTAAGCCAGCATGGTAGCATCTGTGCACATGTATGAATGGAACTAACTTAGTTTATCTTTTAAAGTGATACCCTCCATCATACGTTGGTACACCAGAGCTTGCTCTGCGGGGTTGTCGGGGATCAGCTTGTTGCCCTGAGACTTGAACTGATTCTTTTATCGCAGGAGACAAAAACAAACACAATCATAAGAACTTTATTTTCTAACAATAGATGTAGGATATTCACTATGAACTCTGCTTTACCTCCAGGTACAAACACACTCCAACAGACTCATTGATTATGACGTCTCCATGTTTGAAGGCAGGAAGCTGGTAGGAAGATGTCGACATAATGATGTTAACTTGTGGTTAAATGCAGAATACCATCATCAGACTTGTAATTAAATATATGTGTCCTCTGGTAATAGTCCACCTTGCACCAATTGAAAAATTACGGAAACAAAATTCTGGTCAGGTTAAATTCTGAAAAAATAAAACTAATAATTCATGCAGCATTGAGGTGTGCGCCCACCTGTCCTCTGGGGTTGATTTCCAAAACCTCTTTAGATTTATGCTCCTCTTTCTCAAAAGACAGCAGTTTTTGTTTGTACCCCTGCAGGTTCTTCTCCTCCAGGGTGATCATGATGCGCCAGCAGGGAGTGGACCCGGACCCCCACAGCAGATACATCGACTCCGCCATAGCTACACACAAACCTCACTGCTCCTGTCTGGGAAACGTGGTCAAGAGTGGCTGAGCGACTCCCACGCTCCCTATTTATCAAAAACCTGGCGTTCAGGGCCACGCCCTTTAGTTAACGCCTCCCTCAGAGAACAAAAAAGGAGGTGAACAGTCATTTGCTTTTCTTTTTTTTGTTGTTTTTTTATTTGCAGAATGTGTTCAACACGTCATTACACGTGAAAGTGTCTGTTGGCTCTCCTTCTTGTCCAAACACTTCCTGATTGCATCATTTAAAAAAGACAAAGACTTCTGGGACGGACGGGTTTTGTCTTTGCAACCGCAGCCCTCAGAAACTCAACCTTTTTCTCAGACCATAATACGAGTTTCTGCAAAAAAAAAAGAAAAAACATCACAGCAGCTCACTAATCACGCGCACACCGTCAACCTGCAGGGCATTTACACATCTGATACAAGTTTCATCGCTGCAGCGTTTTTACACTTCACAAATGATTTCCTCTGAAATCAAACGCTCTGCAAAAGAGTTTGGGATGTAATTTGGGCCAAGTGTGCTGCCTCACAGACTGTGTGATAGTTCTCTGAACACAATTTGTTATCAACTATTTACAAGCAGTTTAGCTGTACTGTTGATCTAATGACTAATGATTGATCATCTGATTATTTTAGGGTTGGCATTCAGATGGAATTTTTTTTCATCTCTTGAACAATCACAAGCTGCAGTCGGTTCTGCTTTAGGGTGAGATATTAGTTCAAAGTCAACCCTTGTATTTTGCTTTGTCACTTGACCTACGATTAGCTTGTGGAGGAAAGGTTAAAACTGTAAACGTCAGCCACAACCCCACACTCCATCAATGTCAGCCATGCTGTCCCATCTGTAAGATGTTTAAAGTGACGAAGGACAAGCCACAAAAGGAGTATCAAGCTTCTGGATAGCAAAGTATTTATCTGTAGGAACTTACAGAGAGTTGAGATTTAGCAGATAACAGGAAGGCTGGATGTGAGAATGCCAAACCTGCTCTTTCTTTCATGGCATTAAAGTGTCCACTTTTGTTGGACTCTACCAACTGCAGGGGTCTTTTATAAATGCTACTCATGCTAGTGACAAACGTGTTGAGAATATTTAACTCTGTGTTTTTGTTCTATCTCTTTTAGCTAGTTGCCAAGCTAAAGCTAAAGAAAATCACATGCTAGGAAATGACTTCAAAGCTAAGGGTAGAGGATATCACACTCTAGGGAACGGCCTCTCTACGGCGTAGCTTAGACGGAGGCTGACAAAGGAAGTTACCAACTGTTGCTTGATGCCATTTTGTCCTGTTGCCTCCTAAAGGTAGCATGAGAAATGGACCAGCTTTATTTTTGTATTGATAAATGGACTCACTGACTCTTCTTCAACATCATACATCAAGAACTAAGCAAGAAGAATCGGTCATTCTCCACACATGCTAATGGCTAATGTATGATGTAACGGGCAGCTAAACATGTGGCATCCATCATAATATTGTTTTGGTTGTAAAATATTTGAGATCAGCTAATCACTGATTCTAAAGCATCCTTAAAATGTGAATTCTGTTATTCTCTTATATTTTCTACATAAAACAGAGACTATATTGACTTGCACTCATTTTAGTAACTTTGTTTATGCCTAAACCTGAACTACCTTGCTAGCTGTCTATTCTTGTCTATCCTTAACCAAAACTCAATTCACACCACAGCTGCAAAAAGAACCTGAAGCCACTTTCCACAGGTTACAGGTTTCTCACGGTTTTGACTTATATGTCACTAAATCTTCTGAGTTCATCAAACATATTTTAATACCAGAAAATAAATAAAAGTCAATTCAAAACAAGCAGTTTTGAATTGACTTTATTGAGTGACAAAGCATAACATCCATTTAGTTATTAGTGAATGAACTGTGATTAGTCTCATCTTTTTGATCGTGTGAGTTCAAAACCCGGACGGCACATCTGACCTGATTCATAATCCACAAGCAGAGAAAACGTGTGATGATCGACCGGCACAAACAAAGTACAGTAATCATGCTACATTAAGTTCGCAATTTCAAAAAAGGCAGTTTGTTAAGAAAAGATGAAGACGGTGTTTTCGTTGTTCAGATGTCCTTCAGGCTTTCAGATCTTTGTTCGATTTGGAACCATTTTGGAGGCCAAGTGGCTTTGATGCTGGGTCTGTCCTTCAGGAGGCTGTAGTATTTGGCCAGTTTGGGGTAACGTCCTGCAGACAGCCTAAAAAAGACCAAGACCCAGTCTCAACGTTGATGAAAGATCTGTCTTTCAGCAAACATCGAACGTAATTACATACCCATAACGGAAGGCGTAAGCAACGCTTGGAAAGACGACAACATCGGCCAAGGAGAATCCTCCTGCTAGGTAGCGGCCTGCAGCCACCTTAATTCATAGAACAAACAAAAACGTCAGCTAGTAACGAGTGACTTTCTCCGTGTCTTTCTGTGTGCGGTGCTCAAACCTACATTCTCCAGGTAGCGCTCCCAGAGTTTCAGCTCGGTGACCAGATTGTCCTTGTTTCTCTTCAGAGCAGAGTCATGGCGCTCTCCTTCGGGGGTGTAGAAGTCGTAGAAGGCAACCAAGTCTGAAACAACCAGTGTTGATGGTATTATTTCTGTCCTTAGCATTTTTCAAGCCAGCATGGTAGCATCTGTGCACATGTAGAAATGGAACTAACCTATTTTCTCATTTAAAGTGATACCCTCCATCATACGTTGGTACATCAGAGCTTGCTCTGCGGGGTTGTCGGGGATCAGCTTGTTGCCCTGAGACTTGAACTGATTCTTTTATCGCAGGAGTCAAAAACAAACACAATCATAAGAACTTTATTTTCTAACAATGATGTAGGATATTCACTATGAACTCTGCTTTACCTCCAGGTACAAACACGCTCCAACAGACTGATTGATTATGTCGTCTCCATGTTTGAAGGTAGGAAGCTGGTAGGAAGATGTCGACAACACAATAATGTCAGCTTGGAATGTTGATTAAACGCATACATTTAGAGCCACTTTGCTAAGCACTAAAATGATACAAGTGTCTCCAGTGGGACCAGGGCTGCTCTGAGCAGAACTATATGGAAGCCAATTAAACCATGACCCAGTTAACTGAACTGGTTAAATACCAATGACAAGCTCATAGCAATGCATGTCTCCACATCATATGCATTCAAACACTAAAGCAACATGTTAAGTTGAAGAAGATTTAATTGCAGACAAATGAAAATATTTGTTATAGTACAGGAGATATCTCTATGTCCAACAGGTCAGCCATATTTGAATTTGTGGTGAAACCGCCTTGTGGTTTATTTGTCAGTTTTTAAACGTGGGGCAATCTTACTTAAAATATACCAGGCAGAAATGTAGTAATATTTCTTCCTTAAAGACAGAAATAAACTGAACACCTGTGGTGTAGAGCTGTTTAAAAATAATCACCAAAAATACAGAACATTTGGAAAGCTGCAAGATAATGCTCCTTGTATAAACATCTAATTCTTATTTCAGATTGTTTCATTCATAATTGTGACACTGTCACTTAATTGTAAGGTCCCATATGGAGCCCTTATTTGCAGCAGTTTCCGCCACATCTCAACTTTTTTAACCACAGCCTGCCTCAGGTGACGGGTTGACCACAAGGTAGAAAACAGGACAGGCTCAACATGGCCAGTCAGATCACCACGGCTGCTTCAACCACCACGGCTGCTTCAACAACCACGGCTGTTCAACCACCACGCCGCTTCAACCACCACGGCCGCTTCATCCACCACGGCCGCTTCAACCACCACGGCCGCTTCAACCACCACGGCCGCTTCATCCACCACGGCCGCTTCAACCACCACGGCCGCTTCAACCACCACGGCCGCTTCAACCACCACGGCCGCTTCAACCACCACGGCCGCTTCACCACCACGGCCGCTTCAACCACCACGGCCGCTTCATCCACCACGGCCGCTTCATCCACCACGGCCGCTTCATCCACCACGGCCGCTTCATCCACCACGGCCGCTTCATCCACCACGGCCGCTTCAACCACCACGGCCGCTTCATCCACCACGGCCGCTTCAACCACCACGGCCGCTTCAACCACCACGGTTGCTTCATCCACCACGGCTGCTTCAACCACCACGGCCGCTTCAACCACCACGGTTGCTTCATCCACCACGGCTGCTTCAACCACCATGGCTGCTTCAACGCCTTCCAGCTTTTAAGTTGCGTTAAAAGACCAGTCGGAATTTCACGCGTTTCTGTGGGTTTTCACTTCCTCTGTTTCCTGGGTGAGGAGAAAATACCGTTTATAAGGAGTTAGCCGACCTGTGATGTTTCGGGTCAGGATCAGTGGTTTGCAAATGTTTCTGTGAGACTCACCTCGGTTTGTTATACAAACAAATATTTATTTTGAAAAGGATTAAAATAAACAATTGTTTCCTTTATGGAAAAAAAACAAAGCAAACCTCAAAAACCCTCCAAAAAAACAAAAGCATTAGCATTGTATCAACTAAGCACTGCTGACTTCACTTCCGGTTTAGGACGATCTAAACCGGATCAGTTGTATGTCTGTGTTGATGCAGCAGCTCCGGCTGCAATCCTCACTATTTTCTTCAACTCAACTTTCCATTCATGTACTTCTTTACCGAAGGAGTTTTTGTACCCATTTGTGAAAATGACTGGATTGTCAAAATGGACATTTTTTTAAGAATTAGTTTAAGCAAAAGATTGCCATTTTGGTCGTATTGGTTTGTTTCTGGAGAACTTGGCTTCTCATTAGCAGCAAATGAACAGAAACACATCACACATTTTCATTAGTAACTCCATTCTAAATTGTTATTGAGAGGCAGGTTCTGTAGGAACAGTGTGAAGAACAACCACGTTCGGGTCAAAACACACAGCTTTTTGTGAACTGGAACAATCACAACAAGCTGCAGTTGGTTCTGTTTTAGAATGAGATGTCAGTTCAGAGTCATGATTTTGCGTTCTGCTTCGTCATTGTACCTGCAATCAGCTGCCAGAGGAGAGGTCACAACTGTAGACCTTGACCCCTGCCTGTCCTGGCAGAAATTTAGTTTGAAATCTTCAAACTAAATTCTCCGTAGCACCAGCTCAACTGGTGATATAAAAAACTTTTCATGCAGCATTGAGGTGTGCACCCACCTGTCCTCTGGGGTTGATTTCCAGAACCTCTTTAGATTTATGCTCCTCTTTCTCAAAAGACAGCAGTTTTTGTTTGTACCCCTGCAGTTTCTTCTCCTCCAGGGCGATCATGAGGCGCCAGCAGGGAGTGGACCCGGACCCCCACAGCAGATACATCGACTTCGCCATGGCTACACACAGAGCTCACTGCTCCTGTCTGGGACGCGTGTCTCTCACTCTCCAGTGTATCAAAAAGGCGGGCGTTCAAAGGCCCACACATTAGTTAATGTCTAACTGGGAGATGAAAGAAGGGAACAGAAAGAGGAGGTGAACATTCATTTGCTTTTTTATTGCAGAATGTGTTTAACACGGCATTTCAAGTGAAAAGTGTCCAAACTGCGCTCCGCGTCCTCTGTTCAGGTTCAGACCGAGTACAATGCAAAGCACAGAAATCAAGACGGAAAGCTCCAACACTTCCTCACTCCAGCATTTACAACCAAAAAAAAAAAAAAAAAAAGACAGACTTCTGGGACGGACGCCATTTTGTTATGGGCTTTCTTTACAATTACAATCCACAGAAACTCCCATCTTTCTCACAGACTATAATACAAGTTTCTACAAACTGTCTACGAACTGCAGGAAGTTTTACCTGATGAGGGCATTTACACATTTAAAGCAGAGTGCCCTGCGTGTCCGCCACAAGGTTTACCATCGGTTTTTTGTTTGTTTGTTGTTTTTTAATAAAAGAAGTTCCTCTGAGATTAAAACACTCCTCCGTTTCAGCACAAGAGAGGATACATGTCAGTTAAGGTGCAAGACGTCAGAGCTTTGCGAAATAAATACTGTCAATGTGACACCTCTGAGCCACCGTAGCTTGGATGGTGCGTGCGAAGGTACAGCGTTGTCCCTTTTTTTTTTTTTTTAAAGAAAGGCACTCATCAGCCTGAAAACCTGTCATAGTCCTATATTTCATATGAACAATACTTTCTTTGTTGTATTTGTTTTGTTTTTTTTCAGGGAGATCACCTGGATTCTGGTTCAAAACAAACAAACAAAAAAAAAAACTAATTAAAATTCCTACAGACTGCTTTACAGCAAAAAAAAAAAAAAAATTCACAGCTTCAATGAGTCAGAAAAGATCCCTTTGAGTTTCTTTAAAAGAACTTTGGAAAGATCCAAGATGTTGAATTCTTTATAGTACCTGCGTGTGACAAAGAGATTTTTAAGCTAGTCCTCGAGAGAACACGTCTTTCTTCAGCTCCGTTTCCTGCTTCTGTGCTTCAAACACAAAACGAGCACTAAAAAACACACACCGTCCCGGTTGGTAGCGTCTTCACTCAAGCACATTAGCAGCAGCTGGTGCAAAACCCGAAGAGGCCGGTGGGCTAAAACTCTAAAGGCTGACATTGGGCGTCTCACGCTGGCGGCGTTTCCACAGCAGTGGGGACAGGATGGGGCCGGGGGGTCAGGGGTCACGGTGAAAGGGAGGTTCATGTGTCTGGAGAATCGGTCAACCCCAAAGCGAGAGCTTCTTCTGGTGTAAGGCCGTTTTTGAGAGTCCGCCTCACTGCAGGAAAGACAAAAAGAGGGAAAAAAAATATCATGTCATTGGACCTGCCATTAGCGACTGGAGGAGAAATCAGACCTCTAGCCTTTGACCCCACCCCCATTCATTAGAGCTAACCGTATTTACCATCAGTAAGATATTTGAAGTGAAGTCAGATAAGTCATAAAAGGTTATGACAAGCAAATAGGAATGTTGTAGATCATCCCTTAGATTTGGTTGTAAGGTTGATATTGTATCTCATTACCAATTCTTTAGATTTGTGAAAATCTAAGGAAATCTTCAGGCGCTGTCCCTGAAGATTTCCCGTTTTAAGCTTGTTTTCTCTCTGCTTATTTCTTTCCAGTTCTCCACTAGTCATTTTCTCTGAGCTACAGTTATTTTACCTGTGCCATGTCTGCCCTGCCCCCTTGTGTCAAGATTTATTGATCTCCTTTCTCTCGCTGCCATTTCCAATGTATCTCATTTCCTTCATTACTATATCTGTCAGTCCTTCAAGCAGGCATGTGCAGAGGGGAGGGGGCAAAGGGGGCTTTATCTTTGATGCCCCTAGTGCCGGAGTACCCGGAGAGAACCCATGCATGCACAGGAAGAACATGGCAACTTCGTGCAGAAAGACCCCGGGCCCGGAATCGAACCCAGGACCTTCTTGCCGCAAGGCAACAGTGCTACCAACTGCGCCACTGTTTTGAGTTTTTTTTTTTTAATTTTTATCTGTATGTCGGAAGGCCTGTTTGTGCCCCTCAGCAATGATATTTAGCTAAATATAATAATTGATCATAATAAAGGTCTAATGACACTGAGGGTCCATGGTGAGGAAGGGGTCGGATCTGTGGTTCTATTAAATATTTATACCAATGTATGAATAGTTTGTTCATTTTTAAACCTGATAGAATGATAAAAAAAAAATCTCTACTTAAATGAATGGTTTAATTTTACCATTCTCAATCTAAACTTAATATTTCACTATTAAAATCCCAGTTTTAATCCGTAGCCTCCTGAAATGTACACTTCCAACGTCTGTCATGATTAATCATTTGCCTCAAATGATTTAGTGATGCAGTTGCAAAGGGTTAACAGTTAGTAATGCAGAACTGATCTGACCGTTTCCATAGCAACGATCAGAAGTAAGACATTCCCCCAGAACTACAATGATCTCATCGTAGCTATGACCTCACTGTCTATGACACAAATCTATGTCACATCGATCAAAGAGCATCTAGGGTTATAAATGTTTTCGTTTCAAAATATCAGGTAGGAGATGAGCAGCACAATGGAGAAAGTTTTAGTGACCGCGTTTACACCTGTATATTTTGGTGCAGGTTATTTGATAACGACAGGAGTGAGAAAGTTTTTTAACAAATTCTTTCCTCATATAGAGTTTGACACTCGTGGGCATCGGGATGACTGCGACTATGACATTATTGATGATTACTTGTTTAACCCTCCTCCAGTGGCAGAGCTAACCTCCCTGGCCAGGGATAATAGAAAAGACTCTCAAGAGAGGCCTGACGCCGCGTCTAGTAAGACTATTCAGACTGCTTCCACTTCAACAGAAAAGGGATCAGAAAAAGAAACTTCCCCGGCTGAGGAAGTTAGCCAAGAGTGCACGGACCACGCTAATTTAAAAACCAGTAAGAAAAGGTCCGTGCACTTCGCTGAGCTGCCCGTGCCGTACAAATATGAACGGCCGGGCTGCTATGTTTGCTACGAGGAGGCCCAAAAACAAAAACTACAACAAAGTGAGGAATGTTGTCCAGTTTGTTAACTGATGACCATGTAGTGCTGCTAGTGATGATGTTAATTTCTTAAATTGCAAAAAGAATAAAACGTTTGTAACTTGAGAGCAACTGGATCCCAGTAGAAAGAAGCAGAGAAGCAGTCTGAATTTAAACGCTGTATTTGTGGTCGGCCTGTTTCCACGTAACACGGATTTGTCCGATGAAAGAAAGTAATTTTGTTTGACGAAAGCAGTAATGTTAACAATTTAGTGCAGGGACACAAAAAACTTTTAAAAGTAGACTGGCATGTCTTGTCAGCCTGTGTCCAATGGCAATCGTACAGATAATAGAATCATTCTTCGCTGCGCAACATAAAACTGACAAACTGCAGATAGTCTTGCTCACATATTATATTTGTTACTGTCGTCTGGCTACTAATGCATTTTAATATAGCTATGTCCTTTCCGAGCAGCAATATCAGTAATTATTTCATTAAGGATTATGCTTGGCCATGTCCAATATTGTTATGATTCTGTTGCAGCATCTTTAGATTATGAAATACCAGAGAAATCAGATGGAATAAAATAATGCACACCAGTTTTGACCTTCTTTGTACAACACACACACAAAAATATGCGCATAAAGGTCCATCTTTACAAATATCTGTGCCGTGCTGAAAACAAACAGCCTGATGATAAAAACACCTTTTCAGCAAGACACAGGAACTTGTTTTGAGTATTTAATTCCTTCATTTTGATGAGAGAGTACTTGTCCTATTGTCAAATTATTTCATTTATAACGTGGGAAAATGTCTTGTTATAAGAGAAATAATCTGCCAATGGAACTGGTACTTTTTCATCAATATTAAGAATTAACTGACTCAAAACAAGCGCCTATATCTTGCTGTAAAGTTACTTGTAAGTTAGTTTTGTCCTGTTTCAATCGTGCTCAGATATTTTCACAATAAACTAGACCAAAAATACTTGGAAAATATTTTGTGTTTTTGCATAGTGAAGTTGAAAAAACAAATGTGATCCACAGCTCCCCACTTGTTAACTAAGTTTTGTGTAACCCAGGTGTAAATTTTAACTCTCTTTTCCTCCGCTTCCCATTTTTCCACACATTAGGCTTTTCACGCTTTTTCAGCCAATCGCTATTGAGTATTAGGGTCACATGTACCGCCGCGGCCTATCTGCTAGGTGTGTTAGAGGGAGCGGGGAAGTATGAAAGATTAGGGACGCGTTGGGAAGAGCGGAGCTGCAGGTCAGTTAAGCGTTGTCATTCTTTTTCCTTAATTCTGTCCGAGTTTCACATAAATATGTTGACCAGTAGGAACAAAAGGTGCCTTAAATATTTATTGAGCACTTGTTTAGACTAGGGGTTTTACATTTATTGGATTTTTCATTTTTAAACCTCATAGAATGAGGAAAAATGCAGTTGCAAAATGTTAATTGTTAGTAATGCAGAACTGATCTGACCGTTTCCATAGCAACGATCAGAAGCAAGACATTCCCCCAGAATTACAGTGATCTCATGGTAGCTATGATCTACGAAGAGATCGTACGATGATCTATGTGACATAGATCTGTGTGATCTATGTCACATAGATCACACAGATCTATGTCACATAGATCTGTGTGATTTGTATTTGCCACTGGTTACTTGATAACCACTGTAGTGAGGAAGGCTTTTAACAAATGCTTCCTCACATCAAATTCGGTACAAGTAGTCAACAGGACGACTGTACGGAATACGACGTGTTCGATGTCTGTCCTTTTAATCCTCCTCCACCCAGAAAACAAACCTCCCTGGCCGGGGAAAATTTGGAAGACAATCCCCTTGAAGAGGCGACGGATGCAGAGAAGGATGGTGATGCTACAGCGAAAAGGGGATTGGATGAAGAAACTTCCCCAGCTGGAAAACTTCAGGAGGAGTGTTGAGAAAACTCAACACCCTGTAAAAAGAAATCCGTTCATTTTGCTGCTCTCCCAGAACCTTACAAATATCAGAGACCGGGCTGCTACGTTTGTTATGAGGAGGACAAAAAGAACAAACATCTGGCCAAACTTCGTTCTGATGATGCGTGTTGCACGGCAGTTTAACTGACAACATGCATGTTTCATCTGTCGCACTCCTCCTGATTTAAATGACACAATGTGATTTGGTACAGCCGTTACGTATTATTAAATTGTATCATATGATGTACTGCAAAAGTACACATTGTACATTTATTTAAATACATTGTACCATAAAGGAAGCAGTTAATAATATCTTAATTATTGTTTGTATCAAAAAAACCGACTAAAATTGGTACCGGGACGTCAAAGTTTTACAAAACTTGACGACGAAACTTTTGATTGGCTCATCTCTGCTGTTCCAGTCTGATTTATAGTCAAAGGTTTTAGGAAATGAGCGGCGTAGTTTGGGTCGTACGTGATTTGCGGTTGGCTCTGGATCGCCTCCTCTCTCTGGGCTGCGTTCTGGTTCCCGGACCCTGGGTGGCCGAGCGCACAATGCGCTCCATGATCTCGTCCGCGGCGTCGTCTCCACAGGCTTGCGTGTCCTCCACGGCCGACGTCCACGCCGGCACGGTGCGACCTGCACCAACAGATGGCGAAAGCTTACTGACCTGTGAAAGTGACTCCCCTGGTCCTTGTTTTCTAATAGCAAAACATTGAGCCCCTTTTCTTCAATATATGACACATTGTTGTGATTTAGTGCATTATGTTTATAACTTGACAGCTAAAAGCAGTGGTATTCGTCGTTGGTGAGCGGTTTTTCTGGCCAGGATTCTGGGTGTTACAACGTCTCGGACCTCCGCCATTCCCTCACCTCCTCTTCCCGGCCGAGATCTGGTCCTGGTCCTGAGTCCCGGCACTCCGACGCCCTCTTTGTCGCTCCCTGTCAGGCTTGTTCTCAGCACAGCCTTCATGTGCTCGTGCTCTGCAGCGTCCTCAGTGTGGCCCAGACCCTGGGGCTGGTCGCTGTCCTGCCCACTAGGGGCGCCGTTGTTGCTGCAGCTTGAACCATTGCGACCGCACTGCAGTGAATAGAAATTCAGAACCCGAGTTCAGAAGTTGGCTGCCTGGGAAATGTGTATTTTTCTAAGTTAAATCATGAAGGAGACCAGTTCAATTTCATTCAGATGTTAGGTAAAGAGTTTAAAAACTGATCCAGGAAAAAGGTTAGGGTGTCAATGTCACACAAGCATGCACACAGGCTGGCGCACGTCTCAATACCTCTCGCTCTTCTTCATCATCAGACTACAGGAGGAAGGAGGATTTAAAAATCAGAGAGAAGCAGGGAGAAAAATGAAAATCAGAACTCGAAAGGGAGCAGAAAGAAAAAAAAAAACGAGCTGGGAGTGTTTGAGGATGTCCGTGTGTGTGTGTGTGTGTGTGTGTGTGTGTGTGTGTGTGTGTGTGTGTGTGTGTGTGTGTGTGTGTGTGTGTGTGTGTGTGTGTGTGTGTGTGTGTGTGGCGCTCACAGGTGCGTTCATGTCCATGATCATCTTGCCCCGGGTTTTGTTGCGCTCCCGGTGGTCGGCTCGTTTCTGCTTCTGCTGCAGCACGCGGTCCCTGGTGGTTCTGTACTCCAGAGCGAACTCGCTGAGGATTTTGCTGAAGCGGTTGACGCTGATCTCCCTCACGCTGTAGGCCGGATGGCCCAGGTACAACAGGAAGGAGTGGAACCTGAGCGGGGCAAGGCGACGGGAAACCACGGCAACGGTTTACAACACGAAGAGGAGGAAAATACAACGTGTGTCCTATTTGAACCAGAGCTGGAGCAATTAATCCCGATTAGTCGTGATAAATCAATTATTGACAGAACTGTTAATTATGTTTGTAATCAATTACTTGCCTATACCAAAAATACACACATTTTGCATTTAAGTGGCATAGTTTTAGCTTCACCTGGTTCAGATTTAATAAAGAAATGCTATGGTGCCAACGCACATTAGCAAAACAAATTTTACTTTCTAATTTGTAAAAAAATTGAATTATTTGTTTGTTTGCATATTTCAGTAAATTTCTAATAAATCTGTAGGATGTGCCATTTTTATCCAATTAGCCGATTAATCCTCAAAAACAACTATAGATCAACCGATAACTAAACAATCGTTTAGTAGCTGCCCTGATTTAAAGTAAAGAGACAAACAATTTCTATCACGGTACTAATTTGTTCAGAAATTTTTTTCTTTTTTAAGCTAAAAATCTGAAAAGTGTGGTCTGCATCTGTATCCAGCTTCCTTTATTGAACAGACAGGACCTTCGTGGGTGGACGTCCCTGTAAATCCTGCAGCGTGAACCTGCCGCGCGGGCGGGGCTACCTGTTGATCAGCCGGCGGTGAACGATCTTGAGGATGATGATTCTCTCAGCACAATCTTTGAGGAAGTCAGACATCTTCTGCTTCAGCTGGGGCTTCATCTCGTGCTTGGCGATCACCTTGAGGTGGTCCCACGAAGCCTTGCAGCGGCGTTCCATCTGACACAAGTTCTCCTGCAGCTGGTCGAAATCCACCTGATGGACGAGCAGCATTTTCACTGACACGCCCAGCGAGGACGCCAGACGTGACTGAACTCTGGGAACCGACTGGTTCATTTGACTTATTCGCTTAACTCTTAGAATCTGCGATTCGTGTTAAAACAGTTTTCTAAAGGCCTACTTTTGCGGAACGTGTGATGGCTCCGATCTCGGAGTAGAGGTCGGTGCTCTCTGGGAAGTTTTCCACCACGACGGAGCAGGCGTGGTGCAGCAGCGACTGCTTGTGGACCGTGTCCTTTACTTCTGGGACCTTTTCCAGGTATGTCAGCTCGAAGCCTTTGGCCTGAAAACATTAGTGGGAAAATATCAAATAACTTCCTGAAAAACCTAAAAACCCTGGAAGAAATGACATTTTCAGTATTATTTTTTCAAAGCTAATGGGTAAAATTTAAAGCATATGCGACATACTTTCCGTGATGATTTTCCATCATCACAGAAAATAATATATAATGATAAAACCATTTACATTGCTATTTTCACCCTGTAATTTGTTCTATAAAGTACCTCTTTCTCATTTAGCTTAACCAATAAATAATAATAAACACTTTTTCCTCTGGTATCATGAAAGAATTGGACGTTTCTCTAGTAAGTCATTGGGTTGTTTAGCCGTGGTTTTTATCTATGTGTCTTCTGTCAGTACAAAACATGTCTGGCAGAAGCACGAATCACATCAATAGCTATTATATGCTTAAACTTTCCTTTTACATGTTTACCCAAGCTAATTACTCGCATCAGTGACTTGCTCTTTCTCAGTGTCTGAGCCATATAAATGACGTAACAAATGATGTTGAAGCAGTCTGGCCACACTTCTTTTTAGGCTACGCTCACACAGCAAGTCTTGACGTTTAATTTGGATTTTTTTTGAGGAGATCCAATTTTTAATTGTTATTATGTGGTTGTTTATAATACTAGTTTAATGCGATCAGACTTCTGTGTGAACAGTTCATGACCCGAGAGCAACCTGAACGCACAGAAGAAGAACATAGACGTCGGATTTGGGTCACCTGCTGTAAGAACAATAGTGCTAGAGAAATGATGACATATGATGGAAACAGACCAGAAATGACAAACTCCATCTACCAGGGTGCCAGTTTGATAGATCTCCAACCTATTTAAATAAGGAAACATTTCTATCGACTTCCTCCTCCTTATAAACTGACAGAAAATTTACTATCATTATTTTTTGTTGAGTGATGCATTTTTTCAGTGCTTTTTCACATTTATTCTGACTTAAAAAAGGTGAACTTCCAGTTTTAAGTTAAGAAAAAAAAAAGATATGGCGTATGTTCTGTAAAAACATATTTCGTCAACGGACGACTCACATTGACGCCGTTGAGGAAGTTTCCAATGGACAGCAGCGTGGAGAGGATGCATCTGAGAGTTTTGTTCTTCACCAGCTGCTCCATCCCCTCCTTCAGATCCTGCAGTGGCTCGGCCACTTCCTGTCAGGAGAGCAGTACATCATTAGCGGGCCCAAACAGAACTCTCGGAAAACATGTGTTTTACGAGTCTGCGGCTAAACAGGTGCACGTCAAACCATCTGCTCTCGCTTAAGGTCATGAGAGGTCGTTCAAAGGTCGCTCCTTCGCCGTAAAATACACTGCAGGCTCATGTTACAGGTGACATGTGGGGCCCCCTGCTGGCCGCGGTCGGTGCCAGGGGGCCCCAGGAGCAATTTATTTATTTTCTTTTTATCCATAAAATAATAATTTCTACATACGTTATTGTATATATTATTGTGAAAACAGATCAGTTCATAGTGAAATTTGTGTGTTTTTGATATTATAATGACAGAAATTATTATTAGAAAAAAAAATAAATAAAAATCAGCTCCATACTGAGGGGGGCCCACTTAGAGGCCCTAAGCGGCTGCTTAGTTTGCTCGTGCCTTGGGCCAGCCCTGACTCCAAACTGCTTGAACCCTGAGTTTTTCCTCATTGGCGAGCAACAGCTTCTCCTGCGCGTCTTTGTTTTCCCTGCACGGGACGCTGATCATTTCAGCGGCGGCTGCGTCTCATGCGCGTCGAGATGAAAGGAGGCGAGAACCTGTAAACTTTACGTGTGTCTCTTTCTCATGGCTCTCCGGCTTTGAACTGCTCCTCGCGGACGCATTCTTTGCCGGAGTAATCACCGCGCGCGTGACGACGGAGGCGGGTGTGCTGCTAATAAAACCAGCAGAAATCGTTATGATGTAACTATTTTGATGTTCCGCAGGATGTTGTTTCTTCCTGCCTGCACAAACAAACGGCACACATGCTGCGCACCTTCCCACAACCCTCTGCAGCTAGAGAAGTTGGCGATTTGTTTCCAATTAACAAAAAAAAAAAAAAAAAAAAGAACACACACTCTGACCGGATGGCACCTGGTGGAACAAATTCTGACACCCGGCAGTCATCGTCGAACACATTATTGTTTGTTTACAAAGACACATGTCCACGCTCACTGCAAAGATACAATGTCTTACCAAATCATTTTTGGTTTAGTTTGGAGGGCAAGTATCTCACCGCACCAGACATAAGAGAAGACTAACTTACAAGTCACTTTTAAGCAATAGGAGCTTGTTTTAAGTCAATAATTCAGTCAATAAATCGGTTTCGATACCCACAAAGTAAACGTCACCAAAAGTAAGCTCAAGTTCAAACTGACCTTCTCAGTTGCTTCGTAGTCCATCTTGAAGGCCCACAGTTGGAGTCTGGCGGATAGTTCGCTGATGGAGGACAGCGTGAGGAGGAACTGCTCCGCTGAGCCCAGAGGGACATCCGGATTGGCCAGCTGGGCTTCCTGGATCTTCTGCTTCTCCTCCTCAGTCGGGATCATCGTCAGGAGTTTCTGCGCAACGGGACAGCGACGCATCAGTGGACGCGTGCATGCATCTTCTTCTTCTTTTTTTTTCTTTTCGGGTGGGTAATGTCACACCAGGTTCTCACCTCTATGCCTTCCTTGTTGAGCGCGTACTCGTCAAAGTTCAAGATGGCCGTCTTGATGGTGCGCGGCGGCGGCAGGACCGTCAGGCCGATGTTGATGGCGTTGCTCCTCTTCGAATCCAAGACGATGATCTCCTGGCGCTTGCCGTCCGCCGCCGTTTTCTGAGGCAAAGGGAAGATGGAGAAAAGGGGTCAGCCTCCGCGCCCCGTCCCCATCTGTTCCTGTGTCGTCTTTCACTGTGGTCCATTTTTACAGGCCCGTAAGGATTCGACAACTTTTCACTCGACTGCAGCTGTGGGGGCTATATGGATACTGGAAGCAGGAAATGCCACACGTGTTTCGGTTTACGAGAGTGTTTGCATCAATTTATAGGCGCCGCTGCATGACCATATATGACCTTTACCAGAGCTAGAGGTGATTTGAAGCTCTTAAAGGGATGAAGTCACACAATATTACCTTATAAACGTGTAACAGAGTAGCTCCCAAGACCTCATAGCCACTAGAGGAGAGACACCAGTTCACTGCCACGTGCAGCTCTACTTCAGAGTTTTATGGTACAAAATCATCAGTGATCATCAATATGATTGTCACTATGATCATCATGAGCATCAGTGCTTTTAACTGTATCTGTGATGCATTCTTTTTTCAGGGTGGTATCATGATGCAACAAACTTCATATAAAAACAAGAGCTTGGATCAAATGTCCGCTTTTATTTTGGATTCTCTCTCATCCACATGAGGTCAAAATGGATCGAATACATAGAAGATCAATCTGGTTACGTGTTGAATAAAAACGACATGTTTTTTGTGGTCATCAACAAGTTCCTGGTGTGACTCTGGTTTGACCACTCATCCTATTGAAACTGGTCAGATTTGTTCATATATATACTGGTGAATTTTCCTCAGCAGATCCAGCTTTCTAGGAACAACCATAAAAAAAAAATCAATATTGAATTTCAGTGATATTGTTTCACCAATATCACTTATGGCCAAACACTCCCTCATCCATCACTACGCCTTCGCGCTGGTATGATGATATGAAAACCTGACCTCCACTGATGCAAGCCGCCATTTCGTCTTTGTGGAAAAGCTGTTCTGTTTTATTTTCCAGAAGGTTTTTGACTCGCCCGTGTGAAACGGGCCGCTGCTCGTTTCATTTGACCCGGACGCCACATCAACCTTGGTCGTCAGGTTCTTGGCGCGCGTTGTGTGAAACGCCGCTGTGGACAGAGGCAACGGTGGCCCAGGAGTTCCCACTTCACGGAGACGCTCCTGAACATCCGGAGCAACTTCACTTCATCGGAGGCGGAAGTCAGGCTGAACCAGAGGTCAGCGATTTGACGTCCTAAATCGAGCCAATTCAGAGGAACGTCTGGAGCTGTAAACTCCAAGTGACCCTCGGAAAAAGAAAGTGGCTCGGGTTTTATGAACACCAACGGCTTCAATTATTTATGTTTTACAGTTTAATTAAAGAGCTAAAGGGTTTATCCAATTCTAGGTTCTGGAACAAAAAGCACTTTAAAATATTTATGAGAAGACCATAAAACCATTTTCTTAAAACGAAAAAACTCCAACTTCATTGGAAAGAAAGACAGAACAAAGGAAGGGGCCAATAATATATGCTTGTATATTTAGTGTTACTTGTATAAAAAAAAGAAAAACACACGAAAAAAATAATAGAAGTTACAAATCATTTCTTTTTATGGCAGAAAATTAATTTAATTTAAATGAACCAATTTAATTTAAACGAACGCTACCAATTTGTCCATGAGAAGAAGAGAGGTCAGTTATCCAGCCAGAATTATGTCAGGACTTTGTGTACGGTTTTCACAAGGATGCACATCCTTCATATATCTACATAATTTAAACCCTGTTCAGATTATAGAAAGCATACAAAAAAAAATCTAAATAATTTTGCACTTAACTGTTGTCTGTTGGATCTTTTTAATCCCTCAAAAATAAAAAAATAAAAATACATAAAAACAGTTTAAATGCATCATTAAAAGCCTCAAATTAAAATGGCAGTCGGGATTATGAAGACGAGTGTATGTAAACTTACGACCTGCAATTTGCTGAATGAGTGGAAATGCTTGTGTTTTAGGGATCAGCGACGTCTCTCTGATGGTTTTGCCTTTTTTTTGTCCTTGTACACACACTGTGTTGGAGTGCAAGTGAAGTGAAGAGTCATCCAGCAGAAGCGCTAACCGCCGCTCACCGCCGCTCACCGCCGCTCACCGCCGTCACGCCTCCTGTCACATCTGAACCGCGCAGAGCCGCTGACTGATCGGGCTTTGGCGTAAATTGCAGGTTTTGGAGCGAAGGCTCGGCAGTTCAAAGAGTGAGAGTCCCAGACTCTGCTCTCTACCTTTGAACGCCACACGGCTCTTATTTAAAGGCTTTATGAAAATTACCAAGGGATCAAACCTCCCCTGTTTGATCGGGATCAAAAACGCACAACCTCATTTAACCCCAGAGGGTGAAGCGTTCGGGAAATCGGAGGGAGAACTTAGAAAATACCCTCGCTTACTGGAATTTGGATAAAAATAAATATCCAAACAATAAACTCAAAATAAATAATAAATAAAAAAATCGGGAAATTTAAATTCAAAAATATCGTGAATGGACAAATCAGCATTATTCCTCTTAAACAGTGAGAGCTAAAGTTGGGTTGTGGTTCTTTCAAAATAAAGTGGAGGCGTCAACTCAAACATTTAGTTTGGATTTTAACTACAATTCTCAAAAGCTATTCTGCATTTCTGCTGTTTTTCTCTGCTTCACCGTCACTGAATTCACTGCTTTCTCGTCACTGAGAAAGACTTGGTTGACAACATACTGTGGGAATTTCGTGTGTTTTTGGTCAAACCCTAAACATCGAGGACCAATAGCATCGGCGTACATGGTGCTTCCCCTGGTCTCTACTTTGAAACAGGAAGTAAGACTTTCGCTGACAGCACAGAGGGAGAGGACATTCAAAACCTTGAACATCCCCAACTCAAGATTTTGTCTCTTTACCTTTGTCACTGGTATTTCCTTCGATTTGGTCTCAAACAGGTGTTCCAGTTTGGACGTATCCAACTTTACAGGTTCCACTTTGGACCAGAAGGAGTCTCCACTCCACCTGTGGTCCTGGTACTGACAGTCTGTTGGACGCACCTGAGGACAAACAGATTGACTCAGACTGCTTTCAAAAAAGGAAGCGTATGCAGAGTCGCGTTCGCTGCTCACTCCGGTCTGTATATTTTAGGTTTTTGTGGCACTAGTGGCCTTCATTTCAACAATTCAGACAGGAAATGGACAGAGAGACAGACATGAAGGAAAGGTCCTGAGCTCAAACCGTCAACATCGTGGACCAATAGCGTCAGCATACACGGCGCTGCCGCAACATGAAGAATGCCGTTAATGCAAACTCCAAAAGGGAAAATCATAAGTGGCTGAAATCGGTCTCAGCAGGTTAGGACTGTTCCTGACTCACCTCGCTCCAGAAGAGCCGAATCGTCTTCTTCTTCTTGTTGAAGAGAGGCGGCTCAGAGGGAGGGGGCGCCGTGGCCGGACCGCTAAAGGACGGAGGCGGCGGAGGCCTCAAGACGCCGATCAAGGGAGGCGGCGGAGGGCAGCAGCCTAAAATGGGGGGCGGCGGAGGAAGGCGCGGGATGAACGGCGGAGGAGGCGGCGGAGGCGGGAGGTCGCCGCACCCTCCCATCAGAACGGCGTCCAGGATGTCCTTGTCGTCGTCGTCCGTCAGGTCGGTGAAGCTGATGTCCCTGATGCGCAGCTCTCGGGGGCTGGCCAGGAGCTGGTCCCAGATGGTGTCCGACTCCTTTTTGGGAGGGGGCGGGGGCGGCGGCGGCGGCTCGTTGGCCGGGGCGTCCGGGTGGGGGTGGGACGAGCCGAGGTCTTTGACCAGGTCGCCGAAGCGCTCGGCGATCGGACGGATACTCCGTCGATGCTCGGACTTGTCCTCCTTGTTGCTGCTCTCCAGGCTCGTCTCCTGATGGGTCTCCCTGTCCTCTTCCTCCCCCTCCCCCTTCTCCTTCGCCTTCTCCTCTTCCTCCTCCTCCTCGGCGCTGGGCTTTGAGCTCTGGGAGTACAGCATGTCCAGCATGAAGAGTTTGCTATCGAGGAGCTTGTTGCAATTCTCGTTCACTTCTGCCTCCTTAAAGCCTGGGGGACAAAAAGACAAAACAGGGTAAAGTGGTAATCCCAAAGTTATTTTGAAATTCCCGAAAATTAAAGCCACCAAAAGGGGAATTTTGATGATTCTCCTTTAGAGGCTACCCACCATTCTCCGCGCTGACCCTCTCCTCTCTCTCCAAGGTGCTGCTGGCGGAGGAGATGCTGGAGGCCGAGCAGTTGTCCTTCTCGTTCACCTCCTCATTCTGTCTCTCCTTGTCACTCAGGATGCCGCTGTCCTCCTCCGCCTCCTCCTCTCTCTGCTGCTCCGCTTCCTGCTCTGGCTCCTTCACGTCCTCCTCCTCGTCCGCCGCCGCTTCCTCCTGCACTTCCTCGTCCGCCACTTCCTCGTCCTCCACTTCCTTCTGCTCTTCCACTTCCTCTGCTTCCGCCGCCGCCTGTTTCCCTTCCGCTTCTACGCTGCCACTGGAGTCGTCGGCGTCTTCTGTCACGAGAGAGCGTGGCCTCCAATGAGTTTTAAAGACCAGAACTATTTGTAGCGAAGTGGCACAAACATTGGCCTGGATGGAACTGAACCGTTTTCCAGCAAGAAAAATAAAAACGCGCCTCGCCGTGCCGTAATGTAAACGATACGGGCGGCGCACAAAGCCGGGCTGTTGGAGGAGCTCGATACGAGCAGGAAATGAGGAATTAAGTTCCTGTTTACATCGGATCCCGCCCGTGTGAACGGTACACACACGTAAATCAGCAGCACAGTCCGCGCAGTGATGCAGGCAGGAGTGTTTTTTTTTTTTTTTCACTTCTTGCGTGAGATGTTTGGGGATCACTCTGTCAAAAGCTTCTTTCAAAAACCGGTTCGACCCCTGCACTCATATCCTCCCTGTCACCGCGAACCTCCACAATCTGCCCTCTTTATTTTTCTCTCCCACTGCATACAGTCTTATGCCAATTGAAACGGCGAAAGCGAGGCAGTTTTTGTTTTCCTGCTGAGGGGCAAAACAGATGCTTGGGGGAGTTGAGCAGATGACCTTCTGGTTTTGGTTCAGACTCGAGGACCTGCTAACACACGCAGAGATACACACTGCCGAGTCACACCGAGCCAGAACGCGCTGGTTTTAGCCGACGTTGATGTTTGGTGTTTATCTTTTCTTCTTTTTCAAGAATATAATAAATAAATGACCTAAAAGGATTAGCTCCACTAGCATGCTAACGTGCAGGCTGAGGTCAAGATCATCCACTCTTTATTGTTTTAATTTGGATTTTTTTTTGTCTTGAAAGTGTGTTTATATTGTTGTGAGGTGAAATCATGTGTCCTCAAAGCACCTTTTAAATAAAATATATAATTGTTATCATTATAAATACTAATACTGCTTCAAAAGAGGACATTGCCGTGGTTACTGCTTCACGTGGTTGAAGGCTTCCAGGTGTTTATACTAATTTACATGTATTTATGTGAGGCGACAGGGCGGACCAGCAGCTGTCATCTATTTCCCGGAAATCAGGATTTATAAAGGAAAGGTGCATGCGCACTGTTCAAAATTTTCCCGCACGCCAAGTTTTAGTGTGAAAACTCTTTGATGCACCAGGCCTCCTGGTGGTTCTGTAAAAACGTGAGCCCTCCTACCAGCCTCAGAGGGGGTGCAGGCGGTGCCCGGCGCCTCGGGTTCAAGGTCGGCTTCTCCTTCCTCCTGGGAGGCAAAGGACGATGGCGAGCTGCTGCGCGACGACGAGGGCCAGGCCTCCGAGGGCTCAAAGGGCAGGCTGAGGTCAGGCCGAGTCCTGGACGCCCGGACCCGGTCCCTCTCGTACTCCTCCGCCGCCAGACGCTCCACGTTCTTATACCTGAAGGAGAGCGAAAGATGAGTCGCCAATATTGGCTAAAAACCTCGACCAACGACGGCGTATCGATTAAAAGCGATGCAACGGAGAGTCAGTGGATCTCAAGTCTCCTCTGCTGCTGTCAATGCCACTTGAACACGACGTTACAACTAACTCCTCTGCCTCTGCTTTCCGGTTCATCTGCTAATCTTTCAGCATCAAACCTGCCAGCCGTAAATATTTGGAAGAAAAGGAGAGAGAGTAGAGAACAGAAATAAACATAAATAGTTGAAGAAAGGCCAGACCTGTTGCAGATCCCTTCCTCACGTCCTTTTCCCAAGTCTTTTTCTCCGACCACTAAACTTCCCCGTTCAACCTGCTGGCCCTCTTGAAAATTTAGGGCACTGAGTCAACCCTCCCTCCCTCTCTGTCTCTCTCTCTCTCTCTCAGTGTCTTTCTTCTTTCTCTGACCCCTCCTCTTTCCCACCGCACTGTGAATGTGTGCAGCTTCTGTTCGGGCTTCATTAGCATCAGGACACTTCAGATGTCTGAAGAAACCAGACACGAACACCATGGTGTGTGTTGGGTCCCCTATCTGCATGTGATTAGGCGTGAACCGAAGTTAGTGTGAGCCAAGTGTGTATAGTTGGCTTCAACGCACTGTATGTATACACACACACACACACACACACACACACACGCACGCACACACGCACGCACACAAGTGCTGCATGGGAGTTTGCAAAGCACACCTCTCCTGCTGTGAGACCTGATTGTGAGCTAATCCCTCTTTGAGAACAGAGCGTTGTACGTTTCTGCAGAACTGCGTCTTGACCAATTAAAGCAGACACTGTTGTATGACCTGCTCATGTTTGCCCAGGATGCACCAAAACGACCACAGAAGCAACCAAAATCATCATCACAAATAAGACGACTTAGGCTATAATTCACTTCAAGCTACATTCCAGCATAAAAAAAAATTAAAAAAAAACATTTAGATTTCCTACATAAACCTTGTTTTAATCTGTTTTTTCCACATAAACCCTCAAACATGTAATAGCTGAAAGCGAAGAGGACGGCGAACTGTCTACAGGCCGATTGAAAAAAGTTACTTGATCATCTGTAAACCTTTCTTTCCACGTAGATTTGTGTGAAATATATAATCTATGCTGACTGGCAGAGTTGTTCAGTTGAGAAAGCGGCTAGCATGCTTTGAGATTGGACAGTCGGCCAGAAGCTAGTGGAGAAAACGTGAGATGGCAGAATTATAAGTATGGGTGTCAGACGGACAGTCAGCGTGACAATCTCCCCGTCCTCCCTTTAAAACACCCTGCAGGCAGCTGAGCAATGCAAACCTTCACAAGAGATGTACTGCAGGGAAGTCTGAAACAGCTTTTACCCACCGGTTTAAATTCAGAGGAGTTTCAGACTCTTTGTTCCTCTTTCTGCTTCTCTTTCACTTCTCAATGCTTTCCAGACAAACTCTGCATTTATGAATGGCGAGCTTTTAGCTGCTAGCGCTCGTTTGTGTCAGAGCCGCACAACTGCGTGCATGTGTGCGTGCATGTGTGTGTGTGTGTGTGTGTGTGTGTGTGTGTGTGTGTGTGTGTGTGTGTGTGTGTGTGTATGTGTGTGTGTCTGTTGCAGAAAACCAAACACCAAGTGACGGGTTGAGAAGTCATCACTCCACTGTGAATAAACCCCCCCGACCCGCAACACGTGACCCCAGCCGGGCGTGACCCCAGCCGGGCGTGACCCCAGCCGGGCATGACCCCCCCCTCGGCGCGGGGCGCTCTCTGTGCTCCGGATGATCCTGGGAACAAGCAGCAAGCCGCAGAGGGGAGAGTTGAAGAGGATTTGCATATTCACTAATCCCACAAAGGGCAGAAGTGTAGCCTGTCGTCTAATCCGTTACTTTATCTAAAACCCCGAGACGCAGTTTCTTTTTATACGCGTTCCCTGCATTAAATGCAAACTTTGTAAATGTTTAATCTGTGATTTAGAAATGTTTCACTATTGCGTCTCATCGCACCGTGCATAATATGTGATTACTATGAAGCTTCTGGGATGCATGGAACAGAATTCAATTGGATTGAAAGGTTTTTTTCCAGGTCAGCTTAAGTGCAAAAACCAGAACACAAAGATTTCAGGAAATTATTTTCAGTTTTATTGTTCGCATTCTGTCCACACCCACACCGCTTTTGATCCTTTCGTCTTGTTTTAGTCTTTTCGCTTTTCTTTCCTTCAGTCCCCCTTGCTGCCTTCCTTTTCTTTTTCCTCGTCATTTCATTCATCCCGTCTTCATTCTTCATTTCTTTCCTGTCTGTTTCATTTCTTTGCTATTATTAGTCTTTTCTTTTCTTTTCTTTATTCTTTGTTTCCCCGTGGTTTTGCCTGCTAATTTGACTCAGTCTTGTTTTTATTTAATAGCTGTGCAACTTTTTGTTCTGACATTTTAAATAAATAAATAAAGGTTTCCAAGATTACGACTGAGAACATTTAATTATCCTGTTTGTCTGAAGTAATATTAACACTTGTAACATCAGTAGGCTTAGTGTAACTCTTTAAACTTTAATAGGTGTAAATATTTAATGCCTTAAAACTCATTGGCCAGCGTCAGATATGGCTTGTTGCAAAGCGCAGAGAGACCCGGCTGTCAAACCATCTGTTTTGTTATCTGGAGTTAAAGCTCTAACTCTTCCTTTTGGACCAGATGTTTCTGTGCTGTTTGTCAAGTAAATGGACACCGCAGGGACTTTAGGTGGGGAGGACACAAAAATGCGCGCCTGCCCGATGAGCACGACACCCAGATGCGTCGTAAATACAACACACCGCGCTGACACGGGTCATCTTCTCAGAGCCTGGGCTCTCGGTTAAGACGGGGAGCGACAGAGCAGCTCTGGGTGCAGCTTTCGACCAGCTGGCTCGCAAATAAAAAAGGGCCACGACGAGAATGACTGGTGAGTCCCTCGCCTCCCGTGATTCCCATCCCGCGCACAAACGCAGATTCGCAGGCCTCGTGAAAATTCTTCCTGCGTGTAAGGAGGGGATCGGCGCGAGGATTCACCTCCGAATCGGGCTGTCCCGAGACGCGCAGCGAAAACAGTCGGCTCCCGAACGGCGAGGAGGATGGAGAAAACAGGCGAACCCGGGCGAACGCATCACATGGCACTGTGAAGAAGCGGGAACTTACCGCTCCTCCCGCGCGTGCCGGGCCTCTTCCATCTTATCCACATAGTCGCGGCTGGAACACACACACACAAACACACACACACACACACAAACAGAGGATTGATAAAGGTAAGCATCATGCCCAGTCCCACCAGAGCAGCAAAGAAAAACCACGAAAAGACGTCGACTCCGATCGTCGTGGTAAAACCAGTTTGTTACATTTCTTTTTCTTCTTGGAAACCAAACTTACATTTAGTAAATATGTACAATTATACACATATGCAATGTATAACTTTACTGCAGCATTCAATTATGTTATTATAACAATTGCAAACATTGTGCTTGTTCCTCTCCTCCCGCTCTTCCCCCCACGTTACGAAGCTCCACTTTCAAACAAAGCAAACGTTGCCTCACCTGTGCTTGTTCCTCTCCTCCCGCTCGATCCTCTGCAGCCTCTCCTCCCTCTCCACACGGCGGCGCTCTCGCTCAGCCGCCAGAGACTCCTGGTGCTGTCGGTAGGACGACGACAGCAGGCCCCCCAATGCCACCCTGACAACAAACAGGCGCCGTCATGAGGCCTTCTGTATGTTCATTACAAACGTGTTCCCTCCACATTGCTGTGCTTTTCTGGTTTTTGTTTCCTCTGTCAGGAAGCGTTGGGGTAAAAGTCGACGCTTGCCCCTCTCACCTGGAGGATGTGGGTGTACTCGGGGTGCTGAGGGAGCTGAACGACGCGACTCCATTCCTGAAGGACACAAGAAAACAGTCAAAGAAAAACGGCAACACTGAAGGAAGCCGTTAGTCGCCGGGTCACCTGACAAGACTGGATCCCTGAGCACAAGACCCCCTCTTACGTAACACGGCTGACGCAACACCGGGGTGACCCACATTCCCCACTGTGTGATTGTGATACAGTTGCTGGCTTTAGATGGAAAACTTTTGCTGCCCAAATGAAAGTGATGACGTAAAGAGAACCGCTTGAACGTTTCTTCATTTTATCACCTCACAGAGGCGTTTTGGTGTGATTTATTTTTACTTATTTATTTAGTTTTTTGTCGTTACGGTGACTTATTACTCTGAAAACTCTAAAAAAAATAAAAAATAAACAAAAAGCAACACCAATCAATCATTTTTTAAACAGCGTCTTGTAAAAAAAAAAAAACAAAACAGCTGTTTTGTGAAAACCTTTCCAAGCTGTTCTGATCAGACGGGACGGAAACTGAAGTTTTCTGCCTCTGTGTGGTGGAAACCCCGAACGCAACCCCTTCACCTGTTGCCAGGGCAACATATGGTGGTGGTAGCATCATCAGTGTTGCTTGTCATGAGTGGGTTTGAGGAAACTAAAAGTAGCTAAATGTAGGAAAAACGTCCAAATCGTGAGGAAAAAAATGTCAACGGGCGTGAATACTTTTGCGAGTGGATGTGAATGAAATCATTTTTTTATGGCAAAAAAGAATGGAAGCAAATTCAGGCGCATTGTTTCACAAACAGAGATGAACACAATGAATGTTCTCACTAACAGAGTCGACTAAGTGACCCGTATTCCTCACAAGCTACACCGTAGAGTTTGTGTGAAAACCCAAAATAAAGGAAAGAACTAAAAGCGAAGCAATGAAACAGAAAGAAGAGATAAAGCATTGCTAAATGGTAAGAAACTAAAGGGGAATGGGAGTGAGATTTAAAGACGGAGAGGATAAGAAGGGATCAGTGGATGCTCTACTGTGCTGAAAAACAGGGGAACAGCTTGGAACTGTGAAAGCTCCCGACAAGTGCAGATTACCGACCCAGCAGGGGAGCTAGTGAAGGCCGAGAACAGCTAAGTGAAGAGAGGAGAGAGGAAAGCAACAGCAGCGATGGACTCAAGGCGTGAAGCGTGTGACGGGAAGGAGGTGAAACGAAAACAAGTCGGTGAGCCAGAAAAGTGCCCAAAGAAAATCCAAAGTCGGTGCCAGAAAACACAGGAGCACGAAACAAAGAGTGGATGCACAAAAAATCAAATGAAGAGACATCTCCTGGTAGCCATGAGAAGAAGAAGAAGAAGAAGTTCTGCTCTCCGTCTGACCTGGGAGGTGTTGTTTGGGGCGACTCCTCGCTGCGTTTAGCCTGAGCCGCCGGCGCCGGCTCATCGTCCAGGTCGTACGAGAAGAGGTGGAAGGGCGAGTGGGGCAGGTAGGGGACGCGGTCGGGGGACAGGCGGGAGCTGCCGCGCAGCGGCGGGCTGACTTCCTTGGTGGCGGGGACGGTGACTGTAGAGCGCTTCCTGGCCAGCAGGGTGGCCAGCAGGGAGGGCTGGGACTGGGGGCTGAGACCAACACCACACTCTGGAGGAGGGGGCGTCGGGGTGGAGGGGGGCGACGTAGACGGCGGGCGCATTTCTGCCTGATTCTTCGGCTCATTGTCCTTTTTGGTTCCCTTTCTGGAGGAGATGGTGATGGACTGAAGGGTGGTCCTGTGGACGGTGGGCGTAGGGCACGCAGCCCTAGGAACACAGGATTAGATTGAAGGTTTCAGAAAGCATACCTGGAGAGAGGCTGTTAACAAAACCACAACAGACTCGGGGCGGGGCATCTGCAGGTCTCAGCAAGTCAAATTTAAGACTTTTAATTTCCACTTTGAATGAATTTGAGACTGAAGAAACTGCAAACGCAGAGGACGGTCGAGGAATCCCGCTGTGTGCCGAGCGAGAGCGGTGAAATCTCTGGTGTGTTTCCCACACTGCACATGGCTCTTATAACAAGATTAAACAGGACAAAATGTAGACAACTTACTTTTCTTTTACGAATTTAAGACATTTTAAGACTTCTTATGAACGGGTCACAGGCTCAGACTAACTAAGACGAAACACACGCTCACATTTACTACTGCTGCCCTACACAAAACACCAGGACACATGAAAGCAGAGCTGCATTTGACTTCCATGTCGCCACCAAGACCTACAATACCTGGAGGTGGTCTGATTAGCCCCCTCCTTCTCATCCGAGTCAGATTCAGTCACAGGAGTCTCTTCCTCCTCCTCCTCCTCCTCCTCCTCCTCATCCTCCTCCTCTACGCCACATTCTTCCTCTCTGCGGCGGTCGAGGAAGGGAAACGCACACATGAAGGGAAGATTCGGGGGAAAGGTTGAGGAAGAGATGAAGTGGTACATGAGACCAGCATGCAAATGGACACCTTCACATGAATAAGGAAGGTTAGACAAGGCCGACATAACGATTAGAGAAGGCCTGAGGGCCTGACGGACATTTAGTTCAGGAGACGACAAGCAGGGATGTGACAAATATGAGATCCAGACGGTTAAAAGCGCGTATTGAAAACATGAGGAGGGACCGTAAAATGGCGCGGGGGGGACACTGAGGGATGAGTGTTTCTGATTAGACGCTCGGCGCCTCCAGCAGGTCAAGATGCGCATGGAGACAAGTTGTGACGGCGGGGACGAAGGAAAGGAAAGGAATGCTGGAAGGAGAGATGGAAAACTGATTGGAGGTCGGCATCGGGGCGCTGAAATGTCGTTTGGTACCGAAACCAGACGAGGCCTGCAGCTGCAGTCGCGTCATTCCATCTTTTGTCATGTTAAATCCAGAAACTTCAATGCGATTCATGGGGATATTATATTTACAGGACGTATAATAACGAGACGCGGGACAAAGTCAAGAACATGAAAGCAAACACATTAGAAAAAAACGCCTTAATCCTCATGTGCAGAGTTGACATGTTAAGAATATCCGGAGCTTGGACCTTAATCTGCTCCGGTCACATGACCGCGGCGGCGCGAGGACGAAGCAGGACGTTAAGACAAGAGATAACAGATTGGAACGTGTTAAAAACAGATTTCCTAATATGTAGGAAATGATCACAGCACTGCAATGTCACTGCACCGGTTTAACAGAATGAAGGCTTGGATTAGATTTGGAGATCACTCTGAAGGTGAGATAACACAGCGGACAGCAGACATCGGGGATGTTTCATCACAGAAGGAAAATCCACACTGTTACTGTGGGATGGGAGGAGGACACACACTGGTTACATCCTGTGCACGAGGGGCAGTCGCTGTGCTTCCCGGGAATGTTTGAACTTACATGGACGGAAGGAAACCTGACAGAGCTCTGAGGCAAAAAGCGGTAAAACTATCACGTTTGGCTTTGAAAGGTCGTCTTCCAGCAAACTCCACAACTCATCCTGCAGACGAGCGCTCTCACCTCTCACTGAAATCCTCCGCCCTGTGTCCGCTGAACGGCTGGAAGCCGGCCCTCTGCGGGGACGCGGGGCTGCAGGGGGTCTGCCCGGGTCGGCCGAGCGAGGCCCGGCGACTCCGACGCCTCTCCAGGCCTCGATGCTTCTCCGCTCCGCCGAGGCTGACGCGCCGGCGGTCGCGGCATCCCGTCGGCGGCGGCTGGCTGTCGTCGTCGCCGTCTTCGTGACGTAGAGTCGTCTGGAAGACGGAGAGGGGAGGCGGGAGGTGGAAACATAATAGAATTGCAGAAATGCAAAGTCCACTTTCTAGTGCAAACATCTTAGTATGCTGGAAATAAGACAAAACTAACTTACAAGTATCATTTCAGCACGATATAGGAACTGAAACTTTTTAGTCAATGTTACGATTCACTGCCTTAAACCAAGACCCCCATATCTTACAAGTTACTTCTAAGTTAGTTCTGTGTCTAGAAATGAGACCAAAAATACTTGGTAAGATTTGATGTTTTTGCTGAGGGATGAAAGGTTCTTCTCTTGAAGATCCAAGAGAAGCAAAGTTCATCTAAGGCAGTATAGATACTATAAGGCCCGTCTGATCTGTAGCACATTGCACATTACCAATGCCTGGTTCGTTTGTACCTCGTAAATGTTGAGCTGCTCCACCAAGTCCAGGTCGGTGCCTTTCCTTCCCAGGTGTCTCTGGGACACTGTGTCCATGCCTTGTTCCTCCAGACTGTCCACCATGTCGTAGAAGGAGTCCTGGTCAGGCAGCGCCGCGAGCGTCTGCAGAATCCACCAAAAACATAAGTCACAACGTACGCTGTGTGTTATGTAGTCAAAATGTTACAGAACACGCGTGTCAGATTCAAGGCCCGGAGAGGCAAATCCCTCTCAGCTCCAGCAGGAAGTTTAACCTTCCAGATGACCATTGTGTGCTAAAATACTCTCTCAATCAAATCAAAGCAGTTTGTGCCTCTAAACTACCAACCAATCAGTTTGTTTGATTCTGTGATCGCAAAGATTCGTGCAAAATCAACAGAATCCCTCACTTTCTCACGTTAAACGCATCATTGTGATTTTACTACAAGTTTTCAATAGAAATGATCAGACTTTGAGCTTCCACGATGCTAAATCCCACCTGCAGGTGGCGGTATTTGTTATACCCACCTTGTTGACGAGGGTCATGGCGTAGACCAGCAGCTCGGTGTCCACTCCGTCTTTCTCCTGCAAGATCTCCATCGCATTGAACCAAGACTTGCAGCCTGAAATTTGCACAGACAATGAAATATTAACTCTCATCTGTCTCATCTGCTTTCGAGCAAACCAAATAATACATATCAATCTGAGGAGGAGCACATAGGCATGGTTGTACCTCTCTTCGTGTCCACGGAGGCGATGGCCTGTATGAGCAGCGGCGCGTTGGACTCGGAGTACTCCACAAACACCAGCAGCAGCTTCAGAGCCGTTTTCACCACCAGCCGGAACTGAAAGGTGGGGAAACAAGAAACCCCCCAAAACGTGAAAACACATTTCTGAAAATGGTTTCTGGTCAGCTTGCCTGCTCTTACCCTATTTCACAATCACGCCTTACTATTTCCTTCCTTCCCGGTTTTTATTTGATTCCCCAAAATAAACCCCCACTTCACTTGCTGCAGCCGTTTGTTTGTTAGATGGACTGTGGACACAAATGGTCATATAAATGCTCAAGTTCCATCTATATTTGAATACAATTTTCTTAAGACTGTCATATTCCCATCGAGTCTGATTCTAATCCTCATTCAACCTTCATTTGCTTTATTGTGCAGAAAAGTAACTCATAACTCATAACCAAACCAAAATATCAGAATTTAACAAGCTGGTAGAAAATTGAAATGCTGTGTGGACACAGTGGGAACAAAATGTTTCCCTTTACCTTTTCTCACAGTGATACAATGACGCGGTTTAGGGGGGGGGGGGACCTGGTTCGCTTTACGCTTTGACAGATAATGAATGGCACAGTTTTAAGATGTGGAAGCAAAGGAAAACAGACGTTATTTTGCCCCTTTGTTTGTTTGCCTCCTCTCTAAGCAATCAGCAGCACTTCTGGGAAGATGTACACTTGTTTACACAGCTGGGATTCGGTGATGTTAAAAAAAAAAAACCTAAAAAAAAAAACCTCCATAATGCAAAAATGGTTTTCAGAGAGGAGAGTCGGTTCAGAGGGAAACTGCAGTTAGGGTTGCATGTGATGTTAAGGGTGACAGTTACGGTCAGGAAAGTGGCTGTTACGGTAAAACGGATTATTTTTAGTTTTGTTGTTTCTTTGTTTTTTGTTTTTTTGCAGGACCCTCCCTCCTCCCCGCCGTGTTGTATTTGTCCTCCCTCAGCAACCGGTGAAGTTCTCCAACGAAAAGGTGCTGCAGAGTCCTAAACGCAGAGCTTATCTGCCTCACACGTTATAATATCTGTTTACACGCGTCTCCGCAAGATCAGCTGAAGAAAGGGGGGAAAAAAAAACAAACCACGTCAGCTGAGAGCGCAGGCCGCGCTCTCGGATGTGTTTGTGTGCGTTTCCCTGGATGGCTGCTAAAAATACAGTTTCCCAAACAATGGGTGGCTGTTCAAAGCTAATGACAGCCTGCAGACTTTCTTTTTTTCTCTCTCTCTCTCTCTCTCTCTCCTCTTCTTTCTCTTTTTGTGCACAGACGCTTCGCCGTTACCTTTGAGCCAACCAGAGTGTAGAGCCACTGGATGGTCTCCGGGTGGCCGATGACGCCGTTCATCCCGTCCACGTACAGCATGATCTGCCCCAGGGCTGACGAAAGGATCAGGAGAGAGAAACAAGGGTTGAGATTTTTATCCACAACTATGTACTGAGTTCAAAGCAAAAATGAGCAAATTTAATGGTGACGGACGAGAAATCACGCAACTTGTGGTCCTAAAGTCTCTCAAAACGGTTTCGACACGCCAACACAACGACAATAAAATCGTCTTGCGACTTTTGATTGTGTTGTAACACGAGTGAGTCTTTTGCTGATTGACCCATCAGAAAAAAAAAAAAGACATTTCTGTTGCTTCTCAGTCTGACACAGTTGTAAATGGCATTATGGAGAAGAACCGCTGTGATGTCGTGATGAAGGGGGAAAGAGGAGGAGCTTCTTAAAGAAACAGAAGCCCAAATCCAATGTGTCAAACTGCAAAGTCAAATGTATTTGAAGTTATTTTTGATGTATACAGCATTTTTATGACAACTGAAGATGAAATAGTGACTTGATTGTGCTATAAAATGGAACTTTGTGCCAGGAAAATACATTGTACCGCCCCTTTCAATACAGTGCAGTAGCTGTACGTTTTAAAAAATGAAGAGAACCGCTGTTATATACATATATACATCTTCCTGTTGAGTTTGGAGCAAGAACATTTAATGGTATGAAGCAAATCGTCAGTAACAGTTTTGTTGCTTTTCATTTTGCCAATTAGGATGATCTTTGCTTTAATCCTCCTCAAACATGGCAGCGTGTTTGAAATCTGTTTTGGTTTCACATTTACAGAGTCAAGACTGAATGGGGTGGAGCAAATGCTATGTGATACAAGAGATACAAGAATGAATCAAAAGTGTTGCAAGATTTTAACTGTGAGAGTAGAAAAAAACTTGGAGAAACGTGGATATTTTAGCACAAAATGTTTGCTTATCAGCTTTTACTCGACAAAACTGATTGCAAAGTTTGCGTTCACAGTTGCGCAGTAAAAACACATGCACTAGAGCGAAACGTATGCGGCGCTGCAGGGCTTAGACGCACACAGAGGAAGTTCACTGAAAGTGGCAAAGTGAAGGTTCGACCAGATGCACAGGCTCAGAGGTGGAACTGCAGCGTCATTCACATGCATCATAAATCCATATCATAAGGTTGCAATAACTTTAAGTGCTAAAAGTTGTGCTATTGAAGGCTGATCTTTTTTTAAAAAAAAAAACAAGAAAAAAAAAAAGATTTTTTTTTTTTCTCTTGAGAAAAAAATTGCTTGTTTTGTTTTTTGTTCTTTTTAAAAAACAAATCCTCATTAAAATCTATCAGACTTTGTCTTCATGCTGAGCAGTCAGGCTGGTACCTCTGTAAACATACTTTAAACTGAAAGTAAGAAGAGACACTCCACCCATTTCACCCGATGAATATAACATCCTGTTGGGACAGAGCAAAGCTCAGACATCTTGAGGACAGGAAGGAAACACTGTTCTCTGTCAAACATGATTTTGGACTCAAATGTGCGATTTGAGGCTCTGTCTGCACTTCTGGGGAACAAAATAACATCCCTTGATGGCGGGAACCCTGTTAAAGCTGCTCCCACTTTATCAGTTGATGATTTTCATATACAACTGATCCTTGGCAAGAAAACCAGCTATGCAGATGAGTTCTTCATCGATGAGAAGGACTTTTTTGACCCGGGTTATGACTTCGACTTCACTAATCTCTCTGACTCGGCTGCCTGCATGAGAGGAAATGAGCCATACGAGCGTCCAAAGGGCTGGTACCGCATGGCTCTGAAGGTCAGAGGTAAATATCCAGATGGAGACACCTGGCTGGGTCCCAATGGATGGAGGAGTAACTCCGCACCTGGAGAGTGGCCTGTGTCCTACCATGGAACCGGGTTAGAAGGAGCCAAAGGCATCATCAGGAGTCACTACACTGCTGGACCTGGACAAGCATATGGAAGAGGAATCTACTCAGCGCCTCGACTTGCTGATGCTGAGGTCTACTGCAAGACCTTCAAGTCAAAGTTCACAGGAAAAACCTACAAAGTGATCATGCAAAACCGCATCAAACCAGAGACGAGGAAGATCCATGGAAACTACTGGCTCGTCCCTGTTCCAGCGGGAACATCAGCAGAGGAGGAGAAACGCATCGCTGAGAGTTCAATCCGTCCGTACGGCGTTCTGATCAGGGAAATCTGAGTCTGACTCCAGATTCCTGAAGGCTGCAAGCTGTGACTTTAACTAGAGCCAAAAAACATGAATTCTAATTTGTTTCAAAATGGACATTTGACCTTTTCTCACATGAGCCAACAAAGAAAAGGTTCGATCAGCTTTACATTATGAGCATTCTGTAAATTCTTCTTTGATTTTATATTCAGTCCGGGCTGATTAAAAAATTTGTGCGCTAGTTTAAAGTTACAAAATGCAAGACAGTTTATGCAGCATCATTACTTAAATCTGACAGTTTTGTTTGTGTTTGGATTTTTCTTACATTGTTCTGAATAAAAAAAAGACAGAAACTTAACCAAATGACTCACAAAGTTGCAGTTGTGAAGATATGATGAAGATAACATTTTTTATTTGATGCCTTTTTGCGTTTACTCCTGTTCTGTGTTTAGCTGCCAATATTTTAAGATGCAGATTTAGATTTTGATTTCATGCACGTGTTTTGTTTCAGGCTTGTAAGATAAAGTAATAATCAGTTCAAGTATTCTTCTGTTGGTTGTTTTATTGCTGCTTGGTGTCTTTTTTAGTACAAATGAGTCATCAGTAAACAGACATTGGCCACACGGGGGTTTCCACTCTCAGTATAATCGCCTGCTTTCATTTTAGCATTGTGAGAGGCAACATGCTCAAATATAATTGTCTTAAATGAAACTGCAATGTGATGGAGAATGCGGCGCTTCTTTGTCTTTTTTTTGTTTTTTTGAACAGAGGTAGATCAGTGACCAGACCAAATTTTTTCGTGTATGGATATTTTAAACTGTTCTTTAATTTTCGAAGAAATCCTAAATATATAAGGCCGCTCTATTTTAATGTTGCAAAATGAAAGCCAGATTTTGCAGCATCGTTGCCTAAATCTGGCAGTTTTGGTTTTGTTTGTCTTTATGCTGTTTTGCATTGTTCTGAAAGCAAAACGAAAGTGAAACTTAATCAAGCAACTCAAAAAGCAGCAGTTAATCCCAGTATGAAGGTAAACAAACAAAGGTATTTTATGCCTTTGTTTAGCTGCCAGTATATCAAAATGCAGAGTTCAAATGCTGCGCTTCAAATCTACTGGATAATCAATACTGGAAAAGTATTTCTCTGCACCTATTTTTTGTCTCAGGTTGGTAAGTTATCCTAATCAAGTTCAAGTATTCTTCTGATGGTCATTTTATTGCTGCTTGTTGGGTTTTTTAGTAGAAATGAGTCATCGATAAACAGACTCAGGCCACACTGGGGGGTTTCCACCAGCAGCCCAATCGTTTGCTTTCATTTCTCCACTGTGAGAAGCAAAATGCTCAAACGCTGATTGTTTAACATTTAATGTGATGAAGAATCCAATGTATCTAACTGAGACTATTGTAGCGTTTTCTATTAAATTATTAAGACTTATGTCGGTTGGCTAAGAGGCGAGCAGGAAGGATCAGAGCAACAGTTTTCTTCTTCTCATACCTTAGAGCCTAAATCTCACCCTTATCTTACAACAGAGTTCGTAAATAATTTACTCGTACACTGTTTCATATCCTGTGTGCATTTGGGAACTGGAAGAGAACACGCATTCTTTGCAAAAGTGCCAACTAGCAAGAAAATAATAATAATATCAATAGGAAGAGGTTTTGAAACTGGTTTTGAGAACCTGCAGCCAACATCATTGATCAGAACTCAGAGTGAAGTGAAAACTAATCGATCATTTAACAGGATATAAGCTCAGGTTGAGGTTGGAGTCTCTGATTTCTTTATCTGGCTTTAAACAAAACAAAAAACAGCCACGTTTTAGTCACATCTTGTACCTGCAATGTCAAAGTATTGTATTTTTTATGTTGTTTTGCTCGACACATTGTTACGACTCAAAGACATTTAATACTGTTGGTGTTTGTGTTGTGGTTTGTAAATGTAGTGGCTCGTTTGCATCCTGTAAAGTCTTGAGTTTTTATCTCTTCAAGGGTTTCCTGGTGAAAGAGATGAATGACTGGTGTTTTTTTTGTTTGTTTTTTTACAGTATGTTGTTTTAGTAACTTCTTATTCTTGTGTTTTTTTTATATTGTAAAGCACTTTGAACTGGCCTGTTTCTGAAATGTGCTATACAAATAAGCTCGACTGATTGATAATCTCAATAGTTCTTGAAAAATAGACATTAATTTCAAGGCGTATAATTAGAAAGTCATGTTTGATAAGAAACATTCAATATGTTGTGGAAACACGTGTTCAACAGGACAGCTTGACGGGAGTAATTATGAAAAAACTGTAACGATGTCATCTGTGCTGTATTGCTTTGATGTGAATTTGCCTTCTTTGAACAGCAAACTCACGTTTGGAAAATGGCTGAACTTGAGTTCATTGAGTCACAGTTTTCTCTAGGGTTGATTCTGCTGGTGCTGTTTCCGAAACAAACCTTTAAAACAGAAAGTAAGTGAGTAAGACCTCCCCCTCTCTCACTGTTTGACTAAATGATAAGGACATTCTGCTGGAACAGTGTGAAACTCAGACGTCTCTAACTGCAGACAGCGGCGATTGGTTTCTCTGTCAAACATGGTTTTGGACCCAAATGTGCGATTTGAGGCTCTGTCTGCGCTTCTGGGGAACAAAATAACATCCCTTGATGGCGGGAACCCTGTTAAAGCTGCTCCCACTTTATCAGTTGATGATTTTCATATACAACTGATCCTTGGCAAGAAAATCAGCTATGCAGATGAGTTCTTCATCGATGAGAAGGACTTTTTTGACCCGGGTTATGACTACGACTTCACTAATCTCTCTGACTCGGCTGCCTGCATGAGAGGAAATGAGCCATACGAGCGTCCAAAGGGCTGGTACCGCATGGCTCTGAAGGTCAGAGGTAAATATCCAGATGGAGACACCTGGCTGGGTCCCAATGGATGGAGGAGTAACTCTGTGCCTGGAGAGTGGCCTGTGTCCTACCATGGAACCGGGTCAGAAGGAGCAAAAGGCATCATCAAGAGTCACTACAAAGCTGGACCTGGACAAGCATATGGAAGAGGAATCTACTCAGCGTCTGACCTTTCTGATGCTGAGCACTACTGCAAGACCTTCAAGTCAAAGTTCACAGGAAAAACCTACAAAGTGATCATGCAAAACCGCATCAAACCAGAGACGAGGAAGATCCATGGAAACTACTGGCTCATCCCTGTTCCAGCGGGAACATCAGCAGAGGAGGAGAAACGCATCGCTGAGAGTTCAATCCGTCCGTACGGCGTTCTGATCAGGGAAATCTGAGACGAGAACTGTGACTTCAACAAGAGCCAAGAAACATTCAAACTGAAATGTCCTCACACAGGCAAAGTAGACATTTCACATGCTTGTTTCAAAGAATCATAAAGTTGATTAAAATACAGGTTGTGCAGGAGCAACGATTGTCCAAGATCTAATGACAAAGAAGCTACATAAAACTAACAAAAGGCCAAACTGGCAACGGTTCTAGATAATCCCATTGAGAGTCTTTAGAAACTGCATTTATAATTTCTTTTCCAATTCATTTGGTAACATTAATAAATGATGGAAAAAAAACACCTGTGCCAGCCTGTCAATGCATTTTGACTCAGGAACGAAAGCCGCCATGTACATCTTTATATTTTCAGGTGAACCCATAAGTTTATGGCCTTGATTGGAGAAACTAATGCGTTAGCAGGATTTTTATGCTTCAAACATGCTTATTGCTCCCTATATCACGTGTTACTTTGACAATAAAGAGATTTTCTGCATCTTCCGGTTCTTCTCGAGTCGTTCTCGACAGCTATGAAACAGCGCATGCATTTCTCGAAACGATTCGCACAAACAGAAGAACATCGTGGGTTATCTGCAAATCCCAGCGTCTTTCTCAAGATCCTGAGTTCAGCGATCAAAATGAACTGTTCTGATCAATGAATGCATCAGCGTCTCAGAGTGACAGGTCCTTGTTTCATTGTGTTTGAATAAACAAGACAAATTGATTAGTCATGTCGTCAATATAACAGTGGGCTTTGGCAGGACAAGTTTTGATGTCTTGTTTTGCAAATGTTGATCACGGGAGACAGACGGCGAGAGACTGGACGAGATTCACGTTTATGTTTTCACTGTGATTTGTGAAAGCAGAAATGAGACAGAAAGCAGAGCATAAGACAATCTCCTTAAGAACAACAGTGTAGTTTCCATGTACTAGAGGAACCCCATCAGTATAGATAGATAGATAGATAGATAGATAGATAGATAGATAGATAGATAGATAGATAGATGATAGATAGATAGATAGATAGATAGATAGATAGATAGATAGATAGATAGATAGATAGATAGATAGATAGATAGATAGATAGATAGATAGATAGATAGATAGATAGATAGATAGATAGATAGATAGATAGATAGATACACATCAAAAAAAAAATTATACTTCTCATTGCAGCACTTTTTTCAAATCGAATTAATTTCAGATAAAAATATGACGTGCCAGAACATCCGATTGAATTCTTTCCACCTGACCGTATGCCTGAACACACGTTTTAAACGACTTAAATGAGCAGGGAGGAGCTGGAGATGACTCATCATTTGATTTATGCTGAAGCAGGTTAAAGTCCACAACAGACGGGACCATTGGAGTCGAGCCGCTCACTACTCCTCTACAGTCCACTGCTGGTCAACCTGTTGCATTTTTAAACAGTGACTCGATGAAGCAAGAAAACCGACTTTACACCGACGCAAACAGCAGGTCGTTTACCACCCGAATGGAGTTTAGCTGTGCTGTTACCGTTCTTACATCATTTACATTATTGTTTCCAGACACGTGCGTCATTTCTGGACGGAGCGGAGAGACGAGTTACCTCTCAATATGTAGTTCTGGTAGTTCTGGTCAGCCTCTGCTCCCACCTTGATGAGACAAGTCAAACCTTCGGCCATCACAAACTCGTGGACAAGGTCTTTGTCATCCTGAAAGAACGGAGAGAAAATGAAAAATGAAAAAGAAAAATAACTGTCAGATACAACAACCTTGAAACTACAATTGAAAACTCCTTCAAAGTTGCAATCTCACATATCACCACATGATGTCGGTAGTGTGCAGAGCAAGGACTGACAACTTTCTAACTTTAACAAATGCTTCAGGGTTTTCAGTAAACTTTTTTTTTTTTTTTTTACTTTTGCAAACATTTTAAACAACACATATTAGCATAGCTGGCTGAACAAGAGGAAGCGTTGCCTTCATCTGCACTTTATTTAGCCTAAAGCGGCTTCTGTGACTTAAGTTTGTCCTTCTTCAAAGTTGCTAATGAATTCTCTAAACTCTCTCCTCTCAATTATTCACACCCGACTATAAACCGCCGAGGCAGTCAATACGGACAACGCAAACACAGGAAGATGACAAACTGAGCCTTGCTGCATTCGCAGCGTGTTACCTGAAAGATCTGCTTTAAAGAGAACAGAGCTCTTCTCAAGTCCCGTCCACTGGAGTTATAGAGTTTCTCTGCAGAGAGGAACACAAAGCAAAGGGCCTTTATGATACCCGGCAAACGCTGGTACACAGCAACATGTTGACATTTATCTCCCCGGACATCTTTCATCTCTCTCCAGTCTTCACATGTTTTATAGTGAGGAGAGGATCAATAAAACCTGCAGGTGAAATGAGTTTCAGCTGTTGTCGAAGTTGCACAACAGGCAGCGGCTTGACGGAGCGAAGCCGCGCTTTTTGGTGACCTGAGGCGAGCGCTTTATCGCATGCTTTCACCGAGTTCTTCATAGGCATGTGGATGAAATGTTTCCTGCATAAACACACACGCACACACACAAGGACACACATGTATGACACAAGGACGATCCGAGGTCTGCTGGAATGTTAATGGGTTGCTGGCTGGAGTTCAGCATTCAAGTATTCGGGTCACGACTCGGAAACTTTTCAGGGCAGATGTCTGCAGGCCTTCATCCCTTCACAGTGATCTCTAACCTGCTGCTGAGAAGTTCTTCGAGTGAAAGAACAATATGGTGTTTTATGATAGCTTTATTTCAATTTTCTCACATCTTTCACTGCATTGACATGAAACTCGACACAACGACAGCAGAGCTTTGTAACCTCGTCTCATAGGGACGAAGCAGACGGATCTCTCGTCTCTTTGCACAATTTTTCTTACGTTCTCTTCTCCCCTGCTCAGGCTTTCTGTCGGTTCGAAGCAGAAACACCAACATGACCGCGGAAGAATGTCGACGTTGTGTCTGAGACTTGCGATAACAAATTTTGCCGGGCGATAAATTGTCCCAGAAACTATTGCGATAAACGTTAGTATTGCTACTTTGAGACTGTTTGGAACGGATCTGCTGATAATGATGCAAAGTCGCGATGCAGACTGGAACTGGAAGATGTTTTAAATATTCAAAATTAAACACAATGACCAAAAAAATTAATAAAAAGGAAACACAAACCACATGCAACCTAAACAACCTAAAATAACATAAATATGTTAATAAATATTAATCATCAGAATGAAAAATATCAAGCTCGTTTTGATTAATCATGCCAGGGTGAAATATGTCTATACATGTTTCGAAGCGTTTTCCACCATGTGTCCCACAATAAATTAAATTTAAAAATTGCCACACTGAGACATTTCACTATGACGATCAACACACATCTGCCCTTATAGGAACAACTCTTTACACTTTTGAAGAAGAGCCAGCCCACAGGGGTCTTGGTATATTTGTGACCATAGCAAAACAAGAAGTGTGTCCCACACGCAGTGCATCAACGTGAGCATATCTGCTGGTGCAGTTTAAGGTTCGTTAGGATGATGATGATGTTGAATGTGGAAGGAAAAGACGGTTTTTGGCCTGGCTCCCTGGTACCGGTTTGCTACTCAAGGCAAACCCGACTCAGAATCATTATCATTCCTTCACTCGGACGAAGAATTACAGGCCTGTCTGTCTCCACCTCCGCAGGACAATTTCTAAGAGATTAGCAACGGCATTCGTGATATGAACCTCAGATAGCCAACACGGTGGTGCTCAAATGATGAAAGGTCATTAAATCATCCACATGATCCATCTTAACAGGGCAGTGGTGCAATAAGATGAACATGTCGAGGTCAGCGAGGGCGTCCAGGGAGCCAAACACCCAAAAACCCATCAATAAACATACCAAGCATGTTACCCAAATTCATCCAAACAATATAAAAAGACTACAGCAACTCAAAAGTCTAAAGATTCCTCTTAAAATGTCGCCCAATGGGATGTGAAAACTGAGACCTTGACTTCAAAACTGTGATGTGAAATTCATCATTTAGAAAAAGCAGGTGTAATAGCCTGGTTTTATAAATGTGCACACATTTATAAAACTTTTAAGCTTTTATTTCACCTTTGTTTGGCTGGAGTCTCTCACTGAGCGAACTGTCTGCTCACATTGACAAAAAGTCAGATTCAAGCCGATGGAAAGGAACCCTACGGCCTGATTGTGCGACCGTTGTTCCTCTGCCAAATGAAACCATGCATGGAACTATGAAGGAGATAGCAAAAGATCAAGATCATTTTTTACAGAAACTTAACAAAATTCTGGGTCAAGATTTATGGAAGATTTTGCAACAGTTGGATGTTTTCTATGAAAAGGATCTGATTTACAGCCCTACTCCTTAATCCTGACAGATGGAGGATTGGGAATGGCCCCTGGAAATCTTCCTGACTCGTTTCCAACTTCTAGTTTCACAACTTTTGGAGAATTGTTGTACGTACAACGCTGTAAAATTTCAAAGCATCTTTTCAACTTTGTAGATTTCAGAAAACGATGGTTTTACCAAAATACAAATAATTTCTGAACTTTAAGTCGCAACTATTTTTGTATGCTTTGAAAACACTACAATGCGATTAAGACGTGGATTTCAACGAACGGGTTTTAAAAGGCAAGACGGCCTTTATACGAAGGCGAAAACAAAAGAGAGACTGAGGAAGTGTGAGTGAGATTGTTCAGTTCTGATGCTGACTTTGGTGGTTTTGGTGAGAAGATAGCGATCAATAACTTCTCCTTTGAGGGTATTGTATTTCTTTAAAGTAGTTGTGTCACAGGTATTGGTCAGAAAAAGCATTTACGATACGTTTTTCAATAGAATAAAACAATAAATGTTTCTGTCCAAATGTCTCATGTTACAACATCGACACCTGTGGCTTATAGATGAATGCGGCTGATATACTTACTATTTTTGTTACTTTTTAAGCCTTCCACAATCTTAAGACGGGGCCATTTGGACCCCACAATCTTTTCCGACAGGGTCACACCCCATCTGCGCTTCAACAAGTTTTTATTGATGTGTGTAGTTTTGGGAACTGATGGTCTGACTGGACAACCTCCCCGCTGCCCGACCGTGACATCTGCCGCGATCCTCCAGAGCGTCACGCTAAGAAGGGTTAAATTAGGTGGGCGTGGCTTATATTCAGGTACCCTCACAAGTCCAGCAGATATGAGGAAATCGTACTGAGACGGCTGAACTTCATTTTCGGTTCAACAGATTCTCCAGAACATACAGCAGGTGGGTACACAAGAACTAAAACCTGCAGGATGGTTGCAGCTTTTAGTGTTTTTTATATGTCTTTCTGTAACAAATGTCTGTGCTGTCATATGTAACAACATAAGCGGAAAAGGGTCAGGGAAGATTTGTCATGGGCTCGTTTTCTTGGAAGCTTAACAAAAGGTGTGTGCACTTATAATTTATAGACCAAAGTCAACTCGGCTCCGTCCAGCGGACCCGAGTTTGCCCAGGCTTTCCTGGAAGTCAAGAGGCCACTCAAACGTCCCATCTGGCTGTCGTTTCCATTGAAAAGCCCTTCTGCGTGTTATTTGTGATCTTCATCAGAGCACGAGTGGCGCTGTCAGGGTAACCTTTACCAACAGCCTGCCTGTGCATCTGGAGCGCGTCAGCAACAGCGATAAGGTCTAACCTTGGCTTCATTCGCTCGCGATGCCGTCAGATGCGGCAGTTATTTCTGCTCCACATGCTTTCTTTGAACCCCATCTTCTGCACTCGGGGTTTATCGTATGGAGCTTTAAAGTCCACAGGTGAAACAGCAGCATCGACATTCCGCCTTGCTGCTGTGTCAGCGTTGTCACGGTAATGGCGAGGATGCACCTGGTCGGCATTATTGCCATTTTGCTCCAGAGTAAACATGCTCTGGGCAGGCTAAATAATTAATGGACCGCTATGACACCGGGGGCTGCAGCTGTGTTAACACCGCGGAAACAAGCTGGAAAGGATTGAAACATAAATAACTCTCGCATCCAACCACCTGCTTTAATGCAGATGTCTAATTGTCAGTTCTTAAGAGGGTGATCCAGGTCGACTGCAGCTCAGTCCCAAATTTAAAGCTTCCTGAGAAAACATATTAAAAAAAAAATGTTGTCTTAAAAAGAAGGAGGAAAAAGACACCCCGTTTACAGTTCCAACTCCAACACACAGATCAGATTAGAAGGTGGAAAAAAAAAAAAAAAAAAAATCCATGGTTTGCAGTGTCCACGTGTCTCTCGCTGGTCGCCCTTCCTTTCGCCTGGCGCCTGCTTTCCTTATTGTCACAAGAAAAGCAGCAAGCCTCGCTGGGATGTGTCATTGTGGCCTGCGCGCCTGCTGATGTGCTCTGTGCGTACATGTGTGAGCCAGAGCGGGGCCGGCAGACAAACTGACGAAAGCAAAGACAGCGAGGCGCGTTTCATTTATAGGCCCTCTTGCAGTTTTACGGTTTTGTTTTGGAGGACTCGCTGCTCGTGTCCGCGCTGTTTCGCCCACGTCCTCAGATGACCCTGCAGCATCAGCCCTGACCTGACCTTCAGGACAGCGCTCCGGTTCCTGGGCCCTAATCTCCTCAAAGTGAGGTAAAAGTCAAACAAGAGATAACCTTCGACCTTCCTGAAGTATTTTGAGAACAAGCAACTAAAAACTACAACCTCTTACCTGTCATGATTTTTGAACTTTTATATTTCAAATACCTCTGGAATTTACTTTCAGACACATGTCAGGAACATTTCTGGTTTATTGATTAGTGTATCTCTAGGTGAACCAATCAGTAACATTAAAAGAGAATGAATTAGTTGAGAAATTACATTCAAGTTTACTATCCAAAGCACTGACAGCTAAAACAAACTGAAGTTGTTAGGTTATTAATTAACTTATTGACACTGTAATTAGAGCTGCAACAGGAAGTTAACTGGTGACTGTAGGTACTTGTAGGGCCACCTTAAATTCAGATATCATGTAAGTTGGTGAATATTGCCGTGGTGATTAGAGACGCACTGAAGCAATACTGATATCTGTATCGGTCCCAGTGTTGGAAAAATTCAGACAATGTGCCAAATAAAAGCAGATCTGTTCAGTCTAATTCTGTACTTTGTGCTTTTTTAGCGACTTTAGCGATTTTGTAATTCCTAGTTTCCAAAACAGACAGAAGGTTTGTTGCAGTTTATTGACTTTTGCATGTTTGACCCAAGTTGTGGAGCTGTTGGTGTATCCTGCTGTGCTGTTGCAGAGTTATCAAAGAAATTTGTGATTTAATACATTTATGTCTGTATGTTAGAAAAAAAAAAAGTACAATTTTAGGTCAATTCAGCGTTGTTTTTCTGTATCCGATATAAATATACGTATCGGTATTGAACGTGAGAAAAGCAAACCTGTGCATCCCTACAGCAATCCATGTAAACGCTGACATCATAACAATGAAACAAATTATGTGGGGAACGATGGGGGTCGTTTTCGAACCGTCCTACTTCTGCGCGTGTGTGTGTGTGTGTGTGTGTGTGTGTGTGTGTGTGTGTGTGTGTGTGTGTGTGTGTGTGTGTGTGTGTGTGTGTGTGTGTGTGTGTGTGTGTGTGTGTGTGTTTGTGTGTGCGTGCGCGCGCGTATGTGAGTTTCCTCCACTGAGGAGCAGAGACTCCCTGACCGCCCGGGCTGTCTGCTTTGTGGTTCAGGAGTGGTCCAATCCCTCCTCCTACCCCTCCTGTCACAGTGCGATTAATGCTGTGACCCCTTCAGCTTTGACTAATCCTTTAACATTTACTGCACCATCCACACGTTCTCCAAAACAGAACAGGCCAAGGTGCACAAAGCAAGGCCTTGTCCTCTGCTGCTGTAAAGCACAGAGATCTACTCTTGGTTTGGTCGAGTAGAATATTTGCACCAACTGCAAAGAAGAAGAAGAAGAAGAAAAGAGTCCCCCAGGTAACTGCTGTCTTATTCTCCCGAAAAGCCCTTAGCAAACAGTTTACTGCCTCTGAGCTTAATCCTCGGTCTTAACAACAGGCAGTCAGATAAGTACATGTTTCTCTACGGGGACCCGGTTTATTCAGGAGAATAAAAGTGAGACTGTACCGGTGGACATGAACAGATAATGTAGAGACATGCCCTCCACTCCACAGCACAGATTTATCCTCCCCTCTCTAGGAGCATGAGCTGAATCTTCAGGATAACAACGCTCTAAATGTTTCAGGTAGCCAACTGAAAAAATGTTATATATATATAGAACTATAGAATATCCCCTCCCCCACCTGTTGCTGAAACAAGGCAGCTAAGAGACGCCTGCTGCCTACGTGCTTTTTTTTTTAGAAAGGTACATTTTTTGACTCGTGCTAAAACTTGTAGAGGTCTAAAGCGAGACGAACAGCTACAAACAGACACGTCTCTGTCATTCAGAGACAAACGTCTGCGGATTGTCGATACTTTATTCCGAGGATAAGGGAACTCTGAAGTCTAGATGGCACACGTTCAAGTCTTAGCTAAGCTGAAAAAAGAAACATCTGGAACTGGAATTTTAAAAAAAACAAAGAAAAAAAGAAATGTACTAAATGAGTAAACAGCACAGGTAAAAGGTTGACTTAAAATCTTTGTCTCTGTCAAATAAAATAGTTTTGGGGTTATTTCTGCCATAAGAAGGCTTGCTGAAGACTGGCGCTATAGAAACAAACTTGATTAGTAATGATGTCACCATGGAGCCTCTAATGCCTCTGAGTGACAAAATCAAAGACTCAGACTCGTCATCCAACAATGGACAGACCAGACAGGTGACGGTTTTGAATTTGGATAATAGATTTAAAAATCGATCGGAGCAGCCGAGCGCTCTTCTATAGACGCATCAGAAAGCATCTAACAAATGTCACAGACAACACAATCAAAACTAATAATAAATGCTTTTCCCCCATCAGCAGTAGATTTAAGGCTTTCCTGTTTTAAATAAAAAGCAACCAAATCTCTTTCTTTGCACTTTTCCTGTCTTAATAGCATGTTGCCACGTTACCATAGCAACCCGGACCACATTTTATTGCCAATAATCCAAGATTACAGTTCAGCCTTCGCGAGTGTCACTGGAGCTGGTGCCGCGGCCGTTTCTTGGTTCGGTTTCAGTCGTGGCGAATCAAACAAGGACAAGGAACGAAAGGCGTCGTCTAACTTTCTGCCTGAGCAAAGTGACTGTTTTTCTGCATCATCATCAAGCGGAAACATCGAGTGTAATTTCAGGGCAGTTCTGACGGTTTTTTTGTGAGTGGTTTTAGCTGGAGACTCTTAGTGGCGGGTGATGGGTTGAAAGAATGTCCACTAAACACATAATGCACTAAAATAAAGTAAAAAAACCCAAACACTTTCGTATAAAAATATTGGCAAAAAGACAAACGCTTGTTCTTTCTCTGAGATGGTGACTTTTGAGAAGGTTCTCAACATTGACACTAATTGGTTTCAGATGAGTTTAGGCTACAAGAGGAATGTTTTTCTAACTCAATCGAGTTACTCAGTTTGGCAAGAAAGCCAGTGCACGAAGTTTATTACATAAAAACAGTGAAAGAATGAATGGCAATAGGCAGCTAATCGGCTAATAACAGAGCTAATTTTGCATTTTGAACAATTTTAGAGTTTAGCGGACTTGGCTTAAATCTTAAAGCGCAAATTTCCTCCTCGGCTGTTTTGCACATTTTCACGCGAATGAAGTTGGAGAGCCGTGTCAAAGTCTTGGAGAAAATTCTTCAAGTAACTTGACGTTCATATTCATGCTCTTATTTTGAAGTGGGCGAAAACTGTTTACGCAACCCTTTCGTTCAATCTCGTCACGTTGTCTCTCTTTTCCCACCCCCCCCAAAAAAATAACTTTATTAGAATCAAGAAACACACAAAAACAAAATATAAATATAAACATGAACACAGTATCTAAGGGCATTACAGATAAATTATACAGTCAAAATTAAATGGGCTTTTCAAGGGTAGATATATTTGAATTCACATTAGCATTAGCTTCTGCTAAAGATGGCTGTTTTGGTTCTTCAGCGTTAGCAAAACAAATATCTATGATTAGCGCTCTTAGGTTAGCTCACCACTAGCAATAGGAAACACATACATGCACAGCAAACCAGATGAACTCCACTGACTTTCCTTTCGACCTGAAGGAATGATTTCATCTCAATGCATCTATATCAGGACACAAGATATTTACAGGCAGGCACACTTTGTGTGCGCCTATCTGGTTAACCACGCACTCAGCCAAGTGTTATATTTTCCTACGTGATCCAAGTGTGTGTTTATCAAGCCAAAGCAGGTGGGTCACAGCTGGTAGGCCCATATTTAAGTCCAGTAATAACCGCTGACTCATGTTTCTTGGGGATTTCTTTGCACCCCTTAAAATAAGCCGCCGTAAACGGCTGTCTGGGCCGATCAGTCTGTCGGTTGTTAAACCCGGGCTGCAGAAGTACCAAAAATGAAAAAAAAAAAAAAAAAGTTTAAGAAATCAACAGGAGGGGTGAAGTGTTTCGGCATGTTGGCGAGGTTGGTTAAATCCCCGGAAGTCGTTGCGTCTCTCTGCAGTCTCGCTATATTTAGGACGTATTAGGTGTCAGGTCTACTGTAACGACCTGGGCACCGGAGTTCAGGCTCTGCCGGGGTCAGGCTCTGCCGGGGTCAGGCTCTGCCGGGGTCAGGCTCTGCCGGGGTCATGCGCTGCGACGCACTCTTCTCGACGGGGCGTTTTAAAATTTAGAGCTTCTCCCTGCGGCATCTGCAACTGTTTCCCTGTGAAGACAATGCGCTCAAAATAACAACTTTCCTTGTGTGTGAGCGGCCAAAAATATGCCTTTCCACGTCAGCTGACATGTACTTTCGTTCTTTAATAACGTCTCTGTGGAGTGACACAAAGGACACGAAACAGAAACGAAAAGAATCCTCCAATTTGCCGCGAGATCGTATTTTTGGTAACGAACGGTTGCAGTCTCGGTCTAGACTGCTGAGGACTTTGCGACCGTCTTCATTCTTTTTTAGTCTGTTGGTTTTGGCCAGCAGTCTGACTGCTGCAGGCTGCCGACGGCGCGGATGACGGCGGAGACCTGGTGACTTTAGAGTGTGTGAAACGAGAGAGAACAGAGGGAAGCAGCTAAATGAGAATTATCAGTGCAAATACAGGATCTCGAAGGCAAAAATAATTCAAACACTTGTGACGTAACATGTTGGTTTGTTTTACAATAATTCAACTCTTGGCAAATAGATAGCTTCTCAAAAAATCTCATTGTGCAGCAAAGCAAATATTTGACTTAATGCAAGTCCTTAGACTGAAACTTTGATTTTTGAAATAATGTTCAAGTGCCTTGAAATGACATTTGGTTAAATTGGTACTATATGAATAAAGTGAATTTAATTGAATTGAATTGAACAAACATTTATGGCTGAGAAAAAAAACACTCAACTATTATAAAACTACCTGTGGATTAGTCCCAGTCATATGACTTTTAAATCTAAAGCTAACAGGAGTCTTCAACTGCTACTTTTCTAACCTCCTGCAATCGCCAGCTGTGCCGCAGTCCAAACACTTGCTTAAAAAGCGACAACTGCCTGAAAGACTTTTGTCGGCGTGTCAACTTTTGATGTTTTTTGGTGCCGTTTTCCCGAGTCACGGCTAAGCTAACTCCCAATATCAGTCACCTTACACAAATTCACTGCCTCTGACTGTCCATGCAAATCTACACTGATGCTTTAGATGATGAACTGCACCTTTGAACTTGCTGAAGGATGACAGCTGTGCTAAAAGCTCAAAAACAGATGGGCTCAGGAAGGCAGGCTGACTTTAGCATGAATATTTGCAGGCATAATACAAATACGGATGATGCCAAACACCCTACATCCTTGCAAAGAAAGTAGCTTGTTGCTCCTTTTACATCCTGGCACTTCGGTTTTAGTCCAAAAGGCTCGGTCACAAATAAGCACGACATAAATGTGGCATATTCTGAGTTTAATACCAGCAGCATGTGTTGTCGTGGGCTTAAGAACCTCATCGCCCTACATTTACGCCACAAGACACAAATACAGACCATCGCTGCTGCACTGCAGCCTTAGAGATACGCGTCGTTCATTCACGATGCCTTTCAAAGCTATTAAAAAAGACTAATATGTCATCATGCTAAAACCAAAAACCTGTGAGTTTTGAGATACACCAAGCAGATGATGAAGAGTAATGCTGAAAGGAAATATACTGGAGTTGGCAAAAGACTTGCAGATGTAGTTGCAGCAACATTAAGCTGTAAAACGTAGTGACTCAGAGGAGATGAATACAAACACATTTTCTATTTTTCTGGGGTTTTTTCCCCACGCATAAAATATTTTGAAAACAACTTTTTCATTCCCTTGCATTTCCATCTTTTTCTTTTCTTTTCTTTTTTCCGATTCTGTGATTGCAAAAATTCACGTAGAATCAAAAGGTGCACACGTTTTATCATAGCTGTAAGATAACGCAAATATTCTGTGAAAACTGTCAAAAGCCGTTCACTCCAACCTGCAGGTGGCAGTATTTCTTACTTCTGCTAAACCCAGCAGAAGCATATTTGATATGGCAAATACTGAAAATCTAAGTTCTTCAAAGAATAAAATTGTGTGTCCCATATGTCTGCTGGTTGTTTTTTTTTACATATTTTTTTCATATAAGGGTAAAAAATATAGCAAAATTCTGTGCAAATATTTCCAAACTAGTGTCATAAAATCTGAATTTTTTTTTTTTAAATCACTAAAACAATCACAAAGCCTTGGAGAGAATACCTGACATTACATTACCATAAAGTACGCCAAGGTGTGAGATAAATCACAAACGTCTCAATGTCTGTTTGCCGAAAAGCTAAATGTGTTTCATTTCTACATTTCTAGGCTGTCGAATGAAATTAAATCACAGATCTATAATGGGACGACAGAGCAACTACAAAACAAGAGGAGAAAATAGACGTTTTTCTCAAATTACAGATTTCTAACAGCGTTGATTTTAAGCGCCCCTCATTAAAGGTACATTCTTTCCAATTCGTCCTCATTTAGCTCTTTGCGTGCAGCTGACCTCATGTCCATTACTGCGGCATGAGGCCGTTCTTAGAGAGTGCAGCCAGAGTTTTTTTTTTTTTTTTACCTTATAATGGAGTGGCTAGACATGAAACCAAGTGGTGGCAAATATTTTTGTTTTGCATGCAAAATGTGCACATGTGAAACAAGCCCTCACTGTTACGTCCTGCACCCCCCACATATCACCCCACTCTCTGTCATCAGGTCTCTCTTATACACATTCTATCCGTTTTTCCACTTCTCACGGTCGCCGCTCCTCTGATTGTTAACTAATTGGATTCAATGAGCATGTGCAAAGTTGGGGTGCGGAGGGGGAAACATGGCCGTCAAGTGAAGTGATTGTGTGCAATAATTGTAATAAGTTTTGTACGACGACTTGTTCTCATTTGTGAATGGGTTCTTTCAAACACTGAGCACTGATCCTTATGCAAAGCAGGGCGACGACGTTGCGATACCGTCTGTGAATGTCTTCATTGGCGGCGCTTAAGCGTTGTCTGGACTTCCATGAAACGTCCCGGTGACAGCAGCAGGTGAGTCAGAAAGACAAACACGGGAGAGACAGACGGCGAAACCAGAGGAAAGTCGGAGTGAGTAAACAAAGAGGCTAGTGGGGGATACCGGCTCACCGCTGACTGGATTAACCGAGTAAAATCCTCGTCTGACATAGATCGCGTTCCAACATGAGCTGCTGCCGAAATGTGTTCCACAGCAGCGTTGCAGTTCAGATTCTGCTTCTCAACTTTTTGTTTGTTTGTTTTTTGTTTGTTTTTTACATAAAAACTACAAAAAAAATTATAGGGGTTTTGTGTGACAAACTACCAGAGATTACTTCATAATCGTGAAATTGAAGGAACGTGAAACACAGATTTAGATTTTAACAAATGTGCCCTTTACTCTGATAGCCCTAAATAAAATCCAATGCAACCTGATTAGTTAACGGGTTGCAGGAGCGAGGAGAGAAAGAGAGAGAGAGAAAGAGAGAGAGAGAGGAAGAAAGAGAGAAAGGGGGCGAGGGAGAGAGTGAGAGAAAGGGGGGAGATGGAGAGCACACAAACAGAGGAATGTGGAAAAACTGTACTACTATAGCAAAGAACATATAATTAAACATAATCTAACTGGTATAACTAAGAAATGACTGAACAGAAGCAAAGCAGAAAACTGAGCAAATCAAAATAAACAGCAGATAAATGATCAGAACTCAGAATTATGAACATTCTGCTTGTTGTGTTGCATTAAATGCAAGCTTGTGGCTGTACTGCCGCAACAATGTGAAAAGAAAACAAAAATCTTTAGGGGTACGAACACTTTTGCGAGGTCCCGTGTGCCACAGCATTTGGTCGTCCTGCGTCTGCTGCTCAGTCTGGCAGGTGCATTTCCTCCTCGTTTTGTTTCCCCCTGGTGTCCCCTCCACCCTAAGTGATTTACCATTCCCTTGGAAACCGTCCTCTCTCCCCGTTTCTTTCCACACATCCTCTAAACCCATCATCTCCACAAACCGGCTCCTGGATGAGAATCCAACTGTGCATTCTGCGCACTTAGCTTGTGGCAACTGTAATGTTTTATTGCATTATGTAATCGCTTCGAAAATGATTATTAAACCAGACCGGTCAGAGGTTTCGTGCCAGTACACTCTGGTGCGCGTACGAACAAGCCCAGACGAAACGCTCCCTGGTAATGGTATATTTCATGCCTTCTTCCAGTAATCACACACAGGCTTTGGGGGAGCGGAACCACAAACGGCAGCGCGTTGTGCCGCAACGCAACAGTTTGAGCCTCTGGTGTTTGTCAGCAGAACCGGAGCCTGGGGAAAAACCCTGCCACATCCACAGAGAGAAGCCGCCGCACCGCAGCGGAGGATCAATAAACCCAGAAAAGACACACTTCTGGAAAGAGAGCGAGGTTGTAGGGTAATTTTCACTCTCGCACTGCCTGGACGCGTTACAAGACGGCGGTAAAACTGTCACCCCAAATGAGAGAAATACATTTTGGGAACATACGCTGAGTTCATTACAACTTGACGTCTTATTTTAGCAGGACGTTTTGTAGGCACTTGCGCTTCACGTTTATTGGCTACCCTGACGGAGATGTGCATAAAGCCTTAAAATAAATTCATCTTTTATTGCAGCAGTAGCATAATCTGACACGGAACATTGTGTGATTCTCTAACTGTGAGCTTCGGATGTTTTACTACGGCCCTTAAAAGTCACGTTTGCCGTGAGCGGCTTCGAGGTCAAGCTTGCTCTTCATCAAGTCTTGCTCGTCACCGTTCCGTCACAACTCCTGAAATAAATATCGACAATTTTATGATGTGGAACAAATATCTTTCCACAGCAATTTGTCATGGGAAAATAACAAATAAATCACTTTATGAGTCACTTTTAAAGTGAGGAATTATGAAATAAACCTTCTGGATACTTTGACTTCAAATTACAGGCAAAAATAGAAAATAAGCTCAAGCTAATCGATGCGTCAGCCGTCAGACAGAACGTGCTAATCAGAAGGGCTAGCATGCTAGCAATTGTTGTCTGATAACTGAGTTATGTTAGGTTTTGGGTCAAAAGGTCACACTAAGCAATTTCATTTAGATGCCATTTCTATGATTACATCTTAAAGTATAGCTTAACTTCATTATTTGTTCTTCAATTGTTTAAGCTAATGTTTTGGAGTTCTGGTTCCCTGTTAGCATGTCCTCAGTTGAACTTTAGCTCCCTCCTTTGACCCTCACGTTAGCAAGCTTTCTGCTAAAGCTGCTAGCATCTCCTGCTGTTAGCAGCTTATTAGCAACCAGCTGCTAACAAGCCTTTCGCTAAAGACCACCTGGTTTGGTTCACAAAACACTCTTCCCGATACTGTCATACGCGAAAGTTTTGAAAATTATTGAAAAGCTGATTTTTTTTAGTACCTCAACTCACTAAATGAAACGTAACACATGGATTGATTAGAACATTATAGCAGACCAGTGAAAAGAACGTTTTCAAAGCAGAAATCAAGAGTACATTTAATGCTCGCTTAAAGGTTGTCATTTTCAAAAGGTCATTTTAATCTAGCAAACGAGCCTCATCACAATGAATTACTGAATATGACTGTGTTTTGATTAACTTCCTGTGTGTGTGAATATTTTGTATCAAAGAAATTTACCGACAACCTAAACCATAAAAAAGATGAACGTCTTCTCTAAAGCGGCTAGCACAGTTAGCGCTCCCACATCTCTTGATCCCACAGCAGTAACTAAAGCCTGACATGTGGGTGCCTTTTAGCTGGTGGTGAGGTGAGAAGTAAAAAAAGAAAACTGCTTCTGAATTTTTTCACATTCCTCCTCTCTGCGTGTGAAAATGTTTAAAAAAGTAAGACTTGATTTTTTTTCCCCACCACCTACTTTTTTAAAATTTATTTATTTTTAGGGAATTGTGGGTAAAAGTACAAGATGAGATATTGCGAAACACAACGCAAAGAGTTCAAACAAAACAATCCATCTTCAAAGAAAAGGTGGTGGCTTTTAACAAGCTACTGTTAAAGTTGTTTGAATGACACACCTGAGTGTTACCAGAGAATAGAGAATGGATTTCCACACCGCTTCCCCTCCCCCTCCTGTTTCTGCACACTACCTGTCATCTGGTTGAAGAGAAACCACACACACACACACACACACACACGCAGATGGACAGTGATCTTAATAGCTGTATTGTTCTGACTTTAACTTCAGAGAGTTTTTTGAGAGTTGCATCCAGCATGTAGACTTGAATTTGATGGAGAATCTGTGGAGGAAGGTAAAGATTAGGGTTATGGAGCAGAGCTCTCCAACCCTAAAAGATGTGGACGTAACCTCCCTCTCAATAAATAACACTGGAAAGATGCAAAAAGCGTTCACGTCCTGTCAGAAACTAACTCTGTACTTGAGCGCAAATAAGATTTGAGTTGCTTTTTTAGCAAGTGCCAAAATCAAACTAACAATAATTAAATGCTAAGTATGTTATTATAGCGACTTTAAATGTGGTATCATAGCAAACATCAGTTATAACGGTTAAATGGTCAGAGATGGCTAATATTTCTGATCATTTAACTGCAGGAACAACTATGGCTGAACGAAGGTTGCGCCATGTTGCAGAAGCTCGTAATCAGCCACGAGGCAAAGAAAGAGACGTTTGCAGAGGAGCAAAGGAAAGGAGACGAGATGGTGGGGAACATTTACTAGCTTGGCTGTTTGAAGTTGAGCACAAAACAAAGCCAGATTAAAGCGCAGTTAGAGCATTTCCGCCCTCAGGTTCGCCCCGTTGACACGAGGAAGCGCGGCAGCATGAACGTTTTACACGCCTAAACTTTGACTGTGCAGCCAGATGCCCTCTGCCTCCCTCTTCGCTGAACCATCTCACATAGCGCCGTTAGCGGGCCTTATCGCCGCCCTCAGGAGGACAACAGAGTACAATCAATGTTGGAAACAGCTGTTTCAACTCATTGTGCTGCATGCTAACAATGCTCTGTTTCCAGTACCACTGCGAAGCTATCAGCAGCATCTACCCCTAATGGCACTTCAGACCACCCTGTCCGTAAGCCCCTATTTACAAAGATTTTCAATTGTATAACTCGCTGATGCCGTCAAATCCTCAAAACACAACCGTTCAGGTTTCGGAACACAGTAGGATCTTTGTTGCCGCTTGTGCTTTCCGTCCCTGCGTGTCGTCTTAGCGTTTGGATGGAAGTGTGTCGGCAGGTTTGTTTTGTTTTTAGGGAATCCTGTTGGGGGCCGAGAAGGTGAGCAGCGGATCTGAGAGCAACCCTCGGGTTTTCAAGTTCTCGGCCAAGCCCGCCCGGTTTTTGTTATGTAAGAGGAAGTCAAACTCCAGCTCGACCCTTTTGCCACCCCACTGTTCCTCTGCGATCCTGTGGGGGGTGATTAGGGATGGGATAATTGGAGGGGGGGGCAGAAATCCAAGAGTGGGAAGCCAAACTTTTTGCGAAGAGGGCTGAATTCCACAACACGGTGCCAGGGGATTGAACAGACTCCAAAAAAAACACATGCAAGACCCTTTGTTCTGCAGTCGAACTCTTTTGTTTCACCTGCTGCACCTCTCATTATGGGGAGCTTTACCTGTCAGAGAACATCACCTCTTCTTACTTCATCACACGAATTACCGAGAATCCCTCCGCTTCGAGAAGGCCTGGGAAATGAGGCTGCATGGGAAACAGAGAGCATTTTGTCCCACCGCATTTAACTCAATACCTGCACATCTGACAACTAGCAAAAGTCTATATGAAAATTGGACATAATTTTACTTTATGGACATCTTTTATGTCTAATTTGCATTGTTGTGACAACAGCAAGTACTTATTTACTAAAGCATCAGCAAAAAAAAAAAAAAAAAAACCCAGACACCATGTAACTATTTCGGAAGAGTGTGTTTTGCATTAAACGTGTCCGACCCACAAAACACAAAGCTTGTATTTTGAAATGCAAGTTTAGTGAGCGTGACACTAAACTTGTTCAAAGCTGAAATATCTAAAACATTTCACTATTTTAAATGAACTCAGTCGTCCATTTCTAATCTGGCACAATAACCTTCCACAAACACGAAGAACAAGGTCATGTTTTCAAGCTTTGGATTTTTTTTTTCACTGCTTGTTCACCTGACAATATTTATGACAAACACTCATGGTGGGAATCGCTAACTACAGAGTTAGTCGTGCTAACCCTGAGGCTCCGATCATAAACATTAGTCCCCACTGGGCAGAAGCTGGGGCTAAACGCTAATTTCAACCATGGTGATACTCAGCGTCTGTCAAAGACACATGTATTGTAACATAGTATTCCAGCCTCAACAGGGGAAGATTTGTTTTCCTGAGCAGTTTGTGAGCCTCAGCAGGGGATGCCTTTCGCTCTCGGTTAAAGTTTTATAGCTGTTGACTATTGCTAACATTGACCATGTTTTCACTGAGAAAACATCCAAGACGTCAGTAGACCTTAACTGTTTACCGTCGCTGTACGAGCCGCAGCTCTGCAGCGACGCATTCTGGGCAGGGAATAAACAAGAACTGCTGTGCAAACAGTCTTCGCCTACTTCGAAAATCGAGGGCACAAACATAAACGACTAAACTTGAAGAATTCCAAACCGTCGATAACGAAGACGTCGACACAGATGTGGGACTTTACTCAAATGAAAGTCTGTAAAACGGCCAAGTAAAGTACACCCTGTACACGCCGTACGATGCCAACGTTTCATTAAGACAATCCTGCGGAGCTAAAGGCAGCTGTCAAGAAGTTTTGTTTGAAGCCGCAGCAAAATCATGAAGGAAGCTGCGGTGGAGCACAAACAAGCTCAGGCTAAGCTAGCAGCTCATCGGGAAAGAGTTTGCAAAGGCAGAACTGAACAACAAAATCTACTTTTTTGGTGTAAACATGTCGAATCTATCGCCACTGATAACAGTGAAGTGTCCCACACAGGCATAAGAAACACAGAAAGCGAAATGAGGTGCAACATCACTTCAAATCAGATGCATGAGGGCAAGAAATGATTAAAAGATGTTTCAAAATCCAAACTGGTCGACCTGCTGTTTGTTGCAAATCCTTTACCTCAACGTTAAAGTTTGTTAAATCAATTCCTTTAGGATTTCAATTTTATTTTATTTTTTTTTGCTATCAAAATCACTCATTTTGTGGTGCTACTTTAGCAACATTTACAAGATATTTTTGCAGTATTTGACCTAATTAAGGACAAAAATGTGACTTTTTGTTCCTTGCCATTTTGATCATGGACAACAACTTGACATCTAGTGAGGATTAAGCAGAAATGTGGTAAAAGTAAGAAATACTGACCCCAGCAGGTGGGAGTTGTCAGTCACATAGACCCAGTATTATTGATCCTTTTGGAGGAAAATTTGCAAAAAACACTTGACCTTAGAAAGAAAACATTTTCCATATGTGACGGTTTGACGGATAGGAGAGCAAAATGGTAAATTTATTGAATCTTTGTTTTTGATCTGTCCTATCTGGGTTAATAAAATAACACTAAGTATATATAAATATAAGCTTAACACTAAGAAATTATATCTCCAATTTTTTCTATGTAGCAGATTTTTACCTGGATGGTGCTTTATGTATTTATTTTTTTTAATTTTGAAGTTATTTTATTCTTCCTGATGTCAAGAAAATATATTTATTTTCTCCACTGATTCTGTTACTGTCACCATTTTTCAAACCTGTTCTTGGTCCTAACTTGAAGTACTGACATTGACCATTCATTCAATGTTGAGAAGGTGACAAAAAGGGACAATTCACCATTTTTGCCCCCCCCCCCACACACACACACAAATTCACCCCAGTGGATCCCTGAAGCCCCTGCAGCCTCCCCCTGCGTCCGGCCATTGACATCCAGAGCTCTGCGTGTTTCTGTGCCGTCAACGCTTTCTAAAGATAACACCTCGGCGACGTTCCACCTCTTCACAGCCTCCTAACAACCCTGCTGCAAACGAGACGACTAAAATTAAAGCTCAAACAAGAGGGGGGAATTAAAAAAATATGCGAGAGCGTTACACGGGTATAAACAAGACCTGAGCAGGAAAAATAATGAGCCCCTGGTTGAGCTGAAGCTGACACCTTGGATATCGGACACCCGCCCTGCATGAGAAAGACAAAGCAGTCGGATTCCCTAGTGGGACAAAAAGCGCCTCTTTCTGTATGCGGAGTGAAGTTTGTCCCAAAAATGAACCTGGCCGTTTTGCTGACCCGACCACTGTTTCCACTCTTTTTTTTTCATCTACAACATAAAACCTCATTAGCTCACACATACACTGCCACACCCTCACACACACACACACATCAGAGAGCTTCTTTAATCCCAAGAAGGGAAGCCTGCATGTAATTTGATCTTTCCACGGCAGTGCAAAGAAATTCTCAGGAGAGCCGTGTTTTCCATAGTCATGCTCTGGGTTTTTTTTTTTTCTTTTTCTCACGCTTATGAAAGGAGACGAGCGGCGCACCGAGGAAGGCCGCGGTTCTCCCTGACGTCCGACGTTGACGCGAAAGATGCCAAGCGGACCTGAGGCGATTCGTGGAAAACGCTTTTCTTGGGTTTAAAAACGCCTCGCAGAGCCGTTCGGACGCCCTGAACCCTTTTCACGACACAACCAATCGCACGAGTCGCTTAATCGCAATCGCATGCCTAGCAACCACCGTGCATCCTCCCCACGCAAACAATCTGGACGCAACAGATTTTTCATTTAGCGGAGAGTCGGTTGACCTCTACTGAGGGGATTTGAAGGTCAAGAGCCAAAGGGATTACGGAAAGTCAAATGCGCGGACGACTAAAGGTTACAGCCCAGAAGATCTGCAGAGTGAATGGATCTGTTCAGAGAGTGTTTTTATTGCAACATTTCAAGCATACAAGCTTCATTTTATGGGGAGCAAAAAGGGGCAAAATTGAAAACAAAAACTACATCAGCAAGTTATTAATTAAATATGTCATAAATTAAAATAAATGTCTAATTGATATATTTGATTCTGGATCGGATATTGTTACTGATTTATTGTCCAGCTCTACGTCACCATGAAATAACTTCATCTGAGCGGGATTATGGGCGGAGCTAATCCTGCATCTTTTGAACTCCACTAGATTGATAAATTAACAAAATTGATAAATTAATTGTCTATTAAATACATTTTTAAAACGATTATGTCATGGGACATTTAGCTAATAATCTATTATGTATTTTCTTATATGTCACAAAAAATATATTTCAACCATTTAGGTTGATATTTAGTGTTGCTTTAACACAGACTGCTATTTACTGAAGTCCTTCAGAAATATGACACATCAAATATTATCAGGAAGAGACCAGAGATTAGTTTTCCTCAAAACGTGTGCATTTGGTTTGCATTACATACATCAGCGTGAGAGACAGATTTATCTGTGCACGGTTACGACCCATGTAAGCTCATCGGATCAGAGTTTACAACGTACAGAAATTTAATCTGACATTCTCACTGGATGTTGCGGCACACATAAAATATCTCATTTTCCTGCTCAACTGCGTTTCAAAAATAAATCTCCTTAAATAATGTCAAATATTTATTATTTTCCTACATGGGCAACTTTTCCGACATCCGACGCCCCGGTGTGGAGCGACCTTTCACCTCGTCACGTTCTCAGCCCAATGGCTTGAGCGATTCTGTGATCCAGATTTAGCACGGCTATCAGTGGCGCGGAGAATGTCGGCCAGTCATGGAGGAAGCAGAAGAGAAGTGTTTACCAAGAAGACAGAAAGTCCTTGGTGATTACAGAGCAGCTTCGTGGTTCTGCTTTAAAGTCAAACAAATAAGTGTCATTGCTAAACATGATTCAGAAACCTTACTGTGGAAAGTAGCAAGAACTTGAACATTTATTTATTACAATCAATCTAAACAACCGCCTCAGACTCCTCATCTCCTTTATTTTCATAGTTTATGTTTTTTACATTTGCCATCTGACATCTGCAGGATTTTTTTTTTCTGCATTGCTAATTAGCTAACATAAAAAATGAATGATGGATTGAAGCCTGGAAATGGAGAGGATTTGTACGCTAAAGTGACTATGTAAGGTGCTGCAATCTCCGGGAAATACAACTGATGTTTAGTGCTAAGTAAGCTAGCGGTGCTAATGCAAACGTCGCTAATCGTGGAGAAGCTTAAAGTATGAAATAAATTCTTCTGTTTGGCTTTTGAAAAAGTAAAATAGATTCTTAATTCTCCCTGTTTCGACCATTTTTGATTGTCATTGATTGTGTTTCTTTAAGACATATCCAAAAAAAAAAAAACTACAATCAGTAGCTAACAGATGCTAACGATGCTAATAAAAACGTTGCTAATCACAAGGGAGCTTAAAATACCATTTAAATCCTTCTGAGTTTTGATTAAATAAAATAGATTTTAAGACTCTCAACCATTTTAAAATGTTAATAATTGTGGGTCTTAAAACATATTTAAAAAAACAACAGCTAAACTCAGTAGCTACCAGTTGGCCAAAGCTCTAGACCAGTGGTTCTTAACCTGGGTTCGATCGAACCCCAGGGGTCCGATGAGCCGGTCTCGGGTCATTTAACAGTAGGAACACTTCTTGAAGCTGGAGACGGAGAAAAGTAAACAAGTACTTTGTGGGTTCAAAACGACAAAAAACAAATAAAATTTTTAAATTACAAAAACAATTAAATAATTATCTAAAAAAAATGTTACATTTGTCAAAAAATCCAAATAAATTTTTAATTATTAAAATAGCAAAGAAAATATTCTTGGTGGCTGAAATTCTTTTATGGGGCTGAAATATGTTTTTGTAGCCAGAATAAAGTAATACTGTAATTTGTTGTGAATTCATCCACTGTGTTGGTTTTGTTCTTTGAGCACGGTGATGTTCATGCACGACTCATTTTGTGCACCAGTAAAAAAAAAAAAAAAAACACATACCTTTTTTTTTTTACCTTGAATACCTTGAATTTGGAAAAAGAAAATCGTATTTTATTTATCACTAAAGAAAATAAAGAAGAACTAGTGGGTCCGGTACCTTCTAAACAGGTTAAGAACCACTGCTATGGAGGAGCTGGAGAGATGACATCACCAACATTTGATCCGTGCATCTCTATTCTCTGAGACTCTCCAGTGAAAAGGAGTGGTGAGCTGCAGTGTGATCACATCGACCTCGAAGGTTTAACTGCTCATTTAAATCAGTTCACAACCATGTTTTTTTTTTTTTAATGATGGTAAAATTAGAGACGTTTTCACACGCTAATCAACGCCGCACAAGATGCCGCTTTTCAGGTTTTTAAAAGTACCTCAAACACACGATGGTGTGATGTGTGTGCTTTTAGGAGACGGTGTTTCAGATGACGTGTGTGTGTGTGGTGGTGTGCGTGTGTGTGTGTGTGGTGTGTGTGTGCGTGTGTGTGTGTGTGTGTGTGTGCGTGTGTGTGTGCGTGTGTGCGTGTGTGCGAGCGTCAGGAGAAATAAAGAGTTTCTCACGAAAGCAGACACTCGTCATGCAGCACTCACCGATGCAGGCGTGCACACGGACGGTCAGCTGGGTCCGCAAAATAACGCTGTGCTTCTTCCCTCTGGACCTGAAACAGCAGGAGGGGAAATAAATAAACCATAAAAATGACGAATAAATAATTATTGCTTTTTTTTTTTTTTTTTTTTCACACATGTAACAGTTTATGTAGCTGTGTGAAAAGCCACAGAGGTTTTGTATTTTGCAGGCAGACAGTGACCTGCATTGGATTCGCGCCCCTACACTGATACGCATCTGAAACTGGAGATTAGACAGCAGAAACGCAAGGAGACGCAACAAACGTTTACACACATCCATCCATTGTCTTTACACCCTTGTCTCGTTTACACACACACACACACACACACACACCGACAAACACACATGCAAAAAAAATAAAACACACAAAAAAAGGCCCTGCATGCCAACATGTTGAAGTGCATTCACACTCAGACGTCCCCTGATCTTTCTGGACAAATCAGTGTCTTCCATCACCAACGTGATAAAATCCAACAACAGCAGGGGAAGCACCGCTCTGACAGTGAGCGTTGCTGCAGCGCTGCTGCTTACGCAAAATGAGCAGAGAGACAAAATATAGAAGAAGAGAGCAGACAGATTTCTGTTGTCAGCTGGGAAATGAAGGGAAATATCTCTGTATTCTGCTGCCTTAGCAAAGCAGCAATAATGTGGCGCAGATTTTCGAAAACAAGCAAAGAAAAAGTGGCATAAAGTGGATAAAAATAAATGCAGCATTAGAGATCAGAGACTCAGCCTAGCTCAGATTTATTTTTAATGTTTTAATTGATACAGAGGCGGATTTTTTTTTTTTTTTTTTAAATAAATAAACAGCTCAGAAGGAGGTCAGTGCGAAATATAATCTCAGTGATTTTCTCTCCCAGGCCTTCGGATGCTGAGCTGTCCGTGCCGTGGAGGGACTTTGTTTACTGCGAGCTGCGGTGAGCAGCGTCCCGCCACAGCTGGAGTCCCGACGCATATTTGACTTGTGGGAAAATTCGGAGTGAAAATCTGGTGACCAAAATGCTTTATCATGTATGAGAAGCTGCAGTCCTCTGGCCAACGGGGTATTTATTTCCTTCTTCTTGGCCTCCCGTCCGTCTTGGAAGTTGAAATATTTAGTATAAAGATAATCAAGGTAAAACCATTTATTTTCGCGTGCGCTGTGTGTGTGTAATATAAAACGGGAATTTGTCATTGCAGGTATTGGAAATCCCCCCGTTACGTAACTGAACAAAGAGCCACGTCCAATCAGGCATTAGCCTCAACACATGTTGTTGATTTTCAAAGCAGTTACGAGATCTTAAACTAGAGAACACAAATTAAACCCGTAAATAAATGAAGAAGTCATTCTGACTGTAAACAACTTACAAATTTGAATAAGTGTCCATCCTAAATAGTGATCATGGGGCAGGGAAGTCACACCAATACAAACCAGTCAGAAATATTTATTATAAATTATTATTCACCTGTCCGTCCTCTGGACGCATGTGACACAGATACTGAGAAATGTCCACATGGAAACAAGCATGCATACAAATAGACACAAAGAACATCGCTCATCTGGGGGACAGCCAGCACCGACCACAAACAGATCAACATACCGCAGCGCTCCACGAACACACAGTGTCCCAACCGTGCAAGCAGCTGTGTGTGTGTGCGTACATGCGTGTGTGTGTGTGTGCGTACATGCGTGTGTGCGTGTGTGTGCGTGTGTGTGCGTGTGTGTGTGATACTCAGGGTTCTCACTGGAACACGCTTCAGGCGCAAAAAACAGATCCAGACAACATAAAAGTTCCTCTAAAGTTTGGTTTCATTCATTTGCTAAAGATGGCGGGGGTTGATCGCTGTTAAGCGAGGAGTTCGCTGTCAAACGCATTCGAGATTGTTTTGGGTTTTCAAACGCTCTGCTGCTCACAAAGTGTCTTTTGTGTAGTTTCTAGTGCAAATATCTTAGACCTGTCTCATTTCAGGTGTGCTAACTCACAAGTGACTTTCCAGGAAGATATAGGAGCTTGTGTTAAGTCAATAATTTCTTAATATTGGCATAATTAACTAAAAAAACAAAAAAACTACTACCTCCCCTGACAGATTTCTAATCTTTTTTACATGGGAAAAAATGTCTTGTTATAATTGAAGACATCTGCCAGTTCAATAGTTTTTGAACATCATCAATGTTCAGAAACTATTGACTTAAAACAAGGTCCAAGTTATTTTCTGACAAGTTACTTGTCAGTTAATTATGTTTTAATTTAAATGTACTAAAATGTTTGGACCAGAAAGCAAGTCAAAAATACTTTGCGTTTTTGTTTCTCCCTGCAGTGAGCTCAATGTTTTTTATTTTTATGTCACTGAATATCTTCCTAACCTCACCAAAGTATTTCCAATTATAGAGAGCAAAAAAAACCAAAAAAAACACGAGCTATTAAGGCCAACTATGTTAAAAGGACATAATTTGTTTGGTTGGTCTTGAAAACGGGGCTGTGACGATAACAAACCTCTGAGAATGTTTTCTAGTCATTTGCTTTTTGGAGGGCAGATGTATCTGAAATGATGATCGTTTCTAAGCGACGGCTCAAACGCTTAGCGATAAAAACAGTGAGTAAAACTGAGTCTACCGCTGACAGATTACGATACTTTGATTACAACAGGAAGGTTTCCAACAGCTTGATCTCCCTTTCTTGTAAGAAGGCAGAGTGAAGCAAGCTGTCTTGCAGCCAGCTGACCGTCAGTGCACAGCAACAGACGGGAAAAGGTCAGCTCTGCGATACTCTTGACTCTTAATGACCAAAAATGATAAAGAACTGAACGTTTTATTTTAAATATACACTAAGGCAAAATGATTTCAGGTTGATGTCTAGTTGCTATGGCAACTTTATTAATCCCAAGGCCGAGGATTCACCTCTAACATTCATCCACTAACCAGAGTCACTGACTAATTCAATAACAATGAATGAAAAAAGTAGATAAACACAATAGAAAAACAATATTAGCAGAAAGATAAATTAATACATTTTTTAAAGTTTTTTTTTTATAAATATGTTGCACATAAAAATGATTTATTTTCTTTTTGTAACGGTATGTTTTAATATATATTAAACCTAAAAAATAGGACTAAAATTGTTCTTGAATTGAAACAAGAAAACAAGTTTCCTATAGCAAATAAAAAATTTTAAAAAGCAGACAAAAACTGATTTGGGATTGTTTCCGCTCTACTACAAAAAAAAAAAAAAAAAAAAAGACGACTCCTTGGACTGTGAAAGGTTGCTGACTCTTAGTCTGGAGTATAAAATCCTAATAAATTACATTGGATTTGTGGTTGCAAGTGACAAAGTGTGGAAAATCGCAGTGGGTCTTAATACCCTCGCAAATGGCAACGAATGTTCTCATAGTTTCAGGTTTTATAGCAAATCCTGACGCCTCAGGGGAGAAACTGGAAAACTACGGCGATATACGTGACGACGATTTTATTTTTTTTTTTGCTACAATTTAGTGTCAGCACAACCTGTCCTTCATACCTTCCAGTTTTTATTTTATTTATTTATTTATTTTTTACTAGTATGTCATTTATTAAAAGAAGAAAAAGAAGAAGAAAAAGAAGAAGAAGAAAAAAAAACAGAGAAGAGTTATGGCTCTGGAAAGGAGGGCACATCTGACCTGCTTTGCAGAGAGCTTCATACTTTCCATGAACTCGTGCTTCCAAAAAAAAAAAAAAGAAAACAACAAAAAAAAAAATCCACATCCAGCAGCTTGTGATTCTGCTCGTTATATGAGAAAAGAAGGAACTCGGAGGGAATGTTTTGTGAGGGCCAGAGAGGCGGAAGAGCCGTTGGTCTGGTGGCGGTGATGCGGTGATGAGCGGGAGGGTCTTACCCCGCGTCGTCCGCCTGAAACCCCTCCAGCTCGTCCCTCTGCTCGGCCAGCGAGGACTCCAGGTCCAGGTAGGTCCCATTGTGGGACAGCTGAAGTGTGCAATCGTCGAGCTGTGAAAACACGAGAAAGACACGGCCGTCATTTAAACGCCTGATCAAACACAGAAAACACACAGAAAACAATCAAAAACATCTTTCCGTTTCAACGCCACTCACACCTCGCTTCCAGCCCCCGGGAAAGGCTAGTAAAGTCCACCTGGTGATTGACGCAGGCGACTGGACCCGCGGCCTCTTACTTAAGTCTATTTGTGTTTCACACCCTTGAATGAAAAGAAACAACGTGAGCCTCTGAAATAAAGCCGCTTTATTGGTTCGAACAAGCGCCATGTACAGTTGTCTGGGGGGGATCTGCTTTTGGCATTACGGCGGAGCTGGTGAGGGAATTAACTCGTAATAAAGCTGCAGGGACGTGAAACCAAAAGCAGAGAGGGACACAGAGCGAAGGGGCAACTCTTTGTGCATGTCAACACCAGCTGCAGAAAATGTGACACTTGAATTTTGCTTAAATTCATATTAGGCGTGAAGATTCTGCCTTTTCAGGAGGCTCTGCATCTGTGACTTGGGTGCAGGGGGTTTCACCCAAAACCTTTCTCCTTTCTCACATGTATGAGTTAGCGCAGTCTGGTTCTCATAAAACAACAACTCAGATCTTGCACCTAGACCATGTTCAATCAACAAAAAAAAAAAAAAAACTGCAAAAGATTGACTTGGTTTTGGTGTGTAACGGGAAACCCTGCTGGGTTTGGAACCAGGTGCACCGTCGTGTATCTGCACCCCACCGGGTGGATCTTTTATGAGGCAGTCACAAGTTGGAAGCAGGTGCAAACAACTCACAAAAAGCAACTTACATCATCGTTACAGCGGAGAACCTGGGAGTGTCGTCGTTGTTCCTGGTTAAAAGCCGTTTGTATCAAACCTTCCAGACCTGTCACTGGGTCGTTGTGGTTCTGGTTCTAGTTCTGCTAACCCCAGAAGCAAACACAGCATCCAGGTCCTATGCACCACAAATCCAGAACAAACGTCTAGAGCTGCCAAACAGCTGAAACACCATCTGAATTTGCCTTTGATCGACATGAGGTGCTTTTGCTTGATGATTCTGACGTTTGACAAAATGCAATGTTTGTTGCTTGTTTCATAACTGATGACTACATGAGTTTTTTTTTTTTTTTGCTTTGTTTTTTACGCTGTAAGGAACTTTGAACCGCCTTGTCGCTGAAATGTGCGATACAAATAAACTTGACTTGGAGATCAGAGGAGTCATCCATTGGTATTTAGCAGGTCGGTGGTATCGTTGGGAATATCACAAGCTTAGGTGTGCCTCCAAAAAACTCCCACCCACACACACACACACACACACACACACACGCACACACACACACCTCCACAGCCGACCATTCAAGTGGCCTGACCAGACGACACTTTGTGACCAGGGCAAAATCTCCTCCTGCTCCCCGTCCGTCCCCGTTTTGTCGGACGGACTCGCAGCATAAATATAAGCCTTGCTATATTTACTCTGTTCTGAGGCAAGTGTGCACTCGGGGCGTAGAGGGTGGGTGAGTCCACCAGGACCTCAAGTCAAATGGGGGCACAACCAAGACACACGCCAACGTTAGCATGTTGATTTGAACGTGTCCATATCGTAAACAGACAGATGTCTTTCGACCAACGATTAGCAAATGGAACGTCAGATTTTTGGGTCTGATTTCTGGACAAATATATATACATTGAGTTGAAATCGAATGTTAGGACATTCGAATTAAACCGGATTGTCTGCGTGTGTCTACCAGCGAAGGTCTGCTGCAAATTCCCAAAGCTGTTTGAGCTCAGACTAAGACAATGGCTCTAGTATTTTTTTACTAGAGCCAGATTGTCATTAATCATTTGGTGCTGGTAAATTGGTTGAAGGACGTTCACCATTTTGATCATTTCGTTAGATTTTCAATTTTAATAAGTCACAAACCCTAACCTCAAAAGCCAACACCAAAGTTGTTTTTGTTTTTGTTTTTTTCTTTTGCTGTACAATTTAATCTTCTTTACTGAACTTGTTCCACAACGTTGACAAATACAATGCAGAGACTAACTTGCATTGCCAGAAGCAGCCGGCCTGGTCGCTAAGCACACCTAACACAGAATCCCACTGGTTCTCCAGTTTGGAACCGGAGCATAATTGGGTTTGATGTAATCCCCACACCCGAAACCTCAGAGTTAACGTGAATGTAACACATGGTGGAGTCAGAGTCCTCTTCATCTTCTGAAAGTTTCTGCTTCAAGCAACACACCTTCTTTGGTTGTCGGTGGCTCTGCAAGCAACGAAATTATTCGTATTTGTCTTGGAAATAATTAGTTTGTACATTTCCACAGAGTACCAATAAAAACAGGTACTGTTGCTACGGACTGAGATACAACATTAGCATATTTTCTCAGGTCTCTCTTTTATCTCCTCTTAAGTCAACCCAAGAAGAAGTTGCCCTAATCTTACACAATAATCAGCCATAATGACACCAGTCCTGCTCCAGGTTCCCTCTCTTTCCCTCGGAACAACATTAATCCATCTGTGTCAACGAGCTAATCCACTTAGCAAAACGCTCCGCTAATGCACACAAGTCCAACAGCAGAGATGTTTTGGCCAGCTCAACACCTGTGGTTTGTGTATTTCCTCAAACGGAGCACAACGTGGCAGGTAGCAAAACACAAAAGAAGCACAGAATTGCAAAAAAAAGAAAATGGTTACGAAAGAAAAGTTAGCATAAAAAAAAGAACCCAGAATGCTAAAGCTAGCTTAGCTTCATGTTCAGACAAAAAGATTATTTTTTTTTACTGAGGGGAGGTTGGTGTTCATGACAACATTAGGTCAATGTTTATATAAATTTATAAACAATTTATAAAACAGTTTATAAATTGTTTTCTGTGCACATTTCAAAAAAATTATTTTTGAAAGTGTCTGAATTTTTATTCTATGGCCAAAATTGTCCTGGTTTGCGGGGCTTCATGAAACAGAGATCTGGTTTTTATGTCTAAAACCAGAAAGAACACAGAGCAGTAAGGTGAATCCACGTACAGTTAATCCCAAATGTGAAACCATTGTTGTTCACACTTTCAATGTGTGTGAGAACTGGTAAATCTGCCCAGGACTGGGACAAAAGGAGTGGAAACAAGTGGGGGGGTTCATGTCCTGTCCCACTGCCCTAGTTTTTTGTTTTGTTTTTGTTTTTTTATTTCCTGCTGTGGGAATTAGACAAAAGCATTTTTAATCCCATTCCACCGTCGTTCTCCAACATCACCTCAATTTTCACCTGGTATTTCTTTACAACTGATCTCTTATTATATATTTTTTTTCTTCTTCTTTTTTAAAGGTTTGATTATTCCAATTTTGAGCCATTCAATTGTTTGTTTGTTTTTTTTTTCTCCAATTTTTTTCCATGTTTTTTATTTATTTATTTTTTTTTCCAAAAAGACAATTACTTACAGGTTACGTAAAGAAGTAACCTGTAAAAATCGATCAAATTTTACTTGATTGATTGTGATTTTTGACCTACTGAAAAACGCACCTCTACTGGAATCTGTGGCTGGCAAATCAAACACGGCAGAGACTTTATGGTTTGATGCATTAATGACAATAACCTTGTAATTCCATCATTTTCTGATGGATTCAAAACTCTTGCATCATCCGCCACAGCACCTACGACCTCCCTCGTCTCTTCTACGTCACATAATCTTTCAGATAAAAAGATCAGGAGAGCATCACAGACACACTGCTCCGCTTCCCAATACCCAGTCAACCAAAGCCCGTCTCTTCCCATTGGTCTCGAGTGATGCAGGTGTTAATGTAACAAAAACGCGTCTCGCTGTTTGTAGATGGAAGAGAGACGGCCCCTCAAAACGGGGGGCCAGAGGAGCAGAGTGACCGATCTGCTTTACACCCATTTAATCAAATTCTCCCAGAAGGAGTGAAGCAAAGAAGAAAAAAAAAACAAAAAAAAGACAGGAGGGCGAGAGGGGCGGGATGTAATTACTTCCATGTTAAAATAACACCCAGCCTGCCGATGATGGTGGTGAGTCGACAGTTATAGATGCCCTTACGTAATTTAGCCGGCGACTTTTAGAGACGCAGGAGATTCTGTTCTATAAAGAGCGTGGGGGAGGAGGGAGGGCTTTTCCATGTGGCCATTAAGTCTCTCAGCGCCGCTTTAACAAGAGCTATTCGCTAATTCAATAAAAGTCGACCTCTGAAGTGCAGGATGTACTGGGTTTTTTTGTTTGTTTTGTAGGGGAAGGGAGTTCCTTATTGTAAAAGTATGCAGCGCCCTGCAAAAGTGTTCATGCCCCGTTGGGCGCATTGTGCGGCATTACGGCCACAGACTGTTTGGCGGACAAACACATAAACGAAACTGAAAGACAAGAGCGCAAACTGTTTCAAACTGTTTACAACTAAAAATCTGGAAAGTGTGGCATGCATTTGTATAGGAACAGAGTTTGGAAAATGTCTTCAGGAAAAAAAAGATTTTGACATGGCTTTGAAATAATGTTTTATTTGCTTTTTTTGTCATTTATTTTCTTTTGATTAATACATTTGAATTTTCTTGTACATTTTGTCGTTGATCTGCTTATTCTTAATAAAAACCTTCAGAAATCACCTCGTTAGTGGAGAGCGTCAAGCTGTGTGCAATCGAAGAGCAATCGGCAGCAGGAAAACCATTTTTGAGGGTCGACGTTACAAACAAAACGTGCGAACCCATCCCCACCGCGAGACGTGACAGTTTGAGCTGTTGTGACCAAAACAATGCATAAACTCTGCCTTGATCCCACTGAAACTCACTAAAGTTTGCTGTTGTGACGGTGCAAGATATGAAAAAAAAAAGGTACCGGTCCAGCGGACCGGAACCGGTGCGGCGAGCTGGACCTGACGAGTTTCTCTTTTGATGATGATTTATCCGAACTGTTCTGACAGAAGGGAAAGAGCAGTTTGGACCAAGCAACACATCCAAGGCTCTCCGATTTAGCCCTAGCAACCCGGGCCGTGTGTTTATAGTTGTGTTTGGTCAGAGAGGTGGAAGAGGACGTAGAGGAAGAGGACAGGAAAACCACAGAGCCCAAAGTGAGGAGAACAAAGTGTCGCAAGGATCCAGGCCACGGCCACAGGAATTCTGGGACAAGTGACCTATACTTTACATGCAGCCGAGCCAGTCCGGCGCACAATTCTCCCATCGCAGCATAATAACACAGGGAGAAAAGTTCAGGACGTTGGAAGTACAGTGAGAAGGAAAGGCCCCTTCTTGAGACTGAGAAATAACCCAATAAGCGAAACAAATCACTTAAAAAAGTGTCATTTTTCAGACTTTCCCCATGTTATTTCCAGAGTAAATCCTTAGAAAGCACCAAAGTTTGAATCCCGACTATGCGACGGGCAAAAGCGCAGCGATTCCATCCCATCCCTATAATCCAAGCACAATATCCAGTTGCCATAGCACACGGTCTTCCTCCGTGATGGGAATAAAATTGCAAACACAGACTGCACCATCTGTCCTTGCATAAGTTGTAATCATAAGCTTTTCTGTGCTGTGGGCTATTTTTCATTTGTTTTGTGGCTTTTAAGGATCGGGCAGCACAAGATCCACTGGTTTTGGAAAAAGCCATTCTGCTGTCGAGTGCTGGCTCGCAGACGGGGTCATGCGGCAGCACTTCAAACTCCCCGAGCCTCCCTTTGATTTTCAATTTAAACTTTACAGTCTGGTTATGTGAAAATCACACAAGAGAGAGGGCGTATAATAAGGTCTGCGTCACTTTGACGGCTCGTCTGGGTGAGTTCTGGGCATCGGCTGGTCACCGATACCCAGGCACTAAAGAGTTACGATTTTAAAACCAGTGGGATTCTCCATCGTGCAATCCTACGGTACAACGAGCTTTCAATGAGATGCCAGAGAATGTGCCACCAGAGTTTATGCTTTGAAGCATTCCCCACTTGTTGGTCAGCATTAGCAGCTAGCTGAGAGAGAGCTGGTACAGTTTATGCACGAGAAACAAGACTGACCACTTGAGATTACGTTGTGCTATTGAAAGTATTTACTTGAAAGCTTTCTTCGATGTTTAGCAGTCTGTTTATGTGACTTTTTGTAGATTGTTTTATCTCTGAGGTCAATTTCTTTTTGTCGTTGAAATGTTGCTAAATATAGCAAGAAATTCACAGACCTGGCAACAGTGGCGTGACTATTGCCAACTGCGTTGCCCACTGCAAACTCGAAGACATGACCCGTTGGGTGGGTCTGTCAGCCAATCCGCTCTCAGAGTACAGTGGCTGATTTTTAGACCTTAAGGAGGTAGATGAGATCGGCTTCACATTTAAGTATCAGCCACTCACCCAAGTCCCAAAATAATAAAAATATAAATATATTGTTATTAGGAAATTGCAGAAATTTCCTGCAATTTCTCGAGTTTCCAGGAGATTGCCAGCAGTCTGCAACACCTTCAACATGTTCTAACGGCCTGGCACATCATCTGCAAACTTGACTTGATGTTGGGAAATATATGGAAGGATTGTCATTCCAATACACTCTCTGCAGTATCACCACCACAAAGAGCAGCCAAAATGTAATATTAGTTGTTATATTTTAGGTGCCATGCAGTAGAATTACATGTTCCAGTCATATATGTGGCTGCATCACGCATATATCCAGAAACGTCTTCCAATATCATGCAACCCAAATCAGGAAATCGGAGCTCAGCTGGTCAAGTATTTTTTTTTAAAAAAGGGATATTTTTCCCCTCGTTCATCAAGACATAAGAACTTCCACTGTTTTCATTTCTAAAAATACATCAACTCAGAGCATGCACTTTAGCAAACTCTTTTTTTAGCTTAATCGCATATGAATATAAAAGTTTAGGAACAGAAATAGAAACCAACTTTGCCAAAGAATCTCTGAGTTCTGATGTTATTTTAAAACATCAGTCTGAACAGAAACGGCCAGTCAGATCTCAAGGAAAATCAGAAATCAGTGTATCTCCAACAATAACTCTCAGAAATGTTTGTGCTCATACCAATATCGAGTGGAAAACATGTTATTTTTACTCGATTCTATCATCCCTGGAGAATGTCATACCAGCCCATGCCTGGCGTGATCATGTGCTCCAGACAGCCTTGTCAGTGAGGAATGTACCGTTTTTGGTTCAACGTCATCTTTTCTCCCCATCAAAACGGCCCTAAAGCTGCATCTTTCCTGCTCCGACACGCTCCTCTGACTGAGCCCATCGTCTGTGATCGGGGTTGCTGGGCGCCTGAGCGGTGGGACTGTCACTTGGGGGCAGAGGAGGATATATCTAGTCGCCCTGTTGCGTTTGCAGCCACCTGTTAAGAGTGACGAGCAGAGCACAGACATGCAGCAGTCGGGTTCACTCGGCTTCGACCTGACGGGGTTCAGTCTGAGACAGAGGAACCCCTAAAACGGCAGGGTCTAAAGGAAAGACCTCTTGAACTGGTAGAACTAGTAAGGGCAGTAAACGCAGTAAGCCCTAAAAGAAAAGAACAAAAAAATGTGCTTCATTGAGGAAAACCCCATAAAAACTGTGAAATTTCATTCTGGCTTTTGTTTTCTAACGTGTGCCAACCCAGCTTCTCAGTGACCCCCCCCCCCCAGCTCTTTTTCAGAACCTTCCTGCGACCGCCCCTGGATATTTAATCTCTTATAAGCGAAGGCAGTGTTTCGAAGCTGCTGAAGGCTTTGTGGCAACCTTGTTTCATTCCACAGATTGGAGTCACTTGTGTTCTGAAAATAGCCTCTGAATGCTGGTTGCTGGAGTGTATTTTGCAAGGAGCCTTGAAAGGGGGAGACAAACAGAAGTCCAAAAACTCCATGTGGTTCTGCTCTAACTTTCCTTCCTTTCCACATCCAAACGTTAAAAAAACATAAACAAACTCATATTCCACTGCAGATCTCTGTCAGATCAGCTCATCAACATCCCATGTTTTGCTTCACTTTCCATACAGGAAGGTGTTTACCAGAGGGATTATCCTACCTTGTGAGGAGCTTTGAGGAGCCGGTGGACGCCCGCGAGTTGGTTGATGAGGGGGATGTCCTCCCTGAAGGTGTACACCGGGGGTCTGGTCGGCTCTGGGAAGTTGGTGCTATTGAACGGATCGGTGTCATCTAAAAACTGAACCCTGCAGACGAACGTGGCCATGCTGCATCCATGCAAGTGGCTCCTTCTGAGGGGACGGACGGGGCAGGGGAGAGGGCAGGAAGGGCAGTCGAGAGGGGGGCTTTGGGGGAGGAGAGGGAGGGACGGGGCAGAAGCCGGAGCGCTCCTCGGCCGGTAGCGACAACAACAAATCCCCCGAAGGTGGGGAAGTGGGCGCGCGGGTGCCGGAGAGGTGCGATCGGGACACCGATGTCGCCCTTTTTTTTCCCCCCTCCCCCGAGGCGCGCTCGGTCCTGAGCGGTCGGGAGTTATTCTCGGAGAGGCAGGTGGCCGGTGATGAAGAGGAGGGAGCAAAGCGGAGAGTGAAGGATCAGCGGAGCCTGGCTGGGACAGCCGGTCTGCTGTCTGTCTGTCTGTCTGTCTGACTGAGCCTAATCCACCCCACCCCTCTCTGACTGAGCTGTGTCTATTTTCCCCTCTCTCCTCCTTCTCCTCCTCCTCTTCCTCCTCTTCCTCCTCCCTCACTCTCTCCTGCTTTCCAGTGGCTTCCTCCACGAAAGTCATCTGAGCACTAATCCGATGGTCATCTACAACAACACCAACAGGAAAACATTTTAAACTGAATAGTAATTGTAAAAAAATTATAAATAAATAACAATAATAATAATGAGGGGTTTCAGGATAAGGTTTTAAGCTGGGAAATTAGGCAATCAACACCGCTTTGTTTTGGTTGTGATTTATTCATTTGTTTATGTTATTTATTGACACCGGAACTTTTATTTTGAACGCGATTCCTGTGGAACATTGTTGATCTCTGGCGACATCTCGTGGTCACACCTTGCAGCCGCAGCCTCTTGAGTCACGAGCAAACCGCACCGTGCTTTATTTATGCTATACTGGACCAACAAAAACAAAAAAAGTGATTTCATTTTTGCTTGATTTTTTTTTTTTCACTGCGAAAATGGATGCTTTCGAATGACCAGATACTTTATACGTCTTTACTAAAATGTGTATAGAATTTTATAGATAATAATATATCCAATTGATTTTAAGTAACTTTGACTTAGTTTAAAAATGTCATTTTGAAATGATAAACAGAAAATAAAAAATATAGAATTCCTAGGAAAAAATCGACCATAATCGGTGATTCTAGTAAAAGCAAGTGTGAAAAGAATATCAGTATCGCGATGCTGCTGCCATCTGCTGGTTGCCTCGGGAAACTGTTGTGATTACGCAGGACTGACAAATTCATCAACACCTTAAAACGATAAGCCACTAAACATAATATAAATATATATATATATATATATATATATATATATATATATATATATATATATATATATATATAAATATATATATATATATATATATATATATATATATATATATATATATATATATATATATATATATATATATATATATATATATATATATAAATTTTTAACTAATCAAAATTAATAGTGAAGATGCTGGCCGTCTGGCAGCTAAATCCAGCATCAACTTCCTGGGTAATTAAAGAGAAGAATTGGAAAAAAATATTTTCTTCTTACCACAAGAGGGAAGAAACCCTCTGTTTCAACTGGAGCTGGTTTACTGGCTCGGGTTTAAACAGAGTGAGTGGTTGAGAAACTTGAACTAAACCTTATAAAAGTCCAAAGTTTTCTTCCATATCCACTGAAGTTTCGTTTAGGAGGCTTACTCTAACACCGAGCTGTGACTGGACTTCATCGCCAGTCTGAATTGGAGCTCCAATCACTGGGAAATATTATGAAGACTGAATAAACAGGGTTTTGTTGAGACGTTATTTTTTTAAATCCAAGAAATATTTCACGGGATCTTCACCTGTAGCAGACTTAACGTTTCTCACAGCTTCATGTTTTTATCTCTAGTTTCGGCATCTAATTTCTAGAGGAGCTGGATGATGTTTCAGGACAGAAAGTTAAATTTTGAAAGAAAAAAAATAATAATCTTTTTGCTTTTTGTTGCGTTTGCTGTACCGTCTCAACAGTTTCCAGGCGACTGCATGGCGTAAATAACTCACTTATCAGAGCATCCCGTTTTATTCCTGTTTTACACCGGTGAGTAAGTGACAAAGTCCAGCTCCGGCCGATTTTGCTGAGGATCTGCAGATCTGTTTATGCATTTGGCAGCTCCTCTTTCAACCTTTGGACATGTGGCTTGTGGCGTTTCTTCCTGGTCAGGCAGGCGCAGCTGTGAGAGGTTTTCTCAGATTTTTTTTTTTTTTTTTCTGCTTCGAGTTCCTTTCAAAAATGAAATGTCGGCGCCCTGACGGCAGAATTTGAGGGATTCAGTCAGAACAGTCAAAATCTCAATCTTATTGTGTTTCAAAAGATGACAACGTTGTCCTGCAGAGTCTTTTTGTTGCTCCTGCCTTCAAGAGTTACTGAATCTTTCCAGCCCTTTGACCTTCTGGTCGGGGGGTTGTGACAAAATCTAAATCCATTTTTACGAAGGTTGAAGTTTAGCTGAGGGATGCAGACGTTTTATACCTTTTGTTTTTAGAACATTTCATGGTCACAAGCTTGTGGCTTAGCCAGACGATTCCTCTGGTTTCTTTCTAGGTGTTTTATAAAGACAATCAGCTGAATTTACCACATTTAATCTGACAAACCGTCTCAACAATAACCAGTGGAAACCTCTTGTTTATTAGCCTTACAGCAGAGGAACTTATGTAAATTAAATTTCTTGGTGTTTTTTTTTTTTGTTTGTTTGATGTTTGTTTGTTTTTTATGAATAAGCGAAACAGGGGAATTGTGTGTGGAATTTCGAGAGGAAGGAAAATAATAATTCAACACAACTTGGAACAAGTGCTGTGAATTATTTCCAATTGCGATTTTCAAAAAAAAAAATCTTTCTTTCCACATGACTTAACGGACAACTTTAAGGTTTTCTTGACTTCATGGGACTTCGGTCAGGGGCGTCTTCATATTCGTTGCGATACAGATCGCTGCAGGAGATCTGTCCTGCCCGCCACGGCCGTCACCATTGACAACAAACAACTGAGTCACAACAACACTGAACGATCCTTTTGGGACCAACAAAGCATTTTTCACTTGAGCTGAATTAACTCAGTCACATAAAATCACAACAAAACACATCGAGGTTTGTGTGGAGATACTTTTTGCTTTTTTGTGAATGCGCTGCACTGATTTCCTTGCAGTGCTGGTGGGGACATTGTCTCATGTCTCCGTCATAAGACTGTCCTCTGAGGAGAAGCACGTAAATGTCAACAGAGCATGCTGTTGTTTTGAATCTGTCACGGTGTGATGGCCTAAAACACGGTCCTGAAAAACAGATCTCTCAACACGGGGGACGGGAAAAGCAAATAAAACAGAGAGCAATGGTACATAATAGCTCCCCAGCCGTTTATTTATGCAGCCTGTAATGTCTTGGACTTGTTGTGCTGCGTTTCAGACCTCCGGTGTCTCCGCACGAAGCGGGCGGGGGAGGCCTCCCTTCAGCCAAGCACTCCATTTTAATCTTCAAAACTAATGACGAAAAGTAGAAAGGTTAACATTTAAAAGGCTTGAAATAGAACTACTAAAAGCCTTGCCTTATACAACTGGGATGTGTCGCCATGAGCCAGCATTTACACGCGCTCTAAAGCCATTTGCGTTAAATATTAACTGAGACAGATGAGATGTGTCTTTACAATGAAATGCTCAGATACCAATTCAGCGGCAACGAATGACTTTTAATTCGAGGGATGTAAATATTTTTTTGCCGTGTTGCGGTTCTGTTGTGTGAGGATTGAAGAAGAAACGGCTGGTTAGACGCGTCCTGAGCTTTGGGTTTTTATCGTTCACGTTTCCAATCTCTCTGTCATGAGATTGGTTTGTGGAAAAAAAACGACCGTCACATTTCACCTGGTTTATTTTCCTACACACGGAAATGTTTCAGATCATCAAAGGTTTTTTTTGTTTTTTTTTTTAAATATACGACAAAGACGACCTGTGTTTTAAATTATGATTATATTAAAACTATGGCATATAAAAAAAAAAACGTTTCTTTTTTAAAAATACAAATTTGTTAAAATTATTTATGAGACGGACAATCTGTGAAAAAATAAAGCTTTTCCACCTCCTCCCTGAGTTACGACAGCAATTCTCAAAAAAAAGTATCCAGAGTCAGGAGGAGTGTCTTACCGCTGTCAATCAACCTTATGTACACACTGCTAAACGTGCGGAGAAACAACTTACTGATCCATTAAAGATGTTTATCCACCGTCATTGGTGGCCAAGCCACCTAGCATGAGCGGCGCACACACAAGGATGATTGACAGGACCGAGATTTGATTTTGCCTCCTTATTAAATGCAAATGAAATGTCATTAATCATGTCCTTCTGGGCAGATGAGTTCAACTGACCTGTAGGAACAATTAAATAGCACCTGCCTGATGATGTGAAGGAGGACAAAGGACCTAAATCAGCCACAAGTCACAACCTGAGCTGATTTGACATAAAACACAAAGATTCATCAGTCTGGAAAGGAGAACAACGTCGCTTCTAAGAGGCTCATTTATTAATGTGTTTGATTATGGTTCATTTAAAACAAATATACGTGTCAATAAATAAAGGACTTCCTTATTTATTCACCGGCTGTTTCGTCTCGTTGCACTAAATACGTCATGCTATTTAGTCTGTACACACAACGCTTTCTAATAAAAACAAACACTAAGCTCCAAACGTAACTAAAAATTTAAATGAAGTCAAAAATATGTCCCTTTAAAAAAAAAAAAGCAGTCTGCGCCTCGTGTTTTCTTTACTTGCAAGCTGCTCGTGTTGTTTTCTTGGCCGCAACCTTTGGTTTCTCCTGCTCTGCCTCCATCAGCGTTATGACGCCACATGGGGTGGGGGCTGTAAAAGTGTCATAAATTCATTTTGCTGTCTTCTGCCTGCTATCTGTCTCTGATACACAATCAGAGCCTTTAGCGTTTGTTGTCATCACTTTTGAAGGTGTGCTGAAAGCTTTATTGTTTTTTATTTATTTAGAGAAACAAAAATGACAAATCAACTTTTGTCGTAGAAGCACAAAGTGAAAATCCTTTTCAACAGCTAAATCTCCAAATCGAATCCAAACAACAGCTGCGTTTGGCATCTAATGGTCACCTGGTCTCCATGACAACCATTAGAAGCTCATTTCCTGCCAACCACTGACTGGGATGCATGTTAGGGGCGGAAAAAAGCTTTTTCTGTTCCACCATGTGGAGTTTGTTGTACTGTATTAAGGCTTTAACTGAATTTAAGAGACGACTTTCCAGCAACAGAAACTCTGTGCTTTAGAATACGTAAAGCTGTGGCTCCGTTGTAAATAAGCAGGTTTAGCTTGAAGGATCTATAAAATATGCCTCTTTTTCACAGGTTGAGGCAATTTCAAGAAATCACTGTGACACGTTTTGGGAAGAAACATGTTGACAAAATTTAAAGATTACCTTAAACCTACAAATCTGCTATAGTTCATGAATAATTCAGGTCTTATTGTTGAGGACAAGTAGTAAAAAAAACATTTGTTTTTTTATTTATATTTGACACTGAAAAGAAAGGGCAGTGCACTGTATCATATGAGTGACCTAAAGTGCACATTCCTCTGGGGGGGATCTGTCATGAGATTGGTCAGTGTTGTGGTCTGATCAGAGACCTCCCATCATCAGCCCTCCGGACACTGAAGCGTTTCCTACAGAGAGTTCACCAGAGAATCAAAAACATGAAAAACACGACAGTTAAAAGAGGATACATCATTCACGGCGTCATGTTTTGCAGCACGAGTTGCTTGTGAGAGGAAATATGGCAGAAAATATAATAAAAAACAAACAAACAAAAAGAAGTGTAATAGCTGCATTTCCACTAGAAATTTGCACAGCATTGCAGTAATGGTCAAAAGAAAAGACAATTTTGCAATTGCATTGTTTCCATTGAACAAGAAACAAAATTAAAGAATAAGTGTGTTCAAATTATAAGTCATAAAAAAATCCACAAAAAAAAAAACACCTTAACAACTTCCTGTTGTTTTCCATCCAGTTGCTGATTGTGTGACTGAAAAAAAAAGGGTTGCCATGGCAGTTTTATGAAATAAACCAATTTTGATATGGCTAAACAAAATTGTACCGATCAAGTGGCAAAACTTTCTATGCAAACAGTTTTTTCAAAACTGGTGTAATTCCATTGAGCAAATTTATTGTCCAAATGTCAAACTGCACAGTCAAAACAGTCAAAATGCTCAATTTCAAACCCCAAAACGTAAAGGCAATGGTGTCATGTTGGGATTATACCGAAACTGTGGCGATACGCAATAGTGTAAAATCTTATCAAGTTAATGGATTATCGAAACAATCAACAAAATTGAGAGTGCGCCATAAGTCTGTGTCATCATGACGATGGAAAAAGAAAATCAGACAGCCGTCGTATTTCCAGCAGCATCAAGCTAAAGCGCTCAATGTAAAACTGGGACTGCAGATGGTTTATGTCCAGCCCTTGTTAATGCTCACTGACACCATTTGAAGATGCTCATAATCGCCACCTCGTTGCTAAAAACGTCTTTTAAAAGGGAACATTTACAAGGGCCATAATGTGGTGCATCAATCACCGCTTCCATATCAGCGAGTTGATCTCGCCTATCTAAGGTCGCCGCGTGTTAACTGGATGAACTTTCAGCTTCGGTCCGGCTCCACCTTCACCGTCACGCTCGATAATAAAAACACCTGGGGCTTCGCACATGTTCCTTTCGCCAACCGCTTTACTGAATGAGCGCCAGCCTCTGAGGAGATAACGAGGAAATTAACGAGGAAATTAAGAGCCGTAATGTTGGGTCGTTGAAATATACGAGCCACTTTCTCATGCAGTGTTATGTTACTTTTGATTATCCTGGCAAATCTCTTTGTTTTAAAGAACAAACTTATCTCCATCATGGGCAGCCCAATCTTTAGCCTGGCTTTGAAGGGAATGGAAACCATCCAAATGTTATATCTTACTTTAGTGCTTGAAATTTGATCTGTTTCTTTCTTCTTTGCACAGTTATGAGTGTTTCACTTTATTGTTGATCAGTTACTTCACTTGTTTCTACTTAGCTCACTTTCAAGCAGGTTTAGGTGTTTTGTTTTTGGGGGGTTTTTCCAGCTATTTCAATGTAGATTTCTGTTCTTGAGATCACACGCCTGTTATGACCTAAGGACAAAACTTCAACTACCCAACACACACTGCCTCCTGTTTGAGAAGGCAGTGTGTGTTGGGTATTTCAACGTGGTTTTTTGGGAGTAGCTTATAAGCGAACACTCTTTTCAATTTAGCGTTCTAGATGCTACACCCTGATTTTAGACGCACTCTTATGCGCGCCTTGTATATTAAACGCTTCTACTTACTTGCTTACTACTCTTGACGCGAGGAGCGGCCATATTGAAACACAAAGTCCGCCTTAAAAGTCATACCTGGGGGGCCAGTCGCTGTGGAGTCGTGAAATCTCACTTTCCTGTTGCATCGCTGTCCAGTTCTCCAACTGGGAAATCAAAATTTTGCAGTTGTGAGCAGAACTGGAAAGGAGTTCACGAACAACTGAATCGCTGTTTTTTCATTGACGATATTCAAAAGTTCACATTTCACATGTACATTTACTCAATAGAAACCAATTTCAAAACTCATTTTTCAGTTAAAAAAAAAAAAACGTTTTGGCGCTGTGATGAGGCAGGGTTTTGTTTAGGCCCCATTGGTTCATTGCGCAACATTGCACCACAGCACTTGTTTGGTCACAGGAGCCCCTTGACCAACAACCGGACGTTGCCACGAAGAAGAAGAAGAAGAACCGGAAGCAGTAGGATGATGTTAAATGTTCATAGTTGAACGTTGTGTACTGTCAGGGCATTGCCTCTATTGTTATGTTTAATACTGGAAACGGTGGTGATTTTTGACATGAATGATATGGGCAAATGCCCAGGGCGTTATCTTGTTAGATAAGCAGATCAATTTGATGAAAATATTTCACATTTTATTGTGTCATGTAGCGCGGGGCGCTGGTCTTGGTCTTGACTACAACACTGAGACAAAGTTTTGTGTGTATTTGCAATGGAAGATAGTGACTGTAATGTGCCCAGGTTCTGCAGCTGATGAGCCTGAACCGTCAACCCAACACAAAAATGGACATGTTCTCAAACCGACGTTCTTTCTTGAGCACTCAAAACGCGAAAATGCAAAAAAAAACATGAACGTCTTAAAGGTGACTTTTACAGGCTCGGTTCAAATAAGCCCCATGCTGACTGGTTGGCCCATCTTTGGTTAATTATTGCAAAGAGTCGCTGAAAACATTTCCTTGCACTCAATTGGTCATGAGAAATTGCGCTACTGGTGAATCTACATGAGTGCCACTCAAAGAGAGAGTGGATATTTGCTTTTTTTATTGAAGAAAATAAACGAGTGTCCCTCAAAAAAATCTTAGAATTGCACTTCAGTCCTTCCGTGATTGGTCTCCATAAACTTAAAGCGCAAACTCATCAGTGGGAAGAGGTGGACGCCAGCAGCTCCTGTGATGCATTAACCACTATCAATGAGGTGGTGCTGTTTTTTTTTTTTTTTCCCCAGCATACCTGCTGACATTGCAAAATGCAACACTGACAGTAATGAGCTACTGATAACTGCAGTTTAGTTGCCAGATGTGGCAGTTGATACCTCACTGACTCTTTCAGGCGCAGTCAGAAAGGACTGAGGACTCAGAGAGAGAGAGTCAACAACCAGAGAGAAGGCTGTCTCTCAGAAAGAAGAAGAAAAAAAAAGGATACGGCAGCTGGGAGGGTTTGCAAAAGAGTAACAAGTGGTTAATCAGATTTAGGAGCTACATTTTTTTTTTTTTTTTTTCCCCCTTTTTTGAAGTTTACAAAAGGAGGCGCAATGAAGCTGAAGCTGAAGCTGCCAAATCCGGGATTGGATGACAGGATCCCGTCCCACGGGGACCTGGAGAAGATGGAGAAGGAAGAGGCTGGGGACAGACCCCAGTGGGACAACAAAGCCCAGTACCTGCTCACCTGCGTGGGCTTCTGTGTGGGGCTCGGCAACGTCTGGAGATTCCCGTACCTGTGTCAAAGTCACGGCGGAGGTAAGAGGAGAGTCAGTGACTTTAATGGAAATGCGTGGAGTTCGCTCTATTTGAAGAGATTTCAGGCATTATTCAGAAGAAAACATCATTGCAAGTAAGTTTTTTTAAAAGAACTTTTAGGTGAAATTTTAATGTCCATTAAGTTTTTTTTTTGTGTGTGAAAACTTAATCCATTCAGAAAAATGGATTAATGCATATATAGTTAAATAAAATGAATTACTCTCATTTGTTCCTATAGGAAACAAAAATGTGAGTCCTGGTTCATAAAACGTTTTTTACATGTTTCTTTTAACTGTTTCTATGGGATTGCTTGTTTGTGCAACCCACTGCTAAATACAAATACTTTGCTAAAGAGCAAAAGAAAAAAAGAAGAAGAAGTGAATTACTTTGTAGAAACAGACAAAATATGAACAATGTATTTTTGTTTGTTTGTTTCTTTTTTTACTTTCAGGAGCGTTTATGATCCCGTTCCTGATCCTGCTGGTTCTGGAGGGAATCCCCCTGCTGCACTTAGAGTTCGCCATCGGTCAGCGTCTGAGGAAAGGCAGCGTGGGCGTATGGAGATCCATCAATCCTTATCTGGCAGGAGTTGGTGTGTACAAAAAAAAAAAAAAAAAACATTAAAGCAACAGAAAAACGTGTTTTTGAGTATACTTGTAGTTAGCAGAACAGTGTCAACATCCCTCACTGTTTCTCATAGTTGAGTATTTCTGACAAATTCAGGGAAAAAGCAATTCTAATATTGCTAAAATCTGAAGTATAATTTAATACAATCAGGTGTTTCTTATGAGAGGATATTGCATTACACAGTAACTCCACTAATCATGATTTTGAGTTAAGAGTTACTTGGTCAAAGCGAGGCTGGAGGGACATCAGTAGGAAATGTTTCCTTTGTCTTTGGTTGGCTTTCAGGCATCGCCTCCATGCTGGTGTCCTTCCTGGTGGGTGTCTACTACAACACCATCATGGCCTGGATCATGTGGTACCTCTTCAACTCCTTCCAAGACCCGCTGCCCTGGAGCCAGTGTCCGCTCAATGCTAACAGGACAGGTAGGCGCTTGGAGCGGAGCACCCATTTGGTTTTATGGCGCGGGGTAAAACGTTTCCTGTTGACACTCGGTTTCCGCCCCACTTAAGGGTATGTGGAGGAGTGCGCGCGGAGCACCACCGTCGACTACTTCTGGTACAGAGAAACGCTGAACACTTCGGCAGCCATCGATGAGTCTGGGGGGCTGCAGTGGTGGATGGTTCTCGCCCTCATCGCCGCCTGGACTGTGCTCTACATCTGCTGCATCAGGGGCATCGAGACGACCGGCAAGGTTTGAAGGCCGTGTCGCATCTGCAAAAACTCTTCTACTGCGGTGGCTCCTGTGTCACTGTTCAAACATCCATCATTCTTTTAAATTTAAGGCTGTGTACATCACCTCCACGTTGCCGTATCTCGTCCTCACCATCTTCCTCGTCCGGGGATTGACTCTAAAAGGCTCTACAGAAGGAATAAAGTTCCTCTTCACACCAGATGTAAGTGATGTTATTACCTAGTAACAGAAAAGAAGAAAGTTTGATTATTTTTGGTAAATATTGTGACTGGTTTCTCTCCAAGTCTCGCTTTCTTGGCGCTATGTTGGTGTAGCTGTCTTTTGGCAATAATGGCATTTTGTTTGGGCGAAGGTCATTTTCCTTGGTCTGAAAACTGCCTTCTGAGCTGATTATCTTTCTGAAAATGCTAGTAGATTAAAGGGTGAAACAGTGTTTAGATATTCCATCACTTCTATGTTGAGTTTGACTTCTTGTTCTGCCAGCCTGCAGCAGGAGAATGAAGTGACTTCTGAGTCCAGTGGTTCCTTTAGCGATTGGTTTTCTCATGTTCTGCCATTTCGTCCCAAACAATTGCACAGTGTTCATCCATTGCGTGCTTACTTATTTCCATTTGTAGTTGAGTATTTGAAGCAGCATGTAGGTAAATAATGCTAAAAACAATGCTCAGATGGCACATAATGATTTAGTGTGACTGTAGGAATTTACCCAGGGTTTCGTGTTTTGCCTCTTTTCCCATTTTGGGCGGGTTTTGTCCTCAGCTGGCCAAGTCTTACAATATATTTTCTTTGTTTTTAAAAATGAGACAGGACAAGACATATCAATGAGCTTTCTGGTGCAAATATGTTCATCTACAGCCAGGGGGATAATTTTCCATCCTAGTCCTATTGGCAAGACATTGGCTTGTTAAATTGCTCGTAAATTCTCCCAAACACGCTTTTGTTTTCATGCGTATGAAGCGAGTTACGTTTCTGTTCAATACAAAGTACATTCTGGAGTTAATAGACTAATTTAATTTATATGGCTATCAAGATTGTGTTATCTGATTCATTGCCATTTTAATAAATGATCCACTTTGAAGTTTACGAGGCTTTGCGCTGCAGATCGGTTTTAAAATAGGTTTTAGTGTAAGCTATTGTTCAAATTAGACTCATTGACAATAAGATAGCACGCATTTTTATGACTTAATACCATAAATGCGTGCTAATGCGTGCTCTAAAAGCTAGTAAACGTCAGATCAAATGGGCAGCCGTGTTGAATTTTAAACTTGAACCTCACGGTTTTTGTTTGAGATGAAATTAAAAATGAATCTTAAAAACTTCGACAGCGAGGCTCAAGCTCAAAACGGCTTGTCGCTAAGCTGCAACGCAGCAAAAGATGGGGAAAGCGAACGCAACAAACACACAGCACATGTCATGACTTGTTTCCATGCTCATCTGTCAGCTGGTAAAAGTTAAAAGTTGCCACCTGCAAAATTTTATTTACAAAAAGGCCATAAAAGTGCTATTAATCTTATCTGGACACAGCCCGTATTTTCAGAAATGACCAGCTATCCTCTTACCTTTACGATAATCCTAATCTACCGGGAGAAGTCCTAGAATGAGAAGAAACTCGAGATAACTACCAAATGATAAAAAGATGAGATTACTACCAAGGTCCCTGTCATGAACCTTCACTTCAGAACTGATGAAATATCATGTCACCTTGAAAGACGAACCAGTAAGCTGAACCAACGTACTGGTAACTAACTGGTGATGGTCGTTTCCCCTCGTTGCCTTTTGTAGCTTTGTAGTTTGGATAATTCTGTACCCAATTTTTTAACAATGAAATTCCAAGGGATGTTTCATGATGTACCAGTGCATTTCGTACCAGCTTTGACATTTGATAATTGAAAGTAACTTCAGGGTTTCTCCCAGTGTTTTATAAGCCTGGTGGGCCCCCAGGCTTTACTTGCGCACCCACCAGGCTAAGCACTGATTATTTATTTAAGTCGTTTTGAACTGTTTTGCATTTTTTTAAGACTTTAGAGTTGGTGTTCAGGTCTTAAGCTTCCTGTCATTAACACATAATTATCAAGTGTTAAATTTTTCTGTCGACTTATAGTTTAATAATAGAAGATTTACACATTTTCATAGGTATTTATCTTCATTATTACAAAGAAAAGTAACTTGGCATGCAGTGGTTTACCTACAGATACTAACTGGACATCGGAGGGGACGAAATCGCAGCTCATGTGAACAAAATGGAGCTAAAATTGGCAACCTGACGTCACTTAGAAAGAAAAGCAGCTCATGTTGTTTAGCAAATTCACTCAAAACAGACAATCTTGTAACTTTGTTGTACCATCATACCTAATTGTTAAAGTCAAAGGCCAAGGAAAGTTTAACAATATTCTAGGAAGTATTAGTAGTTTTTCCCAGGACTTTTTTGACATATTTTCTTTTTCAGGTAAATGAACTAATGAATCCTTCAACCTGGCTGGATGCAGGAGCCCAGGTGTTTTACTCCTTTTCGCTGGCTTTTGGAGGTCTCATCTCCTTCTCCAGCTACAACTCTGTGCAGTAAGTGAGCCGGCGGTTCAGTAAAAACGAGGGGGAGGCATTATCTCCAGCCCACCTCACACAAACGCCCTCAAAATTCTCATTCCAGCAATAACTGCGAGCAGGACGCCGTCCTCATCTCCATCATCAACGGCTGCACCTCGGTGTACTCGGCAACGGTCATTTACTCCATCATCGGCTTCCGGGCAACACAGAAATACGAAGAGTGCTTCGGAGAGTGAGTCAAATACTTCCAAAGGCAGCTTGTTTTATTCAAGCTGGATTCAAATGACATTGAGGTGTTTTGTTGGGGGGTTTTTTACAGCAATGTCTTGAAGCTCATGAACGCTTTCAACTACCCCGAGGACAACATCACTCAGAGCAACTACAACGAAATTCTGACTCACCTCAACCACACGAGTCCGAATGTCATCCAGGGATTGTCCTTACAGACCTGCGACATGCAGACTTTCCTTAGCCAGGTAAGATGAGGCGTATCCCTCCATTTTTTACAAAGAAAAAGGAAAACAAGTCTTCCATGTACGGCAGAATAATGGGGTCTGTGTTTCTTTAGGGTGTGGAAGGAACAGGACTGGCCTTCATCGTCTTCACAGAAGCCATCATAGAGATGCCGTTTTCGCCTCTGTGGTCTGTTCTCTTCTTCATCATGCTCTTCTGCCTCGGCCTCTCGACTATGTTCGGCAGCATTGAGGGTGTTATAGCTCCTCTGCTGGATCTCAAAATACTACCCAGGAACTGGCCCAAAGAAGTTATCAGCGGTAATTTTCTCCTACTTTCGTTGATCAATTCAAAGTCAAACTTTCTCCATATGCGATCCGATGACAAGAGAGCGACTAACTGCGTTGTCTTTCTCAGGTGTGACGTGCTTCGTATCTCTAGCTCTCGGACTCATTTTCGCTCTTCGCTCTGGGAACTACTGGCTGGCTCTTTTTGACAATTTTGCAGGCTCTATTCCGCTCCTGGTCATCGGATTCTTTGAAATGATTTCTGTTGTCTACATCTACGGCATGGACAGGTGAGTCACAGGCAGGCAATAGTGACTTTGATACTTCCACCATAGGTTTCTTCATAAGTCAGGAAATGGCTACAAGATGGTAGCTATTAGCTGAAACTACCCATCTGTAGAGTCAGAGCAACAAATTAGAAGTTCATAAAAGCTGGAGCTGTGATAAACTTGGATGGTCAGAGGCCCCAGGTGTATCTTTATCTCCAAAGATCACTGTACGCTATTTTTTCCAGTGAGACATTATGCTACTGTAATAAGGCTTTTTATGAGGGTTATATTACCTAACATCAGCTTGCTTGAGCTAGCCAACAGTAGTTTAACATTTCATTGTCAGACGTGCACCAAAGTTGGATACAACCTTTATATTGTCACTCAATATGGGATTTGACGTTCCCCCAATAAGGGTAGCTTGGGGTCTCTGTAGAAATCCACACTGCGGTACGCTGTCATGGCAACGGCTGTCCTAAGAAACAAACCATACAGCACACATTTCTGCCATGCTGACACTCGGATAACGATGAGAAGGCCAGGCAGTGAGCAGAAGGAAAATGAAACACAGTGAAAAGATATCTTCTGTTTTCCTGCAATAATTAAGTTAATAATTAATTAATATTGCACTGATTACTTAGTGATAGTTATTACTATTTTCTCTATACATTAATTAGTATGTCAGTGCCCCCTATTGGTATTTGGTCATCAAAACCTGTCTGTCTGTCAAACACTTAATATTTCTCCAAAATTATTGCCAAAATTGTGTCTCATTATCATGAAGCCACTGTCTCACCTCGTGTCATGACTTGGATGTTTTGCCACATCTCTATTAGTCTGGATTCAGAAACTGTCCATTTTAAGATTTTTGCTACAAAATGTGCCTCTCTGGCCTGAACATTTTTTTATTTTTTATTTTTTTAATGGGGGATTCACATAACACCATCGATGAACACGGTGTGTCATTTGAATGGCCAAAGTCAAAAGTACTGCCATAAAAAGAAAAAAAAAGGCTGAGACGAGTTCTAGTCAATGGTGGTGTCTGTCTGTCAGCAAGATGCTTTTACAGTTCAAACAAAGCAGGAAACAGCCAAGTGTTTTATTCTGTCCTTGAAGGGGAGATAATGTGTCAGTCATCAGACGAGAGATAAGAAAAGTACAGGATGTGTCTTGGAGCCGTTTGGAGAGCGTGGAGAATACGATTTGTGTTTCGTTTTGAACGTCTTTAAGTCATACATTGTAAAATGTCATGGAACGAATGCAAAGATGTTTGTATCTAAATCTGTCTGATGAACTTCTTGAGATATATTATCGGAAAAGCTAAAAAAAACTACCAGGTTGACTTTTTCGACTCCCGGCACCTCACCGCAGCGCATCTCTCTGTTATTGCTTCGGAACAGGTTTAATAAGGACCTCGAGTTTATGATCGGCCACAAACCCAATATCTTCTGGCAGGCAACGTGGAGAGTGATTAGCCCCCTCATCATGATTGTCATTCTGATTTTCTACTTTGTCACCCAAGTCACGAAGGAACTCACCTACCTGGTCTGGGACCAGGAGGCGGTAAGTTCGGCCCTCTACGGGTTACAAATGTGCAAAGAAGAAAAATTTACCCCAACTATCATTTCTTCTAATTGTGGTTATAGGCTAATCTTGGTTCGATAAATCTTCTGCTCTACTTACAGGAGAACTTTCCCACCCTTGCTGAGCGTTACTACCCACAATGGGTCTACGTGATGATCTTCATCCTGGCTGGAATTCCCAGTTTAGCCATACCCTTGTTTGCCCTTTACAAGCTCATCCAGAGGAAATTCTGCAAGAAGGACTACAGCGACAGTACAGTGGACACAATATCTGCCAAAATACAAATGAGTGACAAAATGAAGTTTTAGATGACTATTTAATATCAACGGACTTGTAAATTATCTTTATTGGACTTTGCTGGGCTGTTGTAATGATACAACAATACGCCGATGACTCACTGTTATCTTTGAAAGGCAAAGATAGAGACTACTAGAGAATACTCCACAAGAACAGAGTTTTGTTCTCTCTGCTATTGCTGCAAGAACGACGACTTAAGTTATCTCAGGCCAGGCCAATTTGTACTTAGCAACCCTTGTGCACAACTTCTAGAAAGCCATCATCGTTTTCCCAACAATGTCTGTCAAGAAATATCCTAAACCAGAGCTGTAAAAGCTGAATCACGTCACTTTGTTCTTGCATCCTAGGGAGAGCGAACAAATGGCTCTGTCCTTACAAAGTATGTATGGGCCTTAGGTTTTAGTGTTTTTACTAAAGAAAACATCCAATTATGCCATGCAACGACAGCAGTAAAGATATTATTAACTAGATTAAGGTATAAAGGGATTGTGAATACTTGTGTCGTATGAAAACTGTGTGTACAACATTAGCAAACCAAACAGCATGAGCGGCTTGTACATAAACATGCACTTAAAGACAAACTAGTTATATCTCTGTATGCTAGTTCAGAATAAACAGTGAAATGTGACACTGACCTCCGTAGAACCTTTATTTTTGAAATAGTTTGGGATAAATAAGAATTCATTCAATGGGAAAGTCACATAGCAACACAAACCAACTGTCTGAGTTGATGAAATATCAGAAACTGATAAGCACTAAATTTATTGATCTTGTTTGTGGGTTCTGGTTGATTTGAGCGCTGCTGTTGGAACATGAATTGGAGTTTCTGTTGGACATGTTGTGGAGGAACCAAGCTGTTCAGCGTTTGCCCCAAGCATGATCCGTATTGCCCAGGCGTTTTGGCTTTGCAGTGGGGCAATCAATCCAAAGTACATCTTTCACATTGCCTGCTGGATATATGGGTTATCCCAATAGAACCATGAAAGGGTTCAGTCATGAACAGAACACGGGGGAAATGAAGTGATATGTGATTCGTTTGGTGAAAATTAAGACTCTTTGAATGTTTGGTCAAAAATCAATTACAATATTTTTGAGTCACCTCAGTTTACTGTAGGTTACCCGCTCCGTTCACAAATCATTTCCACAGAAGTAGTTTGTAGTTTGATCCTTTAAATACACCAAGTGTTGCTCTAGTGCGGGAAATTCTCCTTTAACTGTTGAAATGATTTACTTTAAGAAACACCGGTGTCTATTTTTGACTTTTAATCTACTTTGACAAATCTTTTGCAGTTTTGTTTTGCTTTCCATTAAAAGCAACATTAAATGTTGGATTTTTCCCAGGTATTCTCCACTTTCTGCGTATTCTGAACTAAAAAAAAAAAAAATGGAACTCATTAAATCAAATCTGGCATCATCTTTGTTTGCACAGCCAACATTTTGGAGGTTGTGTGCTAAACCCTAAACGCTTCAAGTGCTGCTGAAATTATATACAACATAGCTTAGCTAAACCTGATAGTTAAGCTGGGTTTAATGAACATCTTTTAAGATCAGGAATTGAAATGGCAGAATTTTAAAACGGTTTTTGGAGTAAATATTTTAAGCCAATAAAAATCAGAGTTTGTTTATAAGCCAGTTCAGCTGCTTGTCGTTCAGAAACGTTAAGCCTCCCTGCAGTTCATGTGAGCTTCAATGCAAAAAAATGCAACAAAGACATAAAATAATCTTATTTCTATCCCTTGCTATTCTTTCGATATTGTGTTTAAATAGTTTTTTTTTCCTGATATGTTTAAAATTCCAGTTTAAATATTGTACATAAGCTTTTTAGATGGATAGTTTTTGTTCACACGTCTGAACACTACATAATCCTTTACATTTCTGTGATTGGTAGAAATGTAATATTACTTTGTCGAAGGGGTTTACGTTGTTTTAGGCACTGCTTTACAAAAATCAGACCCTGTGTTCAGACGTTTCAGGTCGTATGTATATTGGCGCTGCACATTTACAGTAGATCTGACATGCATGTGCTCATTTGCGCGGCTGTAAATCAAAAATAAAAACGCATAAAAAAAACAAACAGTGGTTGTGCTTCTTAAGCATATGTTGCCAGTTGTAGAAACTGACTGGGATAAACATACATTCATTACGCCTAAAAGGAAAACATTTAGGGATGATGATGATGATGATGATGATGATGATGATGATGATGATGATGATGATGATGATGGCCCGTGCAATTAATAATGAACACGTTCTGAGATGTTTTAGTAATAATTGGTCATTTCAATAGAAAAACGTAATGAGGAAAAACAAATAGAATCGTTAGAAAACAGCTATTGATACGATTTAGAAATATTTTTTAAATTTCTAGACGCATCTTTAATAAACACCATCAGGGAAAGTTGTTGCCAAACTTTGGAAATGTCCCACATGTGAATGTCAGGGTTGTGCAGTTAAAGTTTGCTGTTAGCAATTACTTCAGATTAACTTATTGCATTACAGCCCTTTCAAGGGGTCCAAGCTTTATGTTAAATTATTCTGTATATGTACATCTGTATGGTAAACTTATTGTCAGTAAATTGGTTGTCATAACGTTAAGAATAAATCCTACATTTTCTATATTTTGCTTGTACTTGTGGGGTTTGTAATCAAAAGAAGTTCATGCAAGTTATTGTATGAAATGTTATTTCTGTATCTGCATCTTGGCACTTCTAGCGCTCCATACAACACATGTGCACACATTTGTATGTTAAGTAAGTGAAGACAATAGATAGGACTGTTAATGAATTATTTAAAGATTTGATTAATAATTAATTTTTGTTTTGTTTCGTTTTTTTTAAAGTTTATGCTTAATCCAGGACTTTTTATTTTTAGCTCCAGTAAAAGCTGGATGACGAACCACTGAGTGCTCAGAAATAAAACGCCACGCTTTGCTATTCGTTTATCTATTACTGGAGCGAAGCAGTAAAAGACCATAAATTTGCGTCGTGACCTCTGGATGCTGCTGTGTAAATAGCGACCTGTGTGCGCTCCATCCGCACATCCACAACCCCCGCGGCTTCAGCATGAGGCTGGTGCTCCCGAACCCGGGCCTGGAGCTCCGGATCCCCGACTACGACGAGCTGGAGAGGATGGAGAAAGAGGACGCGGAGGGACGGCCGCAGTGGGACAACAAGGCCCAGTACATCCTGACCTGCGTGGGCTTCTGCATCGGTCTGGGGAACGTGTGGCGCTTTCCTTACCTGTGCCAGAGTCACGGAGGAGGTGAGTGATGTGAATAACGGACTGAAGTCTTGACGCACGATCATGCACACCAATTCCAGAGCTTTCATCTAAAAACGCTGACTTAAATAGCTGTAATTTTCTTCCTGTGAAGAAAATGACTGGTCCAGTGAACCTACAGCCATAGAAAGAGTTAATAAATCACTTATGGATGAGCACAAAGCACTTTGCCCATAAATTTGCCATGAGGTTATTTTAATTATTCTCAGGCTTTAGATGCCTTTGCTTTAAGATTAACGATAATCCCATTGCACATGATTCAAGTGAGATTTAATGCACACTGAGCCACAGGAATTAGGAAACTGTTTAACAAGCAGTCTCTATACGTCACTCTCAGCTGGGCTGAGTTTTGTCTGAGTTTATTAGTTCAATTCTTCTCAATTCTTCTGCAACTGATGTCTAAAGTGCTGACAAAAAGCACTAAATTAGAGATTATTTAAGCAGGTATGTTGTACATAAAGGGAGCACTTCATAAGAACATTCCAGACAACAGCTAATCTTTACGGTTGTTCACGATTAGCTGCGACCGATTACCGATATCTGATTTGTTCTTTTGTTCAAACAGAGGCGCCATAAACAAACGTGAGGTGATGGCGGCTTCCTGTCGGCAGTGTCACATCTAAACGATAAATGCCTTATTCCTCACTTTACACTGCATGAAGCGTCAGGGACTAACCTGGTCGCTGGCCTGAAGGTTTCCTTTGCGACGCTGTCTCAGCATCAAGTGGATATGTGAAGGGGAAACCAGGGTGTCAATACTAACATTGACGTTGCAAACAATCACTCTCCAGTTGTTCAGAGTTTGATTCAGGCTCAACATTTTTATGGTTTCGTATCACGTTTTTATTGCATATTTTGTATTTGCTTAGTGATGGGTTCCAATTAAATTCAGTGGATGAAAGAACGTTAACATGAGTCATCGTAGGTTATTTTCTAGTCCTAAACAAGAAACACAGCAAATGTTTTCACTCTTTCTTTAAGAACCTGCAAGAGAAGAAATGATATTTGCGACATTTTGAATGTAAGTGCAAATAAAATTGGACATAGAACAGGGATCAGGGAACAGGGAAGAAATTCAGGTAGGAAAAAAAAAGCACATATTTCCAAATCGGTTTTTTTGTTTTTTTTTCCACTATGAAGCTTTGGAAACCAGTGTTTGAATGTCTGAACAGGGGAAAGTACCTTAAGTGGCAATTATGTTTACAAGGTGAATCAGTGTGAACAGGAAACAGTAAATGTTTTTAAGGTTCAAATGGCGAACGTCCACGGTGGATGAACTCCAGCCTCGTCCAAACTGATTAGGTTTCATAAGGCGACGCAACAATCGGGGAAATGCCTGGGCTTTTCACTTCGGTTGGTTTGTTTGGATGTCAAAGAAACATTTTAGAGCTGGTATTTGAGAGACGGCTAAAATGGCACAAGAGCAAAAGACGCGAGATATGCGATCTGGTTTAAATTGGTGACAATGTGGCCAATCGATCAGGGCGGCACTCTGAGCGATTATTTATTATTTATTTTACGTTATATTTGGAACAACTATTTGGACGATATGAACCACTTGAAATAAAGATAGTTGCTGTTTGTTTTTTACATTTGACCAAGATAGTCAGTTTCAGTTTCTTTAGCATTTATTTGCATTGACTCTTGTACTTCTATTTGCACTGTCAGGTTATTTTTACCAAGCCGGTGAAGCTATTAGTGTATTTCAGTGCGCTGAACCGGTGCAGAGTTATCAAATGAATTTGCAGTTCAGTAACTTTATGTCTGTGTTTAAGAAACACTTTAAATCAATTCATCTCCATTTTGCGTATCGGATCGGTATCGGCCGATCCTGAACCTCGGACATCTGTATCGGTATCAGAAGTGGAAAAAGCGGATCACTGTGAAAAGTTTAAATAAAATCATATTTCGCCGCAAAATTCCAAATTATTGTGAAAGGAAAGTGTCAGCTAGCATGGATCGGTACCTTCTCCAGGCGCCTTTCTGATTCCCTACCTGATCCTGCTGGTGCTGGAAGGAATGCCTCTCTTACTGATGGAGTTCGCCATTGGTCAGCGTCTGAGGAAAGGCAGCGTCGGCGTGTGGAGGACCATCAGCCCTTATCTGACTGGTATTGGTGGGTACAGAAGAAACACATACACATTACATTTCAGTACAGTGACTTTTGCTACATCTGTCACGATGTCGGCCCAAAGGTATCGCCTCCATGCTGGTGTCTTTCTTGGTTGCGTTGTACTACAACACCCTGATAGCCTGGATCATCTGGTATCTGCTCAACTCTTTTCAGCAGCCTCTGCCATGGGCTCAGTGTCCTCTGAATGAAAATGGGACAGGTATCCAGTTCCACCTTTTCAGAAACACCTGACCACATCAGCAGATATGAGATATCACGACTGACTAACTATCTCTGTGTTTTTTTTTTTTGTTTTGTTTTTTTTTTTACCTTACTCAGAATTTATATCGGAATGCCAGCGGAGCTCCACTGTGGATTATTTCTTTTACAGAGAGACTCTGGATAGTTCTGCCTCCATATCGGAGTCTGAGGGAATCCAGTGGCCAATGGTGGTTTGTCTGCTGGCGGCATGGACGATTGTTGCGATCTGCTGCATTAGAGGGATAAGCACCTCAGGGAAGGTTAGTTCATTTAAAAAAAATAAAAAATAAAAAAACATGGCTAATTTTTATCCATCGTAGAGAATGAGGCAACAGTAGATCGGATGAGTCTGATCAAAACCAGTAGAAAGCTTCTTTTGTGCAAATGTTAACTTTAGTGACACCTCCCCCTGCTGGTGTGGAGGTTCACGCTCAACGTAGCGGCCGATAACCACTCATCCCAGGTCTTTTCCTCTCATCGTGACCTCAGGCGGTTTACGTCACAGCCATCCTGCCTTACATCGTGCTGGCGATCTTCCTGATCCGAGGAGCGACTCTGAAAGGCGCCGTGAGCGGGATCAAATTCCTCTTCACACCAGACGTGCGTTTCATGCATTTTGTTTTTTAACAAACCAAACATTATTTTGTGACGGCACCAGTCAATGCTAGAGGAGGCGAGAGCAGATACGTTATTGAAAGTTAGTTCCAGGGAGGAACTAACTTTCACTTATCTCAGGATAAGTGAATTTCCTGATGATTTTCGTAAGATAACGAGTTTTCTCGAGGAAAACCTGAGCAAACTTTGTCAAAGTCATGCAAGGCCTTGAGTTTGTTTGCGAGATCACAAGACGATTGCCGGGTGCGTTGAACCTGATTCCGTCTCTCGAATGAAATCTGGAAACCAAGCTCCTTATCTCGAGAAAACCCGTCAGGAAAACAGCGTACGCTCTCTGCTCATGAGACTATGCCACGTCTCCTCACCGTTTCTCTCGCTCTAAGGTGGAGGAGTTGATTAAACCAACCACTTGGCTGGACGCAGGAGCTCAGGTGTTTTACGCCTTTGGTTTGGCATGGGGAGGCCTCATCTCCTTCTCAAGTTACAACCCTGTTCAGTAAGGCCTTTCAGCATTTCGGTGGAAATGGTGCATCTTTTCTTCCTAACAGTGCAGTTTCTCAGTCTCTTCCCTTTTCTGTCCATTTCTTTCCCCCTTCCAGCAACAACTGTGTGCAAGATGCTGTGATCCTGTCTGTCGTAACTGGACTCACGTCGGTCTATGCTGCCCTGGTGACCTACTCCATCATTGGCTTCAGAGCCACTGAGAAATTCGACACCTGCACCAGCGAGTAAGTACGGTGCATTTTGTGCGCAATACAAGAAATGACCAGCGCTTCAATCGCGTCCAAAGTGATTCGAAATTCTCTCCTGTTTTTCGTTTCAGAAACATTGTGAGGTTATTAAATACGTTTGATCTTCCTGAAGACAACATCACGTCGAGCAACTACGATGTGGCCTTTAATCACCTGAACAGCTCCCATCCCCATGTCATTCTTGGACTGGACCTCCAAACCTGCGACATGCAGAAACTCCTCAGTGAGGTAAACGCTTAAAAAAATATATCTATATAGATAAACGTTGGATGATTTTTAAAAAAAAGTGATCGGGAGGAACAAGTCAAATATTTTAACATCAGAATTTTTTTCCTGATGAGTGAATGGAACAAATTGATCAGAACACAAACACAAATTAAAACTTAAACACAAACACCCGTGGATCATATGTTCTCGTTGATGAGACTGAAACATTTTTAGGAACAATTTTCCCAAAGAAACTGAGCATAAATATAGCATTTTGTTTACAAAAAGCCCCATATGCAAAAAAACCTTCTTGTGTTCCTACAATATCTTCTACTTATCTGTTTTCTTTAAAACAGATATGTATGTATGATATATATATGAATATAAATTTGTTACGATATTGCTTTATAACCTGTAGAATTACTTTGATTCAAACATAATTAATGAATTAATTCTACAGTTTGTACAGAATATTTTTAAATGGCATAGATTTATATAATAGGACAGAATATTATAAAAACTGCAGCTCCATCTACAAGTACAATGAAAAATCACGAGACGTTTCTAGTGCCATAAATAATCAAGGTGACGGTCACTGTGTGCGTCCTCATCCAGGGAGTGGAGGGGACAGGTCTGGCCTTCATCGTCTTCACCGAGGCCATCACCAAGATGCCCGGTTCTCCTGTCTGGTCCGTCCTCTTTTTCATCATGCTGCTCTGCCTCGGACTCTCCACGCTGTTCGGCAACATCGAGGGAGTGATGGTTCCCTTGAAAGACTTGCGAATATTTCCCAAAAACTGGCCCCATGAAGCACTCACTGGTAAGCCGACTGCTTCCAGAAGCCTCCGTCGTCTCTGAGCGCGACCTCCACTGGTTTTCTGTACGTCTGTTTCAGGGGTGACGTGCGTCGTCTCCTTCCTCATCTGCCTGCTGTTTACGCAGAATTCGGGGCTTTATTGGGTCTCTTTCTTCGATAATTTTGCCGGATCGGTTCCTCTGCTGACCACCGGATTGTTCGAGATGGTGGCTGTCGTCTACGTTTATGGCGTCGACAGGTGAGTTGACCTTTCCAAACCGTCCAGTCAAGACATTAACTTTAAAATTCGTCCAAGTGTGGCAGTTATTGTTAAAAAAAAAAACAATAACTGGCACAGTTATTGTGCCAGTTATTGTTATTGGTTCTCTTTTAAAACAGGTTTAAAAGAGAACCTGTTTTCTCTTTTAAAACAGGTTCAACAAGGACATAGAGTTCATGGTGGGACGTAAGCCGTCAATCTTCTGGCAGGTTACGTGGCGGGTCGTCAGTCCGCTCATCGTCTTGGTCATCCTCGTTTTCTATCTGGTCACTCAAGTGCAACAGAAGCTCACCTACTTAGTCTGGGATCCCAACTCTGTAAGACATGAAACTATTGAGTTTCGGCTCGTCGTTAAAAGGAACTTGGGTTACGTGGGCTGGTTTCCAGTGCTCTGTGCCTTGCCAGGGGAAAAAAACCAGTCAGAGAGAATCAAGCTGACGTTCCTGTGAGGATGTCAAACTGCAAGCTGCTCTGAACGCCGTCTGTTCAATTCACAAATCTTTAGCGGTAGCTTGACAAAAAAATATGACTAATAATACTAAAACACATTCAATTGTCTCACCTTCTGTTATTTTTCCGTGGGACGATTGTTTCCATCTGGTTTCAAAGTTTGTGATCGTTTTGAATTCAGAGCAGTTTTATCTCCTCTGTGTCTCTTCCTTTAAGTCAATAATTATAATAATCTGATTTATGGACATTTCACTGAAGTATCCGCTGATGGCAACGTTTTGTGCTTCCAGGATGCGTTTCCGGCTCTGGCGTCAGTGGAGTACCCCGCGTGGATCAACGCAGCGATCTTCCTGGTGGCCGGAGTCCCCAGCCTGGCCGTGCCTGCGTACGCGTTGTGCAGATGGATTTATGTGTCATGTAGAAAAAAAAAACCTTCCGGATCTTAAATCCAGCTATGTTTTTTTTTGTTTGTTTGTTTGTTTTTAAATCATACATTTCACCATATGGCTGTGTGCTGCTATCTCCATTTCAATGTTGATCACAACTCTTACTGAGAAAAAAAAATTGACATTTTATGGTTTTCAGTAAAAAGTGCTTTGATTTCAATTTTCTGTTGATTCATGTTGTGAAATAAATGATGCCGATTCTAATTGCCGTTTGACTTTTTTTTGTTTCCGCAACAGCAGAGAAACGCATGAAAGCTCAGGTGAGCTTGGTGTGTTGTAAGACCTGAGAATAAGGCAATAATAATCAACTCTTATTATGCAAATATTCACACAAAACGGCCAGAAGATGCAGTGCATAATCTACGCCAAAAGATGGTGCCCTAAAGTTGAAGGATCATTAATAATGAGAGCAACACACAGAAGAAAGCTGTGAATTTGTTTTTGCACAAAATTCACCAGTCTTTAAAAAAAAGAAAACATACCCAGCATTCCAAATAAACAATAAAAACATTTAAATAAATAAAGATTAAAAGGTTTATACTTATAAAAGCAGCACATGGAAGAAAAAGCGTACATGGTGAATAACACCTATTTGTCATGCAAAGTGACATTAGCTACAAATGGCCGTTGCATAAATACCCTGAGTTAAACCGGCGTTCGTGTTAAACGCCTCGATTTGGTGTCTTTGACTAAAACATGAACAGATTTAAGCACAAACAACATTTAATCCAATCTCTACAGCGAACACAGGGCTTCGCTTGTGACGGCCTGCTGCTTCGCAAATCCAAAAATCAATAGAAAGTCACAATGAAACTTTGTTTGAGCCACACTGGACAGGCGGTTTTCCCTGTCGATCCAATGTCCCGGTAATGATTCACACACTGACAGATTAATGCCAGATAAACTGACACACTTGACATGCATGTTCGCACAGTGACATGCGACGTCACAAAAAGCTTCCTTCATCACTGAGTGACTTATTATTACGACTGTAAGGACCGTGCGAACTCGCAGCCTGAGAATGGGACTTAGATAACCTGGCTCAAGGCTACATGTATGTTATTCTTATATGTACAATGTAAAGTGGAACTTCAGAGAGTATCAAATATTACATGTTTCTTTGAGCGCACTAGTTTGAAAATGTCGTGTGATAACAGTAAGGCTGATATGTCGATCAACCGATCAACACACACACACAGACTCACAAACCAAACCACCCCCCCATGGACATGGTCAACACACGCACTTTAGCTTTGTTTACAATACTGAACTTGTGGATTCTATAGCACCTTATTCTCAGCTCTTATATATTTTTCAGCCATATTGTATTTATTGTGAAGTGTAAGGTTTTAGCTCTGTTGCACTGGTAGCCAAGTAACGACATTTCGTTGTCAAGATTCACCTTGTGTTCTCTTTGTACAATGACAATAAAGGAAGTCTAAGTCTAACTCAGTAAAGAGCAGGAAGTTGATTCTGCTCTTTACTGTGGTGAGAAGTTTTCTTTGTGGAAACTGAATTCAAGTTTGCATCCGACCTCAGTTGACGGAGGTCCAGTAACGGCTAACTGAATGATTCGTCTGAGCCAGCGGTGTCCAAATTCAGTCCTCAAGGACGAGTTGATGTTTCAGTTCTTTTCCTGGTTCAACACAACTGAGACAAACGATGGCTTGTTAGGTGACCTGTCCAGAACAGTATGAGATGCTAGTTAGAACGATTCAATCAGCAGCGTTACAGCAGGGACACGTCTAAAAGTGTCCGGACACCCCTGAGCCACGCTGTGCGTTTTTCAGGGCAAAGACTTACATGCTATCCTATTTCAGTCAGATAATATATATATATATATATATATATATATATATATATATATCTATATATATATATCTATATATATATATATATAGATAGATAGATAGATAGATAGATAGATAGATAGATAGATAGATAGATAGATAGATAGATAGATAGATAGATAGATAGATAGATAGATAGATAGATAGATAGATTTATATATATATAATCAGAATTGGGAAGAGAAAAGCTGTAGTTCCCGGGTAGAACTGACTCTGACCCCTCGCAGGTCCACAGTGCCATCCACCCACACTAAGATATCTACACACTATTACTGTCATTCTCTGAGCAAAGTTGATCAATCTTAGCTTCCAATTACTGTGTGCACAATTATAAGTCTTGAGAAAAATCATGAAGTTCGAAAACAACGAAGGAAGTCTTTATTTCTGACATGTCTACTTGTTCAGTCCTTTTCTTCGCATTTTATTACCATTTATGGGCAGGTTAAAGCAACAGTGCCGGCATAATGACACAATTACAGCAGTTAAACCTGTAGTTTAACTGCTGTAAAATGACAGCAGTGATTGTACTGAAATTCAAGGGCGGCTGTATTTATTGGTATCCCTGGTAAAGATATGCAAAGCCTCTAAAAATAAATTCATCACTGACTTTGGCACATTTATTGGTTTTGGGGATGTTCCATGTACGTCATGATCTCAGGTTTATAAAAGTGATGGAGAAACCATTTACTCTCTCCCATGCTTCACCTGAAGGCCAACGGTCAAACGGTGGCTGTGTGGCTGCAGGACATTTGTATTGGCACACATAGTGAAACAGAGAGGGCACCGGGTTTGAGCTCCTTCCATTGACGTTGCATATATATATATATATATATATATATATATATATATATATATATATATATATATATATATATATATATATATATATATATATATGAGAAGCCAGCTCAATGGCAAGAACAAAATCCGTGCGATAAACAGCTACGCCCTGCCAGTAATCAGATACCCTGCTGGAATAATTAGCTGGCCAAAGGAGGAGATAAAAGCCACAGATATTAAGACTAGAAAGCTACTAACAATGCATGGAGGGTTCCATCCCAAATCCAGCACCCTGAGACTGTACACGAGCCGCAAGGAAGGAGGCAGAGGACTAGTGAGTGTGAGCACCACTGTCCAGGGACGAAACAACTAAGATCCATAAATACATCAGGGACAAAGCCTCAACAGACAATGTGCTCAGTGAATGTCTCAGACAACAGGGAACGGAGGTTGAGGTGCCAGAGATACCATCATGGGAGGACAAGCCCCTACATGGGATGTACCACCAGCAAATAACCCAAGTGGCTGATATCAGTAAATCCTACCAATGGCTGGAAAAAGCTGGACTCAAGGACAGCACAGAGGCCCTCATCATGGCCGCCCAGGAACAGGCCCTAAACACCAGAGCAATAGAGGCCCAGATCTACCACACCAGACAAGACCCAAGGTGTAGGTTGTGCAAGGAGGCCCCTGAGACAGTCCAGCACATAACAGCAGGGTGCAAGATACTGGCAGGAAAAGCGTACATGGAAAGACATAACCAAGTGGCAGGCATAGTGTACAGAAACATCTGTGCAGAATATGGACTGGAAACCCCGAGATCAAAGTGGGAAACACCCCCAAAGGTGGTGGAGAATGCCAGAGCTAAGATCCTGTGGGACTTCCAGATCCAGACAGACAGAATGGTAATGGCGAACCAACCAGACATTGTCGTAGTGGACAAACAACAGAGGAAAGCCGTTGTGGTAGATATAGCAATACCAAGTGATTGCAACATCAGGAAAAAGGAGCACGAGAAACTGGAGAAATACCAGGGCCTTAGGGAGGAACTGGAGAGGGCCTGGAAGGTGAAGACCACAGTGGTGCCTGTGGTCATCGGGGCCCTCGGGGCAGTCACCCCCCAAACTGGAGCAGTGGCTACAACAGATCCCAGGAACAACATCAGACATCTCAGTCCAGAAATGTGCAGTCCTTGGCACAGCCAAGATACTGCGCAGGACCCTCAAGCTCCCAGGCCTCTGGTAGAGGACCCGAGCTCAGAGGATAAGAACCACCCGCGGTGGGTGAGAAGGGAATTTTTTTTTTTTTATATATATATATATATATATATATATATATATATATATATATATATATATATATATATATATATATATAAAAAGCTGACTGCTTGAAACTAATTTAAAGCAGTAAAGAAGTTTGTGCTTTTGATTATTTATTATATTTTTTTCCCTTCCTTTTCTTCGTCCCTCTCGTTGGACTGCAGCTCCATCTGAACGAGAAGTGCTCGTGTTCTCTCCAGATATTTTCCCTGCACAACTTGCAACAATCTGACAGCAGCGGTTGCCAACTGTTATTACATTAATTGAGCTTCTTGAGATAAAACTCTTGGAAAAAAGCCTGTCCTAACTGGAGGACTGGTATAAAAAAGGTTTTCCTCCCGGTTTGTTATTAAAAGCAGTATCTGTGACCAAATGAGTTGAGGAAAGACGGGATTTTTTTTTCTTCATAATTTCGTCAGATGTTTGATACGCTTGCTCGGCCCCATTTTTGAATGCATTCCAGGTTAAAAAAAAAGCTTCTCAGCCTTTTTATATTTGATTTTAAAAAAAATTCAAAAGTACAGTTTTTAAAGTCTCTTGTTCATGTTGCCAAAGACAGTGAGACCTGTTGTATACACATATATGTACATATATTATAATATATTTTGCGTTCAACGCGTCATTTGTTGCCAACAAAGTCGGCAAAATTGCTCCCAGCAACACACCAGTGGAAACGTAGAGGATGTAGAGGAGTAAACCGTCCAGTGGGGGGCGATCTTACAAACACGAAACCAGAGGGTGAGCAACAACAGAGGCATCTAAACACAGCTGTGTGATATTTGCATGAATCAACAACCAGAATCTGTTTATTTCACAGACTTACAGGCTCTGCAATAAAGCACAAAGAAAAGTTTGCCAAAGGTAGAAGTTTGCCGCTCATGTCTGAAAGCCTGCATCCGGCTCTGATTGCTCCTTTGTGCTGTCAGCTGCTTGGCGTCACTCTAAGGGTTTCTGTCAACGGTCGCGCACACAAGTAACCCGCGAAACATTGTGTTTTGTCCTTTTTTTTTGTTCTCGGCTTTGGTCTGAGCAAAACTCCCCCTCCTTCACATTCTGCCTGCAAAGTGAAAAGTGCAGCCATGTGCAAACACAAGCAGCCTCCGTGCAGGTTCACACACTTTGTAATGAACTATTTCACCACATGGATATATTAATAATAAATGTACAGCGTCCTCACCTCCTCCACCGTCCTCCCCAGATGTGTGCGGTGTGAGGAAATGCTCGGGTTCTCGGCTGTTCACATTTGCAGGTCCGTCTTCTGACCCCTTGCAGTTTGAGTTCTGCTCGTCGCTGTCTTGTTTTTTTTGTCCCAGTCACGTTCCCGGAGCGATTCCCAGTATTTTTCCTGCTCTGAATTGTTTACATTTTAATCATTTTCCCTCTGCTCCCCACACAGCTGTTACTCATTGAGTTCCTCGCATTGGTAATCATTGCTTTTGAATTTCTCATCCTCAAATTTTCCGTCTCTCCTCGCTGGAGCGTTTTTTTTTTCACCCCCCCTGTGTTTCTGGTTCTGTATTCTTGCATAAGTTCTTGTTTTCTGGTTTTTGTTAATAAATCTACTTCCACGTGACATTGCCTACTTCCTGCCTGCAGTTGGGTCCTTCAACTTCATTACACATGGCAATGTAGGAAAGAAGCTATTTTCTTGTAGGCGCTTCCTCAGTTTTAGAGATCAACACACCTCTGGAAATTTGGCAAAACAAGACGGGCCCCCGCGCTACGCCTTGCTAACAGAGAACGTTTTGGATTGTTGCAAAAATGTTCCTAGACACTACGACCGATTTAAAAATGTAAAATCAAGTTATTTCAACTACATAGCATGTTCTGAACATCATACGTGTGAACAAGTTTCTGGTTCTTCGAAAGCAAAGTAAAACCAAAAAAGTGAGAGAGAGAGATAGAGAGACAGCCATGGTTAAACATTTTCACATTGGTCTGTAGTAAAATATGAGGCAAAGACTAACTCACCCAGAGGAGACACCATGTGAACCAGGGCGTGGAAAATTACAAGCAATTTGCACATTTTTGACATAAAACAGCCTAACATTTATTCCAGCCAAGCAACAGACAGTAAACAAAAATCAGATGTTGAGCGCCAAATGTGGAGGTTACTGATTAATTGGCTTGTGGTGTCTTTCCGATTTTGATTACAAAGCAGTCGAGGCTGTTGAGTCTCATAGGCGTAACGAAAAGATAGAAATTACACCAAGGGGAAGCTAAAATAGTTCCTGGTGGAACTTTTGTGGTAACCTTTCAATTTGTTTTTTTCTTTCTCGATTCATTGATCAGGCTTTCCTAACGCCTTATTTTATTCTAATTTATTGCTTTAAACCCCATTCTTTGTTTAAATCTAACTGCTGTGCTGCTATGAGAGAGATGCAGTCGGCCGTGGTTGTGGATACGGCTCACCTCCCAGGGTAGAATGGCCTCGGGGGGCGTCACCAGCATCGTCGGCCATTTTTTATAACGTTGGTATTTCAGTGAGGCTTTAGATTCAAAGCTGAATCCGGAGGCTGATGAGTCGACGTTTGATCACCTGCATTCGTGCGAGATCTGCCGATGTTTGACCACAACCAACCACTCCACCATTTTATGCAACACATGATGCATTTTACGGCTTTGTGTATCCTGAATTTTATTGCGCTACTAAAAGCTTAGCAGCTTTATCATCTAGGGAAAAATTATGTGTGTGTGTGGGTTTTTTTTTTAAACTATTACGCAGGAACTAAAAAGAAAAAAAGAAAAGAAAACACGAGTTAAAAGCTTAAAAAGTGTCATTTTTATCTGACCTGAAAATGGACATTGAAATTCCCCTCAACTTCTCCTGCTTGTTACATAAAGTAGCAACAGCTGCTTCATTCGGATCGGACGTTCTGATCCCTGGTCCTGTTCTGAGCAGCCAAACCCAATCACACCTCGTGCCGGACCGCAGCTGCTGAGCAGACTGGATGTGAGTGCATGGGAACTGAACTGTAAAGCAAGAAAACCTTGAAAAATATATGCAAAAAAAATAACTAAAGTAACTAAAAAAAAATGACCTCATTTGTGTAAAGAAGGTCATTTTTGACCTCACAAAAATGAATCTCTTGGGGGGGGGGTGAGGGGGGAGTCACTTTCCTTGTTTGTTGCGTTCCGACTCGGTCGGGATGCACCCGACATTCCCGACCGAGCGCGGACATCATGGCTCTCGGCCGGGAAGAGCTGCGGTCACGGTGCCTCGGGTTTTCCTCACGCTGATGTCGGTCCGCTGCGGCGCGCAGCATCACCGGGTTATCCATTAACTAACCGGGAACACTCCCACTCTGAACACGGAGGGAGGTTTTGACCACTAACTGTGTGTGTGTGGGGGGGGGGGTGCGTGTGTGTGGATGCGTGTGTGTGTGTGTGTGTGTGTGTTTGGTGTGTGTGGTGTGTGTGTGTGTGTGTGTGTGTGTGTGTGTGTGTGTGTGTGTGTGTGTGTGTGTGTGTGTGTGTGCTCCCACTCCCTGTTTGTGACCTGATTTCACCATAAAAAAAAAAAAAAAAAAGAATCCAATAAAAGAAGCTGTTGCTCCTGGGTCAGTAGTATTTCCACTGGAGGAGAGTCAGATAAAGGACAGGGAGAGGAGCTCCGGGCATCACTCTGACAAGACCGCTTCTGGACCAGATCAGAACTACCCTGGATGAGGCAATAGGACCTGGATCAATACAACCACTGGGACCGTGTTGAGCCTTCTTTTTTTCTTATTTATTTTTGTTTTTTGGAGGGGTTTATTTGCACTGTCCCAGGATGGGGGAAGCAAAGAGTTCTGCCACGGAGGAGAGACCCAAATGGGACAACAAGGTCCAGTACCTGCTGACGTGCATCGGCTTTGCGGTTGGGATCGGAAACGTGTGGCGGTTTCCCTACCTGTGCCAGATCTACGGAGGCGGTGAGGCTCCTGGCTTTGAGTGTCTCCCGCGGGTCTGGATTTCAGGATCGATGCGCCCAACCTCTGTGTTCACTTCCTCATAGTTCCCAGGGTTTTATGTTCAAAGCTAAAGAGCACCAGGGATCAGGCAAAGTTGTGTAAGCAGGCAGTTCCAGTGAAAAGGTGCTCGGCCTCTATCAACTTTACATATTGACTCTTGAGATTTAGATTCGCACGGGGAGGATTTGACACTCTTGGGTTTTTGTGTAACTGCCTCAGAATGATTAGCCGGTCACATGGGCATCGAAGAGTTCTTGGGTTCTTGGTTACAAATCTACAGTTTTCTAAGAGAACCTCTTGGGGGGAAAAAGAAAATCAAAGCAGTTTTGTCTTTGTACTGGCACAAGACAAAACACACTCTTTTGTAATTCAGCTAAAACATATGAATGGTTATGATTTACTGTGTAACGATAAAGCCTCCTTGCATCGAGGTCTCAGTTTCCATGGTGTTATCAGGTGCATTCCTCATCCCGTACCTGATCGCGCTGGTGTTCGAGGGCCTCCCCCTGCTGTACCTGGAGCTGGCGATCGGACAGAGGCTGCGCATGGGCAGCATCGGCGTTTGGAGGAACATCTCTCCGCTGCTGGGTGGAGTCGGTGGGTGGAAGTTCAGCTCCTCATCCGGCGGGACGCATCCTCGCTCAGCGTTTGTTCGTTTCGCGCCGTTAAAGAGTTGAAAAGCGTTCGAGGCAGGTTTGTCCAGAGTGTGAGCCAGGGGCCTCTCCTCTGATTCTGACTGGCAGCCATTAGAAAACGAGTCAAATTTGCCATCAGGCGGCCAAAGCCGACGGAAACATTTTAGTCTTTAAATTTGGCAAAAAAAAAATTTTAACCCAAAAATTTACTTTTTTTTTTTTTTGATACAGGCTACATAATGAAAATCACTTATTTTTATTATGAAAATGACATTTTCATAATTTGAAAGAGTGAACAAAATTATATTGTTATTTCGGAAAATAGACTTGATTTTTTTGTTTGTTTAATTTTTTAAATTGAGCCAAAATTGTTTTTTTTTTGTTTGTTTGTTTTTTTCCCTTGCGGGTGCTTATAAATTTACGATTCTGGACATTGCTGACTTAAGATGATTATGACTTTAGCTCAATGTAAAGTACAAAAACACTTTAACCTAACAACCTACTTGTCTATTAGGTTATATTCCAGTTAATAATTGAAGCAGGTCAGATAAAACTCTATGTCCGTTGCGTGTTTTAGCTCCGGCAGCGACCTGATAAACCTTCAGGTTAACGAATATTACTGGAAATGCTGTTTGCTTGTTTGAGCCAATTGCTAAAATTCCAGTTTTCAAGCCAAACGTTGCACATTTTGATAGTAGCTCTTTGAAAAATGACATCAGTTTGATAAGGAGTTGTTTTCTTGCGGTATGAAAGCCAGTTTCGTGTACGGATACACTGTTTCCTCAGGCTCCTTTGGAAAAACTCCTTCCGACTGACTTTTTTTTTTGTTCCCCCCCTTGTGTTCAGGCATTGCCTCCTTGGTGGTGTCATTCCTGGTCTCCATGTTCTACAACACCATCATCGCCTGGGTGCTCTGGTACTTCTTTAACTCTTTTCAAAACCCGTTGCCATGGAGCCAGTGTCCTCTGAATGCAAACCAAACAGGTGAGGAAAAAGAAAAGAAAAGAAACAACAACAAAAAAAAAACCCCATCCACGTTGGTGTTGTGATTCTGCTTTCGATGCATTTTATTGAACGGAGTGTAATAACAATAATAATAAAAGAAAAATGATTTACCAGGGAATTTAAGGCACTGCTTGGAGAAGATCGTATAAGCTGAAATCTAAAGTTGGGGTTTACCACTTAACAGCCTAGTTAACCATCAATCTCTGAGCGGGAATTATTTTTGACGGTGTCGTAAAGCAGTTCACATGCCAGCATAGGAAGTCCAAGAGTTATTGATTCAAACGCTTCCTTTTAAACCTGTCCTGTAAGGAAAATGACGTTTTAAGTAAACCATCACCTACAGTTTTTTTTTCTTTTCTTAAATATTTGGTGCGGTGTGCTCCTACAGGCTACAGCTTGGAGTGTGAGAAGAGCACTCCGGTGAATTACTTCTGGTACCGCGAGACGCTGAACATCACCAAAGACATCGAGGACAGCGGCTCGCTGCAGTGGTGGATGGTCATCTGTCTGGCCACATCCTGGGCTGTCATCTACATCTGCTTCATCAAAGGCATCGACTCCATGGGAAAGGTCAGCACGCGAAACCTGTGGTTCAGCATGGGCCGGCTGGCTGGCTGGCTGGCTGGCTGGCTGGCTGGCTGGCTGGCTGGCTGGCTGGCTGGCTGGCTGGCACCATGGCGCAAAAAACTCAAGGTTTCACAGTTTCGCGAGACTCTAGAGAACCTGTCCAAACATTTCCAATCATTTCGTGGAAACAATTGAGTTAATCTTGCTAATGTAACTCTGGTTGAAAAATACAGTCAGTGTGCCACATGCAGGGCAAGTTACTTGAGCTGTTTCCTCAACTGAATACCAGTTTTTGTCCTCACAGTTATTACTCTGCAAAAAACAGAGGAGTACTACCACACTACATAAGAGATATTTTTACCCCTTTCACCAATTTGTACCTTTGTAGTTTTGGTCATTCGCTAATGGGCTAATGGGCTAACTGTGGAGCTAATTTGGTGCGCTGGCATATTTTTTGCTAATTTTGAGAACATTTAGTGCAGCTAGCTTCCCCTTGATTGTTTCATACGACTAAATTCTGATTTATTCTGCTATTTTGTGAACTTTCAGTTGAGCGATGCTTGACATCGGCGTTAAAGAAATTCTTCTGGTCGTAGACACGTTTACACTCATGCTCTTATTTTAAGTGGGTGAAAACGACATTTGTGAGTTTCGGTTTTCTTTTTTTTTTCCTCAGGGAAACTGAGAAAAATGCACGTATGCAACAAACGAATGAACGAGACGCAGGATAATTCAACCCTCACATAAACAACACGTATATGAATTAGACTGAGAGCATCCTCACATTCTCGCTGCGTTGGACTTCGACATTGTTGAATGTAGCGCTGCAACTAGATAATTATCATTAGATCATTATAGATAATGATCCATAATATTTTTAGATAAAATCAAACAGTAATAAATGCGACGCAACCTTTTTTGTTTCCTGAAACAATGAATTTATGGTGATTGACTGAAGGTCATCCGATAGCGTTGCGTGTCTACTGCTGATGAATAAACAACGACCTTTGATTTCAAGGAAAACCAGAATCTCTTATGGAAATGTTTCGAACCTTTTCAGGCCGTGTATGTGACGGCCACATTCCCTTACCTGGTTCTGACCATATTCCTGATCCGAGCCCTCACTCTGCCCGGAGCGACCGACGGGCTGAAGTACCTCTTCACTCCTGACGTGAGTTTGGCCCCCGACGTGACGCGTTTTGTATCCTAGACAGAAACAAAACAAAGCAAAAAACAGATGTGATTGATATGTTGTTCTCCTTACTGCAGTGGGAAATACTTAAGAGCCCCCAGGTCTGGTTAGACGCTGCAACCCAGATCTTCTTCTCCCTTTCTTTGGCTTTCGGGGGTCTAATAGCGTTCTCCAGCTATAATGCAGAGAGGTGAGGCATCAAACACCTGATCACGTCGAGACGCAGAAGGGGAGGGGCCTCCGCTTTATCTCTTCTTCTTCTTGACTTTTAGGAATGACTGTGAGAGAGATGCTATTGTTGTGGGAATAACAAACAGTGCCACGTCCCTCTATGGATCCATTCCCATTTTTTCCATCCTGGGGTTCAAAGCGAGGACTGGCTTCAACACCTGTCTAGAACAGTACGTTTGCATGGATGTCTGTGGCTGCTTCTACGGACGATGGAGTGAAATTTGTTGAAATAGCGTCTCCAATTTGGTCTACAGGAACATCCTGACTCTGACTAACTACTTTGACATCGCAGAAGGAAACATGACGCTGGAAAACTACGACCAGTGGTTTGATCATTTAAATCTGACACATCCAGGGGACATAGCTTCCTTGTCCTTAAGGGTCTGTGATCTACAGGAGTTTCTTGATCAGGTACTGGTGTTTTCTGCACTCCTCTTGTTCAATCATGCCACACACTATGATCCTTTGCATTGCTCCTTGTCCTGTAAGAGACTCAACATTCCTTTTGTACACGATGAAGCATTTTCTCCTGCCTGACTTCAATCTCTCTCCCCCAGAGTGCCTCTGGAACAGGCCTGGCCTTCATTGTATTCACAGAGGCAGTCTTAGAGATGCCTGGGTCCCAGGTCTGGGCCATATTGTTCTTCGTTATGCTCTTCAGTTTGGGACTGTCCTCCATGTTTGGCAACATAGAGGGAGTCCTCACGCCCCTCCAGGAGCTCAAGCTGGTGCCAAAGTGGCTCCCCCATGAAGTTTTGACAGGTGATTCAGTTTGTATCCGGTCTGATTCGTGGAGGAACCGAGCTCCCTCTCTGAATTAACGTTTCCCTCGCTTCCCTAGCGATCGTCTGTTTGATCTCGTTTTTGGTTGGCCTCATCTTCACCCTGGGTTCTGGTAACTATTGGGTGGAGGTCTTCAACAGCTACGTGGGATCTGTACCCCTACTCATCATCGCATTTTGTGAGCTTATTGGGGTTGCTTACGTCCACGGAATGAAAACGTAAGGATTTCTCCATGTTCCCACCGGCCCCGTCTACAATCTTGCACAGCTACACAATTGAAAAAAAAAAAAAAATTGAGTTTGGTTAATTATTTCTTTATTGCAACAATGCGTCTTTGCGATGAACGTTATACCAATGGAAGGCCTGTTTCCTCTGACAGGTTTAGTGAAGACATTTACTTCATGACCGGGAGGAGGCCCAACATCTACTGGAAGGCATGCTGGATGGTGATTAGTCCATTGATGCTGCTGGTGGTTTTCGTTGCTTACGTGGCTCTCCAGGCTAATGCATATCCATCATATCCTGCATGGAACCCAGATTATGTAAGCAAGTCGACTTTTGCATTACCTCATAGCTGGAAGTTTTTATTTAATGACTTTAATATGGTATATACACACAGAAAACCCCTCAACAGACTCAACGTAGCAAGTTATTGTTGATAATAGCAGAAAAAAAACCCTGGAGCAACCAAATAGAAACATTTGCTTACTAATGTACAGCCATGAAAGGCAATATTGTACTTATCACTGTTTTACCTGAGCAACAGGTCCTACTTTAAGAAGAAAGTTAGCTTAGCTTAGAAAAAAAAAATTGCAATATTTTTGCTCTGTCACATTTATATTTCAACCCAACCAATGGGTTAAGGGTATTATGATCCAAAAGGTAGAAATATGGTTCTTTCAAATCGAACCGCATTGTGCCTGTTTATTTTCAGAGTATAGGCCTACTACATTTTTCTGAGCTTTCGTATTTCTTTTTCCTTAGGAAAAATTTCCTCAAACGGAGCCGAAAGAATACCCACAGTGGGTGTTCGCCATAATCGTCCTCCTCATCGTTGTCCCCGTCCTTTCTATCCCCGTGGTGGCCGTCTACCACCTGATCTGCTGCGGGATCAAGAGGTCTTCTACCAGTTTTTCCCCCAACCCCTACGACAACGAAGCCTTTGAGATCGAAGCACAGGAACGACGGAAATGAAGCATTTAAAGGATGAACAGCATTTCCATCCGAAGTCGCCCATAACACTGCCATTAGTTTGATTATGAAGATACATTTGAACTGGACGTGTAAAATAAGAAACAAAAAATATTTCGACGCACCAATCAACTTTTACACTTGAAAAGACTTTTATTTAACAGTGAATTTCTTCATACACTTTGCATGTTTGTGAAATATGTTCTGAAACAGAGACTCGATTCTTTTACTTGAAAAAGAGAATTCAAAGATTCTGTAATTCCAAATGTCAGAACTTTATTTATTTTTAGAAAAGGATTTGGATAAGTTTATGAAATTGGCCTAAAAAACAAGTCGAACATCCTGTTGTTGTTAGCGTACTGTTGTTGTTCCTGAACTGTTATTTGAATATTTTCTTCAGTGACATCATGCTTGTGGAAAACTACCACCACCACCACGATTAAACCAAAGTCCACAAACAGATGACGGATAAAACCTTGACTGCAATAGCGGCTGGCTGATGTTCAAATATTCATCTTTACAAGACTGCCTGTTGTTTAATAGGGCATGTTTATGACGCAGGGTTATCTCCTAAATGTTTTACACCATATGTCTAAAGACTGTTTTCCTCCATGCGTTGGGAATAAAAACATCAATTCTTTGCCACGGTGACAGTAAAACACCAGTTCCTAGAGGTCCTCTCTGTCAACACCAGAAGAAACCCTTGTTTTCATTTTGAAGTTTATATCCAATGACATTTAGGGAAACCACAACCTCTGTCCAAGCTCAACGCTCAGGAAGAGCGCCGCAGCTGTCAACCGGATAACGGGGAAGAGATGGAACCGTTAGCCTGTCAGTTCCCGAAAACACACATGCACAAAACCCCTGCAAAAGCGCACGCAGGGTCAGTAGGTTCGTGCTGGAACTGCGCACAGGGTGGAAAAAGTTCCCGCAGAGGGCCGCGGATTACATTCGGATGGCCAAGAAGTCCAGGGGGGTCCTGGGGTTGGAGGCCTGACGAACCCTGGCCAGCCTCAAATCCCCCAGCCGTCGCTCCAGGCTGCGCTTCCCTGTCAGGAAGAGGAAAGCGGAGGATGAGGCAGAATTTTTTTCAACTCTATAACAATACAATTAAACAATCCATCTAGTAAAATCAGATAAAAGCTGGCAATAAAAAGCAACTCAGGTTTTTATGGAAAGTCGTATGTTGATATTTTACCTTGGAATAACACCCGTAACATAGTTCACACTTCAAACAATGGGCTTTCTATTAACGACAATAACTGCTTTCATGTAATTTATGGAGAACTTTCTTTGGCAACAACATGAGAAGCAAGGTTCTAAGGCAATATATTTATGACAGAGTGGGGCAAAAGGCACATTATGGTGAGCCGTAGTGGTGCCTTTGTTTGGAGATGAACATGTTAGCATGCGAGAAGCTGTTGTGAAAGCTCACATTTGGCCGACCTAGGTCCACTTCTAACTTTATTAAACCATCTTTAGCTTTGCTATGCAAGTAAGAATATTAACTCGAGGTTCAAACTCAAATCCTCAGAATTAAGAAATGAAACAGTGATTTATTATTTATGAGAAGCTGCTATGCTCTAATTTTCCTCCTAGACCATCACACATGAAGAGGAAAAGACACAGTCTTTACTTATCCAAGTGAAGACTTTGTTAGCCAACAAGTGAGAAAACAGTCAGGATTTTATGAGTGTGGTAGCAATTACAAACAAGTATTAAAATACGCTAATTTGGAAATGAAGTCATGTGACGATATGATGAAGTTCAAAGTTACTTCAAAACAAGTAGCTATTAATCTACAAATTCATTCATTCTAACCCGGTTAAATGTTGACATGTTTTGATAAATATTCAACTATTGTTTGTTGACACCTGGAAGGAAAACACTGCAATGTTCAGGATGTGAGAAACGAGGGGGGAAAAATGTTTTATATAAAAAATAACAAATGTAAAAAGCCAGTTTTCTCAATTGTGAAGTTTGATTTAAGTTGTTCAGATTGATCTTCATCAGCTGGTAACCACTAAACAGTCACACTCTTAAAATATTTGATTAGGTATCATTTTGAGGCGAAATGCTCTATGAAAATGTAAGACATCTTGTTCGATTGTTTCCGGGGTTGTGTTTGTTTTTACTTTTAATAGGACACCTGTGACTGAAATGATCGGTCTCAGTCAATCAGAAAAGACTCAACTGTTGCCACAGATTTCCAAATAAGTTGATTTGACTGTATTAAATCTCGGGCTGCAACTAGAGTGCTGGGTTTGTTTCGGGTTCGGGCCTGTAGTCGGGTCGGAGCCGGATTTTTCGGCCCTGAACGAAACTCTTCCTCAGGCCAGCGCTAAAACATTCATTCTAATTACTTTCTTGAAAACGATTCTGGGTGGATACAAACGTTTGTGTAGGTGCGTCAGCAGGTCCCTGTAGAGCTGACGGTGTTGGGAGAGCACCAGCAGGAAGCTGAGACAGAAAAGCAGCTCCACCGCCTCGTACTGCGCGACGCCTGTCTGGGCTTTATTGCCTAAAATCAGCCCTGAAGAAACAAAAAACATGAAACGATGCAGAGAAGCTCGAAACGTGGCGCTTTTCTTAACCCTTTGGTGGAAATGTCACCCTTGTTGCTGGACCGGAGGAGCTTATTGGCGTACTGAGCCATGTCCCAGATCATCTGCAGGAAGTAAAGCGGATTCTTGGCGACTGTTTGACCAAAGGGCAAACTCTGTGCACACACATGAAACCTGGAAAAAAAACATAAAATAAAACTAACATCGCCTTTAGATAAGTACGTTCTGGGATTGACAGACAGGCAATTAAGTTCCAGGTCAGAGCAGACATTGAGTAACATCAGTTTAGTTTGGTATCAGTATTATCTTAATGAGGCTATGAGGTCGAGGTTGGTGAGTTTACATGGGAAGGCATGCGAGTCATGCGTCTCCTCCCTGAAATGTTTAACATGCAGAAATCCTGATAATGCAGGCAAGAGATGGCCACAGGTATCTTGTGGGGCTTTAAACAAAAACACAAGGAACGCAGAAAGAGAGTCGCAACTCTGTCGTTTTTACCTGCATGCATGCAGCACCACCAGCTTGTAGATGTTCCTGTAGACCGCTTCAAGGGAGTTGGTCTAAAACGACATGATTGTTTTGAAGCACGAAAGCAAAAAAAGAGAGAGAACCATTTTGACATCTGCGAGTATATCTGTTGTATCTGTTGTATGTTCTGTAAGTCTGGTTCCTGACTTACAGAACAGGAACCAGACTTCCTGTTCTGTAAGTCTGGTTCTCAACAACGTGCCGAGAGTCAAACCTGTTGGTTTGAATTTACGGCAGTTGCTGGGCGACCTGTAGCGTTTATTTTGACCTTCATAGGTGTCTTACCTATGAAGCATTTTGTAGGGGTGAATTTAGGGAAATCGGTCATTATTGGCATTCCGGCAATAGCGAAGGTGGAGAAGAAACCAAACTGACACGCCGACATTAAGCATCAGCCAATCTCAGATCTCTCAAAATTAAGAAAATGAATACAGATTTCTACACATCTATCCAGCCTAGTGTGACTCCTAAAGTTGCAACAGGCTGCAACAGAAAAAGTCCAAGCTTTTTACTGGCTGCACAGTTTTCTAGCATGCATCAGAGTAGAAACCTCAGTTGAGTTTTAACACTGATAAACTTTTACGAGGTCCTTTCATCTCCAACCTTCAAGTCCAAGAAGAGAGGATGACATTTGAGCCGAAGGATGGCCATCAGCTTCCTCTTCATTTGGTGACCAGCTGAATGGAAAGAACCCAGAGAGAGGGAGTACCGTAGAGAGAGTCCAGCATAGCTGTAAGAGGTAGAAAAAATATATTTATATATACTAAAAAAGGGAAAAAAAAATCACAAAACTGTGTGGTGCAAGCACCTTCGCCTCACACAGACTTGAGATGGTTTCAGAAACCAGTAACTAGCTACTAACATATCATCACTAAATTTGCACTTCCCCATGATGGATGTAAAAGAGCAAGCTATACGTTTAGCTAGCTGGCTTCTTTTCTTATGACCATCATAGATGAGTGGAATTTTATTGCCAGTTGACTGAACAATGTCCAAGCCATACAACTTATTTATTTGTAATTTTTTTTTTGGGGGACATTTCTGTCGTGACGCGGGTCTTGAATTAAATTAATAACAGTCTTAAAGCAACCTTAAAAGATCTTAAATTTGAGTTGCTGAAACCTGCAAAATCCCTGCTACAAAACTCAGTGCCACGTCACAAGTACTGCATTTCATTGTTGGCTAAAAATGTTTTTAAAAACAACCTTTGCAAAGCACCGTATGTCGGCAAAAATATCCTCCATACTGGCGTGGGAGTCATTTACGAGTTGGTGCAAAGTGCATGGAGGAAGAGGTCACACAGTTTACAAGAAACCATAAAGGAAAGGCAAAAAGCGCAATAACTTGAACCAAACAGACTGCGGGTATATGGCTCAGCTGACGACAGGTTTCACCTTGAATAGTCTTTATAGACGTCCAGGGAGTGGGTGTCCAGCAGCAGCCCACACCAGGGGAAGAGACAGTGAGCAGGCAACATGCGAATGCCCGAACAGGAGCCCACACTTCCCTGGAGCTGGAAGTTGACCGCCACCTTCTGTGGATTGACCATTAGACCATACTGTGGGACTCCGGCCAGCAAGGTCCTGCACACAGTGTTCAAGCTCAGACTCAGTTAAATACGTGTTTTTCTAAAAACAGATCAAACGTAGCTAAAAAAATATTTAATTAAAATGAGATTTCCCATGTATGAGCCGTACTTCAGAAAGGTTTGAGCTTGATGTTGGTCTGGAGTAATAAGGAGGAAGTCGTCCACCAACCTCATCAAACACCTGAGAACCAAGGAGACAAGTGAGATCCAGAAACACTGCCCCCTTCTGGAGAAGATGCACCACAACAGGACGTTTCTGCCCTACCCTTTGTTTTTAGTGATGTCTTTGAATAGAACGTTCTCCATGTGGCCGTAACACAAACAACAGAGCAGACAGGACACGACCGATCCCTGAGGAATCCCTCTGCACTGGTGGTACGTCCTGCAACGCGCAGGGTCGTGCTTTGGAACAAGTGTATTAAACAAACGAGGATGTTTAGTAAGAGAAGCACGACTTACTTCTTTCCATACTGAACTACGCTGCCTGTTAGCATTTGGGTGAAGAACTGTGAAGCTTCTTTGCCTCGGAGATCAGAGCAAAAATGCTGTAAAAACGGAGAAAAATGTAGGTTAAATTTGTGGAAAAACGTATTTGAAGGGCTTCAAATTGTAATCCAAGTCTTACTTGTTCTACTAGGATGGCATGGTGGAGTTTTGCATTCTTCTGCAACGACATTAAAAATCCCTTCATGTTGGTGGATCCCATGTTGTCCTCCAGAAAGTCTGCCTATGGCAACAAAAATGGCAGCCAAGGAAGACAGACATGAAAAGTGAAAGTTGAGACCACCTTTTGTAGTGGGCTCTGCTTCCCCCTAACGCCCCTAAAGAAATACAGACACAGTGCTTCAAAAGTCACACAGTTAGAAATTAGGGACCAACTGTGTATTATAACATTTAAAAACAATGTGTCTCTCACCTAAAGCCCCTATCAGGTATGTTAAAGTTATGTGGCAAAATAAGACAGAGTTCTAGGGATGCAAATAGCATAACAGGAGTATATTCAATTCATAGTTATGATATTAGATTGAGCATTGGGTGTAAACCAACTACATAAAGTAACTGTATATCCTTCTATACCATAAAATGATCCTTCTAGCATTACACGAGTCACATAGCAGAGTTATCCACCGATTCAAATAACAGCACCTGTCTAACAAAGGTCTTTTTCAGGCCCTCGTGGGAATCTGCCCAGATCTTGGCATAGCGGCGGATGGTGAAGAGCTCGTCCTGGACGGGGCACAAGGCCTGGCCAATCACCTCTATGAGTTTGTCATGCGGCAGGCTCTCGTAGGCTCCACTCACATCCACCTGTTAGACAAATAAGACAGTGGTACAAATCTTCCCTGGCTGTCATTTTACAAAAAAGAGGTTTTTCTCAATAGCTTGAGAGAAAAACTAAACCATCAGATGTTAAGACTCACTTTGACAAAGTAGAGGGGTTGCGGTCGGTCTTTCTGGGCTGGTGCCAGAGAGCTCAGCACCTTGTGAATATCCGTCATCCCCCACACTGTGGAGCCGAGGAGGGATGGAGTGGAGCGTACGCAGGCCCTCAGCATGTCCAGCAAGTCCCGCACCCGGGCCTGGAACAACTGCACGAGGAATTAGGATACAGCTGTAACTTCCCTAAGGTAAGGTATCTAAAGCTCCCGGCGTACCCTCGTTTTGGGATCCGTTCCTATAACTCGTGTGATGGGCCTCATGCCGTCTGACTTGGGAATGAAACGAAGTCGGGAGACGACGGTGCCTTTGGGGAGAGACGCTGCCTGAGCAGGAGACAACTCCTCCATCTGACCTTTGGAGAGGTGACCTCTGTGAAAACAAATTTTTTATTTTGAAATGAAGCTGCATGTTCTGTACAGGTTTAGACCCTGTTTAAACCCGGGTGTAAACAGAGAACCACCTCGGTACCTACTTGAAAGCCAAGTCCTGAAGTTTGGTCCAGACTTCCTGTCGGTAGAACCTGATGGCGTTCTTCTGCCCCACGCTCTCCGTGGCGTAGAAACAAGCGCGGACGAGACCCACGACAAAGCCGTCCAGCAGCCAGGTCAGGAACTGACCCAGGATCTGCGTCCGGTATGCGAGCTCACTGGGTGGGATTCGGCCTGCAAGTAAGACGAGCCGGTTCAGAATGTCAGAAACACGAACTGCAACTAATCCCGCACCAATCACGGTTCTATGGGAAAGTTCACTTCTACCAAACCAAGACCTCAGTTTTTAGGCAAACCAGGGTTTGGTTTTAGGTCCTCATCAGAGTTCAATTGCAAATTCAACCCTCCCCAAATGAACCAGACTTTCTAGGGTCTAAACGGTGTGTGTAACAGAAGCTTTGCCTGTATGAACTGCAGACATCTCTCAACCTTTCGACAACAAAAAAAATAGCACATCTGACTTACCGGTTTTACTGATCTTCAACCAGTCGCAGTCGTTCACCTTCATGTTCCACATCAGCTCAGCCAGCGACAGCCTCTCAAACTTGCCGCTGTGGAGAAAAACCCTAACTTTGGCGAAGAAACGGACCCGGTTGTGGTCCGAGCCCCACATCTCTCTCGGAATCACAGTAGACAGACATTCTCTGACGAACAGGAAGACCCGATGGGGCGCACAGTGTTTAGGTAAGAGGGAGTTTAGCTCTCCGGGTCCCGTGCTACGCTCTTCGACCAAAGGGCAGATTCTCTGCAGGATCTTGCTGTAAGGGCATTTCTTGTGTTGCCGTAACAGCCGACTAAAGAGGGGAACCATGTTGAAGAACCTCTGGGGAAGCTTTTTCGGTTTCCTCTCTAAACCGTTCAAATACATCAAGCCCTCGAAGAAGACGACTCGTATCAAGTCCTTCCCTTGTAACCTTCTGGATCCATCGCTGCTCTTTTTCTTCCTGTTGAGAAGGAAGCTGTGCAGGCCTCTGCCGCCGTACAAGAATCCCAGCGTGCGGATAAAACTTTGTGAGGGCGGCAAAGGAGGAAAAGCCCCTGTCCGCCAACTGGGACCACCCTCAGTCAATGGCATCTCAGTCGTCTGTTTGAAACCAGTCGTCCCATTTTCCACATTCCTCCTAGACGTTGCTGGCTCCACAAACTTAGCCTGCCTTTCCTCAACCGTTTGCTCCTGATTGATTTCTGTGTTTACTAACCGTCTCCTCTTTCCTGAGGACGTCCCCGTCTCCTCCTCCAGCTGATCGAGTCCCCTCTTTCTTTTTCTCTTGTTCCCTTTTTCCTTTCTTCTCCTCCTGATCAGGCTTTGAGACACATTCTCAACCTTCTGTCTTCCCCTAAAGCGCAGTGCCCTTTGACCTCTTCCAAACTGAGACAAACCGCGCCCCCTAAGTCGAGGCTGAAGATGAAACCCACTCGAGGGCAGGCTCGTGGACACCCTGTCATACACCGGGACGCCGCACACCTGGAAAGCGCACGAAGGCGGCACGGCCACGAACACGGAGCAGCTCTCCAGCAGGTAGCGTGTGATGTCCGTGCCCAGGCGCAAGGTGACTTTCTTCCACAGGTCACTGCCATGGACATAGGCGGCACTTTGGGTCACGTCTCCTTGGAATTTGAAGTGGTCTGCGTCCCGATCCTCCTGCGGCAGGGCCAGCAGGGTGTAGCCATGCGCCAGGACGTTTCTTCTTCTTTTCCTTTTCATGGTGTTGAGAACAAAAGCCAGGAGTTCTGGTAGAGTGCAAATCTGACAATATAAAATAACTCATTATTAGGAAAAAACAAACCTCTCGATATGCTTGAGGTTGTTTTTGCATCAATAACATGACATATTTATATTCCACTTTGAAAAAGTTCATAAACACTTTCTCAAAGTACTGTTTATCTTCACAGTTACATAACAACTGGTTATAGTGGGGAACTTTGCAACTGTGTATGAAACTGTGTTATCGGCTGGTATATTAAGAAGGCTCAAAAATCACACTTTTGAGATTTTTATTAACAAAACGTATATGTTTAATAGTAATAAATAAGCTTTACTATAAAATACACTTCATTATAAAACGTATACATTTTGTTAATCTCTATAAGTGTGAATTTGAGCCTCCTTATTGTATAATAATACAAGAATTATGCAATGATTATTGTAATGTACAATAATTGTATAATTATACAATTATTATTATTATTATTATTATTATACAATAATTATTGTATTATTGTATAATCAGTCAATAAAATCCAGGACAACTAAGTGAATTTAGAAGTACCCAGTGTTTTTGAGTTATGCACCACTTTGTGCTGTTTAATTACACCAAAAGCCTTAAAACGTTTACTTGTTACATGGAGAGAAAGGTCAAAGTGCATGAATATTTTTGGAAGACACTTCCAGCAGTGGTCAGTATTCAGAATGTGTGGATAATGAAGAGGGTCGTCATGCAGCTGCTGAGTTCACCTCACCTCGCTGCAGCTGGGACTCTGCTGTAGCTCCTTGTCAAAGCACACAAACACGCCTCTGACAAACGTTTCGAAGCGCTTCGAGTCCGACTGCTCCACCAGAACCGGCTTCTTCCCTTCCTTGAACTCGACGCTGTCAGCGAACTCCTCCAGCGTCCGGACGTGCCGATACAGTGACCGGAGGATGTTCAACACGGCGGACATATCAGCCGCAGACATAACGACGTAAACTCACGGTAGACACGACCACCGCCTACTTGGCCATGTTGGCTAGCAAACAAACCACTTCCTGCCTTGAGGTGTTGAGTTCACCCGCCCGCCCTGCCGTTAGCCAATGAGGATTGTGTTTTAATGCGCGTCCAATCAGAAGGCCGCATACCTCAACGGCGAACCCGGAGTTCACCAATCGCCAACAAGGAAATGTTTGTTGCCATAGATCCACGATCTGACGTGTAGTCGCACGTGGAAGTAAATAAAAAAAAAAAAATTAAATAAAAAATATTTACAGAGCTCATTTCAGCAGTTTAAAGTGCTTCACACGATGGAAAACAAATGTAAGTACTTAATGTTATTAAAATTTAAATTTTTTACTTTCTAATTTATTTATTTTTTTTAAACAGACATCACTGAAAGAGAAAATTAGGATTTACTGAAAAAGCTGCATGGGTCGAAGGTGGCAGCACACACATCTCAACTCTGCAAGGACAAGTAGGCAGACATGATGTAAGGAGTCTGTGCATTTTTGAATTATAAGACTGTTTTAGCTCCACATAAACGCTACTAAAGCTAGCGTTTATGTTTATGATTATAGTTTAGCTGGATGTACATCAAGGACATCCAGCTAAAATCCAGAGTACACATCCAGTGGCATTTTAAGCATTTTAATGTCCACATTTTACTGAACTTCCTTAAGCAGCCAGTGAACCTACAGTACTTGTCCACATTTCCATTTAAGTAGTGTTTCTTACTTATGAGCTGTACTAGTAACTTACTAATCGGGCAAGTATGCTTACAAGTCTTTAATCTGACACTGAAGACCCAAAGCTTCTCTCTGCTTCGTAGAGATGAGTGCCTGTCCTGACACACCGGTGCTCTCCTGTTTCCTGAGCGCACTCACTCTATTCATTTGTTCCGCACTGTTTAGTTCTCCAAAAATCTTGCCCTTATAAGCCTAAGAAGCACTCTCTGTTCTTTAGAGAGACATTAAGTCATCAGTCGCACTCTCACTGTAAGAAACACCAGGCCTTTATTCGAAACAGAAACTTTCCTACACGGTGAGTCCTACTTTACAGGCAAACCATTTGGGTAAAGTGCATACATAAATCTACGAAGCTCACTCTCTTTCACAAATTCAAAATTACAACACAAATGACAAGAAAAGCATGCTCATGTTCTTCCTTGCTGATCACAGCTCTGGTGGACCTCGGCTGGTGTCCTGCGGAAAGACAACAAGCAGGTTACATCCTCGAATCCTTAATATGAAACTGACAAAAACACCACGAAGAACCTGTAAAGCAGGAGCTGCTTGGTGAGGTTTTCTCTCAACTCCTCCATGTCCTTTGTTTTTCTCTTCTGGATCTCCAGCTCTGTCCTCAGCTCTCGGATTCTCTCCTCCAGAAAACGCACAGCTTCCTGAAAAGGGGGTCAGAGGGCAGTGATTGGACAATCCATCGAAGGGAATGCCGGCACCGGTTTTCAGAGATGCTCAAAAAGCACAGTTTGCCTACCTTGTGGCGACCTGCATCCTCCTGCCTCTGCATGCAGGTCAGTTTGAGTCTCTCCTCCAAACAGGTCCTCTCCAGCTGCAGTTTCAGAATCTCCTCCCTCAGAGGTTTCACCTGGACCCTCAGCTCCTGGGACTGCTCTTTGGCTTTCACCAGGGCACCAGCTGCTGCCTCTTTTCTCTTCAGCAGTGCCTCCAAAATGGGTTCATATCTAGGTGAGCAATATATCAACTCAAAACTGTCACTGCAGTGTCAATGTACACAGAATATGAATGGCATAAGCCTGGGTAAATACAATATTAGGGAGGGTTCAATAATTTAAATAACGATTGCTGAAGGATCAAGAACTTTCACTGCCCTTGATGCCAATATTTGATAAGGATTTTATTAACTCCGATGCAGTAATTTAATAAAAATCTGGAATAGATCATTTGGGTGGAGTATTTTCATGCACTCGAAGCATTCAATGACTGTGGCAGTACCTGTCTTCCAGTGCTTTCAGTCCACCCTGGACGTACTGCTGGACATCCCCACAGGAATTCCTCCTGCACTCAGTCAGGTCCTCCTGAGTGTTGGAGGTTTGTCCGGAGCTTCTGCGGTGAAGCTCTGCTTCTAGCGCCAACACTTCTTCCTGCTGGTCTGATCTGAGTTGGCAAGTCTCCTCTGTCAGCTGCAACACCAAATAGTTCAACTTTTCCTGGGAAAAGATAGAGAAAAAAAAAACCAAACTTTTTTACCCAATGTTTCCTAAAAGATGTGATGCTTGTACACCTCCTGGTGGTGGTGGGATTACCTCCTCCGTCTTCAGTAACTCCACATCACAGCGCTGATTGTTTAGCGTTGCCTGACTCTGGGCACAGTCCCTTGCCACAGCAAACAGCTTCCTCCTCAGCTTCCTGAGTTCGTCTTGCAGTCCCTGTCTCTCCAGATTCACCTTCCATGTCTTCCTCTCTTCCTCTGCCCTCTCTTCCCTGAGGCCTTGAATCTCCCTTTTTCTCTCCTCCCGTCTTCCCTCCTCTTCTGTCCTGAGAATAGTGAGCAGCTCCACGGCTTTTCTGTCAATCGACTCCTCAGTCTCCTCTTCGTCCCTGCTTGCCCTTTCCAGATCCTCTTCGTCTCTGGGCCCTCTCAGCAGCAGCACCTCCAACAGTAACTCCTTTCTCCGTTTCTCCAACCGCTGCACCTCCTCTATGCAGTCCTCCATCTGAGACCTCAATCGATTCATGTCCGACTCAAGATCAGTTTTATGTTTGTCTTCAGTCATGTTTGTGTAATCTATTCCTGCCTTGGCAACGTCTTCTATAGTCTCAATCTCTTCATTGAACCTTCGTCCAGTGCCTGTTTCCCCACAGAACTTTGGATCTTGGTTTGCTTGCTCCAGAGGCACTTGCAGATCTGAAAACAAGAAGTCATGCCTCTGATCTACTTCAAGATTACTTTGCCTCTCTGGTCTCTCCTTTGAGCAACCAACCAAGTGATCATGTGGGCTTCCTTTTCTTGCTGAATGTATTGCTTCTCCAATCTCAGCAGCCTCTGAAGCATTATTGCCTTTGCCAAAAGAATCAGCATTCATTGGCAACAGTGTTTGGCTCTCTGGCTGATCCTCCATCTGGACTGTACCAGTGGGACGTTTGGATCCTTTCTGATGTGCACATAGTCTTGGCCTGCATCTGCTACCCGATCTTGTGGCTCGAACTCCATGCCAGCCTCCTCCATGCAACTTTCAAGCATGGCCAACATCCCCAACAGCTGGCCTTCACACTCCAGCATGCTGGCACTCAGGTTGTTGCCTACTGAGGATAGAGGCATCTCGGAGTGATAAGACGTCCCATGCCTGTGGATTACTGTGCCTAAGTTTTGGCTTTCTGCCCGTTCGGCTTTTGTTTCAGTCCAGTCCATATTTGTGTCAATGTAGCAGGAGGAACCGTTGTCTTGAGGAGAGCTGCGTGCTTCGACATGGGTTTCTGTTCGGACCTCCTCTTTGCCTCGATTCCAACTGGACTTACTCAGACTTGCTTCGGAGTAACCCTCAATGTGGCGTGATCGAAAAGGAATACCTGTAAGCTTTTCACAACTTTTCAGTAAGACGTCCATTTCCTGTAGGTATGGCTTTGATTGTTTACCCGGTTTTTCAGTGCAGTTTTGCCCTTCGGGGTTTTGGTTACCATCGCTCTGTTCCACGATGCTTCCGTCTGTATCCCCCTTTTCTTCTCTGATAAAGAGTGGCCCAGATCCAGTAGAGGACAAGTCCTCCTCTTGGTCCTCCATTGGTTTAGCCAAGTTCTTTTACTCTGTTCTGGTGAAGTGATCTTCTTTAGGTCCTGCAACAACCTTTGACAAGAAGCAAGGAATGTGTCAGGCACACAATAAAAATCACAATAAAAAGTTCCAGTTTTTGAGGTTGCCTGATCAGCAAATCACCTGGTCATCAGCAAGACTTACTATTTGGTAAATAACACCTCATCTGAAAAGTAAGAGACACTGTATAATCGACGTATTGTCTTTATGTGAAAATATGAGCCAAATCAGAAACATTTTCTTTGACTAGTACTTTCATATGATTCCAGAGGGTCAAGCACTGATAATCAAAAACATCAACCTAGTCAGCAAGCAGGAACGCCTCTGTGTGAGCAGATGTTTGGGCTCTTTTGCTTCTCTGGATCATTCTGGTGACTGTTAAGACCTTATCAAAGACGAGGTAATTTCAGAACAGTTTGTGGCTTATTTTCTATGGCAAGAAAGAAGGTAAAATATTTAAGAAAGTTGCCAGTGCATAGTCAATGGTGGACCTAATCCAGCTGACCATATCCCGTGCACATGTGAGCCTTCATGAGTTAAGCCATTAACAGATCTACAGGAAGTACGAAGTGAGACGTATTAGGATGAATTCTGAACGCTAATCCATTAAAGGTTTGCCACTTCTTTTTTTACCTGAAGTCATATCAGAGCCTGTCAACGCTGCATTGCTCCATTGAGTTGTGAAGCCAGGTTACCCTAACATACGTCTTCCTCTGCTGCCAGTACCTTGCTTGGTGTTTCATAACTGCGACAGTGATAGATTGACTTCATACCATCCTTGCTGTCTTGGTTCTTTTTGGAAGTAACACAGAGACGTCCAGAAAGCATCCAAGTTCCAGTTCTGAGGAACATGGACTTCAAATTCTTTGGTTTTCACACTCTTTGTTTTTTTATCTTTACAAAGTAAATGCTGGCTCTCGTATGATCTTGCACTGACTCGTGTTTTAGACTAATGCCAGAACATTCTGTTTATTACGCTCAAACTGTTGTGCCGTTGTACTTATTTTATGAAGATGTTTCTATCATGCCAGTGACATGCCTCGCTGACACTGATGACCTGTTAACGGAGGGGTTAGGTTGACATGGCGAGACGCTGAAAGCTGTGATGCCATGGGGACTTCTGGGTCGGTGGAGTAGAGCAGTTTTGAAAATGGCATGCTACTGACAGCTGTCCTGTCAGGGGGCAGGTGTCCAGGCGTCAAAGCTTTTTGGAATGTTTGGACATGTCTCAGCAGGCCTATTCATGATTTCACATATAAACACTTTAGTGCCATGGGTACGAACGCCAGCCTGATGGATTTGAAGCTCTGAAACTCCAGCAAGTGGCATTGCATGCGTCCTGGAGCACCAGCATAACATGTCATTGTGTCCATCTATAGATAGCATGTGTGTTTTCCAGGAAATATTGTAGTGTTTTTTGTAGATTTAAGGCTGTCTAGAAGTCTAAGTGGAAACTGGCTTGATTGAGTCAGTTGTGTCTGTAAGGCAGAAGTTGGTGGGGCAGAAAGGGCATGATGCTATTTTCCAACACCAAGCTGCTTTGTGGATACATTCAAGTCGATTCAAGTCTGTTCAAAACATCTGCTCTCTTGGCTAGCATCACGTTTAAGTTTCACAAAAAGAAAACTCTGAGCAGGATAGGAAAGCGACCGTCTGTCTTGTTGCAGCACAGATGTGGACAAGAGGTTGTGTCGCACCCAGAGGGACTAATGACCCACATCTGATGTAAACATAAATGTAAACTTTTCCACGTTTTCAAGTAAAAGTCCCTCATTTAATGTTTATAAAGTTGTAAAATATAATTTTTTTGCTTGTCCTCTTTCTTTGCAGTCGTAGAACACTGTCAGCATCAAAATCCAAACTTGGTCAAACCACAAAATGTCAATCGTAATTCAACTGTACTTACAATTAGCATATATATTCCAGTTCTTTTTTCCGTGTGGCGTCTCCTGATGGTAAATGTGTGGAAGGAGTTGAACAGTTTGGAGTCGAGATGACAAAAGAAAGCTGAGCGGTTGGGGAATGAGCGGGAGAATGGGGTGCGGATGAACTCTAAGAGGAGGGGAGGGTGAGAAAGACAGCTGAGCCGACCTCCTTCTTCCCTCACACTCACTGTGCTGCTATGTGTGACCATGACGACCCCAGATATGTTTAGGTTTATTAATAAACACTGGATTTGGAGAAAGATACACGGGAGCACGTTCTTTCAACCTGACGGAGGAAAAGAATTGAACAGGATATGTCCTTTAAAGGATTAAATTAGTGTTTTTGTGAGTTGTTCAGTGGTTGTGGAGGGATATACACGTGAGCAAGGAGGTAGGTTTCCAATGAAAGAGCGTCAGTCCAGGATTCCAGCCATGCCTCGTCATTATCGAGGAGTTTTAAAATAGCTGCCTGTACTTTCGTGACTACAGTACTTCCCCAGGGAGGATTAGTTTTCATCCAAACTTCTGACCTCACAAAATCACCAGACAAGACAGGAAATACAGGGAAGTTCGCAGTAGAGACGGTGAAAAACGATCCTCGGAGATGTTGCAGAGGGTAATAGGTTCAGCTGCACTGAGACAGGGCAGATCTTCAGATGCATCCAAAATAATTTAAACATTAAAAAAAATATGAATAAACTTCAGCCTGTCTTATTTCACTGAATTTCTTTGTATTATAGCTACAGGTGCATATTGTATGTAATGCATAGAGTATGACTACAAGTATGAGCTTACACACAGTACACTGCATGGACATGCTTTCAGTACGATTTGTTTCTTGTTAATTTGGGGTTGAGCGTACTGCCTGATTGCATGAGACAATACATTCAAAGACCACTAGATGGCACACTAGTGCAAACTTTAAATCTAACCTGCTTTAGGAAACAAACATGTTGAATTTCTAATCCAATCCTCAAAATCACTCACTGCTTCTAAAATGTGCTGAAGTCGAGACTGAACAGTAAATTTCAGCGCTAGTTGGTATTGAATTTTTATTGGAAAACAAACTTCTGCTTCCCAGAAATCATGCATGTAGATTTCTCCTGCATGTTTTCAGTAACAAGTTACTGAGCCTATTTTAAAAATGTGCTTTATCCACTTTCAAGAGCCTGTAAATAAATAAATATCCTTACGATATACAGACTCGGGTTTTCTATGAAAACATTTTGCTCCCTGAAGGCATAAGACGAGATGTAATGTTGATTCAACCCTCTTGACCAGATCACCTTGGTGATTTAGTAAGTCTGGGCTTTGGGAGACTGTAATTTACATGACGTAACGGACAACACGTCAGAAATGTAATGATGCACACCCACACGGTTACTGGGATTTAGGGATTTCAGGATTGCTCCCTGTCACGTTTGCCATCGAAAGCAAAGTCCCTTTAGTTTCCTTTTGACTATTCTGTTCATTTCCTGAGCAAAGGATGCAGGGAGCGCGTGTGCGTTCTGAGAAAACAGGGAAACCACAGATTTAAGGGGGAGTTGTGGTTCAGGACGAAATGTTCCGCTGAGATAGGCCATATGCTGGACTTTCTTTTGGATTGCTCTGTTACTTTCTGCTCCAATCTGCAGTTTTGTCCAAACTCACCAGAGCGTCCTGTCAGTGTGTCCTCCTCCACCTTCTGCTGCTCCACAAAGAGCCGTAACATATCGCTGAACTCCTGTTTCCTTTACGACAAAGTCGAAGAGCATGAAAAGGTGACTTTGTTATCGTTTCAAAGCTTTTGTGACTTTTGGAGCCGCCCAGCTAACTGGCTCAGCCGAGGACCACCTATACAGGTCACCATGCTGGGCATCAGTGTCTGAAATCCGGGCATGGGATCAGAGATAAGAGACACATTTTTGTGTGCTATTATTCGACACGCCCCTCTTTTTTTTTTTTTTAAGGAGCAAAACTTCAAAACAAAAAAGGTTTTTTCTTCCAATGCTTTTCCATAAATAGTTTGTTGTTTGAACTTAAGGCTTTTTTGATTTAGGTTATATGTGGTCTCAACATGTGAAAAGAGTAATGATGTCACTTTGTTTTAAGAAAATATATATTTCAAATTTCTAAAAAAGATATGTCAAAAATTGTGGTAAAAAGTGCAAAATGAATTTTTGTGGAATTGTTGAAATTGGATTTTTTTCCCCCCAATTTGTGACATTATTTCTCCAAGACTTCCTACAAAATAATAATAATAATAAAAACCTTAGTAAGTACAAGCTAATTTTAAATATTTAATTCCTCAGTAAAATAATGAACAAGCTTTATAAAAGCAATTTTCATCGACTGTTTCAACCTGGCATTAGGGCCAAACGCAGCGCGGAGACAGCTCTTTTGAAACTGCTGATTAATTTAACAATAAATCAAGATTCTTGTCATCTAAATCCTCTCCGGCTATTGGATTCAACCACTGCTTAAAATCTCTGTGAACTCTTGCTGAGCCAGTTTCACTTTTTAGGTAAATCACTGAATGGATTTAAGACGCTCCTAACCAAACTTGATGGTTTTGTTTCAGGAAGAACACTTTCATATTACCTATGGAGACCCTCAAGGCTCAATACTGAGCCCCGACCTTTTAACCCTGAGCTGTACCAGTTAAATTAGGCGCTGTTGAATTTTATTTGTTGTTGTGTTTATTTTTTCTATGTAAAACATTATTAAAACACCATCGCTGTTCTTATTATTAGTAGTAGTAGTAGCATCATTATTAGCACCAATATTACTACTAATACATTATCGGTTTACAAATGCTGAAAGGTGACCTCACTGTATTATACTAGTCAATTTAAGCAGTAATAACTACCCGTCCGTCCGTCCATCCATCGTCTGTACCTCGTGGTGTTCTCTCAGAGCTGGTGTCAATCTCCAGCTCTCATTGGCCAACAGAGTTAGCATTTTGATTCACAGTCATATTTTGTAATCCCGTTTTCACAATGAAGTTGTTCACTGCAATGCAGCCTTCGTTTCTTATCGGCAAACCAATGACTAATAGAAGAACATTTCTTCCTTAAGTGTCTGTGCAGCTTTCCCTTAAAACCAGCTGGTTTTCTGTTTTAAAGACTAAACCAAACAGCCAACCTCATACCGTCCAGCCTAATTTCTGCTGCAGCATAACGCATACAGCCTCTCTACAGCCTAGAGAAACATAATGACGGAGAGCTTATCTGGTGTTTACTTCGAAAAGAGAGTCTCCGTTACGTAACTATCAGGCGCTCTCTTTGTTTTGGAATTAGGCGCCCATTGTTTGGACATGTTGTGCTTAGGAGTCCAAAGGGATCACTTATTAATTTGCTTAAGTGGTGCCAAGCCTTTGTTTTTCCCCTCAATGCACAGATGTGCATTGATTTTCCTAATTATCCCAACTTTTTCACCAGAAGGTTGTTTTCGTTTTTATTTCAAAATTCAGGGATGTTCCTGGCAGTATTTCTCCATTCAGCAGCGGCCTTCATCTTGAGATGCCGATGGATTCCCCTCTCTTTCATCACATGAATTTTGTAACAATCGTTTCGTTCAGTATATCACATTTCAGCTGTTGCACAACCACGACCACAGCTGATGAAAACGACAGATAACAGGAGATGAGAAAACTGGAAAAGATTACATCTCCTTTGTTCAGTCGTGAGAGACAAACCATAAATTACGTCCCCCATCCTGGAGAACACGTTTGTGATACTAAAATTCGAGGAGGTTTGACAGGCGTTTGTTTTGGCATTTTAAGCCAACGATTGTGGCTGCGGGAAAAGTAGCAACAGTGTTGAGGAGTCCTGGACAATCAGGTGGCACACCTGCAGCTCACTCTGTATGAACCGCAACGCGAGGAATGAAGTCGACCTGTTTCGGTCGACACCATGGCAACCAGTGTTTAAATTCACCTCGGCACGCAGACTGCTTCTGCAAACAGCAACTACTCAGTCACAGAGTGGTGGGCCACCTAAAACAACAGCGCACTGAAGAGGACAGGAGCCTGGAGAGATTCGTGGAGTAGTTTTCCTCGACCATCCAAGCATCAGACTGCCAAGCGCAACACAAAGCGTCCAATAGCCAGATGCTCCACTATCTGGCTAAATTCGATGGCTGAGTCTGTCGGTTGCCAGATAAACCTTAATCAATGATAAGTGTACAGTTAGGTGGGTGGAGACCATTATGTTGTTTGTTTGGAGGTTTTTTGTGCATGGAACCCGTTTGCGGATTACAGGAAAGTTCCTGTATCAACATGACTCTCGATGCGTTTCCATTGACCGTATAATTGTGGAAATTGGAATTACAAAACGAATGGGCTTTGGGCTCGTTCTGAAAGCTTTGTTTTGTACTTTACGTTCCTTGCGTTGGTTTTCAAGTGTAGTCTCTTTCTGCTTTGTATTGCTCAACGTGCATACTTTTTGTTTTTCTAGCAGCACCTGTTGCTTTCTGGCTCTCAGCCTCGTACTTTCGTTTGGTGCTCAGTCATGCTCTGTTTTGTTTTGGTGTTCTTCGCCTGAACCTCGTGTTCTCCTGGTGTTTTCCAGCTCCTCCATTTGAGCTCCCCTCTAGCTGTTTTGGGTACACTTAATCAGGATTACTTGTTTCCCATGCCAGCAATCACCCTCCCTTTCACATATCGCTTCCAGTTCAACTGAGTCAGTTTCCAGCTCTTCCTATAAAAGGTTCCTGCCTCGTGTGACGTAAGTGTCTAACCGTCCAAATGGATTTCTGGACGAAATACTCACAAACACGTCCTGAAAAATGACGGAACACCTTAAAAAATGTAACTTCTTACAGCTGCAAAGTGTGCGTACGTTGAGGCAAACAGTTTCGGATTCATTCAAAAATGTTCTCCTTCCTGGACGATCTGGCCCTCGCCCTTGATACTGCGGGTTTTAATTTTGACCCGCGTTTCACCAGCAGCTTTAAACAGTTGCCAAAAATCCTCCCGACTCACTCGCCTCAGATCTAAACCCATGAAGTTCACATTTAAAGTGGGCCTGTTGGTGTAATGAGTCATCATCTAGCGTGGCTGCAAAAAAACCCGATGCGTCTCTGAAAGTACAGTTCGCCGTGGCGGGATACGTAACGGCGTGCTGTAAATGCTGCTGAAAATACCTCAGTGGATATTGTGACTGCTATTTTTTTTAATGAAGTGGGTTTGATGGCATTTGCGGAACCAGAAATGTTCCCAAAAAACATATACATAAACAATTAACAACCTCAGAGTTTGAGCGTGCCGGCGTCCTGATTCGAAAGCGGTTCCTGCTCTTTTTTTAACTCCCCTAATGAGACGGTGCGTCGCGTCTGTTTCCACGTTACGGAAACGACGAGAGGTCGCCTCGGGCTTCCTGATCGTGACATCACCGGGCGACCCGCCGCAGAGAGCGAAAACAGGGGAAAGCAGGAGAGACGGAGGCAGAGGGAGGAAAACAGAGGGGCAGTCTGGGGTGGGAGGGTTGGAAAGCGGCAGTGACTTTGTTTTTGTCCAGCCCCAAACAGCCCCGCGGCGACCACACCCACTCAGAAATTCCTGCTGCAAAAATACTTTGACTTTTTTAGCAGCGCAGTTAGGAAAACATGTATTGGGTAGTTTTTTTGGTTTTTTTTTTTTCCCACTCATGTTAGAAAATGTTTTGTCTTTTCCTCGACAGGGGCCTGAAAGGGACATTTGAATGTTTTCCCTTGTTTTTAGAAGAATTGTATTTAGTTTAGTGTTGTGCAACAATACATCTGGTTTTGGTGTAGATAAATGCTTAGGGTAATTATTAGCAAAACTAGTCATTTACAACAAAACTACCAAGTCAGTGGTCAAGTCAAAACTATAATCTAGTTAACAAGAAAATAAGAGGCAAATAGTTTGAAGTTTGAAACTGAAAAAAAAAGATATGAAAGTGGAAACATGTTCAATACTTAAAATATGACTTGAATCTGAAAAGTAGTTTTGAACATTTGTTTCAGTTTCAAAACTTTTTTCTTTGAGTTGAATTTTTTTTTTTTTCTTTCGAACAAACTTTCTGGCCCCAATTTAGCTCCATATTTTGCTCCCTAACGTTGTCTGGCAAACTTCAAAACCCTTTAGCACAGCAGCTGGATTTTTACTCGAAGAAACAAAACAACTTCTGCAATGCCCAGCAAATGGACTTTTATGCAGTGGATTGGGAGTTTTCAGATTTTCGTTGCGAACTCTGCAGAAAGGTTTGGACTGAAAGCTGTGTGTGTGAGTTGCTGAGCAGATGGCGCTCCACGCAGCTGGCCGGGTTTGGCTCAGGCCGCTTCCCAGATCCTGGGAAATACTTCTCAGTTCAATTTGAAACAACTGATGGATTTCAGCTGATGGAGCTCCAAAACACGAAGTTCTGACTTTATCCAGCTCTTTTACATCTCTTGTTGCTTCGCTTGTTAGCTCAGCAGGGGCCCGGTGACCAGAATTAACTTGTTCCTGCAGCTGAGAAGAAATAAAAATTTGACATACATCTTGCGAGGGTCCGTCCGCTGATGCTTTAACACACCGCAGACTGAATCCTCCTCTATCGGCCAGGGATAACTTGGAAGCGGGGAACGTAGAGGATCAGCTCCATCCTTCAGACTGTCTGGGAACAACAGCTGGGGGAAAGAAGGGCTTCATGGTCAAATCCTTACCATCAACAGTCAAGATGATCAGATTGATCAGATTGAAGTTATAGTGTCTAAAAAACACAAATGAAGTGCTTTTTAAAAAAAAAAAAAAAAAATGTGGATATGAAATGGACAAACTGTCTCTGTGGCCTGGATGCTGAGCCACACTGGTCCCAGGAGACACAACAAAATGTCTGACTTACATATTCCAGTTTTCCACTGTTTTTGACGTTATTTCAATTGTTTCGTTTTCAATAAACGTCCAACACACTGGCGATACAACACACTGGAAGTTTACTGTAGTGGGGGGTGCACAGGAGAAAAAGCAAGACATCTGGACAGGAACCGATCCGAGTGCAGCGTTGACCGCTCAGCTCCTTCCGACTAGCCAGCAGCAGTTAGCAAGCGCCTGGTGGTGTTTGCTAATTGCTGCTGGTTAGCCTCAGTGATCGGGTGAGCTTAGTGAAAATGTTCCCAAAGGGTTAACAGAGGAGCGCCGCTGTGATGACTTCCTGAAGGCAGGAGTTTTTAAAGAGACAGAGGCCCAATTTAAAAAGGCATGAAATTAGAAAGTAGAGCTTCTTTCAAGTCCTATTTGATATATATTATTTTTATACCAACTGACATTAACTTAGATACTTGATTCGCTATAAAACGACACCAAGTGCCTGGAAATCACATAACACATTGATTCAAACTATAATTACGCTCTCCCATTTAAGTGTTTCATTGCATAATTAATTTGGACCATTGAAGTATATTGAAAAGAATATTTTTAGATATTTGATATACGTCTGCCCAACTTAATTTAAACAGTCGTATTTATCTGTGTTGGCTTTTAATAGAGCTTTAGAACTTGTTTTACAGGGGAACATTCAGAAACCAAAGTCTGGAGCAGAAAGGAGGAGGAGAGGAGCGAGGGAGCGGTACGGGGGAATCTCAGATGACCTCATCCCAGGGAAAACTGTCAGCTGGTCTGGTTCAGAGGGAGGCCCGCGGTCACAGAGGTAACTTCTGCTCTCTTCGGGGCTCAGTACTGGACGGTGATGACTCCTCACAAAGCTGTGCTCCAGCGAATTATGACGTCAAACAAAGAAACGCTGACACATTTTTGCCTTCCTCGGTTTCCTCGGTATTTGTGTGGTTTAAACGTCGTAAAGGTCTCTGCGCCCCTCCGTCATCTCCGGTGGGTTTGGTGAGACGGGCAGGAATCCCCTCTTCTTTCCCAGCGCTCAGCGTGGACCGCTCCCCGTTTCTTTAAACTGTTATTACAGCCATAATTCTCCTGCTGTAGCCTCGTTTCTCCTCTCACCTTCCTCTCCACCCCTCCCATCCTCTCTGCTGCGCCGCGTTATAAATAACACGCTCCCTGCTTTTACTGGAGGTAAAGCCTGAACACCAGCGTTTAATTAGCGCAGCCAAAACAGATGCTGGCGTTTGGGTTTGGACGCATCGCGTTTGACAAGGCAGAGAGAGGCGCAGAGGGGAATTGTTTGGGTCGGTCGCGGGGACAAAAGCAGGCCGGGAATGACAATGCTGCTCTGAGAGAGCTGGGCTTATCCCGGCCGGCAGCGTGGATTTCCTGCCTGCAGTCCACTTTCAGTCCCATCAAACACACATGGTCTCACACAGGACCCTTCCTGAAAGGTTTGGGTCGCTCTCTTTCAACCGAGTCAGTCAAACCGGATCAGGTTCCACAATTCACTTAAGTTTTTGCAGATTCTACCATTCCAGATGTCTGTTGTTGTTTTTTTTTTTTGTTTGTTTTTTCTTTAACTTAAATATTAGAATATTTTGTTGAGCTACTATTTCTTCTACTTTGTTATTTTCCCTTCAGCTTACAATCATGAAGGTGGATAGATGGAGCAAAATGCAGGGAAGACAACCTGGCTTTGACAGGAGATGCAGTGGAGTAATTTAAATCCAAGCAAATTCATGTGCTCAAATGGCCTAGTCAAAGTCCAGACGAAAATCTGACTGAGAATCTAGCAAAGAGAAAAGGGGCTGGGGGGTAGTCAGTCTTGATGTAACCCACATCTTCCATTAAAATTTGTGATCATGGGGAAATCTCTGTTTGTTTCAGAACTTTGAATTCCAATGAAATACCTCAAAATCAGCTCGAAAACCTTGGCTAGGTGTTCCGGCGACGCACCGTGATCTCTATTGTTTGACCAAATGGCAACGCGTACAACCTTGTAATCCTCCACCAGCAGGAAGGAGGCTTGTAAAGAGGCATCCCCTGTGATTGTAGCAAAGACGATACATTCTCCAGTAGGCTCACAGTGTTCTATGGGTTAATGATTTTGTGCCTCTCTCCGCACACACACACACACATTCCCACAGGGACCTTTAGCAGACACACTGAGGATGACTGTTTTCTTCTCTATTGCCATGGAAACGTTAAACATTTCAGTCTGTTAAGTCGACGGAGCTGTGACTCATTTTAACCCCTCCCGGCTCGGCCGCTTACAGTACCGAGCCGGCACTGCACCCCCACACCCCAACCCCCAACCCCTCCACGCTCTTCCACACACACAAAAAAAAACTCGCATCAGAGCCCTCACGTGTCATTAATCATCTCACTTTCATAACCTGCCAACAGGTCTGATATATGGGGGGGAGATAATTAAGTTTCAATTACTTTAAATGGAAGCAGAATGGCGATCCGTCACCCCAATCTCACGGGGACATAATGGACACAGCGTGCATTCATTCTCTCTTGGCTGAAAATCTTCCTCAGAGTTTTCCATTGTTTGCCGATGGATCATGACAAAGACCGCTGCTGGCTAAAGCTGAGCAGAAAGAAAAAAATAAATACAAAATCGGACAGGGAGGAGGCGACCTGAACCACATGAGATCCATGTGTCGGAAGATTTTTTTTTTTTTGCCTCAAAGGTGGACTGAGAGTAATGGGTTGAGGCGATGTGTCAGAAATAGCCCATGAATCCCGACAGACAGGTGATCTGCAGCCTCATCCCAGCAGCTAAATGAAGACATTGACCCACAAGTCGGCGGCTAAAGATGGAGCACACGGAGCGAATTAGTCAGGGATAAAGTTGTGAAGTGTTACATGTGGTTCGGATGGTGAAACAAAAGCTTTAAGCATCTCACAGACGTCTGTTCAATCTGTTATCTGAGAATGTAAAGAGTACGGCACGACTGCCAAGCCGCAGTGAGAAACTCTCCACCTAAACTGACAGGATGGGCAAGAAGAGAATGAATCAAAGAAGCGGCAGAGAGAAGCGTAACTCTTAAACATGCACTCCACTAATCTGACCTTTATGAAAAAGGAGCAAAAACGTGAGCAATTGTTTTTAAAGGAAAGTTATAAAAGAAGTTCATGAAGCCAGATTTCTTCCATGTCGGAGACTCTACAAGCCGCGTTTCCATTACAAATGCGTGCAAAACTTTGTTGATATTCCGCTAACGTCGAAGAGAGCTATTTCTCAATCGCTGTTTCCATTACATAAGAACATTAGTTTACTCATGCGACAAGTCATTAAAAGACACGCGCCGCCATGATCTCCCTGACCTCCTGCCCTTTCATACTACTTCCTGTTGTCGTCTTCTTCGTGGTTTAGCGCCAGCGGCAACATCTGGTTGTTGGTCATGTGACTCGCGTGACGTTGGCAAAAAAAAGTATTCCCATTGCATTTGAGTGAAATTAACCAATTTAGATCATTTCCAAAAGAAAACAGCTCAACCTAGCGCCAAAGCTTTTGGTAGAAATTGACTTGGAAATTGGAGATGTCAAATTGTGCAACGATACGGCCAATGGAAACACAACTACCACAAACGAAGGTACCCTGGTATTTATCTATCTATTTATTTATTGTAATCAAACCAGCTATGTAATCAAACCACAGCCCACCAGCCCACCCACCCAGCCCCGTACCACAGCGCAATCTGTAATTAATGACAGATTTCTTCCACAAAGTTCACTTTAAACGTGAATGCAAGAAAAACATGACAGACTCACAGGTAACTGGCCCCTTGTGACTCACCCTACCTGTCTCCATAATTACGTGTGTGTGTGTGTGTGTGTGTGTGTGTGTGTGTGTGTGTGTGTGTGTGTGTGTGTGTGTGTGTGTGTGTGTGTGTGTGTCACATTGAACAAGAGGTGTCAGGTTTCCTCTGGGCTGCATGGGGTCAGAGGACAGCGTCAGGAAAACGAAACACCTCAATCGTAATCTGTAGTTTTCTTGGTATATTTAACATCCAGACTTTTCTTTTCTCCCACAAAATGAATGTACAACAACTCAATCTCAAATCAGCATTTGTTTTTCCAGTCATAGTGACCCTATGATAGTGATAGAAACTGGAGAGAAGTCAAAGGGCTGAGGCGCAAAAACGTCCGAAGAGTGCAGAAGGAAAAACCGCTACTGATCCCACCGAAAAGCTAAAAAGTCAGTTTGGAATGTGGAGAGAAGCAGGCAGCGCCGGAGCTGTGTGGCCGACTGCAAACAGCAACGGGAGAGGGTGGAGGAGAGGCTGGCTCTCGTGCAGAGGGGTGGGACGGGCTGTTTCACAGAGCATGCAGCTTCATTCACTCTGCTGAAAAACTCACACGCACTCTCGCCTTTCCCTTGGAAAGCTGTTCTCAGGCCGAGGGGGGGAAAAAAAAGGCAAGGAGCAGCAAAAGGAGAAGGCAGAACGTTTCGCTGAGTAAGTTGCTCAAGATTGTCATGCAGCAAAAGCAAACATGCTTGGATTGCATCGGCAGGTAGAGGAAGCGTACGGTTGACTCTGATCCTTTCTGATTCTGTTTTAGTGAAACAGCAGGCTGTTCCTCACTCTCTTTCTGCTCTTCCAGCTCATCCTCAGTTACTTTTCTGCGTGTTTGAGCCGCATGTGTGCTCGCAAATGCGATGGCACAAACATCTGGCTTGCCTGCGCAGGATGGGTGTGTGAGGGATGTGAAAACTTCAGCTGGACAACAAGAGCATGCAGCTGGAGTCTGCGACTGTGTTTTTTCCTCTCCGCCTGGGTTATTTTCTCGTTCTAGTTCTTCTTCTTGACGTCTCTCTCGCTCACCCCTTCCCCGCGCCTTCCGTCTCCAGCCCTACTTTGTGTCTCATCCTGCTGATCTCACTGTTATCCCAGGTGGCTGGACGGTCAGGAAGAACTGATACCAGGGGAGAGGCCGGAGAGGGACTCTCACCGAATCCTGGAGAGAAATTTCACAGCCGGTGAATCATTCCAAGCGGAGACAACTGAAGGGAGTGTTGTTGGGGGAAGATATCTACCCACTGGGGCCAACCTCACCATGTCCCGGAGGAGGTCTACAGGTGATCTGGTGCCCAGGGACATCTCTGAGATCTTGGCCAAGGAGGCGAGGGCTCAGCGTGGACAGAAGAAGTCGGGAGGCTCCCTGGGACAAGCCTTCGGCTGGTTGAGGAAGAGCCGGAGGAAGAAGAACCTCGGCAACGGGGTGAGCCGAATCCCCACTGGGGTGGCGGATAATAAACCGGGACTTCACAACCACGACGCCGCCAAGGGTTAGTGTCCTCTCATGGCTTCTCTGTAAATGCTTCACCTCACTGCAGCTTCGGTGTCATGATGATGTTGTAAACCTGTGAGGATTTTGAAAGTTGGAAACACTTAAAAAATAAGAAAGTTCCCCACCGGCTAACAAACACAGGGCAAACTTCAACACGACCTCTTCCTGTCGTTGAAGTTACAGAGCAGATTTTCAGCATGAAGGTGAAAAAAACAAGTCCAAATCTTTTTTCTCATAGGGGTAAGATGGTTTGTTTTCATGTTTTGGCCTGAAAAAACTTGCTCATTGCCCTGTGATGGACTGGTTACCTGTCCATGGTGTACCTCGCCTCTTCACCTCTGACCTGTTAGCCGCTGGAGATGGGCACCAGCACCTCTCCCAGCCCCACTCGGGTTAAGATAACGAATGGATGGATGGATGGATGGATGGATGGATGGATGGATGGATGGATGGATGGATGGATGGATGGATGGATGGATGGATGGATGGATGGATGGATGGATGGATGGATGGATGGATGGATGGATGGATGGATGGATGATTAATATTATGATAACTTTGAATTCCACGAGTTCACTTTTTGGTTTTGTCTTTTTCTCTGTCAGTGAAAGTTTCACAATTCAAAAGATGCATTTCAGTGAAACTGTCTCTTTCCAGGTTGTTGTGGTTTTTGTAGCGGTCTAGTTCTGGGATGAGCCTCGTCGGCAGTGAAGTTTGGAAAGCGCTGATTTTAGTGTTGTTGCAAAGGTTTCGACAGGTGTGTTTCAGATTTTGTACAGGACGTAATCAAAATGTCAAAATGTTGGAGATAGCCTTTTACTTCAGCTCCCATGGGAAATTCAGAAGCTGATGCTAATGTTAGCATTGCTAGCAGCTAGCAGTCAGCCAGCATTCTCGCAATGCTGACAATTTGTTTCTCACGGAGACGTATCTGCCAGACCAATGAGTAACACAAGAACCGCTGGTTTTTTTTACTTCAAAATCAGACTTGAAACCCTCACATTCATCATTTATTTGACAGGCTAGCTAACACAATAACGAGACGGTCACCGTTACTGGCTGACAGGAAGTTCGTCTGTGGAGGTTTTCTCCGTTCGCTGAGGGTCTGTCGCAGCTCGCCATTGGTGTTCCCGTAGCGGTTCCTTTGTTCTTCTGTAGATCAGCTTTTTTTTTTTTTAGTTTAAGTCTTTCTTGTTTCTTTGGCAACTTTGTTTTGGATTTTCTTTTAATCGCAGCCTTCACGGTGACGATTCATATCTGAGGAGTGTGTTGATAAAAAAGTGAAGAGGGATTTATTCTTGGTCAAGACATCAGTCTACACATCTGTATTTTTGCCCAGTGACTCACTGATGCAACTCAGGGGTCTAATTCCTCTTTTTTCTGTTTACTGGTGCGTTTGCTTGGTCGGCAGCACAGAGATTACCCACACTCCCCATTTCCTGTTTTTGTTCCATCCCTGTAGTATTCCCTTTCTCTTTTGACGTTCTGTCTGTGTGTGTGTGTGTGTGTGTGTGTGTGTGTGTGTGTGTGTGTGTGTGTGTGTGTGTGTGTGTGTGTGTGTGTGTGTCATTGTCATAAATTCAGATTCACTCCAGGACTTTTATTGATTTGTCCAACCAAAAAGTCAATTCATTAGTTTGCTCAACATTCTGAATGGGTAACAGACAGCGTCTCTTTCAGAAGCCAAAGTTTAACTTGTAATAGTGCTAATAAATCCTTAGCAGAGGATGTGGTCAAAGGCTGATGTTGGAAATGTGTGGGAACCATGTTTTTTTGGCATTTTGTGTCAGGGATTTTTCCAGCGTAAGCCTGAAGAGAACAACGTCAGATAGGGAAGATTATATTTAGGACTTCCAGCTTCTTCCCTGAAGTAATTTTTAGATTTTGGTGAAGAAACATTGCATTAAAATGCTTGGTTCAACTCAATGAACCCCGGAATCCGTTCACTGCTTTTCCTGTTCAACTTGGCTGAGCTTGTGCACAGAAAACCGATCTGTATCGCTTCCTTCTTCTTTGTGGTTTTAGGCGACCTATCTACCCATACCGATTTTACTACCCCACGCTTGGCGAATCACAAAATAAGGCGATTAAACACGTTTTTCTGGTTTAGTTTAACTAGCCTGTGGTCTACAAATCTGCAGACCTGGAGGTCTTCAGAGGGGGGACTCTTGACTACAGTGAAAATGGCTCTGCACTGAAAGCATTTTGGCGAACGTCAAACTCTCTGACTCTGGTGTTTGTTTTTTTTTTGTTTGTTTGTAATAAAAGGATCTGTGCTGAAATAGTTTAATATTCGACTTGTAAATTCAAGAAATTGCTTCAATAGAACTTCACTGACAACGTAGCGTAGGCTGAGCAGTGTCATGCAGAGACACGCCATTCGGTACGAGAACAGATGAGGAACAAAGTTATTGACATCTACCTACTGGTCTGGTAAAAGTTACCGAATCATTTCCTAGAGTCGGGGACTCTAATGAATCCACAGTAAGAGCCAGAACATATAAATGGTGAAAGCTGTAGCAGTGGAGAACATTCCCGGGTCGCAATCCTTCCGAAGTTACTCCAAGAGCACTTCGGCGACCAAAAGTAACATTTACCCAAAGTATCCAAGCGAAACTTCTGAGGCCAAAACTCCCTCTCACCAAAAAGAACACAACGTGTTTCCCAAGACTTTTAGGGAGCAATTACATGGACTGATGAGACGGAGGGAGAACTTTTTTACAATTGCAGCTGGTGTAAATGGGATCAGACATTCGTTTCTCCCTGTACCTCAATGAAGCTAACTTGTTGGTCCTCCTGTCGACGCTGGACGCCTCGATCCGCATCTGCCTCAGTCGCGCCACTCTGCAGTCCGGCTTTGGCCATCAGTTAGACGTTGAAGATCCTGTCCAGTTTGTCCAGTCTGTTTTCACGTGCTGAATTCCTCCGAGCCTCGCGTCAGAGCGTAGCGGCGTGCGTGTGCGCGCGCACGGCAGCCAGGATGCCAGATTGGGCCCAGAGTTATGCGATGCAGGGGAGAGATTACAACGAATCACAAAGCCCTATTCAGCCTAAAGAGGACTCTTAGGGAAGCACTCTCTCAATGCTTTTTTAATTAGAGTAACTTCTCAGAGCAAACACACACACACACACACACACACAACAACAAGTCTCACAGACTCCACGTTTTCATCGAACTTGTTGCTTGCTTTTTTGTAATTTGCATCTGAAAGTGTTTTGTTCTGCACTTCACGTTAACAGCTACGGGCGTGAGCGCGGATGTCCCCGCGTGGACGGGGTGCAACCCTGTATCAGAAGCTGCATCTGTGTTTGTGTGTCAGCGGCGTATTGCCGGGGCTTAGGGCGGCGGCCGCATTCATTACATCACCGCTCCGAGCATAAGGCCTTGAACAGAAAGCGCTGCAACTACCTGCTATGTGACGCATGGCATGGCGCTGTCCAGACCGTGAGGTCATTTGCTCAGTCCCACGTGTGCGTCCATGTGCATTGTGTGTGTCACAGACCAAGGCCTTGTAAAACTGTGCTGGTAATGCATGCCATTCCTTTTCTTTGCATGCATGTGTGTGGCTGCCACATCACAAAACACGGTCGGGGTGTGTAGGTTTACAAACTGTAATGCAGATTACAGGGCCTGGCAGAGCAACCGAGCTGCCAACGTCTCATTACGCAGACAACATTGTATACAGCTTTTAGTTCTATTACAGGCCACAACTGAGGCAGGCTAAGGGCAGCGACCGAAGTGTGCCGGCGTATACAAGTTTAATGCAACCCCGCCATGATGTCCCTGTGCAACCATCATTCACCACACACACATACACACACACAGCGGCAAGCCAATGAGAGAGGTAATTTTACCTGGGTAAGCAGATACCGCCGACCCTCATCCATCACCGCAGACCTGAAGGTGCAGCTCTTAGGTAAATGTCTCCCAGGCAACGACATTGCAAGGAACGCCTTGCAATGCCGTTATACAGCAGGGCAACAGTAAAACTCGAGACATGGATCGTCCTGAAAGGCCAGCTGAACGCAAGACTGTGAAGTTTGTGTGTTGGATTGGAGTAAATCTAAAATACGCTCTCATTAGGGTGTGGCACGGCAAATGTCAAAACGTACTGAAATGGGGTTAGAGACATTTTGATGGTTATCTAATTCTAACAGTGGCCTGATGGTATAAAAAAAATAATAATAATTTTTGTTGAGTGTGCTTTCACAAATAACATACACGTTTCAAACTGATCAAATTAACTGTGGCAATGGCTTTTAAAGAAAGAGTCTGCATTAAATCATATCTCGAAGATATGATTGAAAGTTGGTCTTTATTCAGCTTTGGAGAATCTGTCCTAAAATTTGGCTATTTTGGTTCTTAAATGCGGTTCACATTTTGCCGAACGTTATACCAGTTCACTGTTGGTTACCACACTTTTATGTAAGTCTGGTACATACTTACATAAGCATGTACTTTTTACATGCCTTTTCAATTAAATTTGATTTAATGAAAGACATGCTGTCAGAAGTATTGATAAACTGTTTGCACTTTATATTCTTGGCAGCCATTTTGAAAAATAAGCTTGGAGACTTCGGACGTTCCGAGTCGGAATTCTCTCTTCATTTCATTTTGTATTTTTGACTCACAAGGTGTCAAATTTGTCAACAAAACATTGCAACTCGAGAACTACTTCCTTTCACACTTCAAAATAAGAGTCTCAGACCTACGGTTTCAAGGCCATCCAATTAAATAGCTCATACCTGCTTCGTCACACTAAGTCACCCTCATAACAGCGTACTTCATCTCTTTGGGATATTTTGACCACGTTTCTCTCCTACTTTTTGTTGGCCTCGCTTTTTAACTTGCTGCAGATCAGCCTGTTTCATGAAGCACATTTAAACAGATTTTTGTCCACTTGTACCAACAAGAAGACCAGATGCAAATCAAATAGACATCACAGGCAGTTGACCGAATTCCTCCAGCTTTTTCTTTATAAGGTCGGTGATAATGTTTTGTTTCATTGGACATGCAGGATGTTTGAAGTGGTGGAAAAGCAGCTGGATCGCATCAGCCTGAACTGAGGGAGTGGGTCTCTGTTTACACTGAGATACACAGTTAATTTCCCCTCAGGACAGTCCGAGTGCATGTGTGTGTGTGTGTGTGTGTGCGTGTGCGTGTGTGTGTGCGTGTGTGTCTCTTCTTATGTAACACGGATTAACAAATACACCTGTTGAACTCTGCTTATTCTTCCCCACTGAGTCTCTCTGTGTGGAAAGGACAGTCGACCCAATGGCAGAACAACCTGGGAGTTTAATCAGTAATCGTAAATCCTCTGACGATTCCTGCATGTTACAACTCAAAGAAGTGCTGCTTCATCTTCTGCTTCTCTGGGTCTCTTGTGCCTTCACAAACTCTGATGTTTATCTTATGCGGCTCGGGGCATCTTACGGGAATTATCACAATATCTACAATCTGCAGTAAATTTAGCAGCAGTGATTTATCTCGGTGCCTCCGTTTGGCCCCCTGCTGGGCCCGCGGTGGCAGTGCGTGTGTCTTTGAAGCGCACACCTTGGAGGGTGTGCATAAACGGCACGCTTGCAGAAGCTGTGGCTGGGTGGATAATTCTCTCTGCTGCTGGAGATTAGCCTTTTGGATTCCATCCCCTTTGAGGTTCACTGAAAACGCTCTGTGTCGAGATTAGACCCATGTTTCCGGCAACGCCGGCGCCAGTCGCCTGTTTGCGCCGCAGCATGTCGAGGGGATTAAGTGACACCTTATATTCACATCTTCATGTTCGAGCCCAGCTTAGGCAGTAAACCCGGACGCAACGCTGAGATTTGCACTGCTGCTTCGGAGGACTGGGAGTCAGGAGTACACCCCAAACGTACAGAAAAATGCAAAAACTTTCTTTGAAACTTTCTTTCCTGCGAGACACCAAAGGAAATGTGCAAGCTATTTTTCATCTATACAAAAACGTCCAGGAATCTGCATCAGGAGCAGTTTTATTAATTAATGTAACACAAAGGGAATTCTAACACCACTGTCAGCTTTTTATGTTTATTTGGTTTTAGAGGAAGGCAGGAATATTTTTGTAATCTGGAAAGAAATAAAATAGATAAATACATTATCTATTACATGACTAAAATACACTTCAAGTTGTGGTTGTTGCATGAAGAAAATGTAAAGTCTACATATTTCTTTTAATCTGTTAATGAATCAAAAACATTCCCCACTCTTTTTCTGGTTGAACAGCAACCTGAACTGCTATGGCGATGGCAGCGCTTTGCCACTAGATGGGAGTACTGAGCTGACTTGTTGCTTTTCAGAGCTCATCTGTAAAGACATGGATCAAGGTCAAATGTTGCAAAGGTAACGAGAATGACAGGCAGAAAAGATGATTGCTTTATCTTCCAGCAAGTCTTCCCACGCCGTTTACGTCGACCGCATTGGAAAGACGCAGAAACAGAAGCAGAGCATCGTTCACGGCTTTTCACGCTTCTGACGGTAACCCTGACAACCAGTTTCCCTGACAGCAACGTGTCTCTACACCAGAGTCCTTTAATGTGTGCACACGCACGCACACGCACTGTTGTTCACCTGCGAGTTTCTTGCACATGTCAAATGGTGACGTGTGTCACAGACTTCGATGGTTTCGCCATTGACATGGATCTGGGGCGTGTTACGCAGTGCGCTCTGTCTGAGACGGTTCTCTACCAGCACCAGTGTGCTGGGCGCGGTTCTGCTGGGGCCGCATTAAGAGGCCGCATGATAGCAGATCACTTTACAGGCCAACACCAAGCGCTGAGTAGCGGCCTGCACGGATACATCCCCCTCTCAGCAGTCATATTTCACCATCAGAAAAACTCTTCCTGCTTCTCGGATTAACGATCAATAGCAGAAAAAAACAAGGCACTGGAAATGTATCTTTGCCCTACGCCGACTGAACAAACTTTTAATGGTAATTAAGGATATGAAGTCGTTCTTTGTCATTTTTACTTAAATATTCTGATGTGTTTGGGAAGTGATTTGTCACAGTTGTATCATCTGGTTGTATTTATTTCTAAGTGAGTAACATTTACTGATCTTTTGATACAAATAAGTAAATTTAAGTTACAAAAAAGTGAAGTTGCTTAACTTTCTGGTGTAATGTACCTTTTGTGGAGAAATATATATTAATTTTCCTTTTTTATTATTAAGCACGTGGAGCAAAAAGTTACATTTATCTGATTTATTCAAGCCTATTTAGCTCTCTGCTAAGCATCATTTACAAGATGTAGATGATAAAAAATATAGAGAGATATATACTTGCATTCATGGTGTTTCAATTTACTTTAAAAATCTTCAGTGCAAACTGTGTGAGTTGTTTTTTTGTTTTGTTTTTTTGTAAGTGTGAATCTGACACGTCAGTTTTTCAGTCATCCGCCTGCGAATCAGCTCTTTACTTCGTCTCCTCTGGCTGTTCTCAGCACATCAGAGAGCTCTGGGAGGAAAACATGAACATGGCGTCCACTCTGATGAGCGCGCGGCTTCAGTTTCTCTCCCTGCCTCCTGCTCCCATTCGGCTGGAGGAAACCGGGAGACTTCCCGTGAGAAATCTCCCATGAGGTTATCGCCGACTTCCGTCCGGAACGGTGCGCGTGTCATCTTCGCCCTTCCTCGCGTCTCTCTCTCTCTCTCTCTCTCTCTCTCTCTCTCTCTCTCCAACGCAATTCTGGGTGAATGGTATCGATTCAGAAACTCCAGAATTAAGGTCATGGCGACTGAGTGGCACCAGCAGCTGCAAGCGTGTCAAAATATCCACGAAGTACAGGAACTGCTATATTTGTATCAGCGCCTCTTAACCACTGAGCCTTTTTGACAGTTAGCCTTTTTGGTGGGTTCAACTACATCTTGTTCATTGTATTGTCTGAATATCACAAACTCCAAATTAATTTAGAGGGTCAGTATTGTGTAAAATTGAAATCTACATCAAGTTTACAATATTATTGCCTTGATTTTTTCATGCGTGTTTGAGAAATCCTAAAGTCTCCTGCGGCAACCACTCAGCTGTGTGAAACACCTTGGTGCATCATGACTGCAGTTTCCAAGCTTTCGCCTCGCAGAGCAGCCCGCCCCTGAGACTCCCCCAATCAGCTCCTTCAGACTAGCTGGCAGCAATTAGCAACCACCTGGTGGAACTGCGTGTGTGCCGCAGCGCTGGTAAAACATTAACCAGTTAACAGAGCGGCAATGCTCTGTTATTGCCTTGCCACTTCCTGTATTGCAGTAACCACTTCCTGTATTGCAGTGGTTCCCAAAGGGGCACAGGGAGCAGTTTGGATGAAAAAAAAAAGCCACTGATGTGTTGGTGGGTCTTTTTAAAAAACAAAAGACAAAAAAAAAAAAAAACTCAGGCTCTAAAATTCCCCATCATCTTTTTTCGTGTAAACCATCTGCCTCTGTGTCTGTGTTTTCTCCGAGCGCAGCCGGAATGCTCTCATCTCAGAGCCAGCTTTGATCACTGGCTCTCTGGCCTACTTTTCCTCCACCAGAGTCTGCATGTGTACGTTCAGAAAAATCACAGCGCATTATCAAGCACGTCATGGCTGTTTACGGGTTTCACTTTTCCATCAGACAAGCAGGTTTGATGTGCCGCTCTCTTCGCACCCGTTCACCTTCTGTGTGTGTGAGAGAGAGAGAGAGAGAGAGAGAGAGACACAGACGGAGGAATCTGGGTTCCTCCAAGTTATGTGGACATGACCTGCCGGCTGCGCTCGGAACGTTTGGCAGCGCAAACAACCGATCGCCTCTCGCACCGGGACGGTGGGAGGAAGAGGAGCGTGTGAATTATTGAATGATCCGTACGACGGAGCGCAGCACGAGAGAGTGCTCAGATGTGTGAAGGCGCGGTTTGAGAGCGCAGAGAGGCTGAGGAGGAGTGGGAGTGGCACACACACACACACGCATACAACACACACACACACACATGCGTGCAACACACTTGTGCGTCTCAGCGTTGGATGTTGCCATTCCGTCAGCGGCTGGATGCACACGAGCAGCTGGGTGTCAGCTCAAAGACGCTCGACTGATTTGAATGCGTTGTGTGTGTGCGTGTGTGTGCGTGTGTTTTTCCTCTTCTTTCTTTTCTGGATCTGCATGTTTAGTAAGAGCTCTTGTAGGAATGGTGTCAGTAGGTCTGTAGCTCAAACAGTCAACAACCCGGTGTGTTTGGAAAGGTGGAATCGTCGGGAATGGTTTGAGCGGCGGGATTCAGGAATGCCTTGCCGACTTCCACTCGAGCCGGTGAACGCGGATGTGAAGTTACCAAGGAGTCAAGATGCTGTAGACGCACTTTAGGAACGGCCCCGGCATGGGGAACAACATCCAGAGGAAGAAGAAGAAGAAGAGCGCGCTGACCGAAGAGGGTTCTCCGCCGGTGACCCCGAGTCCCAAGCGGCAAAAAGCTGCGAGCTTTCGTCTGCCGGGACGTGTGGACAGACAGACTCCAGGTAGGAGGACAGCAGAAAGAAAGGAGGTGTTGTCATCTACAAAACAGCTTTTTTTTTTTTTTTAATAAAATGAAAGAGACGAGAGTGAAGTCATCTCATGTAGTTTGTTGTGTCTGTTGGTGTTTGTGTGGTCGTGCTGTCAGCTCTTTTTGGTGACTTTATTCCCATGCTGACTCCATCTTAGTCAGCTTCAAGCATCCCTGCTTATTGCACAGGCGTACAAAAGAATGTGTGTGTTAGCAAAAGTGGATTTTTTTTCCCTCCCCTCCTCTTTCCCTGTGTTTTGGTCCACTGGTTTGGACTTCTTGCTGACAAATAACCAGTCGAGCGTTTTGCATACCGAGTCCGACCACATCCTCTTCCTTCCTGGTGCTAACACAGTCTGCTGGACTCAATCTCAGTGCAAATAATGGAAATATTTTTTTTCCCCTGACTGTGCGGAATGCCGTACCTGCTATGGAAAACTGATCCTTGTCTCTGTTAATTGTTCCCGAAGCGCCAAAAAAGAACAAACACCACCTGACGAACTGGTTGGACACAATCGCACATTGACAGGCATGCAAAGATTATGAGATAATGCGCAGCGACGTGAATTGTTCTTGCACTCAGGTTCTGCTGACATAACCAGTTTCTCAGAAGTGGATTTCCATTTCTCGCTTCTCCGTTTTGAAGGTGGTGGACATTGTTTGTTTTATTTAGGGCTGTCCGGGGTTTGGCAGGTTTTTACTGCATCCTTCAAAAAGCACACCCAACGATATCGACGCGTCTCTTATAGAAATGCTGTTGTCCTGTCAGTATATGCTGCTTCGAAATCACAGTGTATTGTGGGATTTGGAGGATCGCCGTATTCCGTTGTCCTCGAGAAACTTTGGAGGTTATTTAATCGAGGTTTCACAGAACAAGAAGCAAATGTCCAACACGTTGTTCTAATTTCAGCTGACGTTTTGTCTTACATATCCTTACCGTGCAAAGTCTCCACCCAGCAGCAAGACTGTAAGACTGAAGAGCGTTCCACGGTTAAGATTACCAGCTGGACATACGTGAGGTCTACCGAATTCCCACTCTGCTAGCTGATAAAGTCTGAATTTTAACACCTTTAGAAAAGGCCAATGTGCAACAAGTTAGTGTGAATTTGTGCAAAATTTCCTCAACATTCACATTTGAAATGTACAAAACTTCCACCAGCACGACAGGAACCCAAATGACTATGGACATCACCATGCAAACACATTAACAGTGTCCCCCCCAAGAGAGGTTAATGTCTGTGGATATGTACGTTATTATCATAACTTCCTCTTTCACTTGCAGTTTACACAGAAACGTGTGGAGTGAATGCATACCCCTTGTTCCATCCTTATCCGTGATCAACCATTCAAGACACAAACACATTGTCACAGTTTCCCCAAACACAGAAAAGCATGGGGGTAAAAATGAACTTCCTACTTCTGACCTGAGGTTGGCAGCCGATTGGATACGTCAAGTTCCAGGAATAAGGCATAAGGAAGTGTAGCTTTCTCAATTGCGTCGGTAATGAAAACTGAAGGACTGAAGCCTCTGAACATGAATTAGTTGATGGCGTATCGTCTCTTTGTTGGATAGAAAGATTAACTCAAACATTCATTTCCTGGAATGTGTTATTGAGTTAGTTTCAACTCCTTTGCAACAATTCTAGAGAAGATTAGAGACTTTAGGACTACCCACCACTAATCCCAGTCATAACCCTCCCCCTTAACGCCAGGCCATTGCTCCAGATCTCCTATATCACATATGTCAAAGTTAAGGAACAAGGAACTTTGGGTTTGTTTTTTCTTTCTAAAGTCGCTTGCAGATTTAATGAGTTGCGGTGTTTGGGCTTAATAGAATCTGTCTGACGTCCAGTTAGTTTTAGTCCATCATTTCCCGGACGATCCGTCCTGCTTTGTCTTTGTTAATGTCAAGGTCATATTTAACCTCTGAATGACGTCAAGCTTTGCGTTGCGCTCCAGAAAACTGCAAACATCGAAACTAATATGAACAGCAATAAATGTGAAAACGGCTACGAATGAACAAGTCAGTAAAGTTGTGCAATTAAACGTCATTATAATTCTTAATATTAATATTAAGTGTCACTAATTTGTGCAGCCATCTGAGTTGTGGAGCCGCAGGAGGAGATCTGTGCGCTGTGACAACAAACACAGGGCCGTAACGCACAACCTGGAGGCTGGGGGCAGGATGGGGGCTTTAAAATTCTTCTTAGAGTTTTCCATGCACAAAAACATGCACAAATTACTAAAGTTTTTTTTTGTGCTGCTGTAACCATTAAATAATCTCTCCTCCAGTTCAGCCTTATAACTGGAGACACATTGTTGATGTTACCATTATAAAATAACTTGCAATTAAATATTGGCAAAGATCAATGTGATTTTCACAGGCGGCAGAGTGTTGTTGTTAGCAACTGCTGAAAGTACCTAAAACAATTACTTTTAATGTAACTTAGTTACTTTCAAAGTAACTAAGTCAAAGTCAAAGATGTCAAAGTCAAATACACCGAGGGCCAAAAAACCAAATTTGCTACAAGCCGAGGGCCGGACTGGTTCAACGTTTATTAAAATATATTGAAATGATTGAACCAAGACCTAACAGTGGATATTATTAAATGATTAAATGAATAAAGCAATATTTTGTTATGGCTCTGTCAGTAATTTCAAGGGAAAACATTTTCAACAGGCAAACAGCAAAAAATGTCACATGTTCCATAGCTGTTGCTTCCAGTCTTCAAGCAACTGAACTGACACCTTTTTGCAAATACACCATGCAGCTGTTTCAAATCAATTTCCCATCCACTCTGCACAAGGTCCCTCACATGTCCCTTATTTTCTCTTTGCAAAGATAAGACTTCCAACAAGCTGTCTAATAAAACGGTACTACTGCAATGCTGAATTATCACTGGATATCCTTGAAATACCATCCCTTCTCCGGCTTTTCACTCCCTCTCCACTCCTCTCTTCTTGCCTCGCTCAGTGACGCTATCTCCTTGACCTTCGATCGCTGCCTAACGGGCTTATCTACCAGCGTTTGAAAGGTGAGATATTTGGATGCGAGCGCACTAGGACTTGCGCTCCTTCAAAAGGAAGCTGTTGACAGAATTAGGGAGGGAGGATGGAAACAAGAGCAGAGATTACAACGGCGAGGGAAGACGAGAAGAGAATGCGTATAGTCTTATGTCTAATCCGGGAATAAAGCCGCCTGTTGACGTCCCCGCCATTTTAATTTCAGCTGCCTTGTTCGGAAGGGGTGGTATCCCACATTTCATTTTCCTTGCTGGGGGAAGCTCGCCTGAGCCGTTTGATATCTGCGAGCGTGGCTAAGACGCTCTCCGCTCCCTTCGTGGTCCTCCCTTTGAAGATCCCGTTCAATGTGTGTCACTGTCAAAGTCAGGGACTCCCACCAGAGCAGCTTAGGCAACACACAGTAAAATAAGGAGAGGATGACTTTTCATCTCTTCTGTCTTGTCCTCCCACCATTTTATCCTCCAACACTAATCGGCTGCGTTGATCTCATGCTCCTCATTTAACTCTGATGGACTTGGATCTACAGAAGCATCTCAAAGGTTTTACCTACTGACCACCATTGTTTTGTATGTTGCTGACATTTTGAGTAAAGTACAATTTAGTTTGGTATTCTGTCCTCAATGTCACATCAAGCGACTCCACTGGATGGCTTATACCAGATTTGTATTTTCTAACGGACGTCACACCAGGCGGCAGGGCCGTGCAGAGACCTTCGGAGGGGCAGGGGCTCAATGTTACCAAAGGGCACACAGTGGCAGCAGGCACGTCCAGAAATGTCAGAGCAACATTGAAATTCGGTGACGTATCGATGAACCGAGCAGATATTTCGGACTTACACACTTACATTCTCGCCTAAAAATGTTGTAATAAATAATGTTGTGTCATTTACATCAGGGGGAGCGCGACAGATGAAACATGCATGTTGTCAGTTAAAATACGGTACAACACGCATCTTCAGACTGACGTCTGGCCGCACGTTTCCTCTTTTTATCCTCCTCATAATAAATATAGGAGCCGGGTCTCTGATATTTATAAGGTTCTGTTAGGTCAGCGAAATGGACGGATTTCTTTTTACCAGAAGTTGAGTGGTCAGTGCACTGATGTTCACTATCTTCCCCAGCCGGGGACGTTTCGTCTTTCAGATGAGAGAAATCGTCTTCTAATCCCTTTTTCGTCGATGCAGATGTCGTCACACAATCCTTCTCTACTTCACTCATCTCTTTCAGAGTGTGGTCCTCTGAGATTTCCCCGGCCAGGGAGGCTTGTTTTCCGGTCGGAGGAGGATTAAAAAGGTAGTCATCGAAGACATCGTATTCGCAGTCGTCCCGATAGCTACTTGTTTCGAACTTGATGTAAGGCCTCTTGACACACAGAGAAAAAAATAAAAACTTTTTTTTTTTTTTGAAAACTAGGGGATGCCCCTTGTGCCTGCCAGGCTGTGTCGTGTGTCTTCATGTGTATCTTTAGGTAATGTAAGACATGTAACTCTTTATGTCATTCAGAAGGCACCAACAGGTGCTTATAACAATAATTTGATCATTTGACGCAGTGGCTGAAAGACGAAGGCGTAATGATGCAGCCAAATCCTCCGGCTACCTTTGCATTGCAAAATTGTTCAGCATAGGTCGTGGCTGAGTTGAGAGAGCACAGGTAGAGCAAGCCTATTGTCCGACAAGGCGTCGGTAGAGAATAATGAATCTGAAAGAACTTTTAAAGAAATGCCTCGAAATGTGTTAGAACATAACTTGTGCAGAAGTACCATATTTTAAGAAATATGTATTTCTGTTTGTATTTACATCTTATTCCAAAATGGTGACTGGAAAAATCTTTGATAACTTTCTTAATGAATGAAAAGCTATTGGTTGGAATTTCAGCAGCAACACTCTGCATAGTTGCTAACTATCTGTTTGTTTGTTTCCTCTGGTGTTTTAGGGATTTATCGTTAGTGATGAGCTCCAAGTGTTTGTGTTTGGAGGGCGTTCCTGCCATCACCCTAATCTTTAGCTCCCACCACAGATTTTGCATCGCATTCAAGTTGGGACTCCAGAATCTTAATATTACTTGCAAGAAGACAAAACCTGTTGAAAACCAAATACTTTTGGGCTTCCCTGTGTCTTCAGTGACAGAATAATCTTGTTGTAGGAAATGGAAGAAATTTGACAGGATTTTTTTACTTTTTTTAATCATTATTAAATGCTCAGGAGTTTAATGTACAGCCCTAGAGGATTGACTCTCTCTGTGCGGATCCACAGAGTTGCTGGTGTAAAAGCCATGAAGTTGAACGCTTGTTCATTCATTCCCTCGCATGGCCGGTTACAGCCTGTCCTAAATCAAAATTTCTAATTTGTCAATGAAAAATGATTCCCTGCGGTGTGCTGCGTCTTACTGCAGAATAATAAAGCTTCTCAGGGAATACGGTTTTGTAGGAGAGGTGCAATGTTTAGGTTTAGGACGTAGGTGTGAAAGTGGCATTCCTGTGTGTGGCTGGACTTAAGGTTTCCCAGCAGAACCTCTACACATCAGATAACCTTTGTTTTCAAAACTCTCAACTGAAATAGTTGTGGAGATGCATTGACACAGCTGTCAATTTATCACATGACGGGTTCTGCTGACATTTAGACCCTGAACTCATTTCTTAATCAGTGGGTTGTTTTTTTTCGTGCTTCAGTGGATGGAAATATTTAGTACCATGCTGAATATAACAATTGCAATAAAGTCACTACAGTTTCATTGTTCTTGTAAATTTGCTTATTTACCAGTTAAACTGTGCAGATTAATTGCAGTCATAACAAGGGGAAAATAAATCCTTGAAATTAACCTAGCATGTTAGCTAGGAATTAAACCCTCTGTAATTTACTTTTTTTTTATTTTTTTTTTTACATGAAATCTAGATTTTCATTTGTTATTTGGACCATGACAATCAGCAAAAAAAAAAAAGAAAAGAAAAGAAAAAGAGACTAAACTAAGACAATATGGAATAACATGCACCAGGTTTTCTAAGGTGGACTCCGAGTGCAACCAGCAGCATCAGCTAGCTTGACTTAGCTTGGAGACATGGCAGAAGTTTGCCTTTTGTGAAGGTGCAGACATTTAACATCTGTTCAATCAGTGTTGTTATAAATGACGAACATCAACTTAGAGCCGTCACAAATGTTTTGCTGTTAGCTGGGTACCTGTTAGCTTGGTTGCTGTTAGCTCGGTCACTGTTAGCTCAGTATCTGTTAGCTCGGTTGCTGTTAGCTGGGTACCTGTTAGCTTGGTCGCTATTAGCTGGGTACCTGTTAGCTCGGTTGCTGTTTGCTCGGTACCTGTTAGCTCGGTAACTGTTAGCCTTCACTGCTCTGGCTACAAAATCGCTGATGTGACATATTTACAGTAATCAGAGAAAAGAAAACTGAAACGACTTAGCTTCAAAAAGTCATTTAACAGGTAAAGAGAGCTTTTAAGTTTGCAAAAATCTTGTTGAATGGTTGAAGACGTGCATCTGCTCAGGAATATTTTCAACACGTAGTGTGGAAGAATCCGGAACAGCGGCGACAGCTCACGTCTATCTCTGGACTCCATGTTGCTGCTCGGATTGTAAACATGTTACAGTGAAGTCAGCTCACTCTTATGAATAGAAGAACCAAGCATTGCTGTGTAACAGGCCTCAGCCTCTGGCTTCCTGTATTACCATATAATTCAATTTGAATACCAATCCATACCAATACACAGTGCACACAGAAAAAGCTCCATGCAGTCAGTGGTCATCACTCTGGCTTTGAAGCTAAACAGGATTTGATGCAGTTTGGCTGATATTCACTTTATCATCTTCAGCTACATTAACTCCCTTTTGTTGCGTTACATTGTCGAGTGAGTGACTCAGCCGTGACTCTGTCCGGCTGATGTAAGAAAAGCACAATGTAAAGTACATGCAAATAACTTTTGGCTCCAAGTTTGTCCTGTTGGCTTGAGTGTATAAATGTGGAAGCCCTGAAAGACGCATAACGACAAATATTTTCTGTTACGGAAAATATGGACTCAAAGCTGGAGCAAAGGTTTTATAAATATGATAAAACATTTTGAGAGCTAACAATAAACGACTTACATAATTCTACATCAGACATGACAACTTAAGCTGATGTAGATGTCTTTGTATTTATTGGATAAAATGTAGCGTCACAAAACCTCCAATTAGTTTATATTTTTCATTGCAATCCTCTGTGAACAGACTCGGTGCCATGAAACCTTGGGCTCGAAAGATACTGTAAGGTTTTGACTCTTTTTAATCTGCGCCAAGTCGGGCTTGTTTGGAGGCTGAGTTACTCCTTTTCGCGGATCTGCAGCTGTGGGCGGACCGATTCTGTGGGAATCCCTCAGATTTGTTTGCAGAAGGGAGGCTTGCTCTGTGCGCCGAGCGTGTTGGGATTTCAGGGGGCGAGGAGCAAGAATTTGTTTCCAGCAGCGTTAATGAAGTCTCGCAGCTTGGCGCGCCTGCTGGCCAACACAGGAAAACTTGTTCCTCTGTCTCCCGCAGACACACGCGTATTGTCGCCGTCTCTGTCGCCACGCAATCTGAAAATATTGGGAGCAGACTCGATCTGTCCAGGTCTGATGATCTTGGCGTGATTCGGACGACGCACAACATGTCAGGCTCGTCACTTCCACCCCCACAGCAGACGGTTTTGGTGTGGAGTTTAAACCTGGCCTCTTCACTTCTCCTAAATAGACTCACATTTTTCTTTCTCACAGTTTTGATGTTTAGATTTCCTCTGGTTTGTCATAAAAAACAACAACGAAAAATTTGACTAAAAGAGAGATTTTTGCCAACAACCTCTTGGCTAAGTTGTTTATTTAATAGCTAAAAAATAGCAAAGAATTTACTTGATTGATTTTTTTTTCTCTATATAGGGAAAACTAGGTTCATTCAAGAATAAGATGCTGGAGATTTTGACATTTGGACTTTTTGAGTCATTATTGCAATTTAGAAAAAACATGAGGAGCTGCATCCATGAGCGCATTTTCCTAAACGTGAAATGAAAACTATTTCAGAGGATTTATCATAACAAGAGACTTTTTTTTTTTTTTTTTTTGGTTTTTCTATTGAGAGAAACAAGATTTGTGGATACGTTTATACGTATTTGGATACGATACAATTCGCAAAGCAATTGAACGTTGTTTTTTAGGTCAGTCGGACAGTTGGACAACCTCGGTTTCCCAGCTTTGAGCTCGCACCAAACTGAGAGCAGTGTGGGATTAGCAACAGTGTGTCTGAATTTAAAGGTCATCACTGGAAAATGTTGGACTTTCCCACGAAGAGCCTGAAGCCTTGAACACGAGGGCGCGTCGTTTAAAACGAAGGTTGTGGGTACTGTTTGCTTTCCTTAAAGAACAGAGATGAGCCACAGCAAAACTTTCAATTTGACCTTGGCGTTTACAGGCACATAAATAGGGATTTAGTAACTATTAGACAAAACTAGATCTGTGCTAACGTTTTGCTAATAGGCTCATTATTTAGCTGACTTTATGCTAATGCATGTTTCCACTGCCGGAGCTTTTTCCAGATACCAGTTGATTTATTTATTGATAGGATTACAGTTCTCTGACATCATTTGAAATAGCTTAGCAAAGCTCATACTTTGCAAAATTTCATTAATTTAAATGTAATACAATTTATAGAATTAAACGTTTGTTTGTGGTTGTCTGTGTCTGAAGTTTCAGTTGCTTGTTTATGAACAGTTTTGGTTAGGTTTTGCTAATAAGCTAACTGTTTGTTTTGAAAATGAGCTATTGTAGGTTTTGAAAAGATATATATATATATATATATATATATATATATCCATCCATCCATCCATCCATTTTCCGTCACCCTTCTCCCTAACGGGGTCGGGAGTTGCTGGTGCCTATCTCCAGCTGCATTCCGGGCGAGAGGCGGGGTAAACCCTGGACAGGTCGCCAGTCTGTCGCAGGGCAACACAGAGAGACAAACAGGACAAACAACCATGCACACACACACTCACACCTAGGGAGAATTTGGGAAGGCCAATTAACCTGACAGTCATGTTTTTGGACTGTGGGAGGAAGCCGGAGTACCCGGAGAGAACCCACGCATGCACAGGGAGAACATGCAAACTCCGTGCAGAAAGACCCCGGGCCGGGATTTGAACCCAGGACCTTCTTGCTGCAAGGCAACAGCGCTACCCACTGCGCCACTGTGCAGCCCATATATATATATATATATATATATATATATATATATATATATATATATATATATATATATATATATATATATATATATATATATATATATATATATATATATATATATATATATATATATATTCTTTTGTTACTGTGTTGACATGCTTCAGATGTCTGTTACTTTTAGGTAAAGTGCTCACTATTTCTATTTTCAAACTAGAATCTATTTCAGTTACTTTTTATTAAAAAGATAACTATTTTGTTCATTTAAAAAAGGATAAAAACTAAATATTTGCTCTTATGCTAACTATTTATTTTGGGTTTCCTTAATATGCTAAACATCTGCTTTCTGATACTATTCCAAATATGTATGTAGCTTTTTGATAACATGCTATCTTTATCTGTTAATTTCTGCTAACAAGCTATCTTTATCCATTTCTTTTTGCTAACATGCTATCCTTTTCTGTTACCTTTTGCTAACATGCTAACATTTTCTGGTACTTGTCGCTAGTATGCTAACATTTTCAGTTTTTCTTTGCTAATATGCTAACTTTCTGGTAGTTTTGCTACTATGCTAACTGCTTGTATCGGTTTTTACTAACCCAATGCCATTACAAGCGATGGATAAATAGTCCTTTTTTGAAGTATATTTAAAATGGCTTTGGCTTCTAGCCAAATCATAGGAGTAAGAACACTGAAGCATTTGAGGAGATTTTAGTTCCACATGAGGAATCAGACTTATTATTGGATAGGTTGTTACATCTCCAATAATCTGAGAAGTGTTGTATTCCATGATTTCTACCGAGAATTGAGGGGTTTTTTTTTTTTCAAAATTTGCATTGATTGGCTTCAGTCCCTGTGTCACCAGTGGACAATCTGCTGTCTGTCTTCTGTCAGGGTGTGGGTTTCTGGACAACATTACGTCACTAATATTCTCTAATTTTCCAGGGGGTCACCCTGCGGACTCCTGCACTCACTCCCATGCACCACTTAGCAACCAAACAGATTTATTATCTTGTTTTTGGATCTGTGGACGTCCGCCTCGAACACAGGCCGGACTGTGCCTCTGCTGTGACTCATCGTTGTGTTTGGCTGTGTTTGCAGAGCTTTCAGTTTTGCTCTCAAAAAGCTTTTTAGTTGAAATGACTAAAAGCGATAGGAGCGGCTCACATTTCCCTGGAAAATCCCCACAATTTTCTTACCCGCCAGAGGAAGAGACAGAAAATGACGAGGAGAGCCAGAGAGGAATAATATCAAATAAACAACAACAACAAAAAAAAGAGTGACACTATTTTTATGCGCAGCTGGAACTAAGTTTAGCTCCGCTGCTTTGCACCCTCACCGGGGGGAATCTGAGGTGCAATCAGTCACCTCTGTTTGGGATTCAGATTGATTCAGGTCAGGATGAAAGACTCCAAATTATTTACTTCTTCTCCTGAGAAGCAGCTCTGCGTGAAACAAAGCTCGCTAAATTTATTTATACTTAATTTAGGCCTGGTTCTCAGTGACGGCAATTCTTTTAATATTCGTAACAGCCAGAGATATCCAGACACCAGAGTGTAAGGATATGAATAGTTTAGCAAGGATCTATATCACTAATTGGCCATAGCTTCCAAAGTCATTCAACACAACGATGAACTGCTTTCTGGTATTTCAAGTTGGTTAAGAAATAAACTTAGAACCTCAGTAGAAATACTGGACCAAAGCTGTAACCTGCATTTCTGTCCCTCTTTAATTGGGCTTTTTCCTGTTGCCATGTTCATAAAACCTGTCTGAGAAATAGTTTTAGGTTTATGTTTTTTCCCCTCAGTCCTCTTTGTTCGATTAATTCGTCATTACGTTTCAGAGTAACCCAACTGTGACCAGTGGTCCACAGTCTCTTCCGGCTGCCTTATTTTATTCTGAAGCTGCCAGAACGAAGGAAGGCCGGGTTAAAATGTGACCAGCAATAAACACACGCACTCACATACACACACGCACGGGCGTTATTACTCCGTTCATGGCAGCAAACCCTTGATTTGTATTCAGTGGCTGTTGTGGAGCTGAGTTATGAGGTCTCTTACGCCGAGAAGTTTAATATTAACCGAAGGGAAGGAGAGCGCCTCTCATCTCCAGGTAGAACGCAGCGATGGAAACGCCGCCTCAAAACAACTCAGTTGTTAGATTGAGCCAATTCATCACTGAGCTAAAAGCCAAAGAGGAAGAATAAAACACACAAAACTTGCGCTAAGGGACCACAGGGAGGCAGAGGAGCGGAATCAAAACAAGGTGAGGAAGGTAAAGGAAGGTAAACCTGGAGGGTGGCGCATAAATCACAGCCTACACTGACTGTTGCTACGCGCAAACCACCTGAAGTTCTCATTTCCACTGGGTGGGGCGCAGACAGCTTAAGGAGGAAAGTAGTACTGACTAGAAACGAGGCTTGGACAGACGAGTCAGATTCTATGACTGTCAGGTTTCATATTTACTCAGTTTGAACTGACCACAGCAGATACAGAAAGTAGTTTTACGTATTTTTGAACGAAATCCAAACTCGCAGGTAGAGGTAGTATCCAATGATGGCGTCTAAAGAACAAGATATTTTAGCAGAAGATTTTTTATAAAGGCCTTAAAAATTATGTCACAGAAACTTTTATTTCTGGAATATAATCAGAGCTAAATTATTCAGTCTGTGTTGCACCAGACCGTACAGTGCATAAGCATTTTCTGGTTTGGTTTGGGTTCAAAGCTTTGAAACTGCTGATTTATGAATTTGAGTGCAATTGGATGTGATTCTTTCTGGTATAACATATAAGAAGAAAAGTGCTGTTTAAATTCAGGCAATTTTCCATTCAGAAAAAGCTAAAACAGCTGGTCAAAAACAAAAGAAAAGCCTACCTGTATGGTAGTTTTACGCCAGAGATGCACAACTGATGCTAAAATCAGTAAAGCAAGAAACTCTTCCAGTGTAAATCAGACCAATGAAACTGACACCAACTTCAACGTCATTGCAGTTCACCAGTCGTGGTACTCTTGACAGCAATGACAAATCCTTCGCATCTTGTCTTTCAGTGCGTTGTTGTGCTAGCCAGAATGCTAAAACTAAAAACTGGTGGCCTCTGTGAAACACAGGGCGTCCATGTTGGAATCCAACAAAGTCCAGATCCGATGAGAACCAAAACGGTGTCAATGTTTCCACTGACGCCACAGAACCTTCCAGCCTACCAACACGTTTGTTGACGATTTTTAAGCTAAAATCTCTTGGTCATTAGATTGCATCGCTCGCCTTAGACTGACCCGCGAACCTGATTGGACCTCCATGAAGAGAGCGCGCTCTGTTTCTCCACGATAAAGTTTCCTGACTGGAAACTTGATGCTCTTAATCACAAAGGCAGCGTTTGGTTGTTTGCGTAAACCCCACTGTAGTCCACTCTGTCTTTGTCTCAACAGCAGCAAACAGGAGGGTGAGTCGAGGACATGAACCAACACACCCCGTGTGGTCAAGGAATTACATTTTCCAGAGCTGTGTGTGTGTGTGTGTGTGTGCGCGTGTGTGTGTGCGCGTGCCAACGTCAGCCCTCTAGGAGTCATATTTCACATTTGGCAGCTCTCTGTTCATCATCAATACAAACTGGTCATGTGAATCCACAGCAAACAGCCTCATCAAATGTCCTGCTGCTTTTGCAGTCTCGTCCCGGCGGTTTGAGCTCGCTCCGAGCCGAGTTAGCACTCCGTGGAAGGAGAGGCGCGCCGCGGCTCGAGTTTTAACTGGTGCCGGAAACACGAGGTACCTTCTGCTCTGGCTGCGCCGGCAGACTCGTTTTCTAGAGTTTAATTAAAAAAATAAAATAAAAAAACTTCAGCTGTTAACCATTAATTATTAACGCTGTTGCTTCTACAGACTTGCCCTATTTATTGTTTGCTCAGTTGCCGTGCCAGCTGTTTCGATGCACTGCAGTTGGGGGCATCGCGACGACTTCTGCTCTCGATTGTTTGGTTCGGCCCAAAAGAACTCAGAGTCACTTATGTGACTTTCACATGGCGTTTCTTTGACATGAGAGCGAAACGAACCCTCCTGATGCCGTTCGCTGCAGGAAAAGGGCAACAACATGCTGAAGCAATCACTCCTTTTGATATGGGCTCCGCTTATTTAACACTTTACTTGAACCACATAATTGCGTTGGAAACTGGGCCGCCGCGCTGCGATAAAACTGTTAATTAAAAGTCATAAGAGTCGGTATTTTCAGAGTTCGGTCTGTGTAATGAGAGATTCAAAGACTTGGGCAAAAGTGCAAAGATCGCAATAATGGCTTGTTGTGGTCGAAAGGTTTTGACATATACTAGAGTGAGAGCAGTAAAAAATGATTGAAAATCTGCACTGAATTTGTCATTCGGGCCTCATGTGCTGTCAGGAAAGACGCCCAGGTTCTGGACCTTCTCGCTGTGACGCTCTCTACTGAACGCGGCTTAAAGCGACAGAAATACCTGGCTGGAATTTGCAACGCGAGATGGAAATCGATGAAAGCAGAAACCCGAGTCTGGTGCTCCTCGTTTTCTTTAAACGTTTCTGTAATTAAGCGTTCATGGGGTTTTAAACCCGGCTGGTGCATTTGAGGTGTTTGAGCCGTAATTGTCCTCCTAACTGCGCCATCGGCCAAGAAAGCCACTGATTTACAGCTTTTCCTTTTGTTCTTGCTTTACAGGAAAGATTGAAAATAACTTCCACACTTGGCTGATTTAACAGTGCTGGGAAGGTGTGAGCGTATTTTTACAGCTGGACTGCGATCTCCAGTAGACGCGGTCTCGGTGGCTCGTGCGAGGGAATGGTGGGTTTTGTGCAGTGAATCAAAGGCATGCATGCATGCGGCTCCCCTCTCTCTGCCCTCTTCCCCCAGGAGCAGATGGCGTCTCAGTTGGCCCTCTTATGAATATTGATACAAAGGGTCTTGGTAAACAACAGGGGAGTAGCCAGGGTAGGACCAGAAATCCTGCCCAAAAAAACAGACAGAGTGGGGAAGGGATTTTGTTTTTGGCAAAAAAGAAGAAGAAGAGAGAATCAAATCAGGTGTGACGGAGTGTGAGCGTAAGGAGGAGGAGGACTGGTGAAGCTGGTGACGGAGTTAATCCGCTGGAAAAGCTCTGAGGCTCAAGATCCACCTGGAGACCAAACCGACCCAAACCCCACCGGCTTCCGCTCGGCTCTGCCGGTCCATCGCCGGACCCGGGGCCCGGAGGGAAGCTTGGCATCCCCAACACTTCCCGGCGCCTGGGGTCTGGCGAACGGACCGAGATCCTGTCTTCCAGCTGGTGGCGGCCAGCTGCAGCCCCTCCAGCCTCCCACCGCCATGACTCTCATCCAATCAGAGAGCAAGTGGATCAAACGGGCGGCTCCTCCAGCGCAGAAACATTCCTGAGGATTAGCGTCTGACTCTGTACGGCAGAGGGCGTCTTCCCTTCGACAGCAGACCTTCAAGCCACTTCTCGATACTCGTTTTTATGTGTTGGCATTTACATGAGGCCTGATATTGTGATCTAGCCAGCCTGTTCAATTTGATGTATGGATGCTGTTCAGCATTTTGGCGAAGTTAATAACTGCTTTCTAAAGAAAGCTGACATTTTGAATCACTTCCTTGGAATAGGATTTAAACTCCTTGGACTTTTTCCACTTTGTCGCCATTAGAATCACGAACGTCGGTGTTTTGTGTCAGAATTTCTTGCGCATCAAGTATGTAGTGCATCACTGTGAAGTCGAAGGAAAACTAGAAGTTTTTCTTCTTTTTACACAGATAAAAAGTTGAAAAGTGTGGTACGGACGCGTCTTCAGTCCCTCTGACATTGAGTCAGAGGGACTGAAGTCTAGGATTATTTTGCAGCTAGCTCCATCAGATCTCTCACTAGCTTGCAGCATAATGCCGCCACTACCATGTTTTGCTGTGGCGACATGTGCTAGTCCTCTGCTACACATCGCACTTTACATACAGGTCAACAAGTTCAGTTTGGGACTCTTTTGACCTCTGGGGCCTTTAGAGAAATGCTGGGTTTGTCTCGTTTGTCGAGTTAAAAGTATAGAGAGAACATTTTCTCCGCATAAAAGAATGTGAAAAATGTAAGCAGGTACTCAACATTTTTTCTTTACGTCCACATTTCTGTTGTGAGAAATAGATTGAGGCAATATTTGAATTTCAAACGCCACATTTTGATAAACTGTAGGTGGGTTATCGTTATAATTAACAGAAATATGGGCAATAAAACATCCATCTGTGTGTCATAAATCCATTTAATGTGTTTCCCTCGGTGATAAAGTTTCTAAAATAAGTGTGCTTTTCAATAACGTTCTCCTTTAATGAATGCCTCCGAATGCTCAACTTTGTGTTGGTCTCTCCCGTAAAATCCGAACACGAGCCAGTAAAGTTTGCGGTTCTAATGCGGCCAGAAGAGTGAAAAAGTTCAAAGGGGTTGCGGCGCATTTGGCAAGGCGCTGCCTCTCCTGCAGTTTGTCTGGGAAAATTAGCAGGCGTTACAGAAGCTCATCCCCAGACGGCACCGTTACAGATGTGGAACCGAGAACGCGGCGGCTATTTATACCTCAAACTGGACCTCCTTCTGCGATACGGCTCCGCTCAGGGTTAGACAGCAGGAGGGAAGGATGTCAGACTGGCAGAAACTAGACGAGAGGAGAGAGGGACGGAGAAGAGGAGAAAACATAGGTAAGAGTTGCTCGTCTCTTCGCTGTGAGGACACGACCTCTGCCCGAAAAGGAAGCCCCTGGAGCCCCTTGCATAATGAGACGGAGTCAGACAGATGTACTCCGCTGAAGGCCTCCGTCAGGAACAAACAAGACTTCATGTCTCTTAATTATAGGAGTTATTGTGGGATAAATCTGGATCACGCAGCACTCTAAAAGTTAAGAAATAACACACAATATACACATTTTGCAGGGGGGTATATTTTTGTACTTCCAGGCTCTGAAATGTCTTCAGATGCGTGAAGCCGAGAGGTGGAGAGTGTTGGTGTACACACAACCCCTCACGTGTGTGTTAGATTGGGAAAAGTGGGGGCGGCTGAATCCCTAAAGCCAAAGTTTGACAGTCGTTTTAAGCAAGAGGGGCTGCAGAGGAACGGGGAAGGGGTGTCACTTGACAATAGAGAGGAGAGGAGAGAAGAGAGAGAGAGAGAGAGAGAGAGAGAGGCAAAGGGAGCCATGAGCGAGGGGAGGGGCGGAGGGTATCAGACCCAGAGGATAAGGCAGCTGGGACGGGCAGCTTTGGCTGGGAGCTGATCTCATTGTGCACTTGTCTCTCTCAAGACACTTTGCACGAGTCGCTACGGTAAACAGGAGCCAAGCTGCAGTCTGCATTCCTGTCTCATTCTCGTCATTTTCCAAAGGGGGCCAGAGCGTCTCCGCCTTGGAACCGAATCTGAATTTAAAAGAAAAAAAGAAAACTTCCTACACTCACTAGATTTACCGCCACATTTGGATTTTGCGCGTGCCATGGCGCTGGAGTAGGCAGGCATGGTGGTCTACTTGAGGAAGAGCATCCGCTCTCTGCTGTCGGTCTTCAAGAAGAAGGGTGAGTTCTGGGCCGGGCCGGGCCGGGCCGAGCCGGGCCGGACGGCAGGCGTTTCCAGGCTCGGGTCGGGTGACTTGTGGAGAGTTGGCCGGTGACCCGCCTTAACCCCGAGGCTGTGGGGGTCTTCTTTAATGAGATAAAGGAGCTTTACTGACTTTTTCATTGATCATCTTAATCAACCACAAAAAAAAAAAAGAAAGAAAGAAGAAATCCCTCAAGTCTGGCAGAAGGTTGATTTTATTCACCCTAAAGTGACCGCAGTTGTTGTGTTTTCTACTAATCTATACGACCGAGACCGAGATTTCCCAGACGGTTCGGATGGTTCTGGTGAATGCGAGAGTGGGCACACACACACACACACACACACACACACCCGCATGCAGAGCGAATGCACGCATCCACGGTGTTACCGAATCAGCTACGACTGAGAGGCAGTGTCGAAAGTGACAAAGGAGGGAAAGAGGACACCTCACGTCGAGCCTTGTTCAGCTCTGCTTTTAGCCACTCCGCTTCACTTAGCTTCCTCTCAATCTCGCAACTTGAGACGCAATTAAAAGCTCTTCGCTGCTGCATTTCTGTATGGAAACGGAGCCTCCAAACAGAGGACAACAATCCAACGCGCACACATGCTGACTTTGTGAAAAAGTCAATTAAAGGGCCGGGGGGGAAGACTGAACATGTGCACATATTTATGATAAAATTACCAGTAGAACACTGTGGCGTCGCTAACAATGCAACCTAAGCTGTTTAAGTTTATCCGTTACTTCAAAGCGTCTACAAACATATGATTAGTGATCCACAACGTCTTGAGTCACTCGAGTTTTGGTTCTCAGGATGGGAAAAACAAGAGAACATGGGAATCAGGAGCCTTCGCTGGCTTCTCCCCTAAACTTGACCATATTTGCAGGGAGCAGAAGCCAAAATGTGGGACAGTGGAGGATGTAAGAGAGAAAACAAATACTTGAAACACAGCAAAAAAAAAAAACATTTATCTCGTCTCTTTTTCTCTTTTTCCCAACAACCGTAGGATTTTTCAATCCAGTAAAACATTTCTTCTCTTGTAATAAAATGTTTTATTTGGTTTTTGTTCTTGCTTTTTTCACATGTAAAAGTTCTTGCCTGGTTAACTCATCTCTTTCGTGTTCGTGGTGGTTCTGTGTGTGAAACGGAACCGTTCGGTACTGATCCGTTTCGCTACAGCAGATGATTTTAAATGATTTTCTACACACTTTTCTTGGTCTACCTATAGAGAAATGTTATTTTATTTTGATTGTGGATTGTAATTCATTAATGTTGCACAGTAATCTAAATGAACAGCCCAGGGAGATTTTTTAAAAATATTTTTAGGACTGTATTCTCACTAATTTTGTTTACAGATTGCCAACAACCAAATGTCAATATCTGTTTTTTTTTTTTGTTTTTTTTTCTCTTCGGTGTTTTTGGCTTTATTAGAAAACTTCAAATCTAAACTCTCAGTATCTGTAAACAAACTCAACCCGCCTCTTGTTCCTGGTTTTGTCGCGATCGCTCCCATATTTAATAATAATGCAGAGGCGCATGCTGAGTTTATGCAGTTCAGTAATGGACTAAAGTGTGTGGCTACAAAATGGCACAAATATGTTCAATTACGTTCTTTATAGTCACTTTTGCTGCCATTCTGGGCTAATTCTGTAAATACTTGTGTGGACACCAACATGGGTTCCTCAAATATATGTTGACTTATTTATGCGTTTTGTTTCAACCAACCTGCTGAGGGACAAGTTTATAAAGATTATTCTTAGGTTAGAGTTGTTAATTAATGTGCAATGTCCCTCTTCTAAGTACATAAATCGGATCATTTTGAAACAGATAGAAAGTCAGGCTAATTCCTACATAATGTCCTGCACTCATTTGTACAAAATGTCAAATGAAGCCAGAGCGGGCCCAAAGCAGCCTCCTGCAAACCCAACAACCCAAAACGATGCTTGGATCCTCCTGCAAATCCAACTGCGTTTGGTCAAGTTGAGACGATCTGGGTTGGTACAGAAACTGGCCACATTCTCCATCGGGTCGACGAAGCCGAGCTTTGGTTTCGTCCGCGTCGTGTTTGCCGGTGCTGCGGGAAGAACTCGATCCTTTCCCCACACGCAGGAGGTCCCGCCGCGGCGGGTCGCGTAGCATCTTAACAGGCGGAGGGGCCAGATTATCTCGTCCCGCGGGGACTAGCGGCGGAGCATTAAAACGCAGCAGATTAGGCGGGTCGTGTCTGTTCAGCTAAAAGCCTCGGCCACGTTGGGACATCTGTCCTCCTGGCAGGTGGACCGCAGGATTCAGCGCCAGAAAGATAAAACGTGCGAGTCCACAGACACCTGCTGGTCACGTCTGTAGACTTGAAAGCAGCACCATAACCGTGGAAATGATTTTGTGTGATTTTGGCTGAAAGGTGACACAGAAGGGGTGGTGTATGCTCGGGGTGGGCAATGTGGACGTGAAGTTTTATCGCGATATTTTATGGCGTTATCGTGATAAAGATGACGATAAGAGCTATTCGCTTCCCTCTTTTTTTCCCCCTCAAGCAGCCGGCCCGAAGGCCAATGAAGACCAGAAGCGGCTGACGGTTCACTACACGGCCTCCCAGCACTACCAGGAGAATGTGTTCATTGAGGGCAGCAGGCCTCAGTACCTGGAAGACTTGCACACTGAAGCTCAGGAGAGCCTCAAGATACTACAGCAGGAAGGTGAGACACTCGAAAGCATCGTTGATCAAACTGCAGATGTGAAAGATGTCATAGTATCGGCAGCTTTGAGACTCGCTTCTCTCGTTGATTTGTTTCCGCACAGAGGACAAGAACGGAGTGAACTTTGCGGACGATGAAAGCATCATCGTGAGTCGCCGAACGGCTTTGTAGATAATACAGCATCCACTTCCTGGAGATTATTAAAATTCCTTCTAACTTATAAATGTGCGTTTGTGTGTTTTTACCCCTCCAGTCTACAGATACCCTCTGCCCGGAGCTGGACGTCAGCTCCAAGGACAGAGGCGGCTCTCTGGGGTCGAGACCAAACGCTAACAGTGATGCCACAGCAACTTCTGCTGCGTTGAATCGGCCTGGGATTACTCACCAAGGTAAACAGTGTGTGTGTGTGTGTGTGTGTGTGTGTGTGTGTGTGTGTGTGTGTGTGTGTGTGTGTGTGTGTGTGTGTGTGTGTGTTTATTGGTGCTTCGCGAAGGAAGCATCAATATTTTCTGCATCTTAAAGTTACAGGAGCTAATTATGTCAGCAGAAGAGCGAGTCTTGAGTTTATTCCTGAGGTCACTGCTTTAAGAAGAGTCACAGCCGGGTGCTTGCTGAAAACGCATGACTCATTCCTCGCTGCTCGGTGCCTCTGCAGTTACGGCTTGAAGAACTTGACACTCATATGCAGAGATGAGGAGGGTTTTTTTGGGGGTTTTTTTTTTTGGAGGTTACTCTTAGAAGTTGTAAGCATGAGACGGCTCTGTGGCGTTCTCCGCATATCACAGCTGGAAGGCTGAGTGTGCCTGTCAGTACCACTGAGAGGAAGAGAGTCAGAGGCTGGATGTGCCCACGCAGTGAGAGCGATTGCTATTCTGATCATATATGATACTGATTGTTCAGATCAAAGGTTTTTTTTCTTTAAAAAACCTCATGGAAAGAATGTGCTCAATGTGCCTTGTTGAGTTTTTAGAGAAAAAACAACAATTTGGTCGTCTGTGGAAAATATGAAATTGTCAGAGAGAGTGGCTCATGACTGTTTAAGTATTTATATTGTGAAACTTTCTATCATTTTGATACCAGCTTTATCATCCATGTAGGAAAAACAGCAAACACCAAGAGGTTTGCTGAAAATGAAACAAACACTGGACGCCACTGACATACAGCAGTTCTTTCTGCAGCATTCACAGTTTGATCAGTATTTTTTTCATCGTATTCAACCGAATTCCACCCGGACATCTGTGTGGCAGCTCAGACGGCCTTTATGAGCATTTTGAAAACCTAAATGCTTGTATGATTTTCCAAGTTTGGGGTCGTTTGTTTTTTCATTCAGTTTTAGTACCTCTATGTTTATGATTGTATTATTTAGTGTCATCTGGTTAGGAATGTTATTTAGTGAGAATTGTGGCCTGAAGAATAAATTGCTTTAACAATTATCAGTTATTTAGCACTAATTAAAAAGCGCTGCGTTAGCATGCTAAACCATAGATGGTAAACTTGTGCGTGCGCAAACACAGATTGGCTCAAATTATTGTCTTGTGGAAGGTTAAGTGGATTTGTGGTCCGTCTTGGTAAGTGAAATGCTTTCGTCTTTCCACCAGGCTCCACGTTCAAGCCTTTGAATCCTGTGAAAAGATTCGACAGAAGCAGAAAGAAGAACAGGAGGACCACCATCATGGGCATTCCCAACCAGGTTCAGAAAGAACTCGGTGCGTTTCCCATCCGTGTTCCTTACGAAACAGGAAGGCGCCGAGTGGGACCTCATGGGTAGCGTGCCATTGACAGTGGCTCTCGTTGTTTCCAGCTCTGAACAGAAGCTCCACCTTCCAGCCGCTCGTTTCGACTCAGCTCACTGATCATGAGAATCACTACGGCGACGGCCAGTCAGGTGTTGTCATCATTCCCACAGTGGACGGAGGGACTCCGTTAGCAAAAAACGAGGGAGCGAGGGTACACCTTTCAGAACTGGAGGTAAGAGGATCCAAAGATTGAGTTGTAAATTAAAACATCTGTTTCTGTTTCCTCCACCTTACCATGGTTTTCTATCAGGTCTTTAGGGATGAGCAGGTGGCGAGGAAGCAGCTTCAGGGAGGGCACCAAGACGAGCAGACCCATCTCTGTCCCGCAGTCAGACCAAAGTCCCTTGCATTTCCTGGCATGACAACTTCCTTTTCACTCTCTCCATCAATGTTGCACTTCCTCCAAGAGCCTCAGGTAACAATACCATCAGGGTTTGAGTTGAGGATTTACACACGTTTCATTTTCTAACAGCAGACACTGGAGTTCCTCGATGTAATTTGAGCCGTCATCTTTATCAGGATGTAAAGCGCTTTGCTTCTGCTTCCTTGTAGGGTCCGGTGATGTCCATCTCTCCTCAGGCCACTTACTTGTCTACGATCATCCCTAATGCTGTTTTACCGGCTTCAGTTGAGGTAATTGAGATTGACCGCAGCAGCAGTCGAACTCGAGGCAGCAGCGTCAGTCACGGCAACGGTGCTTGCGCTGCCAGCAAAAGCAGCCTGACATCCGAGGAGTCAGCAGTTAGTCCTCTGTTGTCAAGAAGATCAGACGGCGACGGCTCCCAAACAAATAGCTCTAACTATGACTCTGCACTAATGCCCCGGTCAGCCTCAGGTTCAAACTGGAGTGAGTCTCAATCTTCTAAGACTATTATTTCAGACTCCTCGGTTTCGTCGTCTAACAGAGGGGGGTTTAACGTACAGGAAAGTCAGACACAGGAGTCTAGCAACGGCCAAGACCTCACAAGTTTTTGTAGGCCGGTTAATGCAGTTAGCAGCCTGAACAAGACAGACGTCAACACAACAGAAGCAGAGTCTGGGCATGAAGCAACGCAGCCATTGACTGTCGGCGATCGAGCAAAGAACAAACGCAACGGCACGCATAGTCTTTCTGTTACCAAGACCAAACAGCCTCCGGCACCTCCACGAAGAACAAACTCTCTGCATGGCAAAAAGGTCAAAAGTGACACCATGATTGTGGTGGAGCTGGAAGATCCTCGAAACTCAGGAGAAGTACAAAGTTCATCCGAAAATACAGCAGCAGAGGATGAAGTGAAATTGGTTGCTACAAATGCCAATTTGAGCCCAGAACCTTCGTCAGACTCTACTGGGCCAAGCTCAACGAACTCTTCCTCCACGTTTCTAAGCCCTTTGCAGGGCTCCCCTAACCAGGCTGAAGAAGCGACAGCATCGCAGCAAGAACCCGACCCTTCCTCTCCGCAGAAAACAGCACCAGACGGAGGGAAATTTGAACGGACAATGTCTCCTTCCAGCGGCTACTCCAGCCAGAGTGGCACTCCAACACTTTCCCCGAAAGAAATCTCCCCAAATTCTCCAGACAAACCGAAAAAGAAGCCCGTCAAACCAGAGCGATCCACGTCCCGCGCCTCATCCTCAGCAGCTTCTCCCTCTTCCTCACTCACCTCCCTGTCATCGGGTACATCTGAGCCTGCGAACGCCGACGTTGCCACATGCGGCGCAGCTCCGCCGCCGCAGGATTCCTCGCCAACAGACGAAGTTACTCCGAGTAGCAGGCTCTCGTCTTTAAGAGCAGACGTACAAGAACTGTTTAACATCCCTTCTCCTCCTAAGGTCAAAGCCCCTCGTCCACCGCCTCCGGAGACATGGGCCCACAGCAGACGGACTGTGGAGCTCCTCTGTGGAGCTCCTAATGTCATCAAAACTCCACTGGAAGGAAAACGAATGGAAACTCAAAGAGAGCCCAGAGAAGACTGTGAAGTGACAGCCGAAAACCAGACCACTCAGGAGAACCCTGTTTGGGAAATGTCTGTACATACAGAAAGCCCCGTGGTAAAAGATCCTGAAGACGGCAAACGCGAAGTCAAGATTAGAGAACCTTCAGGTAAAGAACAAATGCATAAAAATGAGGAGGACACGGATTTTAACAGCAGAGTAGAGAGTAAGATCCATGTTGCAAAGAAGCCAGAAAGTCAAGAGACAACTCCAAAGAAACAGCCACCTCCTGTCATGAAGAAGCCAACAAAGATACTGATCAGAGATGAAGCCGGGCATCCAATAGAGACGCAAGAAAGGAAACTGAGCTTCACCGCTGCAAAAGAAGTTCACTTGTCTGTTGAGGACCATACAACGGCCTCCCAAAATGCTGCAGCAGTTGATAAGAGCAACCCGGGAAAGAGCGAAGTTCAGCCTATGCAGACGCTGACAGTAGAGCTCCCCAGAATGAGGAAGCTCTCGCCACCACCTACGCCGCCTCCAGCTTACCAGCCGACCCCTCCTCCGATCAGGAAACCCGCTGCTTCACCAGTGTCTCCAACGCCAGACGAGTCTGAGAAGGAACATGACGTGTCGCATGTTGCAGATTCCTGTTGGCCCCCTCCGCCTCCCCCATTAGAGGGGGAGCCTGTCTTTGACGGAGGAGACGAGGTGGACTTCCCTCCACCTCCTCCGCCGTCCGTAAGAGACGATGTAACCGAGGCGACGGATCTAACCCCAGTCGCTTCAGTTTCACCTTCAGCTGACAACAAGTCCTCTGACGTTGGACAGATTTCGAAAGCCGACACCGCTCTTGAGACTTCTTCCCAAGATACTTCATGCGCGACCGACATAGTTCCACCTTCGCCTCCTTCACCGCCTGCTGCCAGAGCAGAAAGCCCAGTGCCGGTCCGGGAAGCGTCTCCTTCCAGCGCTTATCTTAAGCGAAACTCTCTAAAACTTGAAGATGAGTCTCCCTCTACTCTTCCTGTAAGTCCTGAGCTTTCAGCTCCGACTTCAGTGCCGAAAGCACTTCCTCCTCCGCCAATGGAAAATGTAACCCCGGGAGTTAATTTCAGAAGGCAACCCAGTGGCACGTACAGAGAGGCCAGGAACAAGGAGCTACTTTCTCGCCACAAAAGTGCACCGATTCCTAAAGAGGACGCAAACATACCACTCGTAACCCCCTCGCTGCTGCAGATGGTTCGCCTGAGAACCGTCAGCATGACTGAAGATCAGGCGCAGCCTCCGTCTGAAGAGTCGGCACATGAGGCAACTCCAGCTCAGGAGAATTGCTCCGTCTCAAGCCAAGGAGCTCAAGACATTCCTCCAAAGCCCGTTCGGAAGTCTTTGTCAGTAAAATCTCCTCCTCAAACAGTAAAGTCGTCCGCTGTGACAATGGGTTCTCCTTCCCTGCGTCTGCAGGAGGCCATCCGAATTAAAACTGCAGCCATGTCTTCCAGAGACTGTCTTCCCCACAGACTGGGTGTGAAGTCCCCTACTTACAGCTCCATTGGTGAACAGGGGGGGCGTTCTCTAAAACCACTTGAAGGATGCGATATTCTTAAATCCCCAGCGTCGACAGCCAGCTTTATCTTCTCCAGAAGCACAAAAAAGGTGGTCATCGAGCCTGTAGCCGCCGCCTCCTCCTCAGAGGCTCAGGCAAGTCTGAAGCAAAGCTTAGCAACGGAGCTCAGGCAGGTCTCTGACCAATCAAAGGCTGGTGTTCTCGCAAACGGCAGAGTCAAGACTGACAGGATTCCTCCGCCGATAGCCAAGAAGCCAACTCCTGGAAGTGCAAGTCCCTTGCTGAGCTCCCACAGCTGTTCAGCAAAGACGGAGCTCAGAGTGGAGGGAAGCAAAGATCCTGGAGCTGCACAACCTGTGGCGCCGCCTACAACAAGTAAGTCGTTGTCTCTGGCACCTTTCAGAACATTCTTTGAATAGACAATCCACATCAGCTCTGTATGCCTGGCAATCAGTGGAGTGTTTCCAACGTGATAAGGTTGAAGTGAGTTTTACAAGCTTACGCCTCTGATTCATCTCAGGAGTTTGTCAAAGAGCCATAACCGCTCTGAGCCGTCTGGTGCACATCGCAACCGAGGCAAGATGAGACAAAATGCAAACACAGCAGCCGAGTTTTGGGATACAGACAGAGCTGAGTAATCAACAGACCCTTCAGGAATAATCCTAAATTAATCAGCCTTACGTTACGCATATCATTTACATTACAATCTCACGGAGTTGTACCACAGCCCTTTGGTTCTGTAATCCCAGAACCGCCTTTGCTCCAAAGCACGCCGCGCTTTGTGGCGTGACCGACCCAGTTGAACTGGGCGGCCCTGTGGTTTATTTCAGGGTGAAAAACTTAAAAGCGACTGCAGCGAAACTTACAAGCATTTGCATGTTGCTGCTGAGTCTGTAACCTCGTGGACACCTGAGTCAGTGCCTGCATTAGTCCTTGAATTACCAAAGCATCCTGATCATGAGAACGCACAATGCTAATCCCTGCCGCATCCTGATTTCGAGCAGCAAAAGCAGTTTTAAGCTGGCTTTAAAGAGGAGCGCCGCTGCGTGCTGGACGCGCCCGCAGGCCAGGAGCCTCACTAACAGGCTCCGTCGTGGTCTGTGCGCATGCAGTACAGATGCTGCTGACTCGCCTGCAGCTGTCTCCTAGTCAGGCACATGCTTTAATCAGCCATAACCTGGAGCTCATGATCATGTTTCAATAATTCAATAAGATTGGGATGGAATCTTCATTAGGTGTGTTCCGGTAACCGCATTATACTAATGGCGCATATCCTCCTCTCATCTCCTGCCCGCAGCTACAAGAGTGACGGCGGACACGATTGAAACGTTGTTTTGAAGGAGAGATCTGTGACCAGACTCGCAGGAGGAACTGGAACGAGACGGCGAGCAAGTGGAAGGACGACTCGCAACATTTATTGACAATAAACTCAAGTCTTGTTGTGTTTTGTGCAAAAGCCTTAGCCTGTAATGGCCTTCCTAGATATTTATGCAAAAAAAAAAAAAAGATAAGATCATGTTAAAACCCTTGACTTCTAAAGAAAGCTTTATTCTAAAGTATTTTTCTACATAATCTAATCTAAGGAGCCCTCAGGGTGGAGCGATGCACATAACATGAAATGTCTCAGTTTGGTTTGTGTAAGATCGCCTCCCAGAGGTTGAACGGGGTAGTGCATCCTCAGAAGAAAAGTTGGAGAAAGGGGTTTATTGTACATTTCAACCCCATGCTGCAGTACAAAGCAATGCGTAGTAACGATTCTCACTGGGACCGACATGGTCTCCATGGTTACGCTTGTACAGAAATTACTCAACTTAGTTCTAGGCCTGCTTTTCACTGTGTGTAAAAGTATTAAAGAGACAAAAGGGAAGACGATTAGTCCCGCGGGATGTTTTGTTGGTCGGACTAAATGACTTTTGTAAAGCTTGCAGAGGACAAAGTGTCAACACGCAACAAAAATCTTTAAATACAGCATCTGTCGCTCGAGTGTTTCCTCTGCAGCACACAGTGCAGAGCATTGAAGAAGCGCTAACGTCAAAGACGACCCGGCTAAATACAAAATGGGAGTTTTCAGAAAGGGAATCTTGAATAAAGCAGAAGCGATCCTCGCCAACTTGGCCCTGTGTGAAAAAGTAATTGGCCCCTGAACCAAATCAGTGTTGAGGCCCTCGGCAGCAACAAATGCGAGCCAGCAGCAGTGAGTGGAAAAGTTTTGGCCTACTTTTTAGTGCAAAATGGCTCTAATCTGTTACGATACTTTATGATTCGCCTGTTTAAGGTTAAAGGTCACGCCTCAGCTTCTCAATTGGGAGTCAAATCTTGGTCTCGCCACTCCAGACTTTCCTTTGGTTCCACAGAGATTCAGTAGAGGACAATCCTGTTTGTGTTGGATCCTTGTCCTCTTTATATTCTCCATCAGAATTTTCTGGGAGAGCAAATTTGCAGTTCCATCAAATATGGAACTACAATTCTGTAATTGGAGGTCAAGGAGGTTGTAGTTGGAGGTTTTTCCAGTCAGCATTGGGTTTTGGTCTTAAACTGTCCTATCAATGCATTTTTATGCCCGGTCGATCATTTCTGACTCTTGGAACAGTGAGCGTCACTGAAGCAAGCGACGCCTGCAGGGATTTAGATGCTCTGAGTTCCATTTTGACTTGTCAAAATAATGGTTCTCACTGTGGTTCACGATTAGTGATAAATTCTCAGAGATCTCTGTCGCCCTCTTTCTGACTGATGCCAGTAAATGTATTTCCACTGAGGCATGATTTCTTGCTTTTTAAGATCTTTTAGCATTTTTATTTTTTTTTCTTTGGTTGTCTTTGTTGATGTATTTCTGATTAGCTTAAACATGTAAGCATGACAAACAAAAATTTAAAACAAAAAGAATTTGGTAAAGGTGAAAATCCTTTTTATTTTTTTAACAGTTCTGCACAAAGCAGCAAAACAACTAGACTTTTTTTTTCCCGCTAGGAGCACTGGAAGTCGCCTTTTCCTACCAAATATTAAATAAAAACCACTTCTGAAGTAACAAATCTGGTGACTTGATACACTGGAGCTGGACCGGTATTTTTTATGAAAAGATTTTGTTCCTAAAACTTTGACTTAAGCTTTTAGAATGGAGAATTAAGCTCATCACTGTTTGCACAAAAACCCCTTCCCCAGTGGAATCACATGAAGTCAATTCTTGACTCTTTGTAAAGGGTGTTTAAAAAAATAAAAGAAAATCTCCTTTTTGGCGATTATAAAGAATCATGTACAGTTATTACTTCTATTAATAAAGTCTACTTGTGTCAAATGTGTCTTTCGTTCACTGTTTCAAAAACGAGTGTGGAAGTTAAATCGGAGGTTTTTTTCATCCAGTCAACTGGTGAGAAATTTTCACTTGCCAAAGATAGACGCAAAAAAAAAAAAGGCTAGTGGAGCCACACCCGGTCCTTGAGGACTGGTTTAATCCAGTCCTTAAACATATGGGTTATGTTTAACCCATATGAGACCTTTAATCAGCCACATTGAGACAGTCATTGCCAGCAGCTCTGATTCTGCCGGTGTTTTATTTCATTTCATGGATGATGCATTAATCAGGCAATCAGATGATCAGACATGGATTTCTGTGCATGACCTAAAAGTACAACCGTCTTCCATCTAGAGGCATATATGAATTTTACATACATGAGGTGTATAGAAAGTTTGAAAGCATCCCTTTAACCAGATTTGGCAGACTGACCTCTCTTAACACTTTTAACCCAGAAAAACACCAAAACGTTGAGTTCCCCTTCAGAAACCTGAGATATGATTACTTAGACCCAGAAAGGTCAAATATTTATGATTTGAGTACATGAAGTGCATAAGAGACAAACTTTGATTAGTTACAGTTAGTCATAGCAAATGACTTCATACTTTTTCCTCAGTCAAGATAAAACAGTTGGTCTATGTGGACAGAAATATCCCTTCACTCTTCCAAAACCATCCAGATGAAGCGTCATGATGTCGTCATGGAGATTTGCGGAGCAGCTTTGGCGATCGGCGGGAGTCCGTTTGAGTATTTAGCTGATGTTGCCTCCTTTTAGCGTCTTACACGTGATCTGTCCCAGTTTGGTCAGCAGCTTCCTGTCTTTCCACTGAGCCACACACTCGTCTGAGATCTTCAGGTCCGCCTGTAGGACGACACGCCACGTTAAGTCAGGGTGTTCTGGGAGGGGACGGTGTGTCCGAACGATGGAACCGGCAACGGGACTCGAACGTACCTGCAGTTTCTCCCACACCTTCTTCTTTGGGTTCAGTTTTTCGTCCGCTTTGCCCGACTCGTAGCCCTCCACGAAGACCCGTTCCCCTGGCGAAGAACCGTCTGGGGGGTCGAGAGGCTCCACCCTCCTGGGCTCACCTTCTCTGGAAACGGAGAAACCGGAGCGGGGTAAACAAAAACATGCTGAAATTACAGACGTGAGACCCTTCGTTTAAATGTTTATTACGAATCTGTGCGTTTCAAACTGATGAGAAATTCGTTATTTTCTGCTCAACACAAGCAGTTTATGTCAACTGTGAGAAAATCACGGCACATAATTCTCCTGGTGGCACTTGGTCCACAAAATGATGACAAAAATTTGGTTTTCGCAACAATAACTGAGTCCATTTTATGAGAATGGTATCTTCTGTTGAGTATTAATCCATGTGTGCATAACAGCAATACGATGCTTTGGTTCATTTTTGGGTGCAGAATTTAAAACGATCAAACAAAAACTCCTACTGTAACTAATCAAAACTAAACAATAACTAATAAAAACTCACTAAAAACAAACTAAAACAAACTGAGTCACAAAAGAAATAAAGAAAGAAAGAACTACAACCCAGACCTCCTTTAACCCTGGACATGGCGGCGTTTTCAGGCTTACATGGAGGCGCAGAGCAGCATGGCTTGGGACTCGATCCCTCGCATCTTCTGTGGCTTCAGGTTGCACAGCACCAACACGGCTCTGTCCTGCAGGTCCTCCTGGGAAACGTAGGCCACCAGCCCGCTCACCACAGTCCTGGGCTCCGGCTCCCCCACGTCGATCTTCTCCAGGTACAGCGAGTCGGCGTCCGGATGCTGCGGGTTTGATACAACGTCACGGCTGCTCGTTTCACGGCTGCTCGTTTCACGGCATGCGGCGGCGAGCCGAGTCACCAACCTTCTCCACGCTCACGATTTTCCCCACCCTGATGTCCAGTCTGGACGGCGCCAGCTCGTCGTCGTCCCCTCCGCCGCCTCCGCCCGTCTTGGCGCCTTTTCCTCCTGCTTCTGTCGATCAACCGGATAAAACAAGGCTTTAGCGTGAGCGTGAAGCGTCCGGGCTCCGCACGGTTAAAACGCTCACTTGTCTTGGACGGATCGGGATAAGCAGAGTTGGTGAGCTTGCGGAGCTCTGGAGACTGAAACTTCTTCCTGATTGGATCCAGGAGCTGGTTCAGGGCGACTTCCACCGAGGCCTTCAGGTCTCCGGGATGGATCATCTGAAAATGAGGAAAGCGTTGATCGAGGTTCGTTCCATTTATAGACATTATAGACTTCACTTTCAAGTGCAAACAACAATTTCCAAATTTAGACTTTAAAAAAAAAAAGGATTCCCAGCACGCAGCTTCCTAGCAGATGGGATCAGATAAATGTAGCTTTACCTCTCCTTCAAAGTCCTTCTCCACCTGTTCAAAGTCTGTGTAAACTTTGTCTCCGCCCCACTTTGGATCCCGCTTGATGGAGAACTCTGAAATGCGAATCGAGTCAGGCCGTGACGAAGACGTTCAAAACAACAATGGAAAAAAAAAAAAAACAACCTGAAATGAATCAGCTTTCTAACCTCCTTGCAGAGGGAAGAGGACGTATTTAACAAAAGAGAGAACGCCGTTGTTGTGGATGTTTCCCGGCTCGCAGAAAGCCTTCTTCAGCTTCTTCTTCACGTCTTCTTTGGAGTCCAGCAGGTCGATCTTTGACTCCTAGGCGAACGCGTTGGACGTTAGCGTAAAGGCTGGCAGGGAGTGTCTCAACAGAGTGTTTGACTAGACCCTTACTTCCTCTGAGGAGCTCATTTTAGCCCCCGTCAGTCCTGGAACCATCGGGTTCATCAGATGTGATCGTTTTGCGTAACCAAGCGAGGGAAGGTACTGGGAACAAAGGAACAAAAATTGGAGCTTATTGGGACACATTCTAACACCTTGTATGAATTCGCTCCGTCCCAGTTGAGCGGAGTTTTACCTTCTCAGCCAGAGTGAAGATCTTCCTCTGGTCAACTCCTCCGAACTGAGCGTCCACCTTCAGGTACTCCTCGTCTAAAGCCTTAGAAAATTGCCAACAGTTTAACTAAATACTCAAAGACACTAATCCTCAGATATTGGTACCGATACCAATATCTGAGATTTGGTATCGGCCGATACCGATATCTGATGCAGAAAAGACAGTGCTCAATTTACTTCTTGTTTTTTTTACTTTTTTAAACACCAACACAAATGTCCTGATATACAAATGTATTTGATATCTCTGCACCACTACAACAAACTGAAATACACCTATAGCAATCAACCCTCACACCACTTCTTATCTGGACCGTGATACTCGCGGTTTGTTATTACCTGCAGTCCAGGGTAGAGAAGCCCACTCAGCAGAGGATGCTCCACCTGCTTCACCACTTCAGCTCCAGCCTTCTTGGCGTCGTGCTCGGTCACCATGGAGGACAGGCGGTACACGTCCAGGGTGTACTCTCTATTCGACGTCACAGGACAGAAACAAAGTTCAGCTACGAGGCCGAGCGCTAGTTTGGGCAGGGGGGGGTTCTGTTACTGCTGGCTCAAACTGACCGGCTCAGCTGGAAATCGGTGCCTTTGATGAAGCGCAGCTTCTCCAGAGGGACGCCGATGCTCTCCAGCATGGCCTTGATCACCTGCTCGTAGTACTTCACCCGGAGCTCCAGCAGCTCCCAGGGAGCCTTCATGTTGTCAAGGTAAGCGTGCAAGTCTGCGAACAGGATCGTGACCTGAGGATCGGGAGAGACGGCAAACACGAATAATGGAAATTATATTGAGGTCATGTGACTAATGGCTTACTGAGCCGGGCTCAACTGGGATCACAATGGCAAAAACAGGCAGGTGTTACAACTGTCGGACAAATTTGGTACTTTTGAAGATAATGTGAGATAAAGAGACTCAAGTTAATCCAGAAAAAAAAAAAAAACGCATCTTTTGCCTCGCTTTATTTATCAGGAGATGTTGTGGGGAAAAAAAAAACACAGCCAAGTTGTTGATGGTGTAAATAAAATTCTTAATTTCACTTTCAGTTAGTTTCACTGTTGAATAGGCCTGTGACAAATAAAGGAGAGCTCAATAATTTCCATTTAATTTTAGCGTTTTTCTCTTTTCCTACCAAAAACTGGATGATAAAAGTCTTCAGTCCGGTGCTTTGGTTTTTTTGAAGGCCAATTTCTTCAAAATTCATTTCATTTGTTCATTTATCTGGGGTATGACAACCTCTTTCAGTTTCAGTGTTAAATGTCCTCTAGCTTTCAAGGTGATCGTGGAGAACGCGCTCTTGCATCATCACTGCGATATTGCTTGAAAACGTGTATCGAGATAACTTCTGGGACGATTCATCGCGAAGCATTCGTCGTTATCGCGACAGGGCCCGACGTAAACACAAAAGAACGCTGAAGTTCATGTTAAAGTAGTTTGTTTATTTGTTTGTTTGTTTGTCCCCCACCTCGCAGCCGGCCCTCAGGAAATCTGCTATCTTCGACATGGGGACAAAGTAAGCCACGTGCGGCTTGCCGGTGGTCGCCGTGCCCCAGTACACCTTCAGCTCCCTCTCCTTAAGAACCTGCTTCAGCTTCTCCTCGCCGAGCACCTCCTGCAACGACAGCCAAGCACAGGCGTCACCGACACCGAAAGAAGCGCTTCCCGTCCGGAGCGACGCGGGTTGCTGCTCACCTGCAGGTTCCTGGTGATGAGGTTGAACTTCTCCTCCGGACTGAGCTGACCTGCCATGTCGCCGGGGCCTTGGGACTGTCGGTTCATACGGCCAGTTAGCTTTGTTAGCTTAAATGAGCAAGCTCCACTGACGCATTCAATACAAGTCGGTCAAATGGGGAATGAGTGAATTGGGAGAGCTAAGCGCTTCATCTGGTTAGCAACAGAAACCATGTGCAGCTAACGAAAAATGCTATCTGAAAATGCTATCTATTAAGCTAACGTTAGCTTTACATGCTATACATCCGTGTGAATTTGCTTTTGAGGTAAAACCCCGAAAGCCGGCTGCTCACCTGTGAACCGGTGCTCTGAAAACGGGTCTCGGAGAGGAGAAACAGCCGCTGAGTGGACCAGTGGGCAGGTTGCGTCAGCGGCAGCCTGGGCTCTGTGATCCACTCCAGGCGGAAGCAATCGAGCGCAGATAGCAGAGAATCCAAATCCGAATGACTTTATTGGCCAAGATTAAATGTTAAAAACAGACATTTCCAAGCGCTCACTACGTACATACTGAAAATATAAATATATAAACTTTAGGTTACATAAAATTAGCATAAAGAAACGATATGTGGATATTTTTTCACCAAATTTTCTCGTTTGTTTCATACATTAAAACGTGTTGATGTGACAGTGCAAAAAAAAATGTTTACAAAAAACTGCTTCTGTGGCTTCTGAATTTTTTTTTCCTTTTGCAAACATGATGGTAAAAATGTAAACTGTGATCAGAATGTGTGGGGTCTGCATTTTTTTTTTTGCTGGCCTGAATAAATATTTAACAACAGCAACAACAACAACAAAAACTACTGTCCTGTCTTGTACCTGAAAATTATTACTTATTATTCAGAACCCCCGTCCTCTGGCGGATCAATCTCAACCCAACTGCCTGCAACTCAAGACTTAAAAAGTGAGAAAAACCAACTTAAAAATCATAATGAATCAATTACAGAAAAAAAAACAATTAAATAAAAAACTCATATTTTTGTTGGCTTAGAAAAATCCTTTATACTCTTTAGAGATGGCACCTTAAAGTCCAGAACATTCACTTCCAGATCTTGGAACGTATGCTGCTTTTGAAACCAAGGGGAGAAAATATTAATTTTAGGGAAATAAACGCATCTTTTAGCTGCACATTACATTTCTGCACATATTACAGAGGCAGAAATAAAAAAAAAAAGGATCATTAAACACACTTTTGAATAAAAATTACAACGATGAAAACCTATAATGGCAACTAACAAAACATAAACATGACATACAGAGTGTAGTACTAACTATGTTATAAAAGTATAAAAGTATGTTATAAAGTCTAAAACAGAACAACCAGCTGTGGTAAGGACAGACTGGTAGATAGATGTCGATTAAAAAAGAAAAAAAAATATATTTCAGCCATTTTTTTTCTCCTTACCGTGCATACACTGCACAACATAAGGCGGGTAGAGGGCATCTAATCTATGATAACTAGAACGGACAAAAAAAACAAAACAACAGTCTTTAGAGATGAATCTGTCGGACCACCTTTTCTCCTTCAAGTGATCTTACGCCCTCTGACTGAAGGGAGCCCTGGCAGAGAGCCATAAACTGTAAACACTGTTCTGACAGCAAGCTGTGGTCCAATAGCTCACTCTAAAAAAATGTACAGCTCGTCTTCTGCTTGCAGTGAAAACTTTCTCAGTTCTGCTCCTCAGGCCCCTCCTGTCCTGTCCTGTCCTGCCCTGCATGCTTCAGGGTGTTTCCCTGCTGCCACACACCTGGGTTGAATCTATGGGTGGTTAACGGGCTTCTGCAGTACTTGACGCCTGCAGAAGAGGTAAAGCCACCATTTGGATCAGCTGTTGTAAAATAGAGGCACATCTAAAACATGCAGAGCAGGATGAGGGCTGAGGATTGGAATTGAGAAGAACTTCTTTCACTGAAGGTTTCAACATTCTGACCCAGAAATAACTTCCTTACGTTTTTCTATCTCGAAATAAAAAAAAATAAAAAAAAGTGACCAAAGGCTCTTTGTGAGTTCGAGTCGGACCTCCCGGAGCGGCTGTGCTGCTCGGTCAGAGGTCGGGCTCCAGTCGGGGAAGCACCGGGAGGATGAGGTTCCCGAACGAGGAGTCCTGGGTGATGAAGAAGCCGGAGGAGTGGACGTGCGCGTGCTGCAGGGCGGCCTTCTGCTGGGCGGCGATGTGCTGCTGCTCCGCGCTGTCCCTCGCCTCCTTCAGGCTGCTCCGGCCCGACAGCGGGATGTTGGCTCCGGGACAGTTCATGGACTGGCCCTGCAGCAGCCGCCGCTTCTCCTTGTCCAGCTCCGCCAGGATGGCCACTCGGGTTTTGTTCTGGAAGCCCTGTCCGGGAGGGTTGGCGGCCATTACGGCTCAACAGTAAACCGACGAATGGAGCCGAAGAGGGTAAAGTTCCCTTTAGGTGTCCTTATTCGGGGTTTATGTGTTTGGTGGGGTACCTTCCGCTCTGTGGGTTTAAATTTGTAAATACATTTTATAGCTTTTTGTTGGTTAATTACAAGAACGGAAGCGCTTCCGGTTCGAGAGCTGGTTTTCACAATAAAATAAACTGCATTGTGAATATTGTTGAAAAACAGCTTAAAACGGTCTATTTTTATTATCTGTGATTTATGTATTTAAGTAAATGCTTATGTATTTTGTGACATTACAAACAACATGCCACTGTGTAGTTTAAGGTTTGCTGTCAGATCAACGCAAAGTAGGACATAAGTAGATGGAAAGCGATACGGATTTTTCTATTTGCAATAAACTTCTAAAACGTGTAGCACACATTTGTGTTTATCCAAACTGTGCCAACCAAAATGGTACATTTTATTTTTATTTACTTTTTGCCAACGTTCTGAATGTTTTACACCGCGCCAACACTAGGTGGCAGTACGCGCCAGTTTAAAACACACCAAGTTCAACCCTTCGAATTTCAAGCTTTCATTTTAACGTGAACAGTTTGTTTTAATCGGATTTACTGCTGATGTTTTATGAATATTAATCCCAAATAAGTTTGATCAAAGATGTAACCTAATACAGTAAATTTTCAGTAATTTACTGCAATAGGTTTACAGTAAATTACTTTAACAAGAAGAGTTTGTCATTATCTTAAGGTAATTAAGTAAATACGTACACATTAGGCATTGACAAATATTTTTAAAAATTGTTAGAAAATCATATTACAGGTGCAATGTGAAGACATGTCATATGCAATGCTTGTGTTACATAGAGTGTATTTTGCATGAATTGGAAGAAAAAAAATAAAGTAATTTTCATTCCACTTAATCATGTTTTATTGTTTCCTTCCATCACAGTATTCTTTTTTTTTCTTAAATAACTACAGTACAGTGTACAGAAATCCATTCACTTGCAAACAAATATCAGGTCTATTTACATGTTTACGTACAATATTTACATATGAACAGGAGGCGGAGTCTCCCATGAGGGGACCAAAAGCCGACACGTTTTGTCAACAGCCTCAGTCATGAGACGCTATGCACCGACTAGAACCAAACATTTACAGGATGTACAATAACTACAACTTCAGTGAGCGACGATGGCACGTACAATATCGTTCGGAAGAGGTTAATGCATTAAAAAATAAAACAACAAAAGAAAAAAGTCACTACGGCAACTTGGTTGTCATGTCCAAGATGTAACAGTATGTATAACATATGACACTACATATACACATTTCCATATCGGTAGATATGAAGCATATCAGTCCTCTTAGGTTTTTGTTTTTTTTTTCCACTTTTGGAGAACTGAGGCGATCACAAAGTGTCCTGGTTGTTTCAATAAACAATATTTAAAGATTCAAGAAAAAACAAAAAAACAAACTCTGCTCTGTCTTCACACTCATTTTTCCAATCAAAACTGGATGCATTCCCTTTTTTTTATTATTAATACATACAGTGTTGTAGAAGAGGTACGAATAGTTTTAATAATAAAAAGCAAAGTCCACACACTCCTGTTGTAACGGCAGGAATTTATGATGTAAAGGTGAATCGTTTCAAAATCTTATCCCGCATATTTTCTGTCTCTTTTTTCCTTTTACTGCCGCTTTAACAGGAGCGTACAAACTTTTTATTTTGTTTTTTTTTTTTACTGCAAGATTGTAGTGTATGGCAACATCCACTGAAAGATGCAGGCGTCACATCAAAATAAAACTGAACGAAAAGCTCTGCAGCTTCCGTTGGCGCGACTGTACAGACCTTAAATAGGTTTTAAATACTGCAAAGAGGAGAACTGTGAGAATCACATTAATAAATATTTAAATTAATATTTAAACATATGTGCTAGCTGTCGTCAAGGTTTCGCTCCAGGTTTGAAGAAATTAAAGCGTTAAGAAATGACGCGGTCATCAGTAGCTGTCATAAATTAAAAAAACAACAAAAAAAAAAACAAAAAAACCAGTTGACTGGAGAAACTGTGCAGTTTTTCTTTTCTGTGCAAACTCGCTGCGTTCACGCGACGCGATCACTTGATCCGTTTTTGTAAACTACGTTGAGATATTCAGTGAGCGATTGGCACTCGTGGGTTTGTGCTTTTTTTTTTCAAAAAAAAAAAAAAAGTGTTTTCAAAATTTGTCTTTGAAATACGAGTGAAATTCAGGCAAAAAGCACAAAAAACAAGTATACAAAATGTCGGTTTCTTCCGATGTTTGTGGGTCTACTGTGACGTCATTTCCAGCGTTGTGCTAAAGATCGTTACTGCTCAGTGTCGTACGTACAAAAGCACCATTAATGCAAGTTTATCCCTCCCAAGCACCCACTTCTTTTTAAAAAAATTTTTTTGTGCAATTTCATTTAGAGACCAACCTTTAAAAGGAAAAGATTCTCACTTTGTACTCAATAGTAGCATGTCGTACAAAAAGGTAAGGCTCGGCGAGGCGTCGAAAGTCACACCAGGAAAACGTCGCGGATATAAAAAACAAAAATAATGGAGCGTGATGTTTTGGGGAAGGCCTCCGTCAGCGCGGCTCATACGGTTTTGTACTTGGATCCTCAGCAGCAGCAGCAGCACCGTTGGCCGGACGATGCGGTTTCTGTGCGATCCGACGGGCCCCTCGGGAGGGAGGGGGTGGGACTTGGGGAGATCCGGGTCCGGGTCAGTTGGTCCCGCCCAGTGCAAAATGCCAGCCGGCCAACAGATTGGTCCAGAAGTTGCTTCCAGAAGACGCGCTAGATCATTTCCGTCACCTCTGTGGAGTCCGACTCTGAATCCGCCTCGTCCCTGCAGCGGGAGGAAAATTGATTTTGTCCAAATGTGTTGCAATAATTACACAATGTAGCACCGGTGTGAAAATTTGGGCCGACATCAATATCTACCAATATTTTAATACCGTTTCGACACTTTATTGGTGTCGAGAACATGATTAAAAAAAAAAAAAAAAAAAAATCAGTTGCTGGTATTCATCAGACCGATACAGATAAAAAAAAAAAGACTAATATTAGCAGTCAACGATGTTAGAGTCGTCGTTTCCATGGCAACTATCCAAGACATCTTACCTCAGCTCTTGTAGGATCTTGCGGTTGCCCTGCCTCCTCTCCTCGGTGATGGGGTACGTGTAAAGGATTCCCAGGCCGATGAGGATGAGGGCGACGGGGGCGGCCGAAACCAGCAGCTTCAAGGTCAGGTCCACTTCCTTAGGCTGGGAGCAACCTCTGGTGACGTATCCAGCAAATCTAAAACCAGATAACAGAAATAAAACAAAACGGTTATGCAGCGGAAACAAACATTCGCAGCGAGTCAACTGAATCAGAGACGTGAAGAGCAGAAAGTTAGCCGTCAGTCATTGGAATTTGGGTGATCCGATTGGATTTGGACCGATTGGACTGATCTCCCCTGAAGGCCTGGCAGAGTCGCTGTGCTTTCAACAGGCCATCGTTTCCCCGCCCTCGATTTTCTGGATCTCTTTTTTTTTTAAGGAAGACTAATTGCCTGATTTCATTCCATTTTTACTGCCACAAATCAAGAAACGACAACGACTGAGGGAAGCAAAGGGATATTTTGCTCTTTTTTGGCATCCGGACAAATTCAGATGCGTCAAAATTGGAGGTGCACAGATGAATAAGCCCAGATTTCCTTCACTAAAAAAAAACCTAATGCGTAAAAATAGGTGCACAGCTGCTTGTAGTCTGTAATAATATTTATAAAATCTGGATGGGCTTCAATCCAAATCCTTTAAATCACACATTCATTTCACACACAAAAAACGTATGTTTCAGTGCAGCAAACTGTAAAAATCAACATGAACACCTGCATATCCTTAAGCAATTCAGACTAAGAGTTTCATTTTTAGACATTAGAATAAGAAATTCTGTGATTTCCAGTTTTCCACATTTAGAAATAATCTAATCACGTTCCATCATTTTTAGGACTGCGGAAGAACCATGATGTTTAAAAAGCATTTATGTCACGTTGTTTCTAGTTGGACTGTTTGGTTCAAGTTGGGGGAAAAAAAATGTCCCTAAAGTGACTCTGTATATTTTTGTTTGCATTTTGTAAATCCAAGCCTGTGCCTGGTCCAGAATAGTTTAGAATGTGCTGTTGTTTGGTGTGTGTGTGTGTGTGTGTGTGTGTGTGCGTGTGCGTGTGCGTGTGTGTGTGTGCGTGCGAGAGAGAGAGAGCTCTTACTCTAAACTCAGCGTGGAAACGCCCAGCGAGACGCCAGAGGCGAACTTGGTGAAGAAAACGTAGAAGGAGTAGAAGATGGCTTCGTGTCCCGTGGAGTCCGGATTCTGAACCTGGAAATCGTCGACGACGTCGGGCAGCATGGACCTGAGGAGGAGAACCAAAACCGGTTCGTAAAAGCTGCCCTTGAAGTGCCTGAATAAAATAAAAGATGTAAAATCCAGACGATTGATTAGGGTGGGAGTGGGCGGGGCTTACCAGGGCAGCAGGAAGGCTGCAGCCACCGCCACGCCGGAGGCAAAAGACACAATGTAGGTGACGATGAGGTTTTGCGGTACGCACACCACCAGGATCATGAAGGGAACGGCAGACTGTGAGGAAGAAGGGGGAAAAAAATGAATAATCACAGGATTATTCACAATTCCCAAATTTTACTAGCAACACCAGATCAGGAGAGGAAGCGCGGCTTTACCGAGGATCCGACGTAAGCTGCCGTTTTCTTCCCGAAGCGAGTCAGGAACCACTGCCAGAACGGGATGGCCAACGTAGCAGAGAGCTGCACAGGGAGAGAAAAAAAAAAAAAGAAAGAAAGAAAAAAAAACATAAATATATTTGCAAACAAGCGCTCAACATTCCAACTGAAGACTGTCAGTTGTGTCCCTGCAGCTCTTTTACCAGAAACGCCCAATATAATAAGGCTCCAACCAAAGCAAATATGAGAAGCTTTCTGACCCAGCTGGACACCTTCATGAGTGAGCAGGAAAAAAAATAAAAAAATAAAAGGTCACTGTGCAGCAGTAGTTTTCCACCACGTTTGTGGGCTTTTATCTGATCTTCCAGAGGAATCAAACACACTAATCAGGTTTTTATCATGCAAACACGCCGATTCAAGATCACAGTGGGATCTTCTGAAGAATCCAAAAAGCCCCCAATTAAAAATGCTAAATGATTTTATCGTAAAGCCTTCATTTTTGGGGTATTTTGAACAAGTATATCGCCATGAATCAAAATCCTCGCTGTCTTTAGCAAAGCTTAATGACAGACTGCCTTAGTCTGTTGAGAAAAAAAAAAACAGAAAACACTGCTGCAGTGGACATGGAAGTGTTCATCGGTATCGACTCCATTTGCTGGTGGGTCAAACTTGCAGACAGATAAACCGACTCCAAGGGCCACAAACGGCCCTCGGCCCTCAGGTTGGACACCTCTGCTATAGACAGTCCACTGTGAAGCTTTGAAAAATGAGTAACTTTGAATGTTGCAGTGAAGAATTGGCAGTAAGTTTGAGGGTTTTGGCCACGTCACAACCAGAACGATGTGAATATTTTGTCCAAGACATGAACGTCCTGACTCTGTAATCCCGTCGGATTAGCAAGACCTTTTCACTAAAATGACAGAAGGTAGGGATTAGGACTTCTTAGTGCTGATTATGGAAAATTTCATGTGGGGTTAGTTTTTCATTTTCTGTTTTTTTTGTTTTCAGAAAAATCGCTTCACTAAATGTAATGTACTTACATTAAAGTGGCTTTGTAATCCTTTCCATAAAGTAAAAGCTTAAAGTAATCTGTTCACCCTCGCTGACCTGGACTCGTTTGGCTTGTGATGTCGAAGAAAAAGGTCGAGATCCGCCGAGTCCATTCTCAGGTTTATATCAAACCGGGGGAACAAAGGCGAGAGAAGAATGTGGCTCCCTGACCGTCTGTGGGAACGGCGCGGCATTCAGAGGCGAAGGCGCTTTGAGTTACACAAAGGTCCAGCCAGGAGAAACCGTTTTATGTCCGACCACAGAGCCGGCCTTGTACTGGACACGATTTATGTCCTCGCCTCGGACAGGGAGAGCCTTTTGTTCCACTTGTTCGGCGAAAAACGGGACCCGCCGCGGGTTCCGCCCCGTCTGAAAACGCCACCTGTACGTGTAAAGGCGTGCGAGCGCTCACCATGATGACCAGCAGGATGTTGTGGAAGTCCTTCCTGAATCCCAACGTGGCGCTGCAGAAGAGAGCGAAGTTTCCCTCCAGGAGCTGAGGAGAAAAAAATAAAACAACAAACACTCGCTAAGTCACGTTTTTATAAAAACACACGTGTCTGTGAAAGCATGTAGCATAATGAATAAATCCAAACATGTAATACAATAATATGAAAAGTATCAAATAACAAAACATCCAATTCATTTGAGAACTTTTTCCTCCTTTAATTTGACTTTTAACCTGCAAAACAAAACTAACTTTTTAACAAGCGAAAATGAACAAATATGTCTTTTGCTGCTTCAGATCACCAATTCTGATTTTTTTTTTTTCTTTTAAAAGTCACTAAATATAGCAACATGATTGCTGAATTGGCAACAGTGATTGGAATATTTTGCCAATATCACAAAATTAGGAAACTCAGAGTCACATTTACCGTTTTAAAACTCGAAAAAGTACAACTAGAACCTCACATTGTGAAGCATGGTGTTGGCAGCATTATGCTTTGGGCTGTTGAGCACATTCCTAACATTTTTTCTCACACAAAGAGGAATCAAGTTGCAGCATGACAGCAACGTGACCCAAATTGATTCACACGTTGGGGCGTGGAGACGTTTATGCTCCCAAACATTCCTAACACTTCTGCAGCTGTGTTGGACAGAGTGTTTGACGTGACAAGGTTCTGAAATTATTTGTTGCCCCCTGGGTTTTTCACATGGATCGGTACGCACCATGAAAGCCAGCGAGGTGAAGAGGAAGCCCATGACCAGCTTGGCGTACGGCCCGTACCCCATCACCATCTTAATGCCTTGAAGGAAGGGCATCGGCTTCGATCTGATCCCAATAGCCTCTGAAAAACAGCAATTATCAGAACATTACTAATTAAATCCGATTCCTGCGTCAGAAATCACCCTCTCTCTGATTCTTTACACATTTTTTTCCCCCCACAACAAGCCGTCTCCGAAGCTCATCATTTACTGGACAAACCCGCCTCGCCAGGCTCACTACGCCTCACAAGGCTTTCAGTTTGAACCGCAGCTGGCCGAGCGCTTGTTCTCACACAGAGTCAGCCCACAGAGTCAGGCCACATCCGAGGCTTCCTACTGGCCAATCAGCTGAGCCGACTGCGTGAGAGCTGACTGACGGAGCGGGCGCTGACTGACGGAGCGGGCGCTGACTGACGGAGCGGGCGCTGACTGACGGAGCGGGCGCTGACTGACGGAGCGGGCGCTGACTGACGGAGCGGGCGCTGACTCACCGTGTTCCCTCACGCCGCAGAACAGGACGACGGCGCACAGGATGTACATGGAGCAGATGACGGCGGACGAGATCATGTACGCGTTCCTCTGCAACAAGAGAAGAAGAAATAAGAAAAATATTAATGGATATTCATCATTTGCAATACAAATTTCACTTTGACTTCTGTTGAAGTCAAAAGTCAAAAAAAAAAAACAGATGTAAAGAGTATTTGTCTACCGTGTGCTGCAGGGAATGGTCCGAGTTGTTGTGGCTCGGGGGAACCGAGGAGTTGGAGGACAGGCAGGGGGCGTGAGCGTTGCCCACGATCTGACCCTGGATGGCCGTGCCGAGGACGGTGCCCAGAACCTCCACCGTCATCCCTGATGGGACCAGCAGAACGCATTTTTTGTTGGTGTTGTTGTTTAAGAGGGAATTGAAACTTTTCCCGGGTTCTGAGGTTGGACTTACTGTACGCCGTAGCGGAGTCCCTCTCCTTCTGCTCGGAGGTGATGAACATGGTGAGGGCAGAGTATGGCACATGGAAGCACTGGGAGAAAACAAACAAAAAAAAACAAGATCAAATTGATGTTTATGACTGAAAAAAAGAAGACGTATACTTCAGCTTTCACTGAAACAAAATGTTGGACAAAATTTGAGGAGGCGGCTACAATATGAGCAGAGCAAAGTATTCGCTAGCTTGTCTAGTGTTGCCTTTTAACAACACGAATCACGTGTCGTTAAAACATGTCAGGGTTTCATAAGTTCAAATTTAAGACTTTTTAAAGTCCATTAGGAGCAGCTCAGTTTCCATTACAAAAACAACATCAAAAACTCACAATGTCGCAATTGCGGCGTCTCCATCACATAAGAAACGCAATTAAAGTCATACGTGAAAAAGTCTGTTGATGTGTTAAGTCTTTAAAAGAAAAACACGCCTTGGCATCTTCCTCCCACTACTTCCTGTTGTCTTCTTTGTATTTTCCACCAGTAGTAACATCTGGCTGTTGATCAAAGGTGCGAAAAAAAAGTGATGCAACCGAAAAACTACCTCGTCTTATAGCACAAAATGTTTTTAATTAAAAAAAGCTTTTATTTCCCCAAAACTCCCGTGTTTCCATTAAGGAAATGTATTTTTGAACTTCCAATTTGGGCAGTGATATAGTCATTGGAAATGCAGCCAGTGAAATTTCAGACCTGTGTTACAACAGAAAATTGCAGAAGAAATTGCATGCAGTATTTTGCAATATTCTCTAACCCCTGTAGAGACAAGACTTTTACACTCAACCATGAGACATAGAAAATGACTTAGTTAGCAAAGTTTTTGATAGCAGCTAGTTAGCGCTTGCCTCAACCACCTCGAGTTGTTTGGGCACGACTCAAACTTTTGCCTGACAGAAAAAAAAACACCAAAAAAACCCTGCTTCACAGCACATACAAGAATGACACATTTTAAGCCCAACTTACTTTTTAAAACTGAATTTTAGATGTTTTAAGGCTTTACCCATAGATACACTAAAGACTTTTTCAGGAAGTGCCGACACACAATCCCTCAAATGACGAGGGAAACGTTTCAGAAACGTCAGGAATGTACAGGTCATTGACGGAACATTTTCTGCTCCATTTGGAGAGAGAACAAGGCGAGTGTAGATTGCTCAATTCCTTCCTCTTTCCTTCTAAAGAGGAAAGACTCTTTAGAGACTCTTTAAAGACTCTCCGTGTTGAGTCACACCTGTCTTCTACGTCTGCTTTCTGGAATAGGATGCAGGCTGCTCATCCTGCTCGCTTAGAAACGCCCGAAGCCTCTCCAAGCTTTGACGTGAAGCACAATATGTTCCAAAGTCGAACTGAAACACCAACATGCCCTCCTAATACCCTGGCAGACACTTTAGTGGGGGTTTGTGTGTATATCTATTTGGGTCAGTGTCTGTAATTATGACTCTGTAAATAAAGAAAGATTCAAAACACAAAGTTTAGGACTCTGATCTGGGTTTGGTACTTACTGTCTGCAGAGTCTGGAAGATGCAGTAGAAGAAAATATACCAGATGACTTTGCCTTGTTCAAAGGGAGGGACGCACCATATGAGGAAATAAGATATCACGGCAAAAGGCATGGACAGCAAGATCCTGCAGACGGACGAAAAGAGAACATCAGAGACTGAAGACGAGATGAACAGACAAACCGTAAGAACAGGAAACTCAGATAAACGGTCTTGAATTTTACACACTAATTGAAAAGGAGCAGGCAGAAGAGCAAAGATCTTATGATTTCCTTTTTGTGCAGGTTTTTTTTTTTTTCAAGCTGGCTGCTATTCGTACTTTGAGCTCGTAGTTTAATCACTTCCATAGATCTGCCGCACATACCGATGTACAGAAACTTGTTGGTTATTCTGATGCATCTTTTTTTTTTTATTTCCTTCTCTTAAATTGCAACTCCACTCTCCGTCACTAAACATTTTTTGAAGAGTGTGGAAGTTGACAGTTTCTTACTGTGAGCTTAAGTGGTAGTTTTTTCACATCGCTGAATTTCAGTACATCTGATTTAAAAAATAAAATAAAATAAAAAAATGGATTTGTGCTAACAGCACATCACCATGATAGTAATGCACGGTGATGTCAGAGGCGCTAATCAAGGCCAAGCATTGATAAAAACACTACACACTCATTAATATTTTAAATATTGTTTTGCAATAAGTGCCGTTTCACACAGTGTGACGTCACCTCTGCTACTTATATAAACATTAAGAAACAAACGGGTCTACTATCAGAACTGGAAGAACCAGCAGAGATGGGACATCAGCTGGTTAGCTCTGACTGGTCGGTCTGTGATGGCGTGATCCTCGGGTTTGTCCTGATCTCAAGGTTACATTTGATTAAAAGAAGAAGAATGTGGAAGTTTCCTGAAGATTCCTGCAATCTTTTTCCAATCTCGTTTAAAGGAAAAAAAAAGTGGGCTGACTAACACGCTGACGCTTACACTCCATGGAAAGTAACAGGGAAGGAAATGAGCCCGTCATCCCCATCGTCTAAAGTATCTACAGGAATGCCAAGGCCAGATGTGAAGTCGTGTGCACGGCGAGATAATAGGTCATTACTGTACATAAACAAAAGCGACACGCCCCGATTCCTCCCGCTGAGTCGCTGGCGAGGATCCAGGCGAAACCCTGCCTCTCGTCATTTCTAATATAACTCTGAGGCACAGCGGAGGGGAAGAGGTGGGGTACGTTTATTTTGCTCTACTGCGCGTGTGATGTCATTAACTGGAGCCCGATGAGAAGAGACAGGCAAGTCACTGCGATTGTTTCATCAGAGATAAAGTCTCAGGAATGTAAATACATCTCACACAGAATCAAACATGATGTCTAGTTTTGGTTTTGTTTTGTCTTTTTTGTTGTTGTCCTCGGCAGAAAACATTACTGTATTAATGACACTGTGTTGCATCTTCCCAACAGCAATCTGATCATTTCAGGGTTTGTGCACTCAGTGACCCTGCAGTACGGAGCCGACAGCTTAGCCTATATTAGCGCTAACCTGACGCCGCGGCTGGAAGCATATTATTAACTTTGCTGATTGAGGGGAAACACCACTTTAACCGACAGATAACTCAACAAGTGACAGCTTTTGAAAAATAACCTGGGCACACAGAACTGCCTGGAGCTGTTTTAGTGCCATACTATTTGGTTAGGGTGTGTGACTGTATTGCAGCAATAATTGGCCAAACATTCTGATTCTCAAGCAGCAGGTCGTCGGTTTAATCCTCTAATGACTTTTCAGACCTGAGAAATGTTAAAAATGCTCATAAATGCCTCAGCGGTGAGGCAAAAAGCCACATATTTACCTTCCACAACATTTTCTTTATTTTAAAACTTGCTCACTTGTAACTGCTGCAACAGAGAGTCTCATTCTGAAATGTGAACTGCAGTAACCTTCTGGATTCCTCAACCAATCTTTAAAAAAAAAAAAAAATCCCACAGGCCTGTGTGATTGGCCCAGGCAGGTGGTGTGTTCTCAGATAGACCAATGAGAAGCCGTCTCCATCCCCCCCTTCCCTCCTCCCTGCAGCCTTCACAATGGAGAGCTTCGCCCGCTTCCTGCCGTGTCTCGCGTGCTTCGCTCATCTGTACAACGGAGCAGAGCTGGGGGATAATGTGACCCAACATGCCGACCATTCCTCCTCCGCCCACCTCCTCCCCCTCTCCTTCCTCCCAGTGACGAAACGACAAGCGGAGGAAACGCGTCTCTCCTCCTCACGTCAGCGTCCCGAGTGACCTACCTTCAGAACGTGCTTGACCGTTTATGGAGTTTGTTTTACTCCATAAAAAGCGAAGCGCGGTTCAGTTGAGATTTGAATCTTTCTTGAGTGAACTGATTTTTATCGTTCAAGTACGAAACCTGCACTCAATCTCTTTTTGCCATTATTGAATTAAAGCTCAAGCTCTTGTGTATTGAACACCTGAGGGAGAATAATGCATCTCCCTCAGGTGGGGACCACTGAGACGTTTCCCTTCCTATGAACCCGTTTGCCTTTTTTTTTTTTTCCATTCCCCTAACAATCACACTGCGATGTGCTGACAGGAAACTGATGAGCTCTGCTATATCAGACCCTTCGCTGATACACTAAACCCCCTTTCCCTCTGTGTGTCAAATATGGCTGCCCGACATGAGGGCCAAAGTTTGCAGGAGACACTTCTGGACTTTTACAACACACACACACACAAAAATCTACCAAATTTGAAACAGACTCGTGCCGTATGATTCCGTGTGAAACTATTTACATATTTCATATTTTAATCGCCAGAAAAAAACAAAACAAAACCATCTTGTTTCAAAGTTTGTAACAAGACAAAACGTGAGGAACAAAGGGTATCATTGGTGTCGTGACGCATTAATGTTGTCAGATAACGCTTTAGCGGAGGAGTGTGTCGGTAGAGAAACTTTGTGAAAAGTATGTTTTGTACTTTGTGGGAGAGAGCAAAAACAGGGCAAGTTCTGCGTCAGGTGGGAGCAGGGCCGTGCACAGATATCTTCATGGGAGGGTGGCAGGAGCTCAAATGGAAGAAAAAAGAAGTGCCTTATTGCTATGAAATTTCTAAGGCACAGCTTAAACATCATGTATTTCTACCAATATTCTGTCTGATCCAGATGTTTAATAAAGTTCACCTGAAAAAAATGTAATACTAAAAAAAAATTAAAATTTTCAAAAGGGCATTTTTTTTGTATCTAGAAGAAAAATGACAGGCAAGAAATGCAAAAATTACAAAAAATGTTGGGTAACATATAATATAGGCTTTTATGTATAGACACAATGTCCTGGGCTACAAATAATATATATATATAAATTTCAGTAGGGCACGTTTTTTTTTGTCAGGATGAAAAAGTGTAGGTAAAGTAGCCGTCTATTCCTGCATAGGAGTTTTATTTGGCAGAACCATGCAAAGGATCTTGCAGTTGGAAGAGAACGTTTCTGCAGAAGCTCGATTTGTTTAGGCTCAACACCCAACAGCTTGTTTGTTGTTCCAGTCAAATGTTAATCATTCCACTGGATAAATGGAAAGAGAAAATGGAGCAGGAGGAAAGAGAAGACAAATGTACAAAACGGTGTAAGGAGGAGGAGGCAAATTTGCCCCATAGTAACCCCTCTCCGAACGATGACTCAGGCACTTCAAGCCCCGCCCCCAAACAATGACACGTGTCCAGTCTGGCTGGAAATCTTCCATTCACTTCCTGGGCCCCCCACCTCTCCATTAAGCTGCTTCAGTACCATTTATCTGATAACAAGTGAAGTTATGTAACTGGGCCTCATCAGGAGGGGTTTTTATTTAGCAGAGCCCCAACTTCCACCGAGGTCTACCGAAAAGTCTCAGCAGGAGAAGTTTCATATAAAAAAAACAAACACAGAAAAAAAAACCAGGCGTACCAGGGCATCATCCGTCCGAAACGAGTCCATGGGCTCCGGGAGACCAGGAAGCCCACCGTGGGGTCCGTCACGGCGTCCCACGCTCGGCCCACAAACAGGATGATGGAGGCGTAGAAGGGATCCAGCTGCAAGGAAGAAACAGTCAGTGCTTTCACTGTAGATGTTTAACAGGTACTGTAAAGCTTCCTGGTAAGGTTCCTGGTAAGCTGCTCCCATAAAGTGGAACAGCAGCAGTAAAACGGTAAAAAAAAAAAAAAAAAAAATGCATTTATAAGGCATTTATAAATGCCTTATAAACTACATTTCGTTGCTTGTACAAGTGACAATGCAATGACAATAAAGTTGAATTCTATTCTAATTCTATTCTTATAAATGCGTTCATAAGGCGACAGTCATCAGTCGAAGGAGGCCCTTCGACTCCCGACTGTACGATCTGCGCCTCGCCGTGTCACCCACAGGGGGCCCCGTAATGAGCCGGCTTGGACGGCCAGCAAAGGCAGAACTCGGGCTCAACGGGGCTTTTATTGTGGCCCGAGACATCAGATTAGTGAAAGAGCCTATTAAACTAAGACCCTCCTCACTGGCCTGGCTTTGTTCCCCACCTCCACAATATTTATAGAACAAGCACCAACACATTAATCCTGTCAGATACAGTAGAGCCTAATCACAAAGCCAGTAATGTCAGAAAGTTGGAAACATTTCTGGCCAGTTACAATCCCCGTCGTGTTACACACAGACTTTCTTCTTGAAGAGCGCAACTGTGCAGTTTTAGGTCACTTACCTGAGCTACGTCGAGAAGGTAGAGCTGCAGGAAGAAGCCCAGAGCACATCCTGTGATCTGGTAGGGCGCACCGCCGATTGCATAGCAGATCTTGTTGCAGATCGACAACCTGGTCCTGTGCTCATGCTGAGGAGGGAAAAAACAAAAACAGGCCTGATTAACCCAGAAAAAATAATAATAATTAAGTATTTGAGTCTTTGTGTGCAGCAACAGGTTGGGAAGGGGCTCCAGCACTAGTAGTTTTAAATCAAGCAGAAAATTCAAGCTGTGAAAAATACAGAGGAACGATTCTGCTGCTTTGATTTTGATGAGAGTTTATGAATAACAACGTGAAGACGCTTTTAACAGAATTTTAATCAGTTTATCCATTTCTATACTAGTTTCGTCTTGCGTTCTTTTCTCCAGCGTTGTGGGTTTTTAGCCCCCTTTAATGGCATGTGAACGGAAAAGTTCATAAATGACAGAAGAAAAAGTAAGAATCTAATTTTTAATCAAAAGCTTGACAAGCTGCTAGTTGATTCAACTATGGGCCGAAAATGTCAGGAGCTCAGTTTTGACCAGCATTTGCACCGATAGCAATTTTTCATGAGAAAAATCAATCTTATCGCTTTCACTCGTAAAATTTTGGCCGATTGCCGATCTCCCAAAACTAAGGAAATCTGGGCCGATTCATCAAGCAGACGATTTATCGGTGCACCCCTCGCAAATTGAGAATTGGTCCATTCTGATCCGTCAACCGACAGCCGCATCTTACATAAATGTAGACATCAAGTCAATGAAGGTTCATTTATCAGGTCAATGAAAAAATGAACCTTCGAGGAAGCTTTTTGAGGTTTCGTTTAAACGTCCAGCTTCAGCACGCCCAAACCTGTGGAGTCATTTTCTGAGCTTTCCCTGAACTCGTCAGTGTTTCCGCTCTCTCTCCGCCCACAATAAGGATGGAGAAACATGTTTGCAAGAGTCTCATAAGAAATCCGACCCAAATCTTTAATCACCACGGAGTCCTAGAAGAACGCGAGAGTTCCCGTTGGCCAGAAGAAACGGCGAGCACGGAGCAGCCGGCCGCGAGGAAACAGCCGAGCTTGGGTTCCCCAACAAGAGCCAATTCTCCTTCATTTTCTCGACGTAATTGATACTTCAGCAGACAGGACTGTAAACACTCTTGTCCAATGACGGCACACAAACTGAGGCGACTGGGGCACGACAATGTCGCTGTTGTCGGTCATGTCAGGAGCTGACGGGACCTTGGCAGCAGCCTGGACCGACTTAACAGCCAAAAGCGGGAGAAGGGCAGCGCTGCCAGTGTGACCACAGAAAGTGAGGTGAGCGCACACCCTATTCCTGACCAATCGGAGCGCCGGGATCAACACAGCCGCCGCTGGGGCCCAGTCGAAATGAACCCGCGTGATACCATCTATGTATGAAAATGTGTCCTGAACCACACACGTATATTTCCACCACTCCTTGTTCCACGTGTGTCACTACTGTGGACGAAATACTTGGCCTGACAGAATGATAACGCTGCGTCTCGAAGCAAGTAAATAAGCTTCTCCCTTGTTGATACACCCAGCTCTGCTCCGCTCCGTTCAGGCCACGAATGCCCTCGTTCTCAACAGCAGTGATCCCCGTGACAACAAGTGAGATTTTAGTCACTGTTTGCCACCGTGGCAGAAGCAGAACCTGATTTTCTTTCCTCCAGCTTGCTCAATTGGTCCACGCCTTGTTCGACCTGAATGCAAAAGAATTGCACGCCTTCCTGTTGCTCCTGGTCTGCGCACGCATCACGTCTGGTGCTCAGTCAAGTGTCCTCGTTTTGATTTACTGCCACACCAGTTAATGCGCCGACATTGTTGCAATGAGGGAGAACGGACAAACACATAAAAATAAAAAAAAGTAATAATAATAAAAAATGAACCGATCACCCAGAGATCGGCATCTGACAATTATTTATTTATTTTTCTTAATTCAAATCAGATTAATCTTCAGCCGCTTTGATGCATAAAGGGTGATAGAATAGAGGTGTAATTGTGTTATAATTAGATCAATTATAAGCCAATGCATGAAGGAACATGCATCACATTCTTCCTCACTCAACAATCAGGCTTTTCCTAGCCGAACTCGTCAATTCCGATTTTGACAAGTTCGGATATTTTTTTTCTTTCAACAAAAAGGAACACACAGCAGACGTAAATGCGAGCTGTCGACTACCTTATAAACCTGTAGTTTTAGGTGGAACAGAAAAAGATTTCTAGTTTAACCGAAAACACACAAGTTATCAGCTGGGTGATGTGATGAAGGGGCGACACAGAGAGGAGCCTTTAAACACTCCTTGCAGAGCATCCATATCAGCTCACTGACTGTAAACGCATATCAGTGCTCCACGCTACTAATGCGCTCCGAAAAGAGGAATTACGCGGTGAAAAGGGGATGTGGGGGTTCCCAAAACAGATTCACCGCGAATTAGGTTAGTTGTGTCACCGTTTTGTTTTGAGCACAGACAGAGAAGGTCAGGGACTTTTCTCAGAGGATGTCCCCACTGCCTCAGCTGTTTCTGACACGTCACCTCGACGGACGCGTCCTGCTGCGTTCAGAGCGGTGGACGACAGGCGTATTTCCCCCCCCCCAAGATTTACCAGGTAATTTCAATTAAGTTTGTCGAGGTCGTGTTGCAAAATAGACGAACGAGCCCATACAGACTCGAGTCACACCCTTTTACCCCCCTGTGGCGGTGGAGTTGGAGCCTCGGGCGAAGTTTCATCCCGTTTTCGTGCAGCAATTCATAATTATTCCCGAACATAAAAGCGCTTCTCGTGCTGCTCGACGACGCCGCGTGACCGACTTTATCATATTTACAGCTGGGTAATTCACTCGAGTTTCAAATGCTGTTTTTCCTTAAAGACACGTTTCGAAGCACGCGACAAGTTGATGTATGAATGAACGCGAATATCGCCAACATTTTCGGGCTTCACGTTTGGTTTCGACGGCTCGTTTGAGAGCAGAGGTGGGGGGGGGAAACACGTCAACTTAAAAAAATAAAAATGTAAACATTTGAACGCTTCTTCGCGCGTGATTCCTTTAAGCGAGATTTTAAATATGAAGAGGACAAAGTGACGAGAGAAAAAAGAGGACAGGGCGGGAGGCGCGCGTGGGCTCCACTCGCTTTTTTTTTTCTTTTTTTTTTTTAATTGAACCGATAACGTTTGCTTCCATCCACCTTTGGTATCTTTTATTTTTTTTATGTGCCGCGTTTGGCTAAACCGACGTGTTAAAGAGATGAAAGCGAGCGTCGCGCGCCCCTTCTCGGACGAACGTAGGTGATTGAGTCCTTTTGAAACGTCACTTTGCCGGGTGTCGCTCCATTCATTCCTTCAACACTCACTCACTCACTTCACTGAGAACGTGCCGCATAATAAATGGCATACAGGAAACCAGACGGGTCATCTCCACCCCCCCACGGACTCTTACCTTTCTCGAGAGCTTGATATTATCCGAGCTGAGCGACTTGTTCAACAGACTGGCGTTGGAGTATTGCTCAGCTCCTTCTCCTTTGGCCATCGCAGAACAAAAAGGGGGAGAAAAGCGTGGGGAGGGGGGCGCTGAAGAAAACAGCGGGGAGCTTCAGTGAACTTGGCCCAAAAATAAAAACCAAAAAGCTCTAAGAGGCCACGCCTGTAGTGTCCTCCCTCCACAGTAGATGTTTGGAAACTGAGGAGGATGAAGGTGCCGTAGTAATTTCAGAGCGCTCTCTCTCTCTCTCTCTTTCTCTCTACGCCCCGCCCCCGGTGAGAAACGTGCTATTCACACCACATCAAGCCCCGCCCCCTCAGGCGGAGGCTTCTGCAACAAGGTGATAAGGCGACAGCTCTCACTAATTTCTCCGGGAACTCTGCTGTCGATGTGTGTAAACATGCACGCATGCATGAAATAATGTTCCATTATCCTATTTTCAAATTTTCAATTTGATTAAAAAAAAATATATATATATATATTGTTATCATTATTATTATTTCTACTCCTTTGACGCAATGATGGTGAATTAAAAGCAGAAACATTCTCTGTAATATTAGAGAATGCAGCTAAGATTACAGAGAAAATCCTGTGTGAATCTCAAATTTTTCTTCGACTTTAGCTTACGCTTCTTCTTCTTCGTGCAGAACAAGTGCACTAATGTGATGGTAAAACGGCTCTTTTGGGGGGGTCATTCTCCACACATTACACACCAGAAACACCCAGATACACTGAAGCAAACGCCAGGGGGGAATGAAACAGTTCACACGAGTTTTCAAAATCACAACAAAAACAAACAGGGAGAAAACCGCAACATGGGGAATGAAAATGTGCATAAAAATTGACCTTAAAATGCCTCTTGCTTTTTCATCCTCGTGTGACGTCAGCAATATCAAAGCACACCACCTTTCAACTCCCTCTTTGAAGAGTTTCTCAAGGAACCCCAGTGATGTTGCGTCCTTTAAAGACAAGTTTAGACCAGATCTGAGTCTGTCTGCTTGTTTGCTCGTCTTTTCTCGACGACCACACGTTAAAAAGTACACAGGGATCCACTGAGAGCGACCACCTCCGTCTGTTCTGACCATCAGTCAAGCCAAAAGTCCCACCGACAACCGTGCGGACCGATCGAGACGTCCACAAGATCCATCAGACGTGGCGGAGGCCCCTGTCTGGAGACTGTCCTCTAGCTGCTTGTCGATTTGTTTTGGGGCCACAGTTTCATACTGGGGGGGAGTATTTTCTGCCGTCTCGGTTTGGCTCAGCACACATTCCTAAAAACCTACAGCGTCATGCCTGTACAGGTCTGAATACTCGTTTGTGTGTGTTTGCAGGACGGACCGTAGCTCGGCTGAAAACATGTAGGCAGTTTGCATGTTTGCTTGCGGTGATCTGCACAAACACGGCGGCTCATCGGGCAAACAGACCTCACACGCCTCCGCCTCGCCGAACATGCACGCAGCGACGCAGCTTTATCTCCCGTTCCTGCATTTGTTTACAGGCCTTTGAAGAGGATTTCCAATCTGTTTCGCTTCAATCTCCGACCACTGAACCCTGACCTGGCCAACTGTGCAGTCAAGTTCAGGCCGTTTGCACCCGCCGTGTGAATCTGTGGCAGATAAATCAATGCGAGTAAACACGCTCTGCAGATTAGATAAAGCTATTAAAGTTTGGCAGGAGGGGATTGAGCTTCACCACGTTCCAGTCCCCAAGTCTCTTCATTTCTGCGATATGCGACGGATCGACGCGAAGTAGCGCAAAGTGAAATGTGGTTTTCTGTATTTTTATTTTGTGTTTATTTTTATTTATACCAATAAAAGTAGAGCCACCTTTCTTCTTTTAGGGGCCCAACTTTAAGTTTTAGTTCTTGCAAAAGTTCTATTTAAACCTTTGCCACAGATTCTTTGCCAGGTTTAGCTCTGCTCATGAACCGGCCCGTTGTAAAACACGTGTATGATTTGGTGAGCCATTTCCTTCAGGATGTGGCAACGTTCTAAAATTACTGAGTCGGCAGCGCCTTTTTATTTATTTGTTTTAGATTTTTTTCTAAACGTTTGGAGTCTTCGACTGAACGGCTGGATTCATAACGAGATTGAAACACGAAGAGATGCTCAGTAATTAAATGAATTGACTTCTGAAGGCTGCTAGGAGTTTGTACCTGCGCTTCTCTTCAACGTGCAATTGCGCATTTTTGACATTTAGAAAATAAATTTACGTCATCGACTCGCCGTCATTTCGAAAATACTCTATTTTTGATTTAAAAAAAAGTTTTTTCAAAATTGGTTGACTTTGCAAAAGTGCCAGGAAAACACTTGTTTTCCGCATCAAACGAGTCACATGGTCAACAACAGGATGTTACCACTGGGGGAAACCACAAAGAAGAAGAAGACGACGACAGGATGTAGCTGGAACATCGTGTTTATTTTCAGTCACGTACGACAAACTTATTCACGCGTGTCTCTCGTTGCGAAAATGTTTTTTTTGTGCAAAACGTTGGCAAAGTTTTGTGCACATTTTGCAATGGAGGTGCAGCTAATCTGTACCTTCAATTCAGTGCATCTTCTCGTTGTCTGCTCCCGCGGCGACAGAGAGGATTCAAAAGCTGCTGTAACACAAGAGGGCTTGTCGCTCCAGCCGATCTCACATCACAATCTGTGCACTGAAAAGAAACAACAAAGGTTTAACTGCTTTTAGCTCATTTCAGATAAAAAAAAAACAACAACCACACACACGTATCGCCGTGCATTTACGTGAGCATCGGTGACCCAGAGTCAACGTTCAACTTCTGTTCTCTTGCAATTGAGCACCTCTTTACCATCACAACACCCGAAAGGACAGCACTTCCACAGTAAAGCATCAAATCAGCCTCCCTTGTCTTTTTATTGCAACAATGCAGAGATTGTGCTCAGGGATCCAGAAACATCACTTTCCCATGGATCACCTTACACACTTCTTGTCCTGGTTCTTTTACACAGAGAGCAAAAAACACGTGAATCCCAGAAGGGACAGCTGCGATTCTGAGCCTGACTTGGAACACAGGATGGCACAGATTTTTTTTTTTTTTTTTTAACTTGTCGAGATGGGCCAACCAGAGAGAGAGAGAGAGAGAGTTTACTCAGGGGACGCCCGGGGCCACGATAAAAGGTACACCTTGTGCTACACCAAACCTGTTCGGCAGCTGTTCAGATCTCAGCTCCGCATGAGCGGATGTATGTTTGCAATGCGCGGCGCGCGGGGGGCCCACGGGGCCTCGCTGTTTGTTGCCCAACGCGGCGTGCGTCACGGCGCGAGAGCCCCGCGCTGTCCGCTGAATGCGGCGCGCGTCAACGCAGCAGCAGGGTACACGGAACTGCAGGTGGGGCGGAAAGTTAGCAGGGATGGGAGCAGAGGGGGCAGATAGAGGAGGGTGAAAGAGGAGCGGAGGGGCCTCCAAATGTTCCCGTGAAGTAAAGGTTGGGAAAAGGTCAAATCCGTCTGTTGCATTCAAGTTGAACGTGTTGAACTGTAATCATATTTAAGCCCACGAGCCCCGGAGGAAAACGGCGCCATCTTCGTCACTTTCCGACGCGCGTCGGGTTGTGTCGACTCCCTTCTCGTTCTGCAGTGATAACAGTGGGGCGGGATGAACCGATGCAGAAGCGTGTATGTTGGTTTAAGGTTATTTTGACCTTTGTGTATTTAATGCAGACGGATTGGGATAAAAAAACAAACAAACATTAAGCACACAATAACGCTGAATGAAAGTTGGATCTGAGTCAGAATTAAGAAACCTGGAGGATCAACATGTCAGCTTAATCGCATCCATTCAATACAAAAACATTACATAATGAGCCCGTTGGCTCATTATGTAATGTTTGCAATTACCGCCTTGGTTAATTTGTACGTTTTTGTGCTTCCAGTAGAAAGTGTCCCTGATCAAGTTGGTGTTGGGGACGAGCGAATGTGCAACTGAACTCTAGTGTGGACCGAATAGAGAAAACTATCAGGTATTCTTCCAATTCCTCTCTGTTCGATCTGTCTTCCCGGACCCAAAGTGTGCCTGGTTCTGCTTTGAATGGACCGGTTCCTCTCTGGAGCTTTACTTGCTGCTAGAGTCAAAGACTGTTCAGTACAGCAGGATTCCCATCAGTTCCAGTTTCACTCTGAGGAAGGTTCTTGATGTGGGAACACAAAGTGTCATGAGTGAATAGGTTATCATGCCATGCAACGCAAATATAGCAGAAACAGATCATTTTTTTGTTTATTTCCTTTCATCCAGAAAACATCACAAAGACAGAAAAGGAAAATGTTGAAACTGGGAAATAATTTTAAATGTTCGACTTGATTTAAACCCTTCAGGTCAAAATGTTTTATGGGTTTCAGAAAGAACCGACTTTTTAAAAAAATATTTAATAAAGAGATGCATTCAGGTTACAATCACAATGCAAAACTTGTAAGAACTTGCAACCAATGAAATGTAAATTAGCACCATAAAGTGCTATAATTGCGCCAAATCTTGAGGGGGTTTTTTGCAGAAGATTTATATTGTGGCAGAACATTCAAAGTAAACAAGGTCCAAAAGTGTGCAGAACTGTTCTGAACCTGATCTGTCGCAGGCAGCTGACCCGAGGCCGGACATATCACAACTTGAAATTCTGGACGGCTTGCCTGAGATGCTTCCTCCGCTGGAAGGAGGAGACGAGTCATTCAGGATGCTCGCTCAAATGTAAACCGAAAGCACTCGGCACAAAGTCTCTGGTTTAAAGACGTTAATACTGTGCAACCAACAGAAAAAAGACAGAATAACATGTCGCTTTCAGATGAAGAAATGACCTGAACTGCTACACGTTAAATATTGACTTTAATTTTGCTTAGTAAACAAACACACAGTCGACATCATTGACGACAAATAGTGACACTATAGTAGTCCTGAAAATTTCACTTTAACTAATGAATGTCTGAGAGGGTGTGCTGTGTACTGGAAGCTAAAGTCTGGGAAAAGATGTATCACTTTTATTATTATTATTATTGTCATTATTATTATTGTCATTATTATTATTATTTCACATCAGAAGTCCTGCTCCAGCATTCTAGAAATGCTGAAAGCTTTTAGCAAAAAGGGGAAAAAAAAACCCCAAAAAGACCAAAAACAAAACCAGAAAGACTTCCTGATAGTAATGATTATAAAAGCAGAAACCTTGAAGAAACAAATACATGGAGTAGCTTTTCTGCATCACCTTTCATATTTTGGCAAAACAGTGGAGGTCGCAGAACAAAGTCCTAAAATATTTTTAAATGAATTTCACACAGGAGTTAAATGGCTTATTGTGAATAAAAACAAGCTGTTGCGTTTTTTCACTTTATTCTCGACCGATCTAAAGCCACCCAGCATAAGAGATGCACCTTCCTAAGGGTGTTTGACTAAATATAGCGTCAGCGTAGAAGGTTTTTCCGAGTGTAAACATACAGCAGAGAGAACTGGCTCTAACACGGAACCCTGCTGTACGCCACAAGTTATCCTGGAATGTGAAGGCAATGTTTCATGAACAAATTGAATTTTGCCAACTGACCCGAGGCAACCTAGGAGTGTTCCCCTGGAGCGTGTGTTGGACATGCATTAGGGACAACGTAATCGAAATTTATCAGATATCTCACGGAGACGTAATAGGACAAGGACAGTCCAAAGTGCATGGACACGTTAATTCGTTCAAAACGGGGCCCTCGAGGTTTCGTTTCGTTATTTTTGACAGACGGTTCCAAATTTATCCGCAGCATACCATAAATTAAACCGGCAGCGATAAACCGATTTGCAGGTAAAACCCGCAAAAGAGAAAGGAACATCAACTGCTCCTTCCTCTTTGTTTCCAAAAGAGGAAACGGTGAAAGTGCTGTCCCAAGCATGACCTCAAGCGCGTCGCAGACACAACAACCCGGGTGACAACACACACAGAATCACACACTCCGACCTCGGCTGAGGCGAGAGGTTCAAGGTTCATCTTTTTGTCAATGTGGCTCTGGCGGGCTGAACGTTGACCCTCCGTTAGCCAGGGCGGTATGACCCTGTGGCGTCGTGACATTTAACCCAATTTGGTGACATCAGTGTGTTTATGTTGGCTGTGCGTCGACTTGCACAAGTCCAGCTGCAAAGAAGAGACGCTTTAATTTGCTTCCAACGTGTCGGATTGACTGCATGAGTCGGTTCCACGACGCTAACCTGCACTGCAAAATTACTCACAGTCCTGAATTGGTTTAGATTGAATTGTATCAGATTAAACATCACACTTGAACTCATCGCTTTGAAGTCGGAAGGGAAATGACTGACAGTTTTCAAACAAATCAGTACTTTGCAGAACCAACTTTGCCATAATTACAACTCCAAGTCTTTCGAGGTATGCCTCAACCGGTGGAGATGAACATCACTTCTATTTCTCTCACGCAGATTGGATGCAAAGTGTCTGAACTTAAAGTTTCAGGCCTTTCAAGTCACTCCAGTCTCAAATGTATTGAACTCCGTCCATCGTCCCCTCCGGTGAGTACGCGAAGCTTTAACTTAGTCGAGGATATGTAATTTTTTCAAGATGTGTATCTTAGTTTTGTATTTTTAAAAAAAAAAACTGAGCAACCTGCACAAGATCAAGGAATGTTTTGTTCAGGCAGGCGAAAGACGGCTTGTACAATAACCCATGTTTCCAGGACATCAGCAGCAAATTTCCAGATCAGATCTTGAAGTTCATGTCACTTAAGCTAGCAATATTTCATAAGTGATAAAAAAAAATTATGAAGATTCAACATGAACCTCTATGGTAAAATTAGACAAATTTACCACAATGAAATGGAAAAAATGGTAAATTCCCTTCATCTGTATGGCACTTTATCAAGTCAGAGGACTCCAGAGCACTTTACACTGAAATCACCCATTCATACATGTACATTCCCACACTGGTGTAGGTTTGGTGGGCTTTATTTTGTCAATCAATCAAGTCTATTTGCAAAGCGCATTTCAGCAACAAGGCCGTTCAAAGTGCTTCCATTATAAAAACACCAAAATAAAGTCATGAAGACGTCACAAAATGAGACCGCTGACGGCTGCAGCGTCTTCCACGACGGCTAAGACGGACATCGCAGGGGTTCGACTCATGAGAGGTTGAGTGGTGTTTGCTTGTTTGGACTGAAGTTGGAGGAGTTGTCCTGACTGTCCCAGTTACAGGACAACTCCCTGCCTGCTGACTCACTGCCGCCCCAGTGGGTGGAGGAACGTCTTGTCTTCATTAAGCCCGGACTTTTACATAATCTACGCTTAATGCTGCATGTAAGCCATGTGGGTGAAAGACATCGTGACTCGGGGAGTAACGAGTCATGATGTCTCGTTACATCATGACCTGTTAAAAGTGCATTCCACTTTTAACTTCTGGAATGCACGTCTAAGTCGGCTGCCCCGTCGCACACCCGAGTTGCACATCTCCGCAGCTCCTCCAAAGTCATCAAAAAAAGCGAAAACATCTCAACGCTTCCTTAGAAACATTGGAAAAATTCCTTCCCACAACTTTTTTTTTTTCCCAGACACGTAAACTGAATGTCCGTGTCAGAGTCGGAGCTCCAGCTTCTCGAACCTGTTCCTGTTGTCGTCGCAACCGCAGGAGCTCCACGTCTCGGAGTGGAAGTCAAACAAGACCGTGATGAAATGAAAACACAGTCGAGATGTTGGTGCTGGTACCGCCGGGTGAGACGCAAAAATGTTTCATGTTTTTAATCTCAGCGGGACTGTTTTCGCTGCGCTCGGGCTCTCGATGGTTTCATCGGAGAAGCGCAGAAGATCTCAGGCGGCGCTGAGGAAGAAGATGACAATGTGAGATTTGTGAGAAAACTGCTGGGGAAAAACATTCTGTGGGCGAAACGAAGGGGGCAGCAGAGCTGTGAAACCGACACAGTGACTGGGACGTGTGGCATTTTCATTGAAGAAGTTGACTCTTTAACGGACTCTATGCAAAAACAAGGCCAAAACCAAAAAGTTCTAGTTTTACTATATTAGTTTTACTATGTTATTTACTATACCAACATGAAGGTAAAGGTTTTGCAGCCTATTAGTTAATGTATAACTGTATGTAGCTATGAAAAAGAGGATCTATTTAAAGAGGATCGTCCGAAACATCGGAACGAAAACACATGAACATGATTTACCTGAGCATAAAGGAGGAACCAGAAGGGTTTTGTGCTCAAACGCTCCCTAGAAAGTATAAAAGGTAAAAGTTTCTGCCCAAACGCGTCTCCCTTTTCATTTCCTACTTTTTTCATTCATAGAAAAATTTCTGTCGCGTCAACTTCCTCGTGTGCTTTGTCCCGCTGACGAGAGAGGCGTTTGCATAAATACAGTGTGTTTATGAAAATAAGGGAGCGATATGAAAGTGCCTAAAAGAAGATAAATGCAAAAGTGACTTCCAAAATGGCGCCAGCAGCGACTCGCTGCTTTTTATCAAGAGCTGCTTTCTGTATTATTAACCGCGGCGGTGTTTGTGTCTTTCTTCCATTTGCATATTACATTTTAGTGGTTTGAAGGTAGAAAAATACACTGAAAAATGTTTTAGCAGAAGTTTCCATTCACTTGAGTAAACTTCACGTCACCAGGAAGTATGGCTGCTGGACATTCAAACGGCCTTCCTGGTCAATAAAAAGGTTCAAAGAAGAAGTCATAAAGTCATTTGGAGCCGAATGAGTTTAATGAAGCTAATAAAGATCCACCTTTGAGCAGAACCACCCTGGTCCGTTTCCAGTAGCACCAGACCCGACTGCTGGGTGGCTCATATCACTCTCGGCAAGAACACCAAACGGGAGGGTTTCCCAAAAGGTAAACAAAGAGTTGCCAGGAAAAGGAGCAGCAGTTTCAACGTAAAATAAAACTACGTGCAGCTGACGTTGTAGGGAGACAAAACCTGACAATCTGGATGCAAGAAATGCAAATACATAAATCCAGATGTTCTTTGATTTGCCATCAAACCGAGTATGACACAAGGGCAAAACCACCAAAACATGGCCGTCCGCCTAAAAGACGACCGACGGCACAAGGAGAGCGTTAACTGGAGAAGCAGCCAAGAGGTCTGTGGCGACCGAAGAGCCACAACTCAGGCAGAAGAATCGACCAAAGAGCAACATTTTCTCTTTGGTGGATCTTCTCTTGCAACTTTTCCACGCAGTTGCACATAAATCAGGCCAAAAAGACCCAGAACCCGGGAAGAGGATCGTCTCCCACAGCAGCGATGCCCCAAAAGCCACAACAGGTTCTGCTCTTGATCACAGTCAGTAATTAGAAAGTAAGTTCAACTGTATTTATGCTTCACCTTCCAAGATAGAAATCACAAAGCACTTCAACAAACAGAATGACATCAGTTTAGCAGACTGACTCGACCTTCTCGTTTTGTTTTAGTAAAGTCTGCAGTTTGGTGCAGGATTTTGATTTGCTGGTTCAAATGGTTCCGTGCTGTCGCTGCTACTGGTTTATGGAAAACATTGTTTAAAATGAATAAAGAAACAAGTTCAGCCTGGAGGGAGAGAGAGGAGGGAGCAAGTGAAGCCTGGTGGGGCACCAGGCTTACGCTAGGAGAAAACCCTGTACTTCATACTGAATTCACGTGTCTTGGTGGCCTAATCAAAGTACACGCTTACATCCATTTGAGAGTCCTTGGGGAAAACTTAAAAGCTGAGCTCATATCCAATCAGAGCAATTTTGGCGAACAACCCAAAAGTTGCTTGCCTGCACTTCAGTGTAGAAGTGCAGGCAAACGGAGTTTCTACAAAGTACCGACTGCAAAAATTCAAGAGGTCATGTTGGTGTAATACCACAAGCTGCAGAGTAGCTTTTACATTCGTACTGGATTTGTATTTATATCCGATCATGTGCTTCGTGCCTCGTGGGGGCCACCGCTGCCTGCCTGCCTGCCTGCCTGCCTGCCTGACCGTTTAATGATTTACCTCTCCGGAAGTTTCCTGTGGCGTTAGAAGAACGTCCTGATCCCAGGATCCTCGTCTGGTCAGGTCATTGGTTCAGATGTGGAAGTGACATGCGTCAACAAGATCATGCAAACGACAAAACCTCACACAGGGTTGATTTATGTTCAGGATGGAAACTGTGACGGGTGCAGGTCCCTGTCTCAGGGGAAGCATATGTGTGTGTGTGTGTGTGTAATGTTGACATTCATGCCTCTCTCACAACAGGCCACAAGGACAGTAGTCGTATTACATTTCTGTGATGTGTGAGTGGCATGTCATCATGTTATCTAATGAAAGTAGGCCAACGTTAGGTATACGTTTACAGCTGGTTTATTTCAGCTATAAATCCATCACACAAATAAAGTTTCTCGATAAGAGCTGTCATCAAATGTATATCTGTCGCAGCAAAAGATTAACTGATCTAATTAGCATTTATCTTTATGCGCTCAATAGAGATAATTTATTCTCTCAAGCTTCAGCTATCTCCTCTTAAAAATGTTGTGGTTTTTAAGTGCATAAAGAGCGACTGGAAGCTCATTTATTCATGAAGTCATGTTTGTTTGTTTGGTTTTCTTTTCTTTTTTTTTTAAGTTGCTATGTACGCTTTCTATGGAATGTCCCGGTAAGGCTTCCTATTTTTTTGTTTGTTTGTTTGTTTGTTTGGAGACGTCTCATTCAGTTTTAATGTACCATGTGGAGTCCTTCAGATGACACTACCGATTAGAATCAGACCCGTTTTATTTTTATCCCTCTGCTGCCACCTAGTGGAAAAGCCTCAGAGCCAACGTGGCGGTGAGCTGCAGGTCTCCGGATCCCAGGAAGAAAAGAAAAACAAGGCTCGGTCCAACTCTCTGCAGGGGAAACGTCAGAGCTACAACAAGCTCCGGATTCGTGTTGAAATGAAATACAAACCGAACATTCATGGTACATTTTTTTAAAATAAGAAATTAGCGGAGAAACTCGTATTTATTCTGAAGCGTTTTAATAAACGTACGCATTTTGAAAGCACATTTCATACGTTGTTTACGGTAATTTGGCCCTCGCGACTCGCCGTGAGAGCCGGAAACTAACCGGGGCATCGAAATGCGCGACGGAGGGAAAATATACGCGTTCATTTCCACAACACTTCGAGTTGTGTGCATGTTAATTCTTCTAAGCCGGAGCCAGGTTATGCCTGACGCAGTTTTAGAATCATTTAGAGAAACAGCGAAATGCGACTTAGCTTAGCTCATAAACAAACACGGCGCCGTTCGGCAGGGTTGCCAGGTCTGACGGCTTCCAGTCCAAACAAACAAAACCCACTAAACCTCCAATAAACATCATGTCGATCTGCCTCTATGTGTGTTTCCCTGTACGTCTTGTGTGCAGGGAAACAGATCATCCAGCAGAGGGCGGTACAGACCTCTGGTGTTTGGCTGCTGCTCGTGAGTAAACCAGTTTTCATGGGGGAGATAAATCTTATTTAGGCAGTACTATTACTTTTTTTTTCTCCCCAAAGATATTTTATTGCGCATGATGGATGACATCGTTATAAATACTGAGCGGACAGTCGATTACAGGCGACCCTGAACACGGTGGGTGAAAGGTGACGTGAACCCCTGGGACTCTGACCTTTAGTGAGGAAATGCATCCTGTGTCACACAGACAAAGCAATTGCAAAACAGACAGTCAGCGATTTGTAAGTGACAAAACGCTTCCCAGTAGGAGAAGCTGGAGAAATCGGAACGGCTTTGCTGTATGCGGCAAACTGAGACCAAACGTAGCCTGGCTGACAATAAAAGCACATCTTGCTCACTTCTGGAGACCTTGACGATTTCACACAGTGTTCAGGGTCTCCAAAGGAACTCTCGTGCTTGTTGCTGGCGCATAAGCGTGGCACTGAAAACACATTACAAGCCGGAATGTGAAAAATGTGAAAAGAACGCGTCAAGGTTGTTGGAGCTCTTCTCACAATGAAGCCCGTGTCACGATGCAGGAGCTCTCAGAAAGCCACTGCACCGTTTTGTTCAGATTCTCTGCTCTGCAGAGGATGTTTGGAAAGATTCTGAAGATTTTTGTCACCTTTTTGTCACAACATGGGGAGTGACTGCATGCTGTGAGTGACGGACGCAGCCGAAACCTGATGCTCCTCAGGTCCATCATGAACGGACCCGAACCCTGTTCTCCCTTCGAAATCAGACAAAATGGAATCACAAATCACGAGACACTGAATCATGTTTTGTTGGAAGGTTTTAGTGGGTACACATACACCCGTTCCTCGGACATATCATGCACTTTGTCAGCTGAGCTGCACGTCAAACGGACACCTTAGATGTTTTAGTGGCCGGTGCTCTGCATCAGCATGGCAGCTGCACCAGGAGCCATTCTGACCTCCAGCTGCCGTCGTTCGCTCCATGCTCGCTTACCGATGATCAAAAATACCACCACATGTCAGAGCGTTGCTGCATACGTCCTGAATCATTTTGAATCCGTTGGCTTTTTAAAAAAACAATAGAGAATCAATGCAACGATTGATAGGAGCTGACAAAACAAAAAGTTTGTGTCCAATTCTTCTGGTCATTTCCGAGTCAAACTGTGTCACAAGGAAAATGTTTTTTTTTTCTTTTTCTGTTTGTCTTTCATTTAGTTTAGAACAAAAAGAGAATCATTATTGTTCGTGGTATGTAACAGTGATCTGCTGGATTGCTGATAGGATCAGTGAACCACTTCTCGGCCCGATTGTGCTCTAACAGGAAGCCCCGTTTCTGTTTTATTGGGATTTCTAATACAATAATCATGAAAAAAAAAAGATCTACACTGTCAAATGAATTAAGTCAACGTATATCTTCAAAAAAACAAAACAAAAAAAAAGACAACCTAAAACTAATAAGCAAGCTTTTATTTGCTTCAAATTGAGACGATTTGAGTAATCAGTAATCAAACATGTCATCTCTGGGCCTCCGTAAGTTTGCATTTGTGATATTTATATTTGGTTGATCTTTTATTTCTAAATGCAAATGTAATTGAGATGCTGTGTGAAAAGCATGTTGCTGAGAGCAATGGTTTGTTTATGTTTTCATGTTAAGTGAAATACATAATTTACTGCGAAAGAATGATGCCTCCATTTTAATGACTTTTTTTTTTTTAATTGAGAAGATGGTACGAAATTGTACTTATAAGAGGTTTTACCTTAATTAAAACATGAGGATATCTAAGACACAAATATAGAAGTGGTACCTTGAGTGATAGAACTGTAGGAACTTTCTATGTCTGAGTTTGAACGAGTTGCAACAAAAATATTTAAAAATTTAAGAGTGCAGCTCTGGATAAGAAAGAAGAGTCGTTGGATTCCTGCCTCCTTCCATGTCGACGTGCCCTCGAGCTAGGCACTCAACCCCCACTAGTCTGTGAGAGGGGCTATTGTAAAGCACAAAAGCCCTTTAAGAGAGCAATATGCTTAGAAAGGTGGTATTTAAATAGAATCAGTGCAGCATTCAAATGCAATCTGATGATGGTCAGGCACTTCGGCAACTTTCTTCAGCATTTCGCTGAAGAAAGTTGAAAAATCACAAGTTTGCGTGCGCGGTGTTTCCACTGAATAGGAAAGCCGATTAAAATCGCGGCTGCTGGCGCAACAAGTAACACTTTAGAACGACAAACTCGCCCGGTTCCGAGACCGAGTGATGCTGTGGAACATCTGGTGGAACCAGCTGCGCGTTTTACGAGGCGGCCGTGTCCACAAAACCGTGGTTTCCAGTTATATACGGACTGGCGTGACTCGTGTGATGCGAAAAAAGTGTTTCCATCGCAGGCCTACAAAATACACAAGTTTTGATTTAGCTGATAAACCATCACATCTTTCAAAATTGTTTCCCTTCGGCAAATTTTAAGGTCAACAGAAACACAGCACATGTTCACACGACACCACCCAAGTGTGTGGTTTCCACAAGGATGAGGGACTGCGATGCGTCCAGGGAAACTCAGACAGCAAGAAGAAGACCCAGGAACTGAACGCAGAGGAAAAGATACTTTGAAGAAAGCTTTGGACTGAATACTTTTTGTACGTCTGAGCTAACCACAGATCTTCCGTGTGTCTCTTTTAACTGCCTGTTGGACGTAATGGATGATGTCAGTGGTACCTGTCTCCCCGAATGCGTGATTAATCATGGGGGGGTCTGGAGTGGGAGGACAGGATGTGGAGGATTGGATTGGAATGAGGAAGGGAGGGGCGTGGGACTGATCAATCTTAAGGATTGTCAGCCTGGATCTGAGCGAAGAGTTCCCTGGAGGACGCTACATCAGACGCTTCCAGACACAAGGCACAGGCCAATGCACAAGATGCTCACAGCGACGGTGAAGCAGTGCAGAACGGTCACATGCTCAAAAACGCCCTGAAGTTCTGAGTAAGACTTGCTGCACTTTGGCTGTACAAGCTGTACAAACCGACACACGGGGTGCATGGTGGCCCCCGCTGCTCTTCATGAAAGTGCCAGGACAGGTTTTGATTCCGTCTCCGTTGTTTTGCAGTGACGCGGCACAACAACAGCCAGAGGGCGTTGCTGCCTCCGTCTGCCCCACTGACCTCGTCTCCTTATCAAAACCTGCTTTCAAAAGTCAACTCCAGTTGTGACGAGCATCATCCTTATCTTGATTTTCCTCTGTTCTCTGTTCTTTCTGATCCTTTCCTGTCACCTTTTTAAGAATTTCTTGTAGATTTGATCAAGATAAAGATGGTTTTGCGCACAACCCCTCCTTTTGTTTTCACCCTGCGCTGGAGACGGTCACAACACCGAAGGAGTAGATACAATCATTTACTATTAAAAGTACATTTTAAAGATTTGTAATCAAGAATTGGGAAATAAAAGGTATTCTTGGTTTTACATTCTGTAAGGTTACAACCAATAACTTTGATACCTTCTTATGTGACAGACCAACACAAAGTAGTTTGTAGTAAATACTGTAGAATCCACATGGTTCCAATTGAACCTGAGCTCCTCTGTGACGAAGAAGGAAAAAAAATGCATGTTACCAATTTGGATCTATGTCAGATAGTAGGAATTTGTGGGACGATTGCTGCAGCTAAAGCCGGGACATCATGTACCTCGGAAATGACGTCACATCCGGGTTAGCGTCGTTCCAGTTTCCAGTCTTTGACTGCAAAGAAGCTCGGATTCCAACATGGCGACGCCCAAGCAGCCATTGTTTGTAGTTGATCTCGCAAACATTGTTTCAAGCTGTACTTTCCTCATGCAAACACCACGTCTTATTTGTTCAGCTTAGAGTTACATGCAACACTGACATTAGACGCACTCTTACATGGCAGCTCCTCCACAGCTGCCATGTTGGATCATGGAGTCACTGTTAGAAAACTTCTCCAACTTCTTAAGTGGGAATTCTGACTTTGGGGGGCGTTCAAGGTGATTTTTCTGACATGGAAGTTGGAATTTCTGAGTTCAGAGAGCAAATGGAAAACATCATGAATCCACTGAAAGAAAACCTTCTAAAGGCCGACACTGGGGGAGAATGTTCACCTTCCAGAAATACGACTGAAACATACAGCTAGAGCTACAACGAAAAGGTTTAGATCAAAGAGTATTCTTGTGTTAGAACGGCCCAGTCAAAGACCAGGTCTAGATACCAAAAAATTTGAAAATTGCTTCTTACAAACGTACTCTATCCAATCTGACTGATGTTCAGCTATTTTGTAATGGAAAAAAACAGTTTCCATCCCATCAAAGCTTTTAGTACAGAGTGCAGCCAAAGGTGGCTCCAACAAAGTATCGGCTCAGAACGACTGCATGCAAATGCAGACGACTGAGCGCATGCTGAACCATCTCCCTGCTGGAGACAAACACCAATTGCTGGTCTTGAAAAAGATATGTGACGACTTTAGAAGACTCGGCTGATGACTCGGCTGATGAATGCAAATTGAAAGTGCTCCGCTAACGACGCCGACTGTTGGATTCTCCATCAGCATCGTCAGAGAACAAAAGGTGCGTCAGCATCCAGCTGCAGGTTTTACACCGTCAGCCATAACTTAATCAACCGGAGACATTTTGAGAGAGTAGCCTGTTGTTGGGGGTCGTAAATGTGTTAATACCGTGGTTCCATATGCACTGTAAAACATTTGAGCCGCATTTAGTTGCGTCTACAAACTTCTACTCTTTAATTCAAAGAAATATTACAAGATTTGGATTTCAAACTTAAACGTGAGTTTGCAAGAAAACAAACTTGCAGTAGTAAGTTGCGTTAACTTCTATTCATTTTGTCTTGTCTTCAAGCGTTCAGTCAGCGAGGGTTTTCAAGTTAGCACTCAAAAAAACAAACAAACTAACAAATAAAAAGGCAGGAGTGGGAACTTTTCCCCGGGATTTTGTATTCTGTGTTTCCTCTTGTGTTTTATTAAGGCAAATATTCTTTTGAACGCAGCTATCAGTTTGCAACGGCAGAAGGCGGAGGACGATGTCGTCTCACGACGCTTAAGCTCAAGACAAAGTTTTCTGATGTGACGTGTGTTAAAATGTTCTGTCCAAAAATTGTGTCGAAAATTTAAAATTCTTCTCACTGAAAATTAGAAGTGATTTCAATGTGAGCGAAAATAATGCAGCTTGTCAACACGAATCACAAATTCGTTCTACAATCTGAAATAATTATTTAAACTGCATTTATATAAAAGTATATAAGTTGAAACAGCTCTCAATCTAAGACCAATTAACTTAAAAATAAAAAAGCAGTGTATGGGTAACTCGTCTTTTGCTGTTAAATCAACCCGATGAACATTAATGTCTTCAGTTAAAACCAAAGTTTTCAAGACAGCAGCTTAATCTTCAACTTCCAGTTAAACCACCTCCTTTGTAGTTTGTGTGTGTGTGTTTGTGTGTGCGTGTGTGCGTGTGTGTGTGTGTGCGTGTGTGTGTGTGTGTGTGTGTGTGTGTGTGTGTGTGCGTGTGCGTGTGTGTGTGTGTTTCAGGCATGAGAGCTTCCCATAACCACATTTGCCAAACAGAAATTAGGCAGAGACTCGAATTCCTTCGTACAGACGGTGACTTTCTGACATGTGCTCCAGCTGCACAGTGGAACGAGACACATCCCCACCCAAACATGCATTTACTCATCAAGTCTTAGGACGGCCTGGAAGAGGCTCTGTTGATGCCAGCCATTGTCTACCTTCTCGGCAGTGACGGCGGAGTTGGAAAGCGGCCGCGAAGCGAGGAGCCCAAACACACACGAAAGCGGGTTGTTTGTGTGGCCGGCGAACACTCGGTGTTCATTTGGAAGACGGCTTTACGTCAAACGCTCGTGAGTGAGAAGAAACTCCCACAAGTCTTCTGGGGGCCATCGCTGACACTTTTTTTCCTCTTCATCACGGGTGAAGAAGCTACATTTTAAGCCGAGGGCTTTAATTATCGCTCCATGAGCGCAGAATGGTCTTGGCTGGAGTGTCTTGTCTGCCTGTTGGTGGATGAAAGTGTCGTGGGGAGCTTTTTTTTTTTTTTTCATGCCATCACAAAGGTAGGAAATTGGATTCTCATCCGATTCCGCCGTCCGACCGGGAGATTGAAATTTTGATTTCTGGTTTTTCTTCTCCTGCAGAGTTATAACCAAACTCTAGCTCCGTTTCAGGAAGGATTCCTCGTCTTGCGCTTTAAAACGTATTGTGACAGTTTTCACAGCTCAAGAGCACAGAACTGATTCTCAGTTTTCCACCTCTGTGATGGCATACATTCTCCCACCTGAGCTGTGGATCTCTGCAGCTCCTCAAAACCTTTACCAGTCGCTGCTATGACTGAACAAACACAAACTGACATTATCATCATCAAGATTTCCTCAAGAAAACCTGCTGAGCCCGGTGGTAGGGGGCGCTGTGGCAGACATCCGGCAACTTATGATGTTTTTGAATTAAAGATCATTCAAAGTTGACAGGAAATTAAAAAAATAAAGCTACGTCTTACAAAAGCCCCCCAAAAAAGAAAAAACATACATTTCAAATAAATAAAATATTTTTGCACTCAAGTTGTGCCATTCTAGTGTTCAACATTTTTGGATTATTTAATTCTTAACTTGTCACTTCATTCGCTTAAGTTGTTAACTTGTAGGTCGGTAAAGACAGTTGTGGAGTTTTGGTGGATAAAAAAAAAAAAAAAGACTCTTTAACTTGTAACACTGTCACTAGTACGGAATAAAATTAGCCTGGGAGAAACACACTGGAAAAACCTGGATTCATTAGGCCTCGTTTTCCTTTCTATTCGACCAGACAGTCCAGTTGCAGAGACAGCTCCCCTTCAGACTAGTCAGCAGCAATTAGCAAACAGCTAATTGCCAGCAAACAGCTGGCGGAGCTCATTAGACTAGCTACTTCTCTAAAGGGTTAACCCTCTGCTAAAGGGTTAGCAGAGGAGGCATGTTGTGATGACAACAGAGAAAGCTCTTGCCTTTCTCTGCTTATATTGAATCAGAATGTCACCCAAGGTGGAGTCTCAGAAAGAGCAGGAGTTTTTAAAGAGACAGAGGCCCGAATTCAAAGCACTAAATTAAGAATTAAAATTTCCTTCAAGTTATATTTGATATATACTTCGTCAACTTCATATTAGGGAACAGCCCTGCCTCCAGGGCTGGGCTTGTTTTATTGCCGCGTGGCAAATGTGTACGTCCGGCTCTTGTTTGGTTTACCCCCGAGCCTCCAGGGACGCATCCTGCTTTTTAAAGAGACTAATTGCTCCATCGTGTAACACCACCTGGTACGCTGAATTCAAAATAACATTTGGTACTTCATGCGGCAGCTATGCAGATTTTCAGTTGGGGAAATCAAAACAAGGAGTTGGAGCTTGAACCAAAAACCGAGCGTGGCATAAATCAAAGCTCCAAAAAGACGACAGAAAAAGAAAAAAAAATAATAATAATCGACTCGGGTCATAATTCTCAGAGGGGTTTGCTTCACAAGTCAACAGTTTGGTCATTTTATAGATCAGCTGTCCGCACACAGGAAGAGGGATGCTGAGGGGATTGGGTTTTCTGCAGACTAAAGACATGCAACGTAACAGAGCTGCTGACAGGGGCGCTATCTGACTTTTGTAACCTTTAAAACCTCCCATCCTGACACGCAGCTTTTGGATTAAACAGCTTCAAATACTTTAAAATTTCCTTTGGACATTTTTTTTTTTTTTGTTTGTTTTTTTTTTTAATCAAATAAGCTATTTGATTATTGAATTTCATTTCGAGAGACGCTCTGTGCAGTGTTGCCGTCTGCACGAATGCCAGCCACAGAAATTGTTGTGTCGGATACCCCAGGTTGTGTTTTGTGTGTTCAAAAGTCAAGAGAGAAGACTTCAGTCCTGTCAGACGTCTGCTGCCAGATTCAGGGCCCGCTGCTGCAGAAGGTACTGAACACTCCGTGCCGTTCCCTGACGGATCCGTACCGCGCTTTTCGCCGCAGTCTATGCCTAATTGTGTGTCTCACGGTTGTTCCCGCGCAGAAGGCTCCGGGCGGCAGAAGTTCGAGGAGCTGAATTTCATTTTCATTTCATTTTCTAAAGTCAAGGCCGACGGTCCGTTCACATCGTCGGCAGTTCTGAGGCGGTTCCTCCCATTAGATGTCTCATGACTGAAAAATTCATGCAAGGCACAAAGGGGCTTGCAAGGACACAGAAATGTACAATTCTGGATTAGCATTTGCTGCTTTTTCTAACACAACCAGCAGTCCTGACTGACAACGCGGTTGCCAATGACTACGGTCTCGTGTTGGACAGAAAATGGCGGTCGAGATGTTGTTGAGTATCTGCTTCTCAAATGGAAAGTAGTTTGATTTTGTCTAGTTCAAACAACACATTTAGAATCTGTTGTATGATTTTATAGATTGTTGAGGTTGGATATGAACACTATGCACTAAATCCAAGAACTGAAAGAGCTTGTGAGTTCTTCTGCAATGGGCCGTACGGTACATTTCAGGAGCTTCATGAAATGGGAATTGACTCAAACCGCGTGTATGAATTATTCTGTTCCGTCCGACGTACAGATGTATTCATATATAAAGCTCTTGCCTTTCTCTGCTTATATTAAATCAGAATGTCACCCAAAATATTATTAATCCAACACACGAGATTTAGCAAGTCTTTTGTTAACCGAGTATCTAAAGATGCCGTTTGTTCTTCTCTGCATATGCATAAATTCGAGGTCATCTTCCATTGAGAGACACCGGACGGAGTGTGAGCGGTTGCATCTGCTGCTGGTGTGTGTGTGTGTGTGTGTGTGTGTGTGTGTGTGTGTGTGTGTGTGTGTGTGTGTGTGTGTGTGTGTGTGTGTGTGTGTGTGTGTGTGTGTGTGCCTGCACCACACTGGGAAACGCTTCATAAATGCTCAGAGATGCCTCCAAATATCAGTTATGTAATTACATCATTTCTCCTCGTCTGTTCCTGCGAAGTCTCTTCACCTCCCTAAATATCCTTTTCTCCCTCTCTCTGTTCCTCTTTCTCTCTCTACCCCTTCTGTTCCTCCCTCTGGACCAATCGTTCCCCCGATGGAAAACATTTCTCAGCCAGCCCTTCCCTGGAAGCGTCCGCAGTCTTCAACCCTCCGATTCATTCTTTCCTGCTTTCCATCCTTCTCAAGAACGCCGGCGCTCTTCTCTGCGCCTCTGTCTCCCCCGGGCAAATGTTCCTCCATTGATTTCTGCGTTTCTGGTCACAGGCAGACATCGCAGCGGCCATGTGTGAAGTAGACGTCAGGAGTCCATTCAGTGCATCCTGTGCCTCTGTAAGACCAGATGGATTTCCGGCCGCCTCTGGGCTCGCTCCTCTTAAGTGCTGATCAGCAGCTCAGCTGCCGTTCGACTCCAATCAGTTCCCAAATTGATTTCGGCTACTGCTTTTTTCTTTTGTTTGTTGTTTTTGTTTTTTTTCCACACATGTAGCTGTGTGGGGAGAAACATGAGGAACACAGAAAGTCATGAGTAAACAACACCTGCTGGAGCAAGAGGAAGATGGATTCGAAACTGAGTTTTATGCTTTCATTTCCACAGTCAAATAATAATATTTTTTTTTCTTCGTGACAGCAAAAACGTAACGAATGTTGCAATTTTGGTCCCCAATCGAACCGAGTCGACTGAACCATCAGGAGTGAGAAAAAACATTTGATTTACTGAGAATTTAGTCAATGAAATCGTAAAGCAAAAAGCAAAAGCAAGGCAAAAAGACGTCTTCATATCTTGGTGACATGTTTTTATTTTTTATTAACACTTTCACCAATTAACTTGTGCAATTTAAGACAACTTTAGCTGGATTTGGCAAAGTGTTAGAAGCTAAAAATCTAAAACAATTAAAACCAGATATAATCATACACTCTGTGAAGAAAGACACAACTTTTTTGTCATTATTTGACTTTAAATCAGACAGATTATTTCATAAGGGATTCTAAAATTGCTTAAATGACCCAAAGTCACCCGATTCAAATCATAATCTTGAACAGTGAGTGTTTTTTTTAAAACGATGTACCTCTCGTAACCGTTTTCCTTCATCCATTTTACAATACAAAGGCTGAGATTTTCACTAGTGAATATGACCCAAATTTGGTGATGACTGTATTACTCAGTATTTATTTTTAGACCCCCTAGTAAGAAGAAAGAGGAAAAGCTCCATCTGTGGACACAAATCAATAGACTGACCTACTGTGCTTTTCTACACTTTATTATTATTATCTGTTGAAGTGCCCCAGATTTTCCATTCCTCCTCGTACGGATGTCAAAATAGGTTATCTAAGGTCTCTGAAGGCTCCGGTTTTTTGGAGGAAATGAGAGCCAGGAAACGATTCTTGAAGGTAAAACATGTGTGAGTGTGTGTGTGTGTGTGTGTGTGTGTAGGTGTGTGTGTGTGTGTGTGTGTGTGTGTGTGTGTGTGTGTGTGTGTGTGTGTGTGTGTAGGTGTGTGTGTGTGCATGTGAGCGCGTGCGCACGCGCGCGGGAGTGTTTGTGGCTCTTGATGGAATGAGCATCTGGACTGAAAGGCAATCCTCTCACATGCCGTGTGCGTGTCAGCAGGAGGTCAGCGCCATCCAGTAGGCAGCAGCTGCCGCTTTTCCTCTCCGCTCCAACGTGTCGCACCAAGAACAACCTGCAGAACCAGAAACGGGCAGGACCCAGACTGATCAGTCTGGAAGGTTAAAGTGGAGTGCAGGGTGGGCTGTGGGATTTACAGGAACGGTGGCCTGCGATGGAGGAGGGGGGATGTCTTCAAATTGCTGTTTTCTCCCTTGTGTCCTTTACTGTTGCTCCTCTTCTTCTGCTTCATCTTTTTACAGACAAATGCAGACGTGCCGCATCAGTTCAGCTGTAAATGAGCTCAACAAATCGGAGAATACAACAATATATATGTTATCCCGTTTATGTGTCGTTTTAATTAATTTTGCACAAGTTTGATCTGATGACAACATGTAAAACATTTGAACTCAGGGCCGGGTGCTTTGTTTTAGCGTCAGGATAAAACTGCCTGTGTCCTTAAAGGGAGCACGCTTCAGTCACACGCACAAACCAACGTCCCACAGGAGAGAGAATCTTGAATGCGAGTTCATAAACTGAATATTTACAAGGCAATTTGTTCTGTGAGAAGAAGAAGGAAGTCAGGAGAAATGGGAGACCCAACAGCACGGCACCTGATACAAAATCAGTCCTGGCTTTGACTGTGTTTACAGATGGACAAACGTTATTTATTTCAAGGGCTCCATCTGTCAGGCCGCTCTCTGTCACTAAAAGTAACTTCAGACGACGCATGTGACGGTTGGAAAGGAGGTCAAAAATGTCAAAATGTTGTCATATGATATGTGGTTTACTTGGCTCAGTCACTGACAAAAAGCAAGTCACTGCTGCTGGCAGCTAACGAGTAAACACACAGAGGCAACAGCTGGTGAGAGGGGTTACTGTTTTCAGTCAGGATGTTATCAGGATGTTTTTACACTGACAGAGGACACAAAAAGAAAAAAACCTCAGTTTAAAAAAAAAAATTCTTATCTGACACACTTTATGCTTACAAACAACACCAATAGTTGGCCTGAAAGTCTATATTTGTTTTAAAAATTAAGTTTTGTGCTCATTCAAGGTCAATTCCTCTGAAGAAAAGATTTCATAATACTTGGGGTAGTGTTTCTAGCAGAGAGACAGAGTAAGAATGCTCATTTATGTATTTTTCTATGTTGGCAAAAAACAGTCACTTATTTAGCTGGTTAAAAAAAATACTCTGCTGTTAGCCTTCATAGTAATGGTGCTTCTGAGTTAGACGAGTCGGCCCCTTCAGCGCTTCTGCACTTCCCTTTTTTGTGCCGTTCCACTCAGAGTGTAATAACAATGCTTCTTATTGCTTTTGAATATAAATGTGTAACTTAATTGATACCTCAGGAAGCGATAACGCCTCAGCGGCTCTGAGGGCCGTTCCGCATCCCGTCTATATGCTGCATATATGAGTCTCAATAAACCTGAGCAGTCGAACCCAGCGTGAACCGGCTTGTGATGCAAATAAGCCTCACTGAGCCAACAGGGAACCACTGTAAATTCCTCGTCACGACGCCTCCGCATTGGAGTTTGCTTTTATTTTTAAGAAATCACGTTCACGTTTACTCATCAGTTAAACGCCGTGTATGAGAAGACGGCATTTAATTGCGTTATTGGATGAGTGAAAGGCATGAAACTCCCTCCCCCCACACCTCTCCCCTTTGTGCCTTAAACCTAATCACTGTCTTTATCTGAGGAGACGCATCGTCTCAGCGCGTCTGAAGCAAGCTGCTGCTCACACTTACTCACGTTTCATGATTAATTCAAAAGAAAGGGAGCTGATAAGGCATTTCAAAGTGCAAACGAGAGAAGATGAAAAGCTGTGAGAGGAGAAACTCTGTCTCTCTTTTTCCACCAGTTTGTTTGTTCGGGTACTTTGTCTCATCTCTCTTGGGGGTGGGGGGGGGGATCTCGGTCAAGATCCCTTTTGTTTTTTTTCTTCAGTTTTTGTCTTTCTGATGAGGGCCAAGCTCAAACTTGAAAAGCAGGGAACCGACAGGTTTGGGGGGGTGGGCATGGGGGGCTGGGTGGAGGCCGGGTGCGAGTTTCGGGGTGGCGGACGAGGCTTCAGGAGGGGAGGTGAGGGGGGGGGGAGAGGAAGGCTTCCCGGTCCCAGTCATCGTCCTGGAGAAAAACACCAGGGAGTTGGTTTCATGTGGCAAAGAAAAACAGACATCAGTGTGTGTGTGTGTGTGTGTGTGTGTGTGTGTGTGTGTGTGTGTGTGTGTGTGTGTGTGTGTGTGTGTGTGTGTGTGTGTGTGTGTGTCAGCTGTTTAGAAGCACACTCTCTATCTCCCCTTCTTAAACACACACAGAGGAGGATGAGTGTTGCTTCCATATTGGCTCTCTCTCAGAGGGGGGGAGCTTTACATTATAAGCTTGATATTGATTGCAGGCACCGAGAGAGGGTCGGCTGACACCAGATCCTGCAGCCATATGTCTGCATGGATGTGACCACCAAGCACACAACAAACACCCCCTTTTTCTGCCTCGTTCCTGGTGGTCTTGCTGTAGGATTTACTGCCACGTTTCAGAAAAATCATTTCTCGTTAAACGGGTCATCGTCTTGAGAAATTAAAAGTTTATTATGACTTTGTAACACCCGATGAAAAAAATTGTCGGAATCGGCAGGAAAGGCTTTTTAAACCACAGTTATCAGCCGGAAAACTGCAATCGGTGCACCCCTAATTTAAAAATGTTCAAATCGTACCCCCAAAATGACACAAATACAGCCTGATCAGATGCAACAAAATATTTAAATAAATCAAATTATGACTTCATTTAATAAGATATCCAGACCGACGTCTGTGAAGAAGAGCTCGCCCACTGAGTCTAGTGAAGTTTGCGATCACTTCGAATTGGTCTTTTTCGTCACTGAGGATAAGTTTTGGCCCACTCTTTGCAGAATTGTTTGACTTCAGCCATATTGAAATCTTATCGAGCATGTATGCCCTCAGATCGCCCCTCTGTATTTAAAGACCAGATGTAATTAGATCACTCCACCCGGTGAACAATGACACGTTTAATCCAAAAGCCTCATCGTTTTCCAAATGACTCTTCCTGGCAACAGTCATGAAGAGTCATGAAGACTTCTTCATGTTCATGACAGGCGTTATATCATGTTTAAGACAGTTTCACGTCAGGCTTATGCACACAAATGAAGCGTTGCCCTTTGTCCCTTTAAGGATGAAATCAACATTAGAAAACTGCTTTTGTCTTGACTTAAGCTATTTTTTGTACCATATTTCTTGACCAAAAGAGGACGATACCAGATCTATGTTACCTGATGAAACCCTGTGCATAAACTTGCTCAAAACCCTTCTCAGCATCTATGCAGATTGATTCTATGTGTGTTTACAGTTTACTGAGGCAGCAGGGTGACCTCCCTCACTGAAACTGTGACCTCAACAACAAAAAAAAGATTGCAAAAGCTCTCGTGGCTTATAAAAGGAGTATCATGTAAGCCTTTGTTTTGGGTGAATTGCGCCTTTAAACAGCAGGCGTGGCTCCGCTTACTACGGCCCCGCCTCCCGCACATAACAACCAACTCTCCGCCTTCGCTCTGGACCACATTGGAACAGCGGTCCTGCGAAGCGACTGACCGCAGCCGGACCACTTGAGCGGTGGGAGCGCGAACCGAGCGGACCGTCCGACGCCTCGCCGAGGCGGTTCCGAAACCTCCAGGAGCAGACAAGGGAAGCAGCGGGACGCCGAGCGCTTGGCAGCGGGGAGAGCTGAGGCTGAGGATAAGCTCTCCCGGAGCGAAGGAGGGGAAAGGACGGCTATTGTCGCTGCGGGCTTTCGGACTCTTTTACTTTTTACGCGCGGGACCTGTGAAGACGCGGACCGCTCATTCTCTCTCAACCGCAGGTAAACAAACTCTTTCACTCAGCTGGTTCCGGTCCGCACGTGCGCTTCTCGCACAACCGACGCCGGCGCACGGGACGCTCTCTGTGGCGGCGATTTAAAGTTTGAGGCTCGCGCAGCTTCCTCCGCGCCGCCTAATTAAGTGATGGGTGCTCTTCTCGGGCGCAGCTGTGCATTCTTGGGGCTTGATAAGCGATATCGCCGAGGAGCAGCCAGATAAACTCGTTTACATACGGCCGCCCGCTCTCTCCAGGTTTCCTCCAGCGGGCAGCCGAGACTCCTACCTTTACTCCAGCCGCTTAATCTATTCCAATCTAACCTAATCACTCTATTCTGTGCTGAACCAACTGACCCCCCCCTCTCTCTCTCTCTCTCTCTCTCTCCCTGTTGCCGCTCTGTGACAACTGGTGGAGCTGTTGTTATGTAACGGAGGCTCTGTTGCGAAACTTGTAGTTGTAGGTCAGGACCTGATAACTTTCAATCACTTTTTCACCCAAGTGATGCCCCAGAAGGAGGCTGAACAAAATTCAGTCGGTATTTCTTTCTTTTTTTATTTTTTTTATTTTTTTTTTTTTTATTCAAACTGATTTGTTTTTAATAGGGACATGAATATAAAACTATTTATTCATTCTGGGGAGGTGAAAAATTAATACTAAAATTATTTTTTCAAAGATGGGTTTCTTGGAGCTAAAATGTGTGTATATATATATATATATATTTTTTTTTTATATTATTTTTCTATAATTGTATAAACAAACACGTCTCTGATTCAGCCTGTGTTCCTCCACAGACGGAAGCACCACGGAGTGATCCACGCCCCCCCGCAGCCCCCCTCGCCTCACCGCGCCTGTCTGCCTCTAATGCCGGGCATCAGCTCCGCCGCGCCTCGTTATGACAACTGGGAGATGGACCACTACCAGCACTACTTTTACGACGACCGCTATCCGGACGAGGACTTCTTCATGTCCACGGCGCCCAGCGAGGACATATGGAAGAAATTCGAGCTGGTTCCGACCCCGCCCGTGTCCCCCGTCCGGCTGCCCGCGGAAGGGTCGGGCAAGGTCGGACTGCTCTGTCCGTCTCTCGGGGACAAGCTGGAGTGGGTTTCTCAGTTCCTGGGGCAGGATGACGAGCACAACCAGCAGCAGCAGCACGCGCAGGAGCTGCCCTACAAGCTCGCGAGCAGCGGCGACTCCTCCATCATCATCCAGGACTGCATGTGGAGCTGCTTCTCCGCCGGACAGCAGCTGGAGAGAGTGTTAGGGGAGCGTCCTCGGCTCGGCGCCGGAGGCGGCGTTTTGTCTCCGTGGAAAACCCAGGGCGCGCTCGCGGACACGTGGCTCGCGGGTGGCCTGGCTGCGGACTGCGTGGACCCGGCTGCCGTGCTCACCTTCCCGCTTCCCGGAGGCTGCAAGAGACCCATTTCGTCCGGCTCAGAGTCGCACACAGACTCCTCAGGTCAGTGGCCGGTTCGCCGTGGAACGGATAAAAGTAAGCGTTTCATGTTTCAGAGATTTGGCTTAAGACGTGAGAGTTTTGTGTGTGAGAATTGTTGCTCCTCCTGACTGCATTGCACCTTGGTGCATGCAACACATGCTTGCAGCCAAGAGTGACACACCCATTGAAACATCTGCTGCCTGGCGGGAGTCCAGCAGACCAGCTGCTCCCTCTTCCCGCTGCTCCTCCACTCTGACTTATGGCAGTGATGTCTTCCCAACTTCTGTTTGGCTGCGTTTTCCCCCTGACTTGTTACAGCGAGAGCCTTTTAGTTTAACTTTATGCTACTAAAAAGGGGGAAAGAGAGAGCCTTTTGTTTGACGTTCCAGGAGTAAGATAACTTTGACAATACGACAGTGTTTAAATTTAAAACAAAACCTGTGACATGAGCTCCTCAAATAATGTTACCGTCACAGTAGCGGTCTTTGTTTTGATAGAAATGTAATTTTTTTAAAAACATTCTTCATTTGTAGATGCACCGATGGGGCTTCTGACCGGTACCGATTTCTGGTCTCTTTTAAGGTCTGATTCCAAAGATTATGATAAAAGCTGAACTCTGTTTTAGAGGTTTTAGATGAAGCTTTTTAATGCAAAATCAGATACAAGGTCGTTTTTTTTTGTTTTTTATTCATCAATGCATGGGTCTCAGACTTTTTATCTTATTTAAAAATAACTTTAACCCAAAAACCATTTATGTGCAATTCATTTCATTGCACACAAATGAATTGATGTGCAAGTCGTCAATTCATTTATGATTTTTTTTTTTTTTACATTTGTGATGTCATGTCACTATAATGTCATGACATCATGTAATTATAATGTCATGACATTACAAAAGTTCTTTGAGTTGATGCATTTAGTAAATAATTAGAAATAAAACAGTTTTTAACTTTGAGTATTCGACTTGCTGATGGAAAATCAGGCGATTCTGACCTCCGTCCAATTGATCTGTGCATCTTATCACACTTTGTCTAGTGGTAGTTTTCAGGCATTTAGTGTGTAGATTAGTAAACATCTGTTTAGAGACTTGCTAATAATTTTCCCTCGATGCGGGTGATGAATGGCTTTTATTGATCAGAAACGTTTCCAAACATCCTGTAGAAGTGTGGAAGTAGTTCAACCAGCTGACCGGCAATCGCTACACTCCATGCAACTTGAGACGCCCTCCAGCAATTACTCTGTGACGTCGTAACAAAAAAAACAAAAACCTAGTCATTTTGAAATTAAAACTTTTAAAACCCTCTAGATGCTAAGGCGCGACCCGACTTCATTCAAACCTCAGTGGGAGCCCATATGACTGCGTTTGGCATGCAGGCTGCCATGTGATGTGCCGGGGTCTGGACTGCGCGTAATGGTGTGTGTGGAATGTCACAAAGGGAGCCTGTTGCTGCATTCCTGTGCGCCGACAGGCTGCAGCTACAATTGTCTGCGTGTGTGATCCGAGCCAGCCGGGGCCGCGAATAGAGCAGGATTAGCCTTTCAGGAGGTCGGCTCGCCCCGCGGAATTCCCCTGGAGGAAGCCGGAGGTGTGTCCCGCCACATTCTGCGGAATCTTATCTGCTTCGCGGCGAAGGTGGACGGGCAAACGCAGGGAGGGGTCCGTTACAGGGTTACTCTGAGGGGGGAAACAAAAAAAAAACAAAAACAGATCTTAACCTTTTTTTTTTTTTTCCTTTTTCTTTTTTGGATTCTCACGAGAATAAGTTTGAGACTCGAGAATTTAATGTTTTCTTTCCACTCGAGGAAACATTGTGGGAAACGTTTTCTCAAGCCATGCCTAGTTGAACATTGGCCAGCTTGTTTTAAAAAGCTTAAAACTCTTCCTCCTCTCTCCCCTCCCCATGTCTCTCCTTCCTGCCTCGTCCTCACTCTCAACACATGAATGAAGCGAGGGAATTCCTACTGAGGGGGCTGATTTAAAGCAGTGCTGGCTCAGAGTGTGTGTGTGTGTGTGTGTGTGTGTGTGTGTGTGTGTGTGTGTGTGTGTCATGATGCATGTCAGAGTTTCCAGGGGTTTTGCTTCATTTTTATAGTAAACATTAACTGAATGATGTTGTCTGGAGAGAATGTGGTGGATTTTCTGCCTTCATTTGGTGTTGCTCTTTTGATGATCACAGTCATGTTTCCCTTTTTGGGATGACGGTGGAGGCGGTGGTGGGACACTCAGTGGTTTGGCAGTTCGATTCCTGCTACATCTGCCAATTTCATTGTATTCTTGAAGCAAGCAGACTTGCCTGCTTGATATAGCGCTACGCAAATACTTAACATTTACTGTATTCACTTTTCAGATAACGAAGACCAAAACGATGAGGATGAAGAGGAGATTGACGTGGTGACGGTGGATCAGCAGCAGCAGCAGCAGCAGCAGCACCACCACCAGCAGCAGCAGCAGCAGCAGCAGCAGCGTAAACCCCGTCGACTCGTCACCACCCGCAAACCGGTGACCATAACGGTGCGAGCAGACCCCCACGACCCCGGCACCAAGCGTTTCCACATCTCCATCCATCAGCAGCAGCACAACTACGCCGCGCCCTCCCCGGACACTCTCCCCGCGGCTCCCGAGCCCGCCCGGAAGAAGGTCCGACAGAAAGTCCCCGCTTCTGCACCCAGCCTCCCCCGAACTCTCTCCACAACCAGCCCCGGCTCGGCCACGCGCCTCTGAACTCCGACAGCAGAAAGTCTCACCTCGCCGCGGTGCGATCAGAGTCCCCCAACCTCAGCGCGGCCTCTCCTACCTCATCCTCGTCGCCTTTGTCTCCATCCAGCTCCTCCTCGTCGTCCCACAGGAGCTCGCGGTCCAAGCCCGTTTCCCGCGTGTCGAGCCCCCTGTCCTCGGACTGCGAGGACACGGACAAGCGCAGGGCGCACAACTTCCTGGAGCGCAAACGGCGCAATGACCTCCGCTCCCGCTTCCTCTTGCTCCGGGACGAGATCCCGGGGTTGGCGGACTGTGCCAAGACCCCCAAGGTGGCCATCTTGACCCGAGCTACGGAGTACCTGCAGCAGCTCCAGGCCACCGAGAGACAGAAGTCTCAGGAGAGGAAGCAGCTGAAGGCCAGGCAGCTGCAGCTGCTGCAGCGGTTGGCGCAGCTCAAACGCTCCTGAAGGCCTGAACGGACCGTCGGTCGCCTCCACACGAACACTGGAACTGAAGGCGAACGACAAGAAGTGGGGAAAACACTGTTCACTAATCGTGCTGGATTAGAGGAGGTGGATTTGTTTTTTATTCTTTGCTGTCTTTTTCTTTATTTTTTTTTTCATTTTTAACTTTTTGTGGTTTGCACATTAGCTTCTGAGTGACAGAGCTACCTGGACGGCCGATTCCCGGCTGGTTTCCGTTTTAGTATCCTGAGGTCTCAAGGGATTTCTGTTGGATCTTGCAAGGGGGGATTTATTCAATATTTCTTAAATGTAACCCCCAACAAGAACTATTAAAACTTGTTATACAATAAAGTTGGCATTGTCAATTGCTTTGGTCAAAGCCCCTGTTCTTTTTTTTGTTTTTTAACCTGGTCAAGAATGTCAAAATTCATGATTTTTGCCAATACATCTTAGTTTTTCATGCTTCCCTAATGACTGACCTGCTGCCTGTTCCCTCCCTATTCTTCTCATTTCCCTCAGCAGCAGTTGTTCAGTCCTTGTTTGAAACTGGCTTGAAATGGAGAAGTTTGAGTGACTTTCCCTGCACCCAACCCTCCCTCCTCCATTTATTGCCCTGATGCCATTTACTGCTGCATGTTACAACAAAATCCTTGCAGTTACAGCCTTTTTTTTTTTCTTAGCAATTTCAGAATGTCTGAAATGTTCAATACAGATCATCTAAATAATAATAATAAAAAAAACCCACTAAAATATTTACTGAGATTTATTGTTGTGCCATGAAGTTCAGCCAAAAGGTGAATGTCAGCTTAGGTTAAAATATTGGTTAGGTTAAAATATTGGCTTTAGTCAAGAGTTCCGGCTGTATTTATTTCATCTTGCTGTCTGATTTTTTTTTTTTTTAAATTTTTTATCTATTTGATGGTATGCCTTTAGGAGCCTTTCTATGTATGTAAGCTATCCAGTTGGATGTTCTGTTTATAGATCCTTGACTGTACAGTGAAACCAAAACCTGAGCTAAGTTTACTCATCCCAGTTTCTGTAGGGCTTGCTGGCTTTTCAAAGATGACTCAAAGCTTCTATTTTTGTTAATAAAATTCTAAAGGAGGAAGAAGACCCGTTGAAATAAAACACCACTTTGTCACTACGTTTTGTTTTTTTCTTTTCATTGCCGAGCTTAATAGTTGGATGATGTGTCCTTGTGTAAGTCAAACAAGGTAAGTTTTCTATTCTATTTTCCTACAAGTTTGCGTTTTGGCAAGCGCTGATTAATATTACTCACCAATTGACCTCACGCCCTTTTGGTCATCTGACGAAATGCACTTCATCCAATCGCCCGCAAGCCAAAACGTACTCTGACTGAGCCCCATTTGACGAGCCTTCAGACAACTTCAAGACAAAATGGTTTCAGGTTGAACAAACTCTAAGGGACGGCAAAGGGAAATGTCCGAGAACCAGCCCTCCACTTTAGCAAGTGTTGCATTAATTTGGGTGACCTTGAGTTTGGAGGAATCAAAATCTAAACTTACTGAGTTTTTTCTAGAAAAACACGGTGAACTCTCATTTTTGCCATGCAGGCGAAAATGTTCTCCACAAGGTAGGTGTGGAGAAAGCTGTGACTTTAGGGTTTCCGATCATGTTTTCCCTCCGTTCTACATTGATAGATAAAAGAAAAAAAAAGACTTCCCCCAGTGGAATCATAACTCAGGATTGGGCGTAAGGCCTGAGAGTGACTGGGTCCTCAGAAAGGCTCCAGCATGAAGATGTTTTTCTTTCAGGCATTTAGTGGGACCTTTACTGGCCGGCGTCCTGAGACCCAATCTGACATCCAGCGTTTTCCCAAGACCTGGGGACACCACACTGCTGACTTCACACAGAGGCTGTTGCTGTTTTCCATGTAATGCCCGGCTGTACTGTCATTCTGGAGCTTGTTTGTTTTGGCCTGGTCGCAGTCATAGAAACTGGGGGCATTGCTTAGTTGCAATAAAGGCTCTACTTTGATTTTGGAAAAAAAAAAAAAATTGCATTTTTTTGTTTTGTCTCAGAATCTCATGAGCCTGCATGGTAAATAAAAATAAAGTAATGTTTTCACATGGCCGAGCTGACTGTCTGGTTTCCATGTTGGATCTTTAAGGTTGCCTTCTGAGCTGGATTAGGGGGATATTTCCCACATTGGGGTTGCTCCAGTGAAATGGGTAAGAATCCAAAAGCAACATTCTTTGTAGTTTAAATTAGCAAAAACATTTTAAAAAAAAAAAAAAAAAAAAAAAAAAAAAGAAAAAGAATGAAAACAAGAAAGCAAGAGAAAAGTTAAGAATTGCACAGTTACAAACCAATCAGGGAGCACAGTGCTTTGTGTGTTGTCGGTGTCTTTGCATGTGATGAAATCAGGCATTAGATAAAAAATCAATATAAATCAATACCGAAAGACTAAAAGCCAAGTTTTTCAATTCGTGTCTGACATACATCCAGTGACGGGCTGTTATTTCTATCTCCCGATCCACTTTTGTTTTGCAGCAGTCTCCAGGGCAACCTCCAAGCATCTTTTGTCATGGCGACAAGCGTCAGACCTCGTCACTGCAGCAGCAGCAGCAGCAGCATCGATAGTTTCCATAGAAACCACGGCAACTGCGCCCCGTAAAGCGTCGTAAACAAACACGTGACCACAACTCGCCCGCACTGGTCCTTTCTCGAGGCGGTTGCCTCAAACTAGAAAAAAAACAACATAAAACTGTCACAAATCAAACCGTTTAACCGACTGAAACGTCAAACATGACGACAAAACGGATAACACCGAATAATAAAATGTGAAACACGCCGGCAGCCGCGAATAACCGACGATTCACCAGCGTCGCCATAGCAACGGCGGCCCAGCTGCCTCGTCAACCACCATGCGGCTTCTGCGCACGCGCGAGGATTGTCAGCCGGAGCAGCGGGGAGGAGGGGGCGGCATCATGGCGGCCTCCACTCGGAGCGTGCGGAGCGTCTTCCGCAGAGCGACGGTCCCGTCGTTAGTCGTGATCCTGGGCGCTACCGGCACCGGGAAGTCCAAGCTGGCAATCGAGATCGGAAAGCGGCTCGGGGGGGAAATAATCAGCGCCGACTCCATGCAGGTGAGAGGATCCGCTTTGTGCTGAACGGTGACCCGCAGCCGAGGCCGCGAGCCGCGTTCCGGCAGCCGGAGCTCAGTCCGACGACGTTTCGTCAGGAGATAAATGGACCGCGGTTGAAACTGCCGCGGGTCATTTTGTCTTCTGTCTGCAGCGGCGATCAGATCAACGACCGAAACGTTAAACCCCGTAGAAAACATGTCCTCTGTGACGCACGAATCGAGCAGCAGCTGTGAACTTGCGACCCTAATTTAAATAGACGAGCAGTGGCGTCACATACAGTGTCTAGCAAAAGTATTCATAGCACTTACACAGAAGTCAGAGCGAGCATTTTGCACGAAACAGAGATCTTGCTGTACATGTGAACAGAAAGCCCTAAAATGAACCTCTCCATCACTTTCATGACAGGACTGAGATTTTATCCTGATAATGTGAGGTCAGCTTTTTGTTGTTTATGCCCCCCCCCCTCCACATATGACAGTCTGCACTATGATCTCACATGTCCTCAACTTCCCCCTAGAAGTGTTTACTTTGTTTGTTTTAAGGTATGCTAATCCTTAAATACACATTCACCAACATCAAGAAGATCGTATTGCAAGTCAAAAACATAAAGACTCTCACTAGGCAGAAAGTAATTTTTTAAATTGACAGGTAACAGTTCAAATTGCCTACGTTTCAATGTACAGGCAACAACACATTGATATCAGAACTGAGCGGATATTAGTAACATTTACTTCCACTTTGTTGTTGTTTGGGTTTTGGAGGTTTTGGAGTCGATTTAAAAAAATAATAATAATAAATTTCAGTTTCGAAAGGGTAGGAAAAATATGTTTCTAGTAAATATCAATTATTGGGCAAAACAGCGATATTAACATTGGATATTGTTATTGGGACAATTTTATTTTTTTTTTTTTATTATTGCTGCGTCTTGCTACTGATCTTGGACTTCTTTAGCAAAAATGGTTAAACGCATAACAACACACACCAGTTTGAGTTGTATAAGTTTGGACTGACTTGTGTTGAATGTTAGCAGAATAGAAATTAGAATCGACGGTTACATTTTGAATTGAAATGAATCAGAATTTGACATCTGCTGTCTGGAAATCTGAGTGAGAAACGGTCTTCAGTCTTCAAATTGATTCGGAAATGCAGAATCATTACCGTCTCCGGAAAAATGAGCAGAAGAAAGCTATCGTTAAGGAAGACTGACGGAAACGTGGTGATGGCAACATCATGCTGTGGGGAGAGAGAAGCGGGTCAGAGTTCACAGGTAAAAGATTTGAGGTCAAAGTTCACCTTCCAACAACCCTACATTGTTCTGGTGGAAGTCCAGAGCTGCAGTGTCAGCATCCAATCCAATCCAATCAAATCAAATCAATAAATGCTTTGATGTCAACTCCGCTATAAACTCAAGACATGTGGAGCGTGAAAATGTAAATAATTTGTGTGGCCCAGTCAAAGGCCAGAGATCAGTTGATTTGGAAAAGTAATTTATGCATATCTGAAATCGCTGTGCATGTTGAAATATTGCATGTTACCCCTGACAATAAGCAGGCAAACGGATAGACTGTGTGAACTTATTTTGTCTTTTTGTGATTCTCATGGACCCCGTCTTTTTCCAGGTGGTTCCTTAAATTTCCGACAGCCAAACCAACTTTTCAGGCAAAAACGTGTTTAATTAGGTAGCAGTGAAACAGGAATGTGTGGGAAAATAAATGAAGCCAAAATTATGTCATCACTTCTGACGGGCATAAACTCTCTCTCTCTCTGTGAAGGCACTGAAAAACTCTCACTCTTATTCGCTCCTCTGAGCTGTTTTTTTTTTGGGGGGGGTGGGGGGAGTGGTTGGAGGTTCTCATACTCTGTTGCTACAGCAACCCGAGGGCATGCTCACGAAACAAAAGGTTGGAGCAGAGGCCTGAGATCGGGTCACATCTGAAGCGACTCCGGTTCTTCACACCTGCGACTGTCCAGAGGTTGTTTCTCCCGAGTGCAGCGCTCAAATAATCACATCCTCCATCCCTGCTCGTCTTACCTCAGCAACAACACGCCTCCCCTCCCCTCAACTCTGCATGCATTGTCCTTGAAAGCCCGTGTCCCTGTGGGGCGTACCTCCTCCTGCAGTCACCTGGTGATGGGCAAACTGGGTTACACTAATAACATCTCAGCCGAGAATATCTCTCCACGTTCGGTGGAGAAACAGTGGCCTAGTTACAGCGAGGCAGCCACAGTCTTCACAATCCGCGGCCTTGTCGCGCTCCTCCTCTTGTTGGTGTGAGTGTCGGTGTCAGAAAGCGGGAGAGACACGCCGACACGGAGAGGCGGCCCATGTGAGAATGGGGCTGTGTGTAGGTTCGAGCCGGACCGTGTTGTCTTTGGGATAGGAAACAGTCTGGTCTTGTTTGGGAGAAAGCAACATTATGCTGAGCTGGTGCACATTCAGCGCTGCGCTGCGCCGGCCCAGCAACTGGTAGTGAATGGATACACTGTGGCCACTGGGAAGTGCCTATTGTCCCATGGAGAATTGGTTCCCACACTCCCTAACACTCCTATTGTATTACTGTCACCCCGCTCACGCCCCGTGCCCCCAACCCACAGTTCATTGGACATGCAGGAGAGATATTATTCACTCATTAAATGAACATGCTATCTCTGGCGCACACACAAGTGTCTTGCTTGTACTGTTCTTGAATGAGGCACTGCCAAGTAGCTTGAGTCTGAGGTTCCCAAACTGGGATCCAAGGATCAGTAGGGGGTCCTATGACTAAGACTATGGATTAGGAATAACTGATTTCAACTTATTGGCTAGGTAAGGGCAAAATATGTCCCTGCTATTTTCTTTTATCTCAAATTGCAGTGGCAACATGTGGTTGGCGGTTCTAACACACAGGAGGCAACATCACTCCCCAGTTATTGATTTCCTACAGGACTTTCATGATGAGGCAACAATCATTTACCGTCCTCCAACCAAGCGACCAGCGAAACTTGTGTAAAATTTTGAGCTTGTAGACATGGATGCGTGAGCCAGTGGGACGACACAAAACTTTTGCCAGTGTCATGTTATCACAGTTACTGAGAAGATGTAACACTTTTCAACCTTCTTGTGTCGCGTCACAAGGCACCGCGTGCACATCTACGCGTACAAGCTCCAAATTTCGCATTCACGAATTTCGTTGGTCGCTCTTCTGGAAAAGGACAAGCAACGGTCACCTCATTGTGGAAGTTATGAAGGAAATGAGTGAAGAGGGAGTGAAGTCGCGACCCGTGTGTCCAGTCCTGTTTGCTGGAATCCCCTTTTAATCTATCCTTTTCAGAACTTAAATGCTTCTAGTGAAATATATGACAAATGGAGACCTTCAAGGAACAAAATTGGTGGCTTTTTCTTGTCATCATTTGCCGAGAGGCGGGGTATGCCATGGATGTCTCAGTAGTTCATCCCAGGGTTCATCCCAGTTCATCCAGGGACACACTGGATGATTCACACATCATCTCACTTCTAAGTTAATTTCAAGAGACCAATTAATTTGATATTCCTATTTTTGGACTATGGAAGAAAACCAAAGGAAGGTAGCGCATTTGCGGTGTGAAAAAGTCTCCATCCAATATAAAGAAGTGTGCTTGTGTGCACTATTTAATTGGTGAAATCAGGTTCATGAGATCCTGTGTCCTGAGACGAGACACTGATGTGTCACAGCATCGCTTGCGGACAGCACTTCTCAAGGTGTTGTTTGCAACGAGAAGTGGTTGACATGGAGGGTGACGGCGAAGAAGGAAGGTTGAGCGACTCATGTGAGCAGCGCACGGAGTGAAATATTTCATCCGTGCAGTTTGAAGCGCTCGTAATCATTTTACGAGCTGCAGGTTCTGCCGCAGTGCAATCTGTCAGCTGCTCCCTCGTTTTCCATAAGTCAGTGATGATGCTTTTAGTCGTTACGGCGCATCATCACATCATCCAGTCTCACATCGTTCCGTGCATGCGTGACGTAAGACCTACAAGGAGCAGTTTTACTCCCCTATGCATTCCAGGAGATCTTAAAGAGATTTAAACTGCTTGTAATATCCAGCACAGAAACATGCATGCTCCAAATTTAGTCTCGGTGTATTTTTCTTTGGATGTCAAGCAAATTGTACGGATGTACTTCTCGTAGCCGTCTTTCCAATCGGCCTGAGGAAAGTAGAGCAAAATTTGGAAAGTTTGAGGCGATTCTTGCTCATACAGTAGTTTTCCGCTTCTTCGTTTGTCGTGCCATGCTGCACCATCCAATTCTTGCTTCCATTTCCTTCCTTTTTATAAACGGTCCACCGGTTTCCTCAAGGACGGAGGAATTCATGGTGGATTCTCTTTTGGAGAAGTTTCAGGTCCTCCTTCAGCAAAGTATTCCCGGTGCATTAGATTTCCAACTCCATGCGTCACAGTTGGTAGGAGGTTCTTTTCCTGGATGGCTCTATTTGTTCCTCTGTTCTGGTGTCCGAATAATTCAATGTCAAACTAAATCTGCCACAAGTGTTATCCTTCAAGTCTGTCCTTCATGTTTTTGTTAGAGAGGGAAGCGCTAAGGACGTCATATTGATTCCACCAGGTTCTTCGAATGGTTATTAAAATTTAATGGAAAACAGTTTCTTCCCTGGCAGTCTGAAATTACTAATACAGAGGTACTTTAATACTTTTCCCTCTCTACAACAATGTTTTGGGGTGAGAGAAGCTTGTATAAGTTTGGCGTTCCTCAGCATGAAGCCGTAGAAACCCTCTGCAAGTAAGCAATTATTAAAAAGGCTGTATTTGTTTAAAAAAAAAAAAAGAGAACAACACAAAAAAAACAGTGCGGGTTAGTGGTGGAAACAACGTTTTCAAATTGTATCCAGTCCGGATAAGGTGGGACTCGGCGTTCTGAGCTGGTACCCAATAAACTAGAGGGACAGACCGAATGTCTCCAGAGATGAAAGCGATTCCTTTAGAAGATCTCCGCTGCAGCAGTGAGGGAATTTTTATTCCTCCTCAAGCTTTGTTTCCCTTTAATGTGTTACAACCGCGACCAGTGGAGCTTTTACCACCTCCTTGCGGCTGCGCTGGTTTATGTTATTTACTTGAAACCAGTTAACGCACAAGTGGGATTTGCATTTCCTTCTTTGTTTTTTTTTTTTTCTTCTTTTCATTTTCTCCTTCTGAACATTGCTTCAGATTTGCTTTGCAAGTGAATGGAAACCCGGCTATTGTCTCCGGCAGATAGATTGTTGCACTGCAGGGAGTGAAAAGGAAGCTGGGGCTTTTTTGCAAATGGTGGGAGGGATGGCTGTTGGGGGCCTGGGGGAGGAGATGAGGGGTGTTGGGGTCATAACGAAGGGCCATTCGATGTCCTGGGAGGCGGAGGGCGATTTTTACAGGTCATGCACATGCATGCATCGTTACTTTGGTTTGCTTTGTGCTTGGAGGTGTTGGTGGCCGTTGACCTTTCGCTTTATGCCCGACTGAATGAAGGTGCCACCCGTTTGCTCTTCAGGATGACATGAGCGGTGAGAGGGAGGCGGACTGGTCAGACTTAATTCGTTTTCTGCCGAGCAGCAGGGCAGCTGTCAAGTGTCATCTTGGCACTTACAGTCCCATAAAAGTGCAGTAAACGAGGCTCCTACACGGCGGATACCGCGACATAGGGTTCGCTTTCCGTCATAGTTTCGGAACATGAGGTGGTTTCGCCGTTCTGCCAAAACCATTGGCTTATCCTTGTGTGAAAGCCATTGCATGACTGCAGCTATGTGTCACACATCCTTCTGATTTGCCCCACAGGCGTCCCTTCCTCCTCTGCTCCTTCTCCTTGTGCGTGTTTATTTCTCTCTCTCCCCACGTTGCCGTATCTCTGGCTGTCTGCTGTGGCTGTGACCTGTCTGGGCTCTGACGTGTCCGTTTGCATCGCATCTGAGGCGATGCTGCCTCCCACATTCAGCATATACGACGCGCCGCTTTATGTCCTCCAAGCCGGTCCGGCTGACGAACCCAACGTGATGAGCGTGTTCGCGGGTCTGAGTGTGAATTACCGTCTGCGGGGCGTGGCGATTCTGGTCGGTACTGTAAGGCGGAAAAGGAGGATGGCAGGGTGAAGGAGGAGGAGGAAGAAACGAGGGAAGAAGGAGGAAGAGAGGAGGGTGATGGGTATACGGCATGAATGATTTATTAGTCTGGCATTACTGGGCCATTCCCCACAGAGAGACAGAGCAAGAGGAAGATGGAGAGATAAATTGATGAAGGATGGTGCCTTGAAGGGAAAAATAGAAACTGCATGAAGAGAGAAAAAGAGGAAGACGTTGATTTATCTGCAAGTGTAACTCAGGAAGAGATTCAGAGAGAAGGTTAAAAACAAACTGCCTGGGGTCAAAGCGGGAGGCATTCCACCATCTGCAATCCGTACAAACCGAGTCAGAGTGACCATTTGAATCAAAGCAGTGAGGATGGAGGCTTTATCATCTCTAACTTATTGTTCGTCTAAGCTATTGATGAATGAACTGGGGGCATGCGTTTTGTCCTATTCGTCATTTTCTACTTTTGCCATTTTTGGTCACTTCACACTGAATTTTCTTTGGGACTAAAACTATGTTTGATGCCCATATCTAACGTACATCTTGCCTGTCTGAAAAACTAAATCTCATGGGCAGTGGGGGCAATATTGTGTTAAAGTGATGTATGTTAAACGCACAACAGTCTTCAACAAAAATCCAAAATCACATGAGGCCATTGCTATTGTTTAGTGGAGGAAAGATGGCTGCTTTGTTCATAAGGTTTTTACTTATTGTTTATTTTTTTATAAACCCGACTGTTCCAATATGTTGAGTTGTGAAGGAGAAAGAACGCTTGGAGGTCAACGATTGGTTGGTTTCAACCAATCAGTCGGTTGGTTACCAGGTTTACCATCGAGACACGATGCCGTTCAACATCCACACGCTTTTATATTCTAACACAGCATTTAAAAGTAGCTCAACCGCTCTGTCTGTCCACACAAACCTCCAAACAGGAAGTTGTTTGAAGGATTGTGATTGGCTGATGTAGGTTTTAGCTTTGCCCTACAGTGCCCCCTATGGGTTTGGCATGTTTAAAACAACACTAAACGGAGTGATTCAGCGGGATGAACACTTTTCTTAAACCGATCAGGTGTGGACGAGATTATGTCGTAGAAACTAATATCTCTACTACATCGTTTTAAAAAAGACCTGGCTACTTGTTGACTGGGCCTTAAAATGCAGAGTCTGCAATATTATTAGTAGCTCTATATGCACACAAACCATAATAACAACTAAGCTTCCTAAATAATTTTTGGTTAAAATGTATCCATGTCATTAATAACGTTTCCCCCTACGGCTCCAGTCCGTTTCTTGTCTTTGCCCTGTTCGTATCTTAGCTTTTGCCTGAATGAGCGCTTGTTCTCTGCACCCCTTTCATTTATCCTCCCTCTATTCTGTTTCTCTCTCTCTCCATTCTGCCTTCTGCGTTTATCTGGCAGAGGAACAGCTGTCTCGTGCACGGCGTAAGGTGGGCCAGTCCGCCGGACTGCAGGCTCAAACACTGAGCTCATTGTCTCACACACACACACACACACCCCCACACACACACACACACACACACACACACACACACACACACACACACACACACGCTCCCGTTAAGCCATTCGGTCACATCCATTCACATTCATTTCACAGTAAGACGGCAGGAGGAGGGGAACTGAAACACCTGAATCCCCAGCTCTGTCCCTCCCCCATTTTCTAGGTTTTTATGAGATTAGGAATCAGAGACATTTAAGGTGATGAGTTCAGACTCCGAAACATTTCCTGAGGGATTCTCTTTTCTGCTTCTTCCAAAGAGTCACGGGTTGTTTCATTCCTTCGCTGCCTTGACGTAGCTTCCCAGTGCAGCTCCTCGGAAAAGCATTCAGAGCCTTTGAACTCGGTCACATTTTGTCCCACTTCAACCACAAATCAAATGACTAGATCATGCTAGCCTATGAATGTCAGGGTTTCCTCTCATGTATTATAAGCCTGGCGGGCCACCAGGCTTTACTTGTGCTCCCACCAGGCTTAGCATTGCTTATTTGTTTAAGTCTTTATAAAATGTTTGCATTTTTAACACTTTATAGTTGGTGTTCAGGTATTAATCTTCAATCTTTCAATAACACAAAATTATCAAGTGACATTTTCAATTTCTTGTCAACTTTTAACGTTTTTTTAACCCAAAAACACAACAGGAACAATAACACAACGACTGCCCTGCCACCCAATGTTTGGTTCATTTATCTCGGATGTTTAAAATGTTTTCTATTTACAGCTTTAAGTTTTTGTCAGTGTGTTTGCATTATTATTCCATTAGCATTATATTACTAATATAGTCAAAAATTGTTTCAAAGCAACAGCGTTATCATTTGTCGCAATGACCTCTGGAACGATTTATCGTCCAGAAAAACCTATCATGGCAAATGTTCTTACGAGATGTTTGTTTTGATGTTTTTTTTCTCTCCTCTCTGACTTATTTGCACTTTTGTCTTTGTTTTCTTCTTTTTTAAATAAATTCCTCTGAGGTCTCCACATGACAAAATGTTTTAAAAAAAGACAAAAAAGTGTTCATGTCAATGGTGTGAGAGCTTGAGCTAAATTGTTCTGTTCTCTAAAAGGAAAAAAAACGCGTGACGGCATCTTTTGCAGATCATTCCAAAACCGCTTTATGGATTTATTTTTTCTTGTTTTAAATCGTCGGACGGTGTGAAATATGAGCCGCTAGATGCAAGTGATTATCGATTCTTTCCCTGTCCGTCTGTTGATAACCGTATTCTGTGTCGTCGCTCCGGCTCAGCCGACGGCCAGGGGAAAATGATGAGCATCATTTCACATATTTACTTAGCAGGCTGCGAAGAAGTTATGCGCTTGTCTTAATTTATGGATTTGTGAAGGCATTTCCTTTTCGTCTCCTCCAGACGACGCGTAAACACCATTAGCTTTGCCGGCTCTCGTCTTTGATTTCTTTATGACTCCGAGCTCCAACGTCGCAGCAATTTGTAGCTCGTTTTCCACCGCCTCGACTTGAAGTCTTAATTTCTCTCTCATTTTCTCTCATTTGCTGCCCTCGCTCACAGCTTTTTTTCCTTCTTCTTCTTCTTCTTTTCTTTTCCCGCCTCTCCACATTTTCCAGTTGAGTGACTCTTTTTGCACGTTGAACTTACATCACCTGCGTTTTCACTCGTTTTCTTCATCTTCGAGGAATTAATGAGCGGATCCTTCTGCCTCCATTCGATGTACATTAAAGCCATTAAGAACAGAGCAAGTGGCTTTTTGTACGCCTCTCTCTTTTTTGTTTCCTTCTTTTCTTCCTTTCCTGCCTTGTTTTGTCCTCACTTTCCTTCTTGTTTTTTTTGTTCTTGCTTTCTTGTAGTCTTTCTTTTTTTTTTTCTTGCTTTCATTCTTGCACTACTGATTATTTTGTTGAAAAATGTTTTGTTTTTTTAAAGGTGGAGTTTATTTGTCCAAAGTGGCTTTTCTATTTTGTGCTGGTTTTAGAAAATAGGAGCTACTAAGTAGAAATTGTAAAATGTTTTTTATAGAACGAGTAAAATTCTCCATTTCTACTTAAATAATGTCGAGGGGGACGAAGTTGATGCAATCTTCATTTTGATGGTTAAAAACTGAATTGGCTCTTAACTCTGTTCATGTAAATGTTTCTCAGGATATGAAATTCAGTTTTTTTAAATGTATACTCATTGAAAAACGTGTGTTGTTAAAATAAAAAAGTCTCTTATTTTTCTTCGAAATGCACAGATCCCCAGATTTCAAATGCGGTGTGCTGTTTAAGCCTTGTGGGTCTCCATACAGTATCATTCAGCCATAGATCATCCATTCATCGGCTCGTGGTTTTGTCATGCAGGGAAGCCGTGCATAATTTATCACCCTGGGTTCCTTCGCCCTCCCCTGCTCCTTTTTTTTGGCATGCTGCAGAGCTGAGAAACATTTGGTGGAGTACATTATGACCCCCCCCCTTTCCCTTTTTACGCCCATCTCCAAGGATGTGATCAATAACCCTCTCTGGTTTACTTACCCATGTCTGCTATAGAGCATTCAGAGCAAACAAACATGGTCTATCCTTATAGAAACGTGGAGGAATTGTAACAAATCTCCAACATGACTCCATCGACGTGTTACGTGCTGAGCGATTGAACTTCAGGTTGAAACCAAACTGAGTTGAGTTTAATGGCTGTGCTTTAGCGTTAGCCAGTTGTGGTATGTCAAAAGTGCTTAATTTAGTTGTTGTTGTTGTTGTTGTGTATCGTCCTGTCATTCACTTACCTCTGAACTTGGAAGCTAACTCATCATGTAGTGGACGTACAGTGGACTCATGTTAATGACTAGCGCTTTAGCGTTAGCGCAGCTAACTCTTTAGCTTGTGGTGTCCACAGCTGGAAGCCGACAGCAGCATAAATAACTTCCGTTTTGTTTCTCAATGAGACTCTAAAGGAAAAATGTCCACCTTTAGCTCTATCTCAGCGTCTCACTGGACAAAGTGCTGCTCTTCGTGACGCCACATAAACGAGGAACATTCTGGCTTTTCCAAATCACTAAATCTCACAGGACCTCTGGTTGCAGGTCTGCCTGTAACTGTTTCTGTTTGTATTTGGATAAAGTAACATTAATTAAATCCACCCAACTCTTTCTAAATCATAACTTAATAATTTTACACAAAATTATTTGAGCTTTCATTCAACAGACAGTGTCCTTTTGGACAATTCTACACACAAGCTATATTAAAAGTAATATAATTTTAAAATATGATTAAAACAACATGCAACTGCAGCCAGAGAAGGGGAACGTGAGCGCAGGACGTCCCAGCAGACGGTGTCCTGCATCTGTTCAAACTCCAGACACTGTGTGTGAAATGGAAATCCCAACGGGGCGCTGCTTGTCACCCAGCTATCACATTCCCTCAGTCACCGCTGGAAACAGGAGGGAGCGTGTGGACTGCTGTTGAATGCTGGCGGCAATCCCAAAGTTATGCACACGCCGGTACATTTAGATGTACAGTTATTGATGATTGAAGAGGGTATAGGTTATTTTCAGCATGACATTTTTTGACACAATGTTAATAAAACAGATTGTCTTTTCAAGTGTTGCCACGGATGCCTGTCGGAAATCCATTTTGAAATCTAAACCTGCAAAAATGCACAAAGTGGCTGCATTTAATCATATTTATTGATATTTATTGATACACCTTCATTCGACAAACATTACAGAAAATACTAAAACTAACGATCTGGATAGTTTTGGAGCGTAAACATCCTTAAGAGGAACATATCGTAACAATAATGGATCAAAAGTGTTCCACAAAATTCATCACGATAAATAACAATACGACAAATACTCACCTGTAAGTAGGAGCACAGAGCTAATGTGGGCTTTACAGAAGCTCAGATTTTAACAAAAGGTGGAGAAAAATAGTAAAACGAGCAATCCTGACAATACAGGGCAGTTTCAGGTTTTATTTTAAACATTAATTGGAATTTGTGATGACAACGATAAATCAAGATATTATCATGGCAAGAATTTATCGCGATAAATGACAAACAGTTCGATCAGTGCCCGACCGCGAACATTGTCCTTTGTAAACAGAACTGGAATCAGAAGCAAAAAACTGCTGCATATTTTAACAGGTACTCATTTCTGTCCCTCGCAGGTGTACAAGGGTCTGGACATCATCACAAATAAGGTGACTGCCGAGGAGCGCGCCCAATGCGCACACCACATGTTGGACTTTGTGGACCCGTTGGTGCGGACCTACACGGTGGTGGACTTCAGGAACAAAGCGCTGGAGCTCATATCCTGAACTCTGCAAATGTTTTCTTGCACCTGACTCCGCGCCGTGCTATCGACCCGCCACACGGCAGATCATTTGGCGGGAAAACTTGGCAGGTCTGATGTACTAATTGGCTCTGTTGACGCCGTGTCCTGATTCTTGCCTCTTGCAGATGTTTTCCTGGAAAAACGCAAAGCAGGAGATCAGTAGAGTTGATATTTATAGCGGAGCGCGTCTGCGGTGTGTCTTGACAAACACGCGCGCTAACAGGCGCCGGCTCTGGGCCGTCACGCCCCGCAGACGCTGGCCACATCACACAGATGTGCAGAGAGCAGGCGATAACTAGAGAGAGAGAAAGAGAGAAAGAGGGAGGTATTAATAGATCGGCGCCTGCACACACACACGCACACATGCTCATTTCCCTTTTTTTTTTCTGCACACACACACTTTGAGGGGATGCGGGAGCTCCAAGAATAGGATCGGTGCAGCAGGAACCTGCTGGTGGCGAAGAGGAAGAGCTGAATACAGATTAGGAGGAAAAAGAGAGAAACAGGGAGTCAGTGTGAGCTTAAGTTTGAGGACGCAGGATCTGATGTCGCATCTCCCCCCCACCCCTAACCACCACTAAACACGCCACTCGCATAACATAAACCCCTCCCCCCTGTGGCTTCCCATCCTCTTGATTTTTGTTGCTGCTGCTTGTCAATAACCTTCCTCCGCTCTTCCACGAGTGCAGAGAGGCAGGCCTGTAAGTGGACAAAAGGCGAGTGATGATGCCTGATGGGCTCTTATCTGGTTTGAGGGGTTATTTGATTAGCCCACAGTAAGAGGCGGCGGGGGAGGAGGCTGAGGATGAAAGAAGATGCGACAGAGGAAATAAGGTGTGGCACTTCTGTCTGTGTCGCCACAGAGCTCACGTCCTCCAGGCTCCCTGTTTTTGCCGTTGCTCGTTCGTTTGAGTTGAAGTGAGGATTCAAAGTGATAGTAAAACGCAAACATCAATTATCTCTCTCCTGCATCTTTAACAGGGATGCACCGACTCTATGCTAGCCAGTCATGGAAGTTTGAAAAATCTTTTCTAACAAGTCCGATTTTGGCCGATATCAATTTATTATCGTTAACCGCTCGCATTCAGTCGTGGCCTGGTGTGCGGGGTCGGGTAACGGGGCATAGAGGCTGATTTGTAGCAAAAGATCAAATTGGTTTCTTACTTAAGCATCAGCCACCTGCATGAATATGAGGAAATTCATTGTTGCACCCGTGATCTAGTGGGTAGTTTTACCCAGTAGGTTGCCAACACTCCCTTTAAGTTACTTCAATAACTAAAATTTATAGAAAGGGTGGAATTTTTTTATTTTCTTTTTTATGACAAAACGCAACATCGTCCTCCTTAACGTGCTGCAACGTCGGTGACATGCACAGCAGAAACAAGCTGCCCATCGTTGTTGGAGGAACAAACTATTACATCGAGTCTCTGCTGTGGAAGGTCCTGCTGGACATGGGGGTGAGCGAGTTTATGCAATACTTATCCTCCTTACTTCTCTTTATATTAAGTCAAAGGTTTAGCTTTGGTGATGTCTAGTTAGCTTGTTTGGAATCATCCTTTTCTTTTTTTTTTTAAATTATTATACTAACGATACATTGTGGTTTTTTTGTACATTTAGTTAAATCTCAGCTAAAAAGCCTTGAATAATTGAAGACATGTGACGCGAACATGCCTCACAGCAGGAGGATGAGGACTCTGGGGACGGGGCAGACGGAGGCCAAAGCAGGAAGACGGAGCTGGAGAAGCTGGGAGGAGAGGAGTTACATAAAAGGCTGGCTGAGGTGGACCCCAAAATGGCCGCCATGCTGCACCCCAATGACAAGCGCAAGATAGCCAGGTGACGCAGCTGGCAATGTCACCGTGCGTCACGGCTTAAATGTTTGCTTTTATTAACGGTGCGCGGCCACGTTGTTGTTGCTTCAGGTTTGCCCCGGTTTGATTTGGAGTCGTTTTCCGTTGAATACAGGAGTCACAGCGGCCCAAAGTCGGACCGGAGCCAAAATAAATGGGATGTGATGCAAAGCTTAAACAGATAACGCATGATCAGACTAAACCGTGTGAGACGACTAAACAGTCTTATGATTGTTTTTCTCCATATTTCATGAAAATATTGGAGGAACAAGAAAAATGGACCATGATATTTTTTTCTTTTCTGGTCAGCACCAGTTTGTGGTTTTCTTTGAGGTCTGACCTGCTGGTTTCATTTTTGACCACTTTTCAAAATACATTTTTTTTTGTATTTGCTAGTTTAGTCACAGTAGCAGACCTTTTTGCACGAGTAAAAACAAACTTAATCTGCAGTTTGTTTGAAAACTGTGTGAAAGCAGCGGGTTCCAGTCTTCGTAACCTAAAATTTAATGGCGTTTCTGCTCGCCGTGGTGTCACACATGAATCTTTGCCACCGTTTCAGTCGGAGGTAAATCTCGTTGAAGAGCTTCTTGTTTATTCAGAGACTATTTTCCATTACGATGGAGTTAAACAATATCCTGTTTCGACTGGACTCGGCCCCAAACTCATAATCCATAACTTATAGCAAAAGCTCACCTGACAGATTGCTTTATTACATCTGGAAGCTGCTTCTTTTTGTTCATTGCAAAGCGAAATAGTCGTTGCCGCTGAAAGCCGTCGGCGCAACGGGGAAATAACAGGAATCAAATACTTGCTAGAAGAAAATCAAAGCAGTTAGAAACAATCCAGCTACAGAATAAAGCGAGTTAATTAAACTCGCGTTTGTGAGTAATATCTTGCAGTTTGCTGGGAGGTTCTTAGGCGACACACATTTTTTGAGGTGAAACGGCACAGCAGTCAGAGCTGTTTTTCTGAATCGCAGAGTGCTGCAGATTCATATTTGTAATTGATAAAATTAGGCCTCCAACGTGCCGCGCGTTCCCTGAACTTCATTCACAACGTTCCCACCACAGAAAGAGAGAGAGATAAAACTGGTTCCATCAATAAGGGGTTTTACTCTGGAAATTGGTAAATATGGTGACAAAGTCAATAGGTTTTAATCAGTGACTGTCTAGTTTTGTTTGAAGGGCTCAATATGAAGGTCAGCTGAAACCAGATACTTAAACACACAACATACAATTGCTGCCTGTCGCACATTTAATCAGACTGAGCTTTTCCTGTTTCAAGCTAGTTAGGATCAACAAAAATTATTTTATTATCAGTTTTTTTTGTTGTTGTTGTAATTTTTAAAATGTATTTTAGAATATTCCAGTCATTGTTCACCATTAGAATACAAAAACACAGTTGTTTTTTTTTAATTTAACATTTATTTATGTAGGTTCTCCCACTGAGATCCAACTGAGACCAGTTTTGATGAAACAAAACAGAGGAAGCTGCACAAATGACATCATTTTCCCTTTGCTTCACACCAGGCTGCTCTTTGTGTTTTCATATCTTGCGGTTCATAGCTTGAATTATACCATTTGTTCCTCGGAGCTGCTCTGCTTCCCACTAATGTTTTTTTTTTTTTGTCTCTGGGTTTAGCCTGAAGAGATTGGGCCCTCTCAGCCTGACAGCCGCACGCCGGTTTCCTCTCGTGAGCGCAGCTTGATGGGTAGCAGCAGGAACGGCTGTGTTTTATGTGAGCAGGTTAGGTTACCCTGTTCTTTATTCAGACTGGAGCTGACAGGCGTCATCTTTTCCTCCTGGCCTCGGTGTCCAGCCGGGCGTGACTAAAAAAAGATGCGCTTTGCATTCAAAGCCGTTTCTTTGCGGGATCCTGTTATTTATCTCTTCATGTGTCCTTGGGGAGCGTTACCCAGCAGCAGTCGTCGTCGTCGTCGTCGTCGTCGTCAGCATTCACAACAACTTAACCCGCGTGATTAATTAGTGTCTCAGAAAAGGGAGCTGAAGGTTTTAATTTGCAGCGGATTTAGTGGATGAGTGGGCGGTTAACTCGGCTAATCTCGGTTTTACCCGGAGAGACTTTGGAGGCGAGAAAAAGGAATCTGGCTTGACGGAGTGAGAGCTTACCCTCTTTCCCCGCTTTTTGTTAGCAGAAGTCTTCAGATTCACAGCGACACTGGTGTTCCTCACAGCCGCTGGCTGGAGGAGCAGAGGCAGGGCGGCGACGGCCTCGGAGGGCCCCTGAGGTTCCCCGACCCCTGCATCTTCTGGCTGCACGCTGACATGGAGGGTGAGGACAGCAGATATCATCTTCTTGTACATCATTTACTTACATTTTTAGCTACGCTCAAATTTTATAGAAGAAAAATGATAAATATATATAAATTCTGAATAAAAATCTTAAAAGTGTGGCGTGCATCTTCTTCCACCCCCTTTACTCTAAGTGACGAGAAGCTAGGCATCGTTGAATCAGAGCTATAAGAAGTATGGAAAACCGCAGTATGAAGTTGAACGTTTTGGGCTGTGTGTAGAATGCTATGCAAACTAACGCTACATTAGCCTGAACATGCTAACACCTGTTGGAAATATGAGGTTGGCATGGAGATGGAGCTAAATTCAGGGCCGTCCTGGAAGAACATCTGTCACCAGATGCCAAAGACTTAAAACTGGGATGGAATTTCACTTTCCAGCAGGATCACAACCACAAAGAAACCCCAAATGTTAGAGTGGCCTAGTCAAAGTCAAAATCTATTTGAGAATCTGTGGCAAAATTAAGGAATTGATTCCACATCCAATCTGACTGAGTTTGAGCCATTTCCTGGAGCAAAATCCTGTTCTTTAGATACAAAGTATTTCATTAGCATTAGAGATGCACCGATAAATCGGCAAGCAGACAAATTGGGCCCAATTTCCGATATTTCGAGAGATTGGGGATCTGCCGATATTTGCATGAGAATCCAATTTTATCCACTGAGGGTTGATTAACACACCCACGCGGCTAACAATCATCAACCACTGTTGCTAACTTGGCTGGCTTTATTGCACGCTCTCCGACAAAATAATCGGCATCGGCCAAAATCGGAATCAGCAGGTCGGGCTTTTGAAAAATCCCCGATGGGCCGGAAACCCGCAATCGGTGCACCTCTCGGTAAAGTTTCAGCTCTAAAACGGTAACTGGTTCTACGACGTCTCCACTCAAGGGGGTCAAAGGGAAATAGATGCACACCACATGTTTCAGTGAACGATGAAAACATTTCCCTGCTTGAAGAGTTTACTCTGACGCATCAAGTCCCAACAGGATGCGCAGGATTTTGAGATTGGCAACTTGTGGTCTGAAAACTTTTGCAATTTGTAGACGTAAGGACAAACAAACACGTCTTGTGTTTTAGCGCTGGACCGGCGTTTGGACGCCCGTGTAGATGAGATGCTGGCGACAGGCCTGTTAGAGGAACTCCGGGATTTCCATCTCCGATACAACCGACAGAAAGTCCAGGACGACAGGTGAGGAGTTCATTTATGCAGCTCAAATTTTCATTGCCCATATTGAGAAATAGTTGCTTGTTCCCTTCCTCGATTACGCTCAAAGTGAAGCCTACAAAGGTGGGTGAAGCGTATTACTGCAGTCTCTGAATCCAGAGGTTTATAAGTTTCTTAAAAAGCGCTCCGCTCGCAGCCGAAGGAGACTTTGGCGACGTCAGGAAAAAGCAATTTCTCAGACATCTCTCCTCTCCAGCTGGAACCATAAAAGGCTTTCTCCACTTTGTCCCTCAGCGCTCCCCCAAAACCTGTAAACACACTTTGAGAGGGAAGTTGCCAGTGTGTTGCTTTAGCACCCACTGGGAACGTTGCTTCTGTTTTACCTCAAACAGAAGCAACGTGTTTGAGATACAGGCTGGTTTTGAGGCATTTCTTCGCTTCATGAACCAAAAAACTCCTCCCATCAGACCGCCAGCGTCTGTTCAAGAACCGGTTTACTGAGGCTGCTAAGCGAGCGAGAGGAATCTGATGAGCACGGTTTTATTTCCCCGTGCGCCCCGACTGATTTGGAGATTGCCGCTCTCGATTCCTCTGCGTAACCAGGGCGATGGGAGGGAAGTGAGCTCTGCCAAGCAACGGTCCGGTTATGTATCTGCCCCGTCGCAGTCTGACGGGTCACTCTCGCTGCGCGCTGTCTGTTCCCAGTGGCCTGCAGACCTATTTAGAGACGGCCCAGACTGGGGCGAGCCCCGTTCACGTCCAATGTCGAGCCCCTCCCTCTGTGTGTCAAGTTGCTGCCTATCAAGAAGATCTTTGATCGGAGTTTATAAAGGAATGTACATTCCCCGATTGAAGATCCAATCTTCCCACAGGTTTTCAGGCTCTGATCTTGTTTATTCAGGGGCTTCAGAGTAAAGGGGACGGCGGATCTCGAGTGTGTTCTTCAAAGCAAGCAAGTGACCTTCAGTCAACTCGTAGGCAGCTCCCTCTGATTGCTCCCAAGGCTGCCACTGTTGATCAGTCATCGTCTGTGTGAGGCGTGACGAAAGGTCGCAAGACGCGGTCTGGATTCATCGGGATTGTCTCAGTTTCTCGCCGGCTTTCCAGCGTCCTTCAGATGTTCGGTTTGGCGGCGATGACGGAATGCCTTTCTTTTTTTCCTTCTGATAATCCGCATACCTGAGAAAGACGTTCCCTTGAGGCCTAGTGCAATCACTTGCCTTTCATAGTCTTGTGTAATTGAAGAGCCGTTTACATTTTTTTTTTCTTTTTTGATAAGAGGACAGCAGCAACAGAAGAAGAATCCCAGCGATCGTCCTTGAATTCCAAAGTTGGAAAACGTCTGGATTGACTTTCCCGCTCGCAGGCTCTCCAGAAATTGATCCAGGGAGAGTTATTTTTATTTCTAGCTGCAAGCCTTTCCTCTCCGTCTGGTACCCTTCCACCGGGACTTTTCTAAGTTCCAATTTGTTTTTTTAGAGTTGCGCACATTAGATTTACATGTCCGATTTCAAATCTTCAGTTTTGGTAAGGAAGATGTATATGTTTTCCCTTGCCTTTCTGCCCTGAGCAGTCATTAATTATTTCGATTAGGAGCAGAGGAGCCACCAGACTGTGTGGGTGGAGTAGAGCGCCATGAAACAGGGTCATATTAAAGTTCTTGTATATAGAGGGACTTTGCTGCTGAACGTCTGCTGAAAGGTTCCACAGATAATCTTTCTGTTACATGCTGAAAGTCTTGCTCTCTCTCGCTCTTTTGCAGCTTCAATAATGCACAGGAATTACTGTCTTTAAGTAGATTCCAGATACTTCCACCACACTGATTCCTAAATTACCAGTAAAGCAGCCTGAGCGGTTAGCGCTTAGCATCCCGCAGTCAGAGATCAGAAATCGTTTCGATTTTGTTTGTTCTCTGTGAAGTTTGATCACGCCCCTCGGTGGGGCGTGATTAAAGTAATAACTTAATCTCTGTGATGCCCAAAAGCAGTAGTGTGTGTGTGTGTGTGGGTGTGTGTGCATGTGTGTGTGTGCATGTGTGTGTGAAATGGTGTTACTGTGGGAGTCAGATGCCGAGGATGCTGCTGGTTTCTCTCTTCTGTGCCCCCAGTTCCCTCTTCATCCCATCCCACCTTCTGCTCCTCGTCATCCTTTGCCTTCCTGGCAATCTGATCATCCGTTCACTTTCCGCCCCACTCACCTCTCGCTGTGCCGCTCTCTCTCTCTCTCTCTCTCTCTCTCTTCCTTCCACTCTCGCGTCTCCATCCCTTGCTGGTTGCTGTGACCAGACAGCAAGGTCAGATCTCTCCCTCCTTCGTTCCCTCTTTTCTCTTCCTCCCTACACTTCCTGTCCTCTGGAGCTTGTTCTCCAGTTTCTGCCTCTTCCCGACTGGCCAGTTTTATTTTTTCCTCCTTCTTCTCGTTCCTCTTCTGAGTGTGTGGATTTAGGGATCGGGTACCTGAGACGCAACACTTTTCTTTCTTTTTTTTTACTTTTAGCGATAATAGTTTAAATGTGGCGCTTTTCTATTCACTACTCCAGGTTGGTGTCGGCTAATACTTCAAACCAAAAAAAAAAACCTACAAACACAGAAGGAGATCTGTATTGAATCTGTCAGCATGCGTTGACCCGTCTCTTTAATCAACAAGAACTAAAACAAGTAATTTGAAGGAGCAGTGGGCGTGTCTCCTCATCTAGAACAATATGTTTACTGTAGCAGTAGAAAGTTAGTTGAGCTAACCCTAACCCACCAACCATGAATGCTAGCTCTGCTAACGCTGAAGCACTGTACTGACACCATATTTGGCAGAAGCTAATGCTAAAGCGCTAACTTCGGTTAAACCCCACTGTCTGTGTTTAACTTTGTTCCTGCGCATTGTTTTGTTTGAGATAAAGTTACTGGGAAAAACAAAATGAGGACAAAATACTTTTTACTTCAAACTTTATTCAATTGAAAGTTTACAACACATTCAAGTAAATTAGCTGCTTTAGATGTTACCTGGAAAAAGAGTCCAGTGGAAACTAAGTGTGCTAAACCTTTTCAAAATAAGCAATAGTGCTTAGCAGAAATTAGCTCCGCTGTTAGCTCTTTAGCATAAATACTAATGGTTGTTACCATACTATGAAAATATTTTACTCTCTGCGCTGCTGTATAGAAAATGTAAAACACGAATATTATCACCTCATAACAGCGACTACCAGTATTACTGCTACTGTTGGATGAAATAATCCACCACATTGTTCAAGTATTTGATGATCTTTCCTGTTTTTATGAAAACACTGAGGAACCAAGTGAGACCGGACTGGAACAACGCTGCTACCCTGTTCTGGAAGCCGTCTAGACCTGAAACCGTTAGCATGTGGACAGGAGGTGCAAACGTAGCAGAACATGTGTTTTTGCTCATTTTTGATAAATACCGTTAGAACATACAAGTCCATGGATGTTTTGTAACTTTTAGAGTGTCTCTAAAAGTGATACCGGGATGCACTTTTATGTAAACGGTAAAAAAAAAAAAAAAAGCAGCTGTATTGACCTGTGATGGTATTTTTGGGAGACTTCTTTCAGCATCTTGCAGCTTGCTCTCCACGTAAAATAACTTGGGCTGAGCATGTTATCCCCCTAATTGGCGACTCCCACAGTGAAACGTCTGAGATCAAATTCTTTTGAGAACTTTTTACCAGACTTCCTTCCTACAAACTTCCTTCTGGATCCCTCAGATCTTATCACAACCAATTTCTGCTTTTCTGCTCAGCATTTAGTGTCTGATCCAGTCTGTGTCTGTAAACAAGTTGAGTATTTATTGCTAGGAGAGCAGCCTGCTGAGTTTTACCACCTGTGGGTCGTCATGTCTCCTACATTCAGATGATTTTTGTTTATTTATTTCATTTTTTTTTTGCCAGTCACTCTATTTCTGGAAGGGTTTTTTTTTACATCTGCATGTGGGGCTGGAAGGAGTGATGGAGGTGAAGGAAAATGAGATCTGAATCACCGGCGCCATAAATGTCACGTCAAGGGAGGAAAGTTTACATATCGACGGGTCGTGTTTCCTCTGCTTCCCGCAGCCAAGACTATCAACACGGGATTTTCCAGTCGATCGGCTTTAAGGAGTTCCACGACTACCTGACGGCTCCGGAGAGCAGCAGCCAGCAGGAGAGAAACAAGCTGAGAGACAAAGGTCAGAGCAACACCTGCCTAGACTTCACGCTCGCCGGTTTTGTGGTCTGGTTGACCGTTCGTTGTTTCTGCTTCATCTTTTCCCTCTTTGAACTCTTTTTCAGGCGTGGAAGCTTTGAAGATCGCCACAAGGCGCTACGCCCGCAAACAGAATAAGTGGGTCCGTAACCGTTTCCTCAAACGTGAGTTTCTGTCTGCCGGCTTGAGCATTGAGTAGAGTGTGTGTGTGTGTGTGTGTGTGTGAGTGTGTGTTTTCTCCTCCAGAATGGAGAATCTTCATGCTCAGTCTGTGTTTCACAAACTGAGCTTCAGAGTCTCTGTGAGATTGTATTTTGTTGTGAAAATGCGTGTTTGTTTCTGGCTCTCCTTCTCATACAGAGAGGCTTGTAAAAGTATTCCTGTGGCGTCACGTCTTTTTTTTTCTTCCCCCGCATTTAATGTGGGAGAAGAAATGTGCTGCTAATTGTGCCAATGAACAGGGGGGGCAGCATGTTCGCGGGGTTGATTGGCAGCGCTGAGCCCCTTCTCCTGGCTCTGATTGGTTGGTTTTGACAGGGACTGCTGCAGAGGTGGAGGAAATGAATGTTTTCACAGATTATCTGTTTCATAAACTGTCTCGACAGTTTCAACAAATATGTAAGAAATATATATATTTTTTAATCAAATTTATGTCCTGAAGCTTAAAATTAAGAATAATGTATAAAAGTATGACTAAATAAGTTTATCCTCCTTGGTGAATAAATAGTTATCAAAAATGTGTATTATGAACATTTTAGAATGAGTGAACTAAACTTTGCAGCAGCTTATTTCACACAGTTTTCAGACGGTGAAGGTTAACGGTACGACAGGAAGGCCTGGGTGAGACGAGGTGGAAAGTTGGAGCGTCTGTGTCGCAGAATAATGCTCCACTGTCCACCTGCAGCTCAGAAACTTTCGCTGCGTTCTCCCAGTTCTTGTCCTTGTCCTCTGCTGCCCCCCCCCCGCCCCCCCCCCCCCCCTGTTCTCCGCAGCGTTTGGCGCCGGCCCAGATGAGCCGTCGCAGCACGATGGACGCGTGCCCACGAACGCTGGCAAGTTCTGGCTCCGGTCGCGGCCCGTTTCACCTCCGCCTGCGTGTCTCCAAACATCCAGAAGGCGGCCGGCCGAGTCCCAGCCAGCGGCGTGGCCTTTAGTAACCCCGCCTCCTAATCCTGTTAGCCCCAAGTGGCTTAAAGGCCACAGCCAGGCCCTAAACCTCCACACCCCGTCTTTGTGACCGCCCACCTGCTTGCCTGCACCATATGGCCTCGTGTGTGTGTGTGTGTGTGTGTGTGTGCGTGTGTGTATGCGTGCACGCACCTAGCTGTGTCACTGCTGCTTCACACACGCTTTAATCCGTCTGGAGTCGTCTGAATTTTGCGTTTGTGTTTTTAGAGTGCTTGTTTGTGCCTCTCTTCAGAGGAGTCATGTCGACGCAGCGTGAAGCTGCTCGCCGATCCTGGAACCTGGATTTAACGGTGCTTTATGTGACACAGTTTAGGCAGCATCATGCTATGGGAAAGCTCTGATTTTTTTTTTTTTTTTTCATTTTCTCGTCCTTCCTTGCTTTGCATCCAACCATCTATTGATCATCCATCTGATTGTCAGTGGATATCTTTTTTTCCTGTGATTCTTAAGTTCTTCCTCCGGCTTGAAGAATCGACTTTAAAATATTTATTGTCGTTTATTAATCACTTAACGTCTTGGCACCACAATACGTTACAGATCAGCTGTCGTCATAGCAACCTTCCAGGCCTCTCAGGTCGTCTGGTTCTGGTTCTGGTTCTGGTTCTGGTTCTGGTTCTGCTCTGCACCCCCAGATAATAAATGGAACATTGATCAACGTATTTGATGCATATTGATGATTTTGACGATGACGAAACGTAATATTTGTTACTGGTTTCTCGATTGTTGACTGCAGGCTGTTTTTTGTGACTTTATTATTTTGTGTTTTTATGATAATGAAATGGTCTATAAAAACACACGTCTTTGATTGATTTTCTCTTCATCCATCTGTCTATTAAGCATTTCAGCCTCCAACCCATTGATTAGCCGATCATCCATCCATCCGTCTGCAGATTATCCATTGATCCGTCCATACAGTCTATATCTATTCCAGGTTGTGTATTTTAAAGCCTGATCTTTACAGAAGAGTCTCCCATATATTCAACAGGAGTTTTTGTATCTCTACCTTTAACCTTCTGGTAAAAAGGAGCTCTCTTATTTTAAACATGAAAAGCTTAGGAATTTTGACACACACACACACACACACACACGCATGCATGCATACATGCATTATGTCTCAGAACGGTGTGTGAAGCTCAGGTCGAACCCGGTTCTCCAGCTGGATCGGTTTGTTAAACAGGCGTGCGGCAGGTGTTGGCCGTCCCCTCGGCTTTGGTTACCGTGGGGATTTAAACAGCCGGTCGGCCAGCTCAAATGAAAGCAAGCTCCCAGTGACTTAGCTTTAAGTGCATGTGTAGGCCGGCTGTAAACATACAGCGCTGGTGTGTGTGCGTGCGCGCGTGTGTGCGTATGTGTGTGTGTCAGCGTCTTTCAGAAAGGGCTGTTTTAATTGAAGGATTGAATTACCCTTAATGAAAATGGTAATGTGAGGTTATATTCATTTTATTAAGTGCCGGGATATCGGCCCCCCACAATCACACATACACACACCCACGCACACACACACCCAAACACACACACACACATCTGTAAACACAATAAACAGGTGTTGCTTGACAGTGGCCTCGTGAGTGTTTAGTAACAGCAGTGTCTGTATCTTTTATTTAAAAGAGTGAGTGAGTGGATGGAGCGACACGCGGACGGAGAGGGGAGGTAACCCGACTCAGTCGGGGGCAACAGGTGCGGGGCAAGTTCACACCTCCGTCTTCCAGCGGGTAGCAAAGACGACACAAGCGCGCCGCACACACACACACACACACACACACACACACACACACACACACACACACACACACACACAAAAGATAAAATCAAGACTGGAATTGTTTTCACAAGGTGTGTGTGTGTGTGTGTGGGGGGGTGTGTGTGTGTGTGTGTGTGTGTGTGTGTGTGTGTGTGTGTGTGTGTGTGTGTGTGTGACTTAAGAGTCCTTATTTCATTTCCAGACACAGCTCTGTGTTAGTCAGTGATTACCTGCTGGCTTTTAAAAGCATGTGACTCAGAGGAGGCGATTAATTAATAAATTACCTCTGTGTGAAGAAGAAGAAGAAGAAGCAAAAGAAGAAAACGTTCTGACATTATTGTTTAAATAGCTTTATTTTTTTTTTTTTTTTTACTTTTGCGTCGAGAGAGTCGAGCTCCAGAATATTGTGTTCACGTTTCGGTTTATCCCACAGCATGACGCTGCCACCGCCACCACCGTGCGCTTGGTGCATTCAAAGTGATCCGGAGTTTTCTGGAACACATTTTACTTAAATTTTTTTGTCATTATTATTACGTCAGCTTTTCCTTACTCCATTTCTTTATCGTTAAACGTCGTCCTTCCACATGACTTTATTCAGCCGATGCTATGATTTTTGCTGCGTTTTCTTTGCAAACGTGCGCAAACCCCTCTGCCCCTTCCATTTTGGATTCGCGGTGTTTCCATTAAATAAGAAACGCTATTAAAATCACACATCAATAGCAAAAGGGCTGTTTCTCTGTTTCTGAGGGCTCTGGGCTGGTTCAACATCTAAAATGCTGCGTTGCTTTTCACCACAAAGTTTGAGGCTCATTAAATATTTACTCAGTGAAAATCACCCCCAAAAATGAAAAAGAACAATTTCAAAGCGTTAGGTTTTAGCATTAGTACCACATCAGATTGAAACGAGCACAAAATTCACAGAACAGAGACTGGACTGAAAATATTCATCTCCTCGCACATAAAGTACAATCTGTTGTTCAGAAACCTTAGTGGAACAATAATCTACATAGATTGTCAAATTTATACTCCAGGAAAACAGGAAATCTCAGATTACTAGCTGAAACTTCTTCCACGTCGGATCCAACCGAAACAAAACAAAACAACCAGGAAAGAACAGCTGGACCGAGATGTTACAGTTAAATTCATTTCAGGAACATGCATGTCCACAAGTCTCCTGTCTGTCGGTTATGAACAACGGATTGAAGCGGGAGCTGAGGAAGACACAAGGCGGAAGAGGAACTGAGAGAAAGCGGAACAGCGAGTTGGGGCGGTGGTCCAGTTGGCGCGACAGCCAGCGAATCCCAACTGGTCCAGGAGACGAGTTAACAGCAGCACACACACACACACGCACACGCACACACACACACACACACACACACACACACACACACACACACACACACACACTCAGCAAACACGAGAGCGGGCGCTGCCAGTGACTCTTGGCCCGCTTATTGCAACAGGTGGACTACTGTTTCAACACACAATACACACACTGGAGCGCTGGCAAGCAGCTGCTCAGCGGCGGATTATTCTCCGTGTTTTTAGCAAAGCGATCTCCCCGTACCAGCCTGAAAGCGAACCTTTTTGCTTTGTGTGTATGTGGGGCTCCGGGTTCCTCGTCTTGTGTGAACACCTAGATCTGTTTACAGTCAGGATACTCTAACGGAGGATTAGATAATTAGATTTCAGGTTAAAGACGGGCTTTGCGGCCAGGCTTAGACTGTTTAATGTCAGTTTAACGATCTCTGAAGTGGTATATTTGTCGTTCGCCCCTTCGCCGTCGACTTATCCGTCGTCGCCTGACAAAGGAGGGGATGAGAAGTTTTGGATTTCACCAGAACGGAGGACGAGGTTACAGGGGTTCCCGTCCAGCACCTGCGCCTCGCAGCGTCCGCCGTCTCTTCGCCCTGCCCCAGTGGGGGGGCTGGTGAATGCCAGGGGGCAATTATGGGATGAGTGCTGGTGTTCAGAGAGATAAAGACACAAAGCAACCGGTGGGAGCGGGACGTCGGCTGCTGCCGGTGGACCATTTATCCACAACGCTAAAAAGGGGAATGAAAGTATCGGTGGCGCTTGTTCGCCGCCCAGCTGTTGCTCCTCGCGGCGTGGATGAAATGGAGGCATCTGCAGCTGTAAAAGGAAGTCAAGCTTTGAGTCAGTGTCACCGTTCAATGTGTAAACGTCACAAAGTTCTTCATAGTCACAGTTACACGGCTAATTAACAAGCTGACATGGTCACAAGCTCACATCGGCCTGCGCCTTCTGTCCGCAGACAGTTGAGAGGGGCAGTCAAGCAGACCGATGGCCGACATTTCTCATGTCGAATTCCTTCATTTCCCACAGTCCTAGTGGATTCCTGCGAGTTCCAGGAGCCAGTTGTATCAAAAGTCAGAACAAATGACAATGAATTCTAATGAAGTATTGAATAGGTAAAGATTTGAGTTGCCAGGCTGCTGAAACACATCCCGTCAGTGCATCCTTCCACTCAACTTTCCATTCATATACAAGGACCTAAACAACTTCCTGTCCTTGTAGAGTGTGATCTAGGTCTTAATAGTTTTATTTTTTGAACTGGGTTTGTAAAATCACTTTAAAACAATATTCTGAATTTATTAAGACGCAACTGTTGATGGGTTGCATTGCAGCCATATTAATTGGTTTGCTACTCTGCTCATATTTGTTTCTGCATCTCAGCAGCAAACTGTTGCCACTATGTTGTACATTTAAGAACTTATGTTACGTTTTGTTGGAATTAAAAAAATAAACGCCGCCTGCAGCCGGATTGTAGGGAACGAGACTCTCGGCCTCTTCCTGCGTGACTCTCACAGACGGAGACGCGGTGAACCAGCAAACGGCGCGGTTCTGATTGACCCCAACCGTGGTTAAAAATAAATAAATAAATAAATAAAATAAAATCGAGACTCAAACGGAGGCCAGAGCATGAGGGGCGAGTAAACACAGAAAAGCTCACGCTGTGATGCTAAATGAGGCAGGTGCAGAGGGAGATGTTGCCGTTTTGCAACCTGTTCATTCTGCTTTCAGGCTCGTCGTCGGCTAGTTAAACGCTCACAGCTTGGCCCCGGCTGGAAAAAAGAGCGAGCCGCACCGCGTGTTCAAACGCTCCACTGCTTATCAAACCCGCTGTATGCAAATTCAAACGGGAGGTGGTTAAAATGCTGAAAACCGTTTCTGGATGCAGGTTTCTGGTGCTTGTGAAGCCGAGGTATTTTTTTCTTTTTTCTTTTTTGCGTATCAGGCAGCCTTGTGTTCCTCTGTAATGACGGAGGCCTGGAAGGTTCCTAGTAGAGCTGCAAGCATCAGTCAGGATGCTGCCTGCTGCCCTCCAATTCACACTTGAGTCTGTGTGGAAAGGATTAGGCCATAATTGAGTTGGTAAACAGTACTTTAAGGTTAATGGGATTCATTTGCATGAGAATCTGCTTAAAGGTGGGGCCGGCCAGTCTGCAGAAGGACCGATCATATTTGAACTCTGGAGACGAATAAATACAGCCCTCTGTCCTGTACTTCAAAAGACGTGACTCGCAAGGACATGCGGCGTTGGGTCAATGCATGTCCACGATCCACTGAAGGACAGTCTGGCTGAATGGGGAAACTTTCTCTCATCTGTCTCCAGACGTTTGTGCACCATTTGGAGAAAAGGAAACCCAGAAAGAATGAGGCATCAATCTTAACAGGTCACTATGGCAGCTTCCTAGCAGAGATGCAAGGATCTGATAGCCACCACCGGGTACTGAAGAGTGAAAATAAGAGGAAGGCAAATTTTTGAAGCACCTGCCAAAGTTTGGAAGCAGCAGGAGCCGAATGACGTTTTGTAACTTGAGGATGTGAGCGAGTGTTGCCTTTCCTCTCCAGTATCTGGTCTCAGTGGTGAGTTTAATGACGTCTTGGTGCCAGAAAAGCCTCCAAATCTGAACAAGCAGAACTAAATCCAGACTCCCCACATTGCGTTTCAGATCAGTGACTTTAACAACAGCCCGCTGTTTCAAAGAGCTGGACTGCCTGTTGTTGCTGTTGTTGACAGAAAGACGTTTTTGGCTGTAATGCGTCAAATTGAAGCGTTTATGTTCAGAGTGGAAGTGGGCGTTTCCACAGCGCCGACACCGGTTGGCTAATTCCAGCAGCAGAAATCTGAAGCGCACAGAAGTCACTCAGCTGCAGCGACTGTTTCAAAACATCCAGCGAGAAAATCGGAAGTTATGGGTTCATGTTAGTTTTTTTTAAATGATAATTTCATTTTTGTTTCTAACAGACTACATCTATTTCCCTTTATTTCACCCTCCGCACTTTATAAACATCTCTTAAACATCTAATCTAACTAGTATCAGTTATTAAGACGGTTTTATTTATGCTGATGCTCTTATTCTGAAATGTAACGGAGTTATGCAAACGCTGCTAATGTCACTCATGCATGTTTTTACGTTGTCCCTCATCTAAAACTCATAAGCCCACATCGGGTGAATTGTTTCAATACTTTGGGATTTTTATGAATGTCAACACTATTCAAGTACAAGTACTATTTTTAGGGGGGGGCTCTGCATAGGACGACCTGTTGGTGTCATTTTTTTTATCAGCCCCGGGGCCCTCACTGTTATACATCCGGCCCTGGTCGCTGCTTCTCTGAGTGACACAACAAACCAAAACAGACGAGCAGAGATTTACTGCCTTCACTTTTGGTTTTTTGTTTTGTTTTTGCTTTTGTTTAATCTCCTAAAACTCCTTTATTTCCTTGTGGGTGTAAAACAACGTCCGTCTGAAAAAAACTGCAAAATGTTTTCACACTCGTTAAGAGGGGTGGAGGAAAAATGCTTCTCGGTTTTTAAAGCGTAGGATTTGTACTCGGACCCCTTTCCTTTTGATACCCCTAAATAACCAGTAAACAGCAACTGTTCAGTCTGTCGTCTGGAAAGTGGAAACGTATGGAGCTAAATACGAGACACAATCAACATTTGAGGCTAAGATCTGTCAAGGTTTCTGTTTGTAACAGGCTGCATGCTGTCGTTGCATCAGCCCGTCCTGACTCGGTGGAGGGCAGGGACGCTTTAAAGCGAAGGCCTGGCCCAGCCACTGCTGACTGGTGCAAAACGAACACACACACACACACACACAGACACGCACAGACAGACACGCACGGGGGGGGCAGGAAGCCGTCAGAGAGCGAGGGAGTGACTGAAAGCCGAAACGAGACTGATGGCAACGGGAAGGGATGCTGCGCAGGAGGATGATGGGAGGAGGAAGGAGAGGAAGACATTATCGAGCCGCTGTGAGTCAGCAGGTTGACGGAGCTTCGGGGTGCGGCTGCGGCGCGTCACTCCCTCCTCCCCAACCCCCCCCCACACCCACTCAGCATCCCTCTGCCCGTCGTCTTCTTTCGGTCAAACCAGCCGGAGCCTGTTTGATCTGCTCAGAATCAGGCGGAGCGGGTCACGGGCTCCGGTGGATTGAATTTATCGCGTTCGGTTTCCACGGAGAGGCCGACGCCGAGATTTAAAAGCAGCGCTGCCCCTAACCCGATGAGGGAGAACAAATCATTTCACATGATCAGCTTAAAGTGATGTTAAAAAGTTCAGTGATGATGTGTGTGTGTGTGTGTGTGTGTGTGTGTGTGTGTGTGTGTGTGTGTGTGTGTGTGTGTGTGTGTGTGTGTGTGTGTGTGTGTGTGTGTGTGTAGGACCAGGCGACAGCGTCCCGTCTGTGTACAGCCTGGATGTGACTGACGTGTCCAGGTGGGAGGAGTCTGTGCTGAATCCTGCACTGCAGATCCTGGACAGTCTCAGCAAGGTGGGGCCGGCTGCCGGGGGGTCGGCCGGGGTCAACAGTCCTCCTGACTCCATAGTTACTGCTCATTTTGTTCTCTTTTTTTTTTTGCTTTTCTTTACTTCTATTCCTTCATTTTTATTTTTACCACGTTTTGCAACTTTTCTGCGCTCCAGTTTTGTTCGTTTCTTTGGAACTTTGTCCCCTCGTTCTGCTTTCCTGTCCAGATTCTGTTTTCCATTTATTTCAGGAGTTTTATCCGGTAAAACACGTGAAATAGATTAAATCCACGCGGATTTATTTCTGGAACTGTTACGTTTGAACACGTACATTAGATGAAAATATCACATTTGAAGTTAAAATGTTACACCAGATAAATAAAAACAAAAACTATTTTTGCAAACAGAAATGCGGTGTTGAATGAAAAGTGTGTTTAGCACCTGCTTAAAGGTTGTTATCTTGAAAAGAAACTTTTAAGTTTGAAAACTTCTGTGAATGTTAAATCGAAACATTTTTAAAGCCTTTATTGTTTATCCCTAATAGATTAGCTGAGTCTAAAACATTGTCGGCACACAAGTATCTCAAATCAGTGTGCAGAATTAGCATGCTAATGTTAGCTTGCTCCCTCTGTGTTTTTATACGACTTGTTGATCATTTATCTCCTAGGGTTTTTTTCTTCTTGAGGTTCTAGTCTATAAAGGAAGGGCTTTAGCTCTCCTTGTTTCCTGTTCGAACATTGATTAGCATGATTCGGCTTTCTGTTGTCCTGGCGACAGGGTGAGGAGCCGGCTTTTCCCCCTATCAGACTGCAGGGGCAGCAGAGAAACAAACGCAGCCGCCACACCTGTGACGCCTGTGACAAAATCATAATCGGAGACGTGGAGTGGACAGGTGAGGATGCGTTTAATTCGTCCATCTTTGTAATTGTGAAGGGTAACAAAAGTAACAAAGAAACAAATCTCTGAGTTTGGTTTTTGTCTTTGTGCCCGCAGCTCACCTGAAATCCAAAAAGCATCACTATCATGTAAGGAAGAAGAGGAAGTCCGAACCAGGAAGTGACCCGCCCCAGAGCACCACTGCACCAGCTGCTCGTGGAGAACTGGACGGCGCTGAAACCCCTCCGGCTTCTTCCAGAGAACGAGTTCAGAGCACACAGAAGTTCCTGGGATACGATGAAAGCTCTCCGATCGACGTCTGTCTCAACTCGGGCTTCCAGATCCTCTGAGCTCTTCTGACTCGCATATTTTGCATCATGTCGCCGTTTTTCAGAACTCTACACGATCTTGTTCGTGCGCACAAAGCAAATCTTTAAAGAAATTTGGTTTTGTTCCACATTTAGCTCATTTTTACATTTTGAATAAGAACTGTGTAGTTCTATATTTTTTTAAGAAAAGGCCTCATATAAAGTGCTATAATTTTTAATTTATTGTCCTATTGCTGCACTCGGTTTACAGATAAACTACAGTTCAGACCTTAACTTCAGTAAACTAAAGTTGTATTAGGAGAGCATTGTGAAAGCTGTAGAGAAGTTAAAGTGTGACTGAGCTCATTTCTGCTAATGTGCTAATAGCTTATCTAATTTTTCGTTTAGCGCTTTCACCTTTCTGCTAGCTTTGAAAACGCTTAGCGCTCTTAGCTTCTGAAAGAAATTTTGCCAGATAAATTCTAAACCGCTAATATTTTGGCTTTGGTTTCTCTAGAAATAAAATTCAACTTCTGTTGGAAATCTTGGTTTACGACTGTAAAGAATTCTGTTTATGCTAATCCGCTCCAGTGGTTTAGCATTAGCTTCCGCTAAACACTGCGTCGGTGTAGCACTTTGCAGCAGAGATAATACTTAGGACTTGTGCCTTAGGGTTAGCGCAGCTAACTTTTTAGCTTTGCTAATCACTTCCTACCGTTGAGAGGAGCAGAGAAAAAGTTCTTGATAACTCTAGGAGTTGTAAGATAAATAAATATGTTGGCAGGAATCATGCCGGTTGTACGTGGCGAATAATATGTCTTGATTTAAAAGTGGGAATAACGGCGCTGTTGTTGGAGGACAGAAACCAGGCAGGACACATGGCAAGACGAAGGTGTTGGCCAAGATCAGAATTGACCTTTTTGACCTGCGTGTGACAGAAAACGAACACCGCACATCACCCTGATGAAAACACCACACCCTCTGTCAAATTCGGTGGTGGCAGCATCATGCTGTGGGCATTATTGCTTTATTTTTATCATGTAAAGCCGCCTTTCTTCCGCTTCACAGTTTTTTTGATTCAGCCAGAATCAGAATAAAACGCTGTGGCTTAAAAATCGTTATGAAGACTTTTCTGAGACTCTGAGAATTTCCAAGTTTTCCACTTGACTCCACCAGTGGTGTTTCCTTTCCGTCATTTGATCTCCCAGTGATGAGCCCAAACACTAAAAGGTATTGTTCTTTGTCTGCATGTTGTCGGCTCCTTCTTTTGGACCTTTTTTCATCGTTTTTCGTGTGCGTTTTAATCACTGGCTTCAGGCTTTATCTGTTTTTCCTGCCTGTTCATCCAGCAGCAGGTTTTCAAACCGAGGTGCGCCTGCTAACACGACATCCTGGCGTCGCTCCAAATCGGCTTTTTTGGTCGTTCCCGCTCCGTCTGCCGCTCTGCCACTTTTTCACACTGTCAGTATTAAAACACTTGTTTTGTTTTGTTTGGTTCGGTTTGGTTCACATGCTCCTGCAGTTTGACCTCATCTCCACGGCTAAAAATACGGTTCAGCCGCATAATAGGTGGAAGTGTGTCCCACATTCTCTCCTTCCAAACTGGGTCAAGCTTACTGGGAGCTCGCTATACAGTATGGGAGCAGAGGTCAGAATGCAACTGGTGTCTGGTTTTCATAACCCGCTCTATGTTTGGATCATCTGTTTTTCCTCCCCGTGCGTTTTGCCAGTTAAAACTCCTTCCTTCTTTAGTTTCCCATGTTTTAATGGAGAAACAATGAAATATTTCAGTTTGAATGAAGAGAACAGTTCATGTTTTGTTTTTTTTTTTACTTTGTGCTCTTATCTGGAGTTGCTGCTGGAGGTGCTCCACCGATTCAGAGACGCCAGGAGCCGTTGAACTTTGCACACCAGTTCACAGAAGTGCAGATGCACCACGACCTCCGCGGTCACGAGGCTAATTAGTGACTGTGCTCGCTGTGACGCAGTGGATCGTCTACACACACACACACACACACACACACACACACACACACACACACACACACACACACTCACTCATTCACTCAGGGGGGGTTCAACTAGCAAATCGTAAGACAGTCTATGCAGACTTCTTCAGTGTTTCCACACAAGTCTCACCTGTGTGTGTATGTTCGTGTGTGTATTTACCTGCACTCACCGCACAACCGCTCGTCCTGTTTCCATCCTCGGCTCGCGGTCCCGTCCCGCCAAACTGAGGCTGTAAATGTAAATGCTGTGGCGCCGTTCCTGCTCCTGAGGCCACGCGCAGGGCAGCCGCAGCCCGGCAGCCGCAGCCCGGCAGCCGCAGCCCGGCAGCCGCAGCCCGGCCTGCGTATCGTGTTCTCTGACCTCTGTGCTGTGGAAACCACATATTCACATACAGAGCTTAAAAAGACGCAGCGCAGCCGTGTTTGAGTCGGGCGTTTTAACCCTGCGACTGGACCTGTCAAGAAGACAAATTGCGTTGGACGATAAACTGTCCAAGAAGTTATCGCAATAAACGATAATATCGTTGTTTTCAGACCATTTTTAAGTGATGTAATGGTAATGGGAAAATATTACTTTAACCAAAGCACCAGACTGAATATTTTTAACATTCAGAGAGAAAAGAGAAAAAATAATTATGCAACAAAAGTCGAGTTTGTTTTAATGTATCATGGTATTAACTGATTTATTGCTTTCTGTGACAGATCCACTAGTAAGCTGATGTGTTGGGCCCCTTTTCGCTTTTTGTTATCAATGAACAACTAAATAAAACAAAAGTTTGTGGTAAAACTGAGGCGTTTGTTCTGTTGATAGCATTTCCACATCTTTGATCCAATAAGCGCTCAATATTCAGAAGCAGTTCCATCATAACCACCAAACATCCTTTAAAGGATCAACCGGACCTTAACGTCCCAAATCATTTCTTTCATTTCCTCTGGGTTATACTGATGTCTCACACATCTTTCAATGTGCTAGCTTACACTGAAAGATGAGAAACTGTGTGTCAACTGCTTGGGTGTGCTTGGAATAGGCCACAAGGACAGATAATCATGTGGAGAACACAATAACCCAACAGCACTGCACCAATTGGCATGTAGGGTGCAGTGATATCTGAGGGTTAGCACCAACCGACACCGAGCCGATACAGAAAAACAATGCTGAATGATTTAAATATTTTTTTTTTTAAACAGAGACATAAATGTACTGAATTATAAATTTATTTGATTAACTCCAAAACACCACACCTCGATACACCAACAGCATCTCAAGCAACATGTCAAACTTGTGAAAACAAGAATAGCAGCCATTGTAAAATAAATAGCAAAGGAACTGAAACGGACAAAAGCAGCAGGTCGAGTACCGTGGTCAAACATGTAAAAAAATAAACTGCAACAAACCTTCTTTCAAATGGTTTCGAAAGTGCAACTAGGAACTCTAAACATAATGTAAAGTGAATGAAATGAAACAAGATTCTGTTTTGTGCGGTTCTTTCATATGAACCATTAAAAACGTTCAAAACCGATGACTTTGTTTTCCAAGCTGAGAGTCCAAACGTCTGACCGGGCCGACGACAAACTGGTCTGTTTAAAAGAAATCCGTCTCCGTCTCTTCACATCCAAATTACCTTACTTTTGGGTCTGAAAGGTGAAAATAAAATAAATTAAATAAAAAAAAAAGCTTCTTTGCAACTTTTCTTTCCTGAGATGTGAATGGGAAACAGCCACTTGTGACCTTATTTAACCCTTTAACCCAGTGACTCTGTTTTTCCCCGAGGTGATCGGTCCTCGTTTCTCCTTTTGTGTCGACTAATAGGATTTCTGTTTCATCCTTGTTCAACGTAAAGAAGTGAATAGTGAGGATCCTGATGGTTAAAGTATCTCTACAGTCTTTAACTTTTTCTCCTTGAATATAAATCCTCCCCCCGCCCCATGCAACATGTGGCTGTGTAATTTGCAATGTTGCATTTTGTTGAACATTACATTTTTTTCACCACTTTTACACCGAAAGACTTTTTCAAAAAGTTGACGTGTTGTTTTCCTCTTCAACTCGTAGTAGTGTGTCATCCAGTGACTGTGCGTCTGAGTAATTTAAAGTCCACTTAATCCTAATCTCTAATCCCATTTGACTAAACATTCCCTGCCATCTGGTCCTGGCTAGACAAAAAAAAAAAAAAAACAAAACAAAACAAAAAACGAAACACCTCCTCATGCACCGAACGCAGGCAGCTAATCAGACCGAGGCGCAGCTGTAGCCCGAGTCTCTGTGGAAAAGTCGGACGGCGCTCGGCGTGTTTACAGATGAAGGCTAAAATGTTTGAATGGCAAAACACTAGACACCACAAGGTCCTGTAATCTGTGTGGAGCATGAAGGACCTGGCTGAGAATGCTTTGGTAGCTGCAAAACATTTAAGACTCTAAAGGTCGGGTGTCACCCTGACAACAGAGCTCATTTCGATCTTTGACCTAATTTTTTTTTTTAAAGTTTATTTTATCATTCCCTCCCTCCCAACATTTATCGTTAAAGTTCCTCAGGTGTTTATGCGCCGACTTCCTGCCAGTCGGTGTTTTGCTGTCTGTAGACGAAGATGGCTCAGAAGTTGCGTAACCCAAGTGAGAAACATAACACTGCCAGGTGTGACTGTGACTCTTAAAAGGCTTTGTTCCTGCAGTATTATTGTGCAGTGTGTGTGTGGGGGTGTGTGTGTGTGTGTGAGCTGTGGTATTTTTCCTGGTTTTATCAATTCAATTCGAAACACTCATTGGTGCAGTTCCTTGAAGTTGTAACGTATCTTTTGATTACGTCGTAATCAAAAGTTGTATGTATTTGGTTTTTCTTTTTTTTTTTTCTGTTTTTTTTCAAATAAGCTTAAAGTTTTCCATTTAAAGAAACCCAGTCCTGTTTGTCCAAAACTTCCCTCCAACAGGAAGATATCTCCAGCTGAACGCGACGCCACGCGGTTTCAGCGGCCATCTTCCTTGATCGACTGGAACACGAGGGATGTAAAAAAAGTGACCGAGTACCAGGAGTACTTGAAAGAAAAATATGTCTTTTTATGTGTGACTGGCGTCAGTCATACATAAGCATGGTTGCGTAAGCTGCGGCTTGTGTGTGTGTCAGCAGATTAAAAAGTAGACTAAAAGAGATGGAGAAAAGGATAGAATCTGCAACACAGGAAAAATTTTTATTAAATTTCAACATTTTGTTTGAAAATATTAAGTGTGATTTTGTCACGTCTTTATAAAATACAATGAAGTTTAAAGTGTGTGAAGAATATGGATACTTTTGCCCACTTCCTCACACACACACACACACACACACACACACACTGGTCAGATTTTGAGGCTTGGCCACGCCCACAAGCTTTGACGCAGCGACAATTTTTGGATAACTTTTGCTCTCCAAAAGCTGTGTGATGAGTGTGAGTATTGGAACCCCTTTGTTAAAACCTAGGCTAGAATTTGCATAAAGTCTATAAACAAAATATTTCAATAACATGATAAATGGAAAAAAGAAAATAGTAACGCAAAACCAATGTGTCCATTTTTTTCCTAAATAAAATTCAAAAATATATATAATGTGACAGCGAATAAAAACAAAATCTTTTTGAAGCAGTTCATCTACTACAATACAAAAAAGAATGAACATGTCATTGGATCCGATGCTATTAACGATTATCGATATTTTTGATAGACCCCGCCCACCTCGATTGAGACGGTGTTCTGAAACAGTCGGTGTGATATATGTGTCGGAACCAAGCGCACAGCATCATTTATTCATGACTGTGTATAGGGATGGAGGTTCAGCGAGTTCATGCAGCTCTCTCTCTCTCTCTCTCTCTCTCTCGGTCATGCAGTCTGGCTCCTGCAGCCTCTTTCTGTACATGAAGGTGCAGCAGATGGGAGGGCCGCGATGTGAAAGGCCCTCTAAGGTGCAGAGTGTGGGAGCGTCGGCTTCCTGCAGTCGCTCTGCCTCTTTTCCCAGCCCGTTATGTAACGCGGGGGCTGCCCGCTCACTTTCTCTCTCTCTGTCTCTCTTTCTTGTACTCGCTACTTTCCAAACCCTCCCAAATTCAGAGCCAGTGATATGCTTGCCTGTGTTTTCCAGCAACCCGCTGAACTCTTTCCCAGGGCGGCAGTTTGGTGGAGTTAGCGCTCAGCCGCGCATTTAATTGTCACGTACTGGAGGCGGGGAGCTTATTTTAGGAAAGAAAAGGGGGAAAAAATAGAAAAAAAAAAAAAGAAACAACAACAAAACAGCTGTTAACCCTTTTTGCATCGTTGGCTGCAGGGGAGAAATAAATGCTGTAGGTTTTACACACTCGCTGCCTTTTTCCAGCTGCTAAAACGCCTGGTGTGTGCTGGCATGAGGATGTGTTTGACCGCGTGCGCTCTGCAGTGCATACTCACTGCAGTGTGTGTGTGTGTGTGTGTGTGTGTGTGTGTGTGTGTGTGTGTGTGTGTGTGTGTGTGTGTGTGTGTCTCCATTGTCAGGGAGTTGAGCCGGCTCTTTTCCCGCCAGTGCGGCGTTTTGTGGGTGGGGTTTTGGACGCCGCCGCTTCCCGCCCGGTAGGCGAACGGGTTCGGTGTGGGCGGGGACCGGAGCCGCCCCGTTATGCGGCACTTAACGCTGTCGGTGCCGGGCTGCACGCAGCTCGGCGTCGGCGCGTGTCAATCAGTTAAAGATCCAGATGCAAATGTTGCCAATGAATTCTGGAAGATATATCAGCTTAAAAAAAAAAGAAAAAAAGAAATAAAATAATTGAGAAAGAAGAAACCACAGGGTTTGTGGAGTTATGCTAAAAAAAAAAGAAGGGTCATTTTTGTAAGATCTTTGTTTTTCTTCACTTCATAACCAACATCTGTCAAGTCAATAAACCTCTGTAATGCTCTTATCAACAGAAACAGATGTATTCAGACATTTTTAAGAACGTTGTGTTTTTCAGGGATGCCGGGTGTCTTCACTAGATTATCAGGCTCCAACCCTGCAGCATGTGTCCAAATCAACATGAGTTAAAGTCTCTCCAAAGCCTCTTGAATCTGCTCGGGCGATAAAAACCCCAGACTCTGACCTCAGCTTTGATTTACATTCTTTTTTTATTTTATTTACTTTTTTTTTGTTTTTGTTTTACAGGTATTCAAAACAGATGTGGGGTTGTTTTTAGCAAAGAAAAAAAAAAAGAAAGAAAAAACGCACATGGCTCACTCGTGTTTTAAACGTGTTGTGCAACAAGATGTAGCCGGCCTGCGGAGTGGAGTGTTGAGCACACGCGTGCGCTCGCCCACGGCCTCTCAGGACCGTTTCAAGGGCCCCGTTAAACCTGACCTGGGTCTCACATCTCACACGCCGACACTGCTGTAAACTCTCACTGTTGTGGTTTTTGAGATGCAAAGAAAGTTTTGGTTTCTTCATCTTTTTTCACCGTTAATGTACGATTCAGATGAGAAGAGGTCTGAAGCAATGTCAGAACAGAAGGCATTGGCTGGTTGGGACTTTTGAAGACCATCATCAATGCTTTTTGTCAGGTAGGCTGCAAGGTAGGAGTACGAAACATCCAGCCAAGTGAAATGATGCAAAAATGTACTAAAAGTTTCCAAAAACAGGTTGAACTTTTGTCTTGAATGCCAAGAGATACACAGAAAAGTACACTTTACTCAAACACTGAGGCATGGCGGTGGCAGACTCATGCTGTGGTCTGATTTGGTTAGATTCTTTTCGGGAATTTGTCGAGGCGAATGGGGTCTTAAGCATCTGCAAGTGCCAGTCAATTTCAGCAAAGCTGCAGTTCAGCATAAAAATGACCCGAACCATTCGCCCGAGTCGGCAAAAGAACGGCTTCAGGAGGAGAAGGGTGAAATTGTGGAACATGGGAGAATCCAGATCTGACCTGAAAACTTGATTCAAGAAAGTATCGAGCAGAGCGCAGACGTCTGCAAACTGCTGCATTTATTCCAACATGGCAACGCAGCAGCATGATCTGGGCTGATGTCAATATCCGATACTAATACGGCCAATAGCTGACATGTAATTACCTTTTCGACGTCTTGAAAAAAAAAACGACCACAACGCTCACTTCTTTTCCGCTTCAGTTAAACTTCCCACAATCCTTTGCTGCATCGCTTCCACTGTCACACGACTAAACAAATGCCACATGACCAACTTCTGCCGCTCCCTCTTCTGTCGACGGAAATACATACAGATTGATATTTTAGTTATGGAATAGAGTAGAACAGAGTCACTATTCTATTCTCAATAAATTGTACCACAGCATTTGCTTGCAATTATCGATCCGATTCCGAAATCTTAAACGCCTAAAAGCCGATACTGATGTCGGTGCCGATGTATTGTGCGTCCCTGTCTTTTAGGTCCACGCTGCCACCGCGGGAGGGAGGATGGGGGACAGCAAAGCAAAGCAAGAGGTGGATTTGCAAAGCATTTCAGAGGAACTACAGAGTGATGCGAGATAATGTTTGACTGTTGGAAGAACTGAAGCCGGAGTGCGTATTGGCTCTGTTCGCTGAGCAAACAGCGGCGCACGTCGCTGTTGCACTTGAAGACCTCCCAAAGTCAACAATGAATGAAATGGATTTGCATGTTTTGCTTCCTCTTTTTCGTGTCTGCAGCATGACACAAAAGGAAATACCCAGAACATTTAAATGAGGGTTAAACTGTATAGAGGAAACCTGCCTGGTTAAGCCTCCTGCTACGCTATGACAAACAGCCTTCACTGAGCAATAATAAACACCCAGCTTTATTTTACAAATGTAAAAGTAGGGAAGTAAACAGAGACAATGGTTCCCCATTTACGACATGGCAGTTGGGACACAATTACAGACCGGCGGGTGCTTATCTCGATTGCACCCAATTAGCTTCTTGTCTTTTGTTTCCAGCTTGAATCTGTTTTTTTTTGTTGTTGTTTTTTTTAAATCCCGCTGCTTTCTGTTACATTTATCCCTGCTGACCACTTTAACTATAACCCCAACTTTACGCCTTCAAGATGTTATACTTTACAGTGAATTTTATCTTTATTTTAAAAACCTAAGGGTGAAACAATCTGTTTTTAAGTCTAAATTTGTCATAAGTCAAACTGTTTTTATGCAGCAAGACGTGAGAAAATATTTATCCTAATGATTGTTATGTTTGTGTCTGTTGACACAGATCAAGCAGGTTAGTAGGTTATGTATGTATTAGATGTGGAGTCTTTGCGTGCACATTTACAGCGATGTTTTGCTGCCCCCTTGTGGTACTGTGCAGCACATTCTCCAACAAATTGAACATAATGTTGAAAATAAGTAAACAACAAAAAAGCATCTGCTTTTAAATTGAAATAAATCGGCACAAGGGTTTAAATGTAAATGAAGTTTGTAACTAACGTCCGATTAAAAGCTTTTTGGTGTTTTCCTTTCAAAAGTATTCATCATTTTGAATTTGTGTCACTTTAAAACCTCAAACTCTCAATGTGACTTGGATTGAGACTAAAACCGAGTCCTTAAAATGTTTCTGGCACATAAAAATCTGAAAAGTGTGGCGTACTTTTGAAGTTAGTTGTCCTGATCCAGTACTTTGTGGAACCGCATTACAGACACAAACCATTCAGGTTGTAACTCGACCAACTTTGTGCAGCAACTGACTTCTGCGCTGTCGGACGAGAAGGATAATGTCTGTCTGAGTTCAGGGTAGTAATCCTGCTACAAACTTAACCGTAACCCAAGCCTCAGATGTTCTGCAGAATATGAAAGGTTTTCTTCCAGGATTGGCCTGTTTAGCTTCAGCTATCATCCCATCAGCTCTGATTAGCTTCCCGGTCATTAATGCTATCTTTACCCAAACTTTCAGTTCAGGTTTTTGTAGATCTGGACATTTTCCAGGCTCTCTTAACTCTAAACTACTGATTGGACAGTCCTCCATTACATTTAATGGATATTTATAGCCAAATCTTCAAGCTTTTTTTTGTAACTTTTGCCCAGTTTGTTCTCTAATCTTCTCTGTTGGAGCTCTAAGGCCTCAATAAAACAAGATTTAAATGATTAAGGTGACTTACAAAAGCAATTGGATTTATTTGGCTGTCAAAGGGGAGATGCCCATCACACATTTCAGATTTATTTTATTAAAATACGTTGAAAACGGTTAGCCTATCAGCTACTTCTCGAATGTGTGTTTAGTTAGCTCTTTCGAAACACACCTTCCTTTTTATTTTCAACTTTGCTGTTGAATGAGACAATGAAGTCGGCCGTGTCCCAGACGCGACACACAAACGCACAACGTCGGCATTTGAATGTAATAAATGACAAGTTTATTGTTGCACAAAATATACAAAAAGAACAAGCAAATGGAGAGCCCCTCCCCTCTGGTTCATTCGCCTTAATGAAGCTGAATTTCTGAAACCTATGACTACGGCAAGTCCGATGGTCCAAGCCAAATGCATGGTAATTCTGAGCGACAACACAAACCCGAATTCAGCGTCACTGAACAATTAAAAATGAATAGAAACACCTTATTTACACACTCTTGTCAGAACTTTTACAACATGCCATCTATGTATGTATGTATGTATGTATTGGGCACACATCCCTGTATAGAAAATATATTATAAATTAAATCAGACTAAGGTCTATGGACATCCAAATTACAGCACTCCTTCATTATCACTATTACTTTTTTCGTCGCTGTTAAAAGTTTTATTTCCGAGTGGCTGGCCCTCGGGCTTTTCGCACTAAAAGAAGGAACTCTGGTTGGGCGGAATGAGCGGGAATGTGGGCTGAGAGTCCAAGCGGAGCGTGTCAGACAGGAGAAGCTTTGCTTATTTACAGCTTAAAGCTCACGTCTCTCTTTTCAAAAATGCCGGATCTCTGCCTGTCATCTCTTCTTTCATTATTATTATTATTATTATTTATTTTTTTTATTAAAGATGATGAGCGACAGCGTGGCGACTCAACAGGAGTGTAAACGACTCAGCTTTTTTGGCACTAGGTGAAGAAGTGTGCTGTAGGTTCCCATGATTGGTGCGTAGGTTTGATCTGCCAAACTGTTTGATCATTTGTGTGTTTCGCTTCATTGTTTCTAAGAAGCCAGTGCTGAGATAGCTTTAGCGACATTAGCACCATGGAGAGAAGACAGCCTAACAGGGGTTTGTTTTTGTTTTTTTTTGTGCTGGAACGTTACAAGAGTGGATGTTGTGCCAAAAGGAAAACTACAAATCGGATGGATGGATGGATGGATGGATGGATGGATGGATGGATGGATGGATGGATGGATGGATGGATGGATGGATGGATGGATGGATGGATGGATGGATGGATGGATGTGAAGCAATTCAAGGGGTGGGGGGGGACAAAGAAAATGCAGGTCCTTTCATCCTGTGGCCCACAGCTGTACTGACACAGTGGTGGTGGGGTGCGGGGTCTGGGGGGCAGAAAGGGCAGAGAGGCGAGAAGCAAATCTCCGGAGTGGATCCATCACATTGCTTCGTTTCGCGTGGGAGTGGGGATCAGTGCAGCTGAGGGATAACCGAGGGGCCGAGCCACGGTTCCCGCGGCGACGGCGGGGGAGGCTTCCAGGAACCAGTAAGAAGACGGGTGCTGTTTTCTCAAAAGGGGAGTGTGCAAAACTTGTCTGACTAACAGCAGGAACACGTAACTCTATTCTATTCTCACATTTCGGTTCTGACCTTTAAATTTTACCCCCCCAATAGAGCTTCTTCTGTTATCCTGCTTACTGTTTCACTTCTTTTAATAAATATCTATAATCTTCATTTCTGGTTTCTTCTTCTTTTGTTCTCTTACTTTACAAAATGAGAGACAGAATGATGGACGGCTGATAATATATATAATTAAATTCCTCTTCTTCTTCTTCTTCTCTTCAGGTTGCTCCAGACCCAGAGATGCTTCTCTCCGTCCGTTGTAAACAAACAGCTGTTTCAGCCTCTGGCGTCTGTTTCTCCCCCCTCTCCCTCCGTCTTCAGGTGCGCTCCGACGTTCCTCCCTCTCCTCTGGCGTTCCTTCATTGCAGCAGGGCTCTGATTTGTTTGGAGGTGCTGTCATCGTTTAGATGTCGTGTCGTATACCTAAAGAAGAGAGAGAGAGAGAAACGAAAACGGGTCAGAGCACATTAACCAACGCGAGAACATCAAGACGATCGTGGAGGTTTGCTAGACGGACCCACTGGAGCGAAATAGCATCTGTGGAAATAAAGAGAAACAGTTGACACACACTAAATGACAAGGAAAGGTTCACGATTACAAAAAGCAAGTAATACCCATCAAAAACATTTAATTGAAATGGCAGCAACGTCTGCATAACCTCACGCACAGGAAAATTAGATAATAATCGTACCAGATGTTTTTTATCCCCAGATTTTAATTTCACTGGTAGAAAGAGTGTGAATAAGTGTGGAACAGAGGATTTTGTTAAAAAAAAAAAACAACAAAAAAAACCCCAGCAAAAAACAAAACAAAGTAATATTCAAATGAAGCACAACATTTCTCTTCGATTTTGTTTCCCCCGTCTCAGATTATCCTCCTGCAGTGAGACGTGAAGTGTGTCCCTCCCAGCCTCCGTACTCACCGCAGTGCGTTCAGAAGCCCCTCCACGCTGTTGGACGGCTGCTCTTTCAGCACCTTGATGCAGCCCTTCATCTGCCAGCCAACAGAGACGACACAGCGTCAGAGCACAGCAGGTTAAAGGTCAACAACCCGGCCTCAACCTCGCCCCACGTCTGCAATCTGTGGAAACCTGAGGGCGACTAAACTGCTTGTTTTTTTCCTTTTTTTAATTTTTTTTTTTTATGGGATTTGTTTTGTTGTTGCATTTCTGTGATTTTAATATTTTCTTAATATTTCAAATTTTAGTCAGTTCATTTGCGCATTCCCAGGCATTCTTGCTTCCCTTTTCAGACATTTTTTCTCATATCCACGGAGGCGTTCCCATAGCAACAAGTACTGTGGGCTGTCATGTGGAAGGCAGCTTTCTCACAAGATGGCAGACGGCGAGTTTTCCACTAGTTGGAGCAAATATTTCAATTCTTTCCACTCTCCAAACACGCCTGCTAACACGTCAGTATATTATCGACATGTTAGCAGAAACGTTTGTTGTTATTAATGATCCAGTCAGATCTGTCCACAATCTGTCCAGTTTGTGGACAGATTGTGGACCTCTGGGTCTTGTCCGGCCAGTCCTTCTATTTTAACATGAAGGATTAAATCCGGCTCCTCAACACGATCAGTCACACTGCAAACACTCTAGATCTTACCGAGTATCGGACTAATTTCTGGTGCAGACATCTTGAGATAAGAACAAATGAACTTACAAAGTACATTTTCAGCAAGATACAGGAGCTTGCTTTAAGCAATTAAAAGTAACTGCCTCCATTGGCAGATTAGTTCACTCATGAGAAAACTGTCCTGTTGGAATTGAACTAATCTGCTAACGGAACCAGAACTTTTCATGAATATTAAGGAATTACTGACTTAGAACAACCTCCTGTGTCTCACTGAAGTTAGGTTTGCTATTTAGGTGTGCTAAGACGCCTTCAGTGAAGGTGTTGGGTGCGCTCCTTGATCCCAGTTCAACACGTAACGCGACAAAATGCGCGACGTTTTGGCAAGCCCCTCCGCGTGCGCACTCACGTCAATTTTGGAGGTCTTGGCGAAGGCTCCGACGGGATGGACGTGGTCGTAGAGGATGATGACGCCCACCATCACCCTCATGCAGAACAGCATGGTGTCTGTGTTGGTGAACCGGCAGCGGTACTCCCTGCAACACACAGCGTCACAGAGAGGCTCAGCTTCTGCACTGCAGAAAAACGCGACATCTGGCAACGGCTCTAGTTTCTCGAGAAATGACACAAAGCTAACTTACTTTAAATAACTTTTCAGCTTTTTTTTTACATTCCTTAATGTTGATGGGAAAAGTGCTGGTTCCACTGGCTGATTATTTCACTTATAGTGACATTTTTCACATGAGTGAAATAATGCGCCAGTTGAAATCGTTTTTTGATCAATAGTAAGGAATTATTGATTTAAAACAAGCGCAGACATTCTGTTGAAAAGATCCTGTAAGTCAGTTTTAAGTTAGTTTTGTCTTATTTCTGGTGTGCAAAGATATTTGCACTAGAAACTGGACAAAAACACTTGGTGAGATTTTGTGTTTTTAAAGTGCAAAAGGAAGTCCTGCATTCAGACTAAAGAGCAGAAAAGGACATGTTGCTTATACTGTTTTTTTTTCTTCATTCAGAAAAATAAAAACATATCCAAAGGCCCACATTTTTCAAAACTTAGAAAAGGATTCTTGTTTCTGTTTTTTGGTGGAAATTTGTAAGCACTCATAGTGTTGTATGAATTATTTTATGCCAATAACAATGTTAAGGTAGAAATAAAAATTAAAAAAATCTGAATAAAACATGAACTGAGCTGACTTAACTTAGAAAAGTGTAATAAAAGTTTAACATTTTCTGTTAAGTCAATTTAATAAAACAATGTGAAAAGTCAAGTAATTAAGTTGGGACAACTTTTTTTAAATAACATTTTTAGTTTATTATTTTTTGCTAAATTTAGTTCAGTCAATTTAACCGAAGTTGTAGCAAAAGCTTTTTTATTTATTTATTTAATTAATTAAATCTTTATTTAACCAGATGAAAGAAAATCTTTCACAGGAATGACTTGGCCACGAAAAATAGGAAAAAAATTTGTTTTGAACTTCAAAGTTGATACAAGTTACCTTAACCAGGAAACTAGTCAAAGTTGAGTGAGCTATATTTGACAGTGCAGAACCAAGGCGACCAGATAAGAAGAGACCAAAAGACAAATCCATCTGCATAGAGTTTCACATCTAGAATCCGTGAAACTTTTAGATCAGTTTCTTCTACCTTATGCACTTTGAAAGGCTGTTAATTAGAAATTAGAAATGTGTGGCCTCGAGACAAAAATAAATAAATAAATAAATCACTCACGGAGTCTCCAGCATGACACGACACACACACGCCATGGTGCTCAGGCAGTCTGTGGTGTCCTCTATCGGCAGGGTCTTGTTCTGCGCACAGACAACCAGAGAGCTCGCGCGTTAACTTCAGGATCTTTAATGTGTGTAGAACAACAAAAAAAACATCCGGAAACGACTGACCACTAGGGGGAGACAGAGTGCACAAAAGAGTAAAATATGAAGTGGAAAGCGACTTGGCAGAGATGTGGGTGAGCAGCCTGTCCTCTGCATTTTGCATGAGGCTCAGCAGCGTCTCCCATCAGGAAGCTGACTCTGCAGCTTTTTAAAATCACGGATTAATATTGTTATTTTGTTTTTGCTTTGTTTTTTTTTTCCTCAAGAAACAGACAATCGGAGAGAAAACCTTTCTGTTACGAGAGCAGCGTAATACTTCAAAACATGCTTGGAGGGGGTAGTGACATAAACTTTGACCTGTGATGGACCATACCTCTGAAACGAACTTGGTGGTGGCGTTACTCAAGGTCTTCAGCATCGGTGTCGCCTCGGCATAGAACAGAGACATCCGATTGGCCATCTCATTGTTTACCTCGTTCTCTGCATCCAGCTGGAAGAAATGCAACAGTGTGGTGACAGGTTATGATTGTGACTTTGTTATTATTACTAAGTTCTCAGATGGAATACTGATGGATGGATGGATGGATGGATGGATGGATGGATGGATGGATGGATGGATGGATGGATGGATGGATGGATGGATGGATGGATGGATGGATGGATGGATGGATGGATGGATGGATGGATGGATGGATGGATGGATGGGAAGCATTCTGCCTCAGTGGGCTTCACTCTGACCTTACCTGCTGGTTATTGAGCCTGTTCCTGCTTATAGTCCTCCTGTAGTAGCTGAAGTCGTTCTGAATGGCCGGGTTTGTCATCTGCGCGACAAGAAATGTCACTAAATCGAAACGCAGGTCAGACGTTCTGGGCTCGTTCTAAAAGCGACTCTTTCCGACCTTTAGTTCGTCGAAGCTGAGCGTGAAATGAAGGATCTCTGCAAACTGCTTGGCCAGCGCCTGCTCCCGCTCCAGGTGCTGCATGGGAGCGTAGGGCGGGCTCGTCAGCGCCTCCAGCAGGCTGCGCAGGGCGTTCTCTGCAAAAGTGGAACACAGCTCAGAAACTCCTGAGTGGATCTAGCATGTAAGACTGTTGCTTTAGTTTGAAATTCCATCTTGAAGTTTTAGTTTATTTTTACATTGTAGATTCTCTACGTCAGAAAAAAGATTTGTTTTGATTGCTCTCAAGTTATGAGTTATTGTTTTCATTTTGTTTGCTTAGGGGAAATATGCACACATTTGTTTAGTTTTTCTATTTATTCTTTGTTTATCAAATGTTATTAAAGCATTTTGCAGTCACTCACAAAATCAAAACTTTGTCCAAATTCTGTCCCAGGTTTGAAACAAAATAATTTAAAGACAAACCCACAAAAACACCTAAAGGGGAGAAATTCTGATCATATGTCAAACTTGAAAAACAAAAAGTATCGGTATCGGTATTGGTACTGGTCTAAAGACTGAGACAGGAACTTTCTGGTGCCATTCTGAATGAGCAATGACGCTCCCTTTAAAGTCTTAAGTCTGAGCAGGTGACACCTATGTGAACCTTTTATTTATTTATTTATTCTAGTTATTTTACAATTTGTCTACTTGTGTACAATTACGTTTCTTTTTTTTTTTGGGAGGGGGGCAGTTATTTTTTGTTTTTCCTCCTTATTGCTTTTGAGTCCTTTGACATAAATCTACTTGGAAATCTTTACAAATAAAGTGCTTGGGGGGAAAAAAAAAGAAAAAAAAAAGAGTTACTTCCGCAAACTACCGACCCAGAGGGGCTGAATGCAAATGCAGGCCACACTTTTCAGATTAGTCTTTACAGAAAAATCAAACCAAAGTAGCGTTTTCCTTCTTCATTACGCGCTACTTAGTGTTGACGTATTACAGAAAACACAGTAAAAAAAGCAAAAAACATGAAGGTTTGTGACAAAAAGCGATTAAAAGCTGATGCTGTGCGGCTCGGCGTCCCTCTGCCTGTCGGTTCTGTGACTGAATGAACGGCGTTCGGCTCGCCCTGTCTCAGGTGATGCTGCCAGTGGCAAACGCGACAGCAGACCCCGACCTCGGAGGCCGCCTGCTGCCGGCACGGATCAAAAGCGAAGCCTCCTGCGGCCGCGTCTCTTCCGCCGCATTAAAAATGCACGACGGCCTTCTATAAATTCAGCAGAGCAGTTTTCGATCCAAAGGGCCGGGGCAGAAACCCACGAAGCCCCTGCCCTCCATCCTGCATGAAGCGCCGCTCTGCTTCGTACAACGGAACCAAAAAGTGGGGAATGAAGAGAAAATCAGCACAGGATGCAGAAAGCGAGAGGCGGACTCTGCGTTTCGTGAACGATCCGGTCTGTTTCCCTCGCCGTCATGGCGGAAGGTTGAGGTCTGATGACAGCCTCATCAATTATTAGCCAGGCCCTCGCTTTCTGGTAAGCTGAGAACAGCGAGTCCCTGAAATGGAGGTATTATTGGAAGGCAGAGCAGAGGCGGCGGCTGAACTCTGCTTCACTCTCCCCTTCTCTTTCAGCACCGGACGGCCGTGTGGAGCTGTTTCCCTGGCAACGGCTGCCTGGCGGCTCGGGCAGGATGCTGCGGAGATCCTGGCGAGGAAGATGCTGCGTTTTGGGCGAGTGCTTATAGGAGTACTGTCGGATTAAAAAGGAAAGCAAAATAAAATTTTGCATGGCGCTTCTGACAACTGAAAGCTTGATTCTGTGTTTCCTGTGAGTTTTAGATGTTCCTCGCCTGAAGCGGACCTGGCATTTCAAACAAATGTAACATGGAGTGTTACATGTAGTGGAGAGGGGACGCATCTAAAACCTGAAGGATACCGACCCCACCCGGGGAGATGTCAGGTTTACAGGGGGAAACATTGTTCAAGCATCAGGCAGTTATATTGTGTGTTTGTATGAGTGAAGGTTCTTGCACATCATTTCTCCCATTTTGTCGTTTTCTGCTCCAACTTTGGACCCAAAACCGACCAATTTCCCCGCAAATACACAAAATCTCACCAAGCATTTTTGGTCTAGTTTACAGTTCAAACATCTTGATATAAGACAAAACTAACTTACAAATAACTTTTCAGCAAGAAACAGGAGCTTGTTTTAAGTAAACCCTTCATACGATGAAAATGTTCTATTTGTAAGAGTGTAACTAGAGCTTTCACATCAATTTTAAGGAATTGTTTACTTACGACAAGCTCCTGTATGTCTCTGAAAAGCTACTTTAGAGTTAGTTTATTCCAAGTGTAGGAAGATATTTACACTAGAAACCAGGAGAAAAAACAACCTTTGTAAGTCTTTTTGTTTTTGCAGTGAGGAAAGTTGAACTAGCTCCTCGCTGTCAGCTCTCACATGTCTGAGGGTTGTTTTTATTTTCATCTGCATGCAAATCCCCATTTCCAGTCAGACCCAGACGTTGATTCGGACCAGCACCTTCCATTTCTTCGTTTCCAGTCTCTCCTCGGGGGAATTACTGGTACGTCTCGGGTCATTTAAATGTCAAAGGTTTCAGTTCTGGTTTTTCTTTTAACTTTTCTTTTTTTTTTTTTTTTTACAGCTGGTTTCAGATTTCTTTGCACACATGTCATTAAAATTCAACTGGTGCTGAAATCCGGTAGATTCTGCTGCAGGTCCCATGATGACATTCTGGGTTTTTGGAGACTCATTCATCCTCTTGCTCTCTGCTCTCAGGATGCTCTTCTGGATGTATTCTGCTTGTAGACTATTTTCAAAACGTCGAGTGGCTCATTTCCAATGAATTTGAGTCCTTATTTGCCAGACTTACGCTCTTCCATATTCTTCTCTCAGACGGCTTTTTCAATTTGTAGACGTTAAAGGTTTAAACTTTTCATGCAGCTGAAGTGAAACATCGTAACTTTGGTCTTTTTGAAGCTGGAGTAAACGTGTTTCGATTCATGTCTCGTATAGAAATGAACTTTTTATACTGAAAAAAGAAAATTTCAAAAGTATTTCCTCCCATTTACATTTCTGTACGATATTGTTTGCAATTGTTCTCAAACATCCAAGTACATTACAAAAACAGACATGCTGGTGTAGAGTGCCCTAATGTTTGTAACATGAATGTAGATGTAAACTTTTGCAGGAGCCAAGAGTAAAACCCAACCTTTGTTCTTGTTTATTTACATGATAGAGGTAAAACTGCAGCACAGCCAGCTGCTGCAGCAAGATAGAAAAGAAACAATAAGAAAGATTGAGGTTTTCTTTATTATTAGTTTGCTAATTTATATTTGTAAGTAACATGTACTGGAACTAACATGAGTTGTATGTTTGTATGTTTCATAAATCTACTTTTCGGTGTCCTGCGACACTCTGAGATGACTTTTCTTTCTTTTTTTCCAGGCAGAAGATAAACGTCTCACCCAATCGGAGGGAGAACTCGTAGAACCTCTTCAGCTTGGCCACCAGGGGGCAGACGGCGTTCCAGGCCTTCTCCTGCAGCGCGAGGTCGCCCGGGTTCTGGATGGCCTGCAGAACGGCAGCAGGAAAACAGAAGCTGCTTCAACGTCTTCATAGCTGCACCTTTCAGCCGTATTTCACATGAAAGAAACATCTTTCTGTTCTGCCTTTAGGGTAATTAGCACAGCATCACATACTGAGATCTAACAGGATGCAAATGAAGTTTGCAATACCACTGAGATGCAGCGGTATTGGGAGACTCCTAACGAATCCAGCAAAGTAACTGAGTTAGCTGCACTAAACCAATCAAATCCCAGGGAAATCCTGGAGCTATTTTGGCTACACGGTGCTGTGTCAATCCATTTCTCATGAGAAATACACAATTATAGTCATACTTTTAATCTAAAATTCATTTCTTTTGGTATTGTTCCAACTATATTTGTATGAAGCAGCAGCCCTGCCGCTGCGACCCGGCCCGGCGAAACACGGACTGATGGATTTTTGTGGTTAAACGTATTCCTCCAAGGTCTCTGTCAGCAAAGAGCAGAAATGATTCAGCGTTCGTAGCTGAAGTTAGAAGAAGAAAGTTGTCAGCAGAAAATTTTTGATAGATGTTGATGCCCGATGTAGAGTTTCTACCAGAGGCATTCACACCCCATAAACCCCTCTACATTTATTTTATGTCACAATGTATCTCATGTATTAGGGTTATGCAACATAAAAGTAGAGAATAGTTGGGAAGTAGAAGGAAAATATTGCATTTATTTAAGAGCATCTGCAGATCTTTGGAGAACATCAGCGAACAGCAAATAGCATCAAGAAGACCGAGGAAGAGAGACGCCCCAAATATCATCAGTGGCAGCGATGAGTGATTTTACAAAGTAATATCAATTCACTTTCATAGTTTCCCCCAGAAAACCTGCTAAGCCTGGAGGTAGGGGGCGCTAGGACAGTCATTCAACGGCCTACTGTGTTTAAAGTTGAAAGAGAATTTTAAATGATCACTGATGTGTAATTGATATCATTATTAACAATGCCTACAGACCAACGGTAAAGTCTTTAAAAAGGCAAACATGAAAAAGAAAACTAAAGTAAATATACTTAGCCAGGTTACGACAGTCTGTGGGGAACCCTGACTTTGCATAAAATCCCAACAAAACACCTCAAAGCTCTTGTGTTCTTGGTGTTTTTTAAACACCTTCACGGATATTTGCATCTGTCATCTCCGTATGTGATGCTCTCTGCTGTTTCCGTGTGTGCGCCGCGCTTCACCTCTCGTATCTCCTGCCCCGCGCCGTTGTAGGACTGCAGCTCGGCCAGGATCCCGTGAGCCTCCTCCAGCACGGCGCTGACTTGGTTCCACACGGCCGTCTCCGCCTCGGTGGGCTGGGCATCTGATCGGGCGGGGGAGGAAGGTGATGTGAGGCAGACAGGAGGGATGAACGTATTCACAGAAAGAAGACCAAGAGCGAGAGAAGGGGGCATAAAAAAAGAGGACAGAAGGAGGTTAATAAGGAAGGAAGAGCGAAAATTATCCTAGAAGGTCGAGGAAAAAAGGTTTTTCTCTCTCTCTCTCTCTCTTTGTCTCTCTGCGGCTGCAGAACTTCATCAAATCGAGGTTTATATCTGGGCTGGGAGTTAAAGAGTCACTCACTGACTTCTTACTGAAGTCGTGTCAAGAGGTTAGTTGGGGAGGCCCTCTGTCACACAGTCAGGTCTGACTGCACACTGCAAACCAAACGGAGTGAATCGCACTCATTTATCCGAGTTATAGTTTCCGGGAGGCTGGATTGAAAATATGTCTCAAATGTCCGTTCCTCTAATCCATGTAATTATCTTATACTTCTTCTTTTTTTAACCACTTTTATCGCTATCCGACAATTTTGTGGACTGATGCAGATTTATTTTATTTTTTGCCTTTAGGGTTCGCTACTAGAGGAAGAAAATATCCAGAGCTGCTCTGTTCTTGTACGCTTTGGCACAGAGCCTCATCTGGTTAGGCTTGAATTTCCTGTTTGTTTGGGGCTCTGAATGGTTCATTTGAACTTTTCTGTTTGAGCAAACAACTTGGATGAATTTTAGGCATGAGAATCAGGTGCACAGGTTTGAATCACAAAACAAAGCCATATAATTCAATTCTAAAATGCATGGAAAAGCAGCTCCTGATACCAAGTGCATTAAAATGTGTTTTGGAATGAATAATGGCAGACGCTGAGCGTAAGCTTCTGCTTAATCCCCATTAATAATGGACGTGTCAAAATGTCTGTATCTGGAGACCTACCTGCTAAAATAATAATCATGACAAAATATTCTCCAGAGATATGCCAGAAACCTATTGGTGGCTATCACAGCAAAACGGATTCCTCTGCAACTTGTTGAAGGATACGTATCCAAGTATTAAACTTGACTACGCGTTTTAATTTTTGAACCTGTGCGGATTAGAGAAAACCAAACTCTCCAATATTTCCTCCTAATTGTTGCTTACAGAATCATTTGAATTTTGCCTGTGTGTGCTGCCTTCTCTCCGAGTGCGTGCGTTTTCTCCAGGCACTCCGGCTTCCACCCAAAAGTTACAAAACATGGACGGCTGTGTGTGTGTGTGTGGTTAATAAATAGGTGACCTGTTACTAACAGAGGCTGAACACAGCTGCATACATGTGAGTCGTGCGATCTCACCCACCTACATATATAAAAAAAAGGTTTCAAATGAATCATTAGAAGACCAGAATCACTCTAACATTAACTTTAATGGTGAGTAAAGTTCAGGACGTGCTCTCTTTGAGTCACGGTACCGTTTGGGTTTCTTGTCTGTGTCTGTGACGTGAGGGAGTGTGGGTCTCAAAGGCACCGGATCAGGCGGACGGTCCTGCCCTGTCCGAATGCTAGTCCTGCGGACGGACAGGACGGACATCTCTCTGTGTTTGTATGCAGACAGATAAAACCTCCACCACCGAGATCTGGATCAAATCTAAGGCTCCAGATCAGAAAAGTCACCCAAAGGTTTACACACAAGGCTTTGGGTCGGGTTGGGATCATGAGCTGGTCTGACATGTGAAAAAAGGCTTCGACTCTGAACCGGTCCAGGTCTGAACCAAATCTGCTTAAAAATTAAATGGGATTTCTGTATTTGTCACCGTTCAGAGAGCCGTGGCGGTGTTTTCTTTCTGATGGCGTTGGGATGGAAAAAAAAAGAGACAGACACTGGGCCCAGGTCTGTTTACGGGTCCGGACCAAAATCTCACCAGATCAGATCATTTTTGCTCATTTCAAAAAATAATTGCGTGAATTTGTTGTTGTTTTTTTCCCCCTCTTTGCTCTTGAGCCAATCAGCCATCAGCAGCCATAAGTATTGATGGCTACTGATGGTTTTCAGGTCTCTGTTGGCGGTTGAAATTCATTATTGTCTGTTAAGCACACGGAAGTTTATTCATTGTGTTTTTCATTTTGTTTTAATGTAACTTTATTGTCAGCAGTCTGGCTGGTTGTCTGTCTGTCCCACTCAGACATCTCTTTCCCGCACAATTTGTGGAACATAAATAAATAATAAAGTCCATTCCACCATCGAAATGCTCTGTGTAAAGCTGCCTTCTGCATGGTCCCCACTGGCAACTTTTAACATTTATTTCTGACTATTTTCCACCAAATCTCTATGACCGCAGCACATTTAATGGCAAACAATTATCAAATGTAGCCAGACCGCAGCGCCTGGTGGACCCAAAACCGTCGTCCTCCAGGTAAGGGGTGTTTACAGTTTACTTCAGGACAAATTGCGACAAACCCACTGAATTGACTGACAGGCGCCATCAGATGAATTGAACAAGTGCGCGTCCCTGGTGGGAATGTTTTCCCGCCCTGCAGAGACCCAGCAATCTTGGCAAATGTGCCGTCCTCATGCACACACCGGCTGCAATACTAAGCGCCCCAACCTTTGCTATTTTTGTAACGCCTCATTACAGCCGCCTTTATTCTCCGGATAAACAACATGCCGTCTTAACTAGGTGTTAATTAGGGAGCGATAGCAAACCAATCTCAAGACCTAAACGGGAGGAACAGGAATCCCTCTTGTAAGCGAAGTGTTTGTTGGTTTAGCTGAGGTAAAACTTGTTGTTTCCTCCTGCCCTACAGACTCACTCCTCGTCGATTTGTTGCGCCAGAAAGCTCCATTTTAATCTTTCCATCAGATAATCACGTTTGGGATATCATCATCTGAACGGACCCGGTTTTGTTCTCTTTCATCCAGTGTGACGGATCGGAATAATCCTGTTCCTGTCATGATTTTTTTTTTGTTATTAATTTAATGGGGAAAAAGAAAAAAAAAAAAAGAAATCCCCAATCTTGTAGTAGCTTAGTAACCTTAGAGGTTGCAGCAGTGGATCAGTGGAGCTGATGCTGGAAAAATCCGGTCGTGATTTGTGATGATGTGCAGGTATCTGTTTTGGGGATGTAGGTGAGCTGCTGCCATGTGATTGGCTGTTTTGTGTGTGTGTGTGTGTGTGTGTGTGTGTGTGTGTGTGTGTGTGTGTGTGGGTGTGTGTGTGTGTGTGTGTGTGTGTGTGTGTGTGTGTGTGTGTGTGTGTGTGTCACCAAGAAACAGAACATGCATACCTGACAATGGAGTTACTCCTGAAATTACTTTATTGTGCTAATTTTTTGTGTGTCATTTTAAATTCACATGTAAACTCTAATCTCTCTGCCTGTTGGTTTGGGTTTGAAAACCCAGTTTTGTGTATTGCTATGGTGAAAAAAAATAAATGAAATAAAATTCTAAAATGTTCATTTTTAAACATTATGTTGTCATGATTAAAATTTTAAAAAGCTGTCCACAAAATGTCTCCTGTAGCCATTCAAACACAGCCCTGTAGTTAACTTTTCAAGCAGAGGTCGGCTCAAACCAGACTTGTGTGACAGAGGCGAGTGCATCTCCCGATTTGAGAGCGAGAAAGAAACACAGAGAAAAAGAGAGAAAGAGAGAGAGAGAGAGCTCACAGATGGCACAGAGGTGGATGAGGAGGGATCGTGGGGGGGTAAGGTCCTCTAAAGCTGCCATTCCCTACTCTGACTCATTCGTTTTTGCTTTTGAAGTCGAGTGAATCACATGCATAATGAAACGGGAGGGGGGGGGGATTCAGCGTATTTGACAGTTTGACGTTTCACGCCAGCAGCAGTGAGCTCCTGCTCTAACGTACAGCTGGCGAGGGAAGAGAAGAAGGAGGAAGACAGCTGTTAAAGGGGGGTGGCAAGGAAAGGGCAGGATATGAATGGACACAGTGCAAATGCAGCGCTGTGAGAAAGTATTTGCCTCCCCGCTCCCCAACATTATGACGCACTTGCAACGTTTCAGGCCAAGTAAATGTCAATATCAGACGAGGATAATCTGAGTAAATGAGGAAAGAAGCGAGCCAAGCCAACCTGAACCCGTGTGAAAAACCTCTAAGCTGTTACGCGACCTTTAGTGGTAACAACTGCTATCAAGTGACAACAGGCCTTGAGTCTTTTACGTCTCTTTGGAGGGTTTTGGCCAACACTTTCCAGGCTTATTTAGCACAAGAAAAACCTGGTGATCCCCAAAATCTTTCAGAAAAATATTCTGTAGACTGATGGGACAAAAGCTAAACTTTCTGGAAGTTGTGTTTAAAGCTGACAGCATTTCAGAGAACATCGTTCCGACAGTCAAACAAGGTCCATGGCTGCTCTGCTGCTGGAGGACCTGCTGTGATTGATGAAACCATAAATGCTGCTCTCCAGCAGAAAAATCCTGAATCAGAAAGTCTGACCTTCAGTCTGTGACCTTGAGTGCAAGCGGACTTGGGTTTTTCAGCAGAGCGATAATCCAAGGCCCGCCAGCAAAAAGAAACAGTTACACAAAAGTGTTTCACTGTAGAGATGGTTGTAGCATGTTTTGTTGCAACCTGAAATGTGAAATAAACTTCCGTGGAGTTTGAAAACCAAATATGTGTGTGGGTCTATGCCTGGTTGGACAATGTGTGTGCCCAGTTGATTTTTTTTTCTGTGTTGGCCGATTGATCGGCCACTGGTCATAATCGTCCAATTTCCGTGAAAAAGTGTATGATCGGGGATCGCCGATTACTGTCTCTTGTTGCCGATCACCAAAGCGATCGCCTGTATCTCACCTCGCAGCCTGCGTGTGGAGCTCATCTCCTCTTTCCTTCACACTGCGCAAGCGCGCAGCAACAAATCCTGTCGTGAGGAACTGTGACGCTCTCAAGAGTGAATGGTGGACGTTTGCGTGTTGCGGCGGAAAATTACCTCGGGGGTGAAGCGCGTCACAATGCATCAACAGGACGAATCTAATATGACATTTAAAGCACTTGACTGAGTTTGGCTATATCAAGGCTCAACCTAAGGAAAAAATGACATCCAGAGCAGCCAGACAGCAGGTAAAACAACGCACAACTACCAACACTCATCCAGATCAGCATCACAATCAGAAAGCTAAACAAATAACCTGAAAAATAATTCAAGTCTTGGAGGTGGTTCTGCTCTCGCTGTTGAACCCCCGCTACGCGCTACTAGTAATATTTCACAGATAAAGCGTTTCTGCTCCACCAAACGGTGGCAAATTACAGCTAGTTGATGGCTAGTTGATGTGAATACTTTCACATGGGCCCAGGTTGGCTTGGATAGCTTTACCCCCGTAATGAATGAAATACCTGGTTTGAAAACTGCATTACTGAGCTTTTCATGATATTAAAACTAGCTTGATCTGAAACATTCAAATGTGACCGAAAAAAACCCCCAATCAAAAACAGATACGATCTTTAAAGAGGAAAATACTTTTACCACCCTGTGCATCTGCATCCTAACAGGCTCTTTGGTCCCGTCAAGTTTCTAACAGGTAACATAAGTAATAACCAATAAAGAAGAAAACTGACATTTGATCAGTGAGAATGGAAATAACTTTGCAGTCTGTTTGATTTCAATCAGCTCTAAGGCGTCAAAGATCTTGTTAGGATGGAGGATTTTTGCACTGCAGCCTCTAAAGTGGGGGGAGAAGGAGCACGAGTGATTGTATTCACAGCAGTTTCCTCCACAGTCATTCTCTCTTTCTCAGCCTCTTCATCACACTCACATACACCCGCATTAGTGGAAAGCAAACACGCAGGAAGACTCGACATCCACCGGGAGATGAGAAGATGAGGAGGATGGGGAGGATGTACTCGGATGACGACAGATTGTAACATCGTCATCGGCGAGCAACAGAAAACCCACGCAGGACTGGCATTTGCTGTTTATTAGTTCTCATCTTTCTGTCTGTGACGGCCAAAGCGTATTGCTTCTCGTCTTATAGCAGTTCCTTCTATTGAGGGACTCTCTCAAAAGAAGCCAAATGATTCAAAAATGCCAGTCCGGAGAAATTAAAAGATAAAGTGTGAGGGGAAACAGAATAGAGGGGCAGAAAACCAGGAAGTAGAGATGGTACGATGGTTAGCTAGGGCAGATGGAATGGTGTCAAAATAAAAGGGAAAGGCAACAAAGAGAAAGGGATAACTCAAAATAAGAAGCTGATGGTCTCACGTTCAAAGTCAAGGAAAACTATTGGCCCATGCTCAAGTTCGGCGCAAGCCAGCACTTTCAGGAGGTTTCCCATGAGCCCCCTGGAACAGAGAGAGGGGAGAAGGGGGGGGGTTGTGCGCACACGGGTGTATGGATATGTGTGTGTGTGTGAGCCGCATATGTGTGTGGCGTGCAGGAGGCGGCGTGGTGGAGGTGGGCGGCCGGATGAGAGAGCGGTTTGTTGGAATGGCATGGTGGGAGTAAGGCCTGGGTGATGCATGGCAACACTGACAACAGAGCATCTTCAGTCCCGCTCTCGTGTGTGCTCACCAACGCGGCACAGAAACCTGCATGGAAACAATAACTACATGGCTAAATCCCTGGAGCACACTAGTTTGTGGTGATAAATACAGAAAAATAAAACTGAAGACATCACATATCTAATCCTCCTAAATATACAGCTTGCATACTTTTCTATGACAGGTAAAGGCTGGTTTTAAGGTACATTATTGTCTTCAAATGTCCAGTTTCCTGCTTCCCCACTTCTCACCTGAAGCTGCAAGCTGTCAGTCAGGTGTGTATGAAGGTAAAAAGAAGAAAATTCCCTTTAACTTTATGAAACAAGTGAAGTTAACCATGTCGGTAGCTTCATCTACCCTCTACATGGCTGAAGTAGTTAGCTAACATGGCCTCGTCAAGCTCCTGACACTAGGGGCAACAAGCAAAAACTACTTTAGGTGTTGAGCAAATTTGAATTGGTCATGATTTGCTTTTATTTTGTCTTTTTGACCATCCTGTGCGTCTGTAGCCCTAAACAGACGTAGACTGCTAGCTCTCTGATGAGCTAGCTAACTCATTACTTAAAAAGACTAAATTCAGATTTTTTTTTCCTTGAGCTTCAAAAATCGACACAATCCTTACAAACTAAATATCCATACAGACACAGTCTACTGAATGGCAACAACTAATACAGACGCCTGCGAATTCATAACCAGAGGACGTGCTGGCAGCCTGGCAACAAGCAGTTGGTAAGTTTCTAATACTTTTTACGCATTTTTGTTTTTGTCTCAAAATGTGAATAGCTAAAACTGACCAGGGCTGAAACAATTAGTCGTATCAATCGTGATTATTGAAATAATTAACCACATAATCGTGTGCACTAGACTAAAGCAATGAGATTTCATTGTAATGTAATGTTGTTGTGTTTCTCTTTAGGGCATTAGAATGTCATGCCAGCCCATGCCTTGTCTGCTGCAGGCGATTCTGCTCCGTTTCCCAGAAATGCTGATGTCTAATATCTACACAATTATCTGAGTGAGAGTGGGACTGAAGAGCATCTGATAATGAGAAACAACACCCTCAACAACACTCCATCACACCATCAAAGACTCAGCAGCTCATACCCCAACATTTCCCTCCCTGACCCCCCTCCCCTTCGGTACCCGGCCACCGACCTCCCACGGCGCCACCTTCCGCTCCACACTCACAATTCAAGCACACAGACACGTGCACACACACCCTGGCGCTCACTTACTTTCAAAGTCCAGGAAAAAATGCGGACAGTTCTCTAAATCCTTGCCAAGGACCTTAATGAGGTTCCCCATGGCCAGCGACCTGGACGGGAGGAAACAACAAAATGCATACAGGACCTGGCAGCGCGCAAGAAAACACACCAACACACAGCAGAGACATGGAGAACACCTCAGGTTCGTCTGCATTTCTGCCTTGTTCCTCGTCTTCTCCGTCCGTCTGTTGAGGCAGCATCTCCAGAGAGGAAGCAGACGTCCCAGCCATCAGTGACACTGATCACAGTTTATGTCCAATATGCTGTATCCACTTACAGCGTGGTCTAAATCCAGAGCTGAATCATTTAGCTCACTTACCTAGAGTCACTAGAGCTGGGCAGTGGTTTTAATCCACTTACATTACTATAGTAACCCGATAAAAACCCGCCGTATACAGACTGCTCCCATCTGATGGTTTTGATAGCCAATGGTCTATTGACGCTTTCCAGAGATTTTTTTTTAATTTTGAACCAATACATTAGATGCCAGAGCTCAAAAAAACACACATAGAATGAGAATACAGTGCTTTGCAAAAGTATCCATGTGCATTTTGCAACGTTATATTCATAAGAACGAATTTCATTGGGATTTCAAGAGTAGACGGACAAAATGTAGTCTTTAATTGTGACGCACTAAGAAGCTAAACGTGAATGTGATCATTCATTTGAAAGATTTCCCAAAGATTCTGAATTATATTTAAAGGTGCAGTGTTACTTATTTTCCAGATACATAGTACAACTTTGTAGCACAGATAAGTAACTGTTACCTTCAGTTGTCATAAATATACTGCATATATCAAACATAACTAAAAAGAAATTTGACTTTGCAATTTGAGGCCTTGAAATTAGGCCTCTGTCTGTTTAAGAAGCTCCTGCTCTTCCCAACACATCGCCTTCAGCATGTCATCATAACAACACCTTCCCATTATTTTGTTTACACCAGTTCTTAGGAACACTGGACTGAGAAATAGTTTCTATGATGAGCTCATCAGAAGCACAGGTCAATATGTTTGCTAATTGCTGATGGCTAGTCCAGAGGAGCTGAGTAGGAAAGGTGTGGAAGTTGGAGATTATTTAGCTTCATCTGTCCTCTCATCAAGTCTGACCAACTGGTTTGTTCGTACTAAACAGTACCATGTCTAACAGTTGTCCTGTAATCTTGCTTTAACCCTCACATACTTTCATCCTGGACCTTTCTGCTGTTCCTGGACCTTTCTGCTGTGGTCCTTGTGATGCTGTTAGATCCTCTGAGCACTGAGCCAAACTCATTCTGCCACATTAAACTACTACAGGCAGATCTTATTCACTGATTACATGGCATCTACTTTTGGTCTACATCATAAAAGCCCAGTGAAATACATCCAGGTTTGTGATTGTAACATGCCAAAAAGTTCAAAGGTCATGCACAGTTTTGCAAGGCACTGAATCTGCTGAGATTCAAAGTTTTCTCGAGTGTCTTTGGAGCGGGTAGAGGAACAGGAGCAAAAAGTTTAAACCAAACTGTGACATGTACAGCAAAAACAGGCACAAAGCTCTGTGGATGTAAAATCTGTGTTTCTTGTTGTACAACGGGAGGACTTTGGTGACAGAAGCCAAGGTTTTACTTCCTCTGCTGTCTTTATGTGCTATGCTAGCACTCGGGAGGGGCCTATCGGTCCGTGGAGGAAGGATTTACAGCCAGCATTAGCATGTTTACGAGATGCCACCGTCCCTTATGTAGAAAAAGAACAAGGCCCAGTCTTTTCATTACCACTCAACGAGAGCGGGGGTCGCAATGCAGCACCGAGACACAGCCTGACGGTATTGACGTTCTGCATCAACTCCGATGATATCCATGCCTCCTCAAATATCCTTCTGCCTCTACATCAGCAAAGAAGCACCTCTGCATGCTGAGTCATTGCTCTAACACACGAGTTTAGCCCACAGCTTATCTAACTTTGCCTTATAACCTTGGAGAATGCACGAACAGGGCACTTAATGAGGGGCTATGATGTAAAGTCGAGAAGATTTGAATAGCATCCTCGACCCCAAGTGACTGAAACCAGGTGACGCAATGTTTCTCTTTGTCAGAGGTATCCACACACATATCAGCACACACACGAGAAGCTTAGACTGGAGCAGCATGAGGTCCATCCCCAGAGCAGCGCTCGGCGGATGGTTGCCAGGATACCGTTGGCCTGGCAATGCCGTCCGCAGCCGAGGATGGAGGGAAAAACGGTGTGAAGCTTGCACAAACGGTCGCTGCTGTACCGCCTGTGATGTGTGTCTTTAAAATGAAACTCGCTCGTGGCGATCAGGAGGGCACGGCATGTCGAGCTTCAGACGGAGGAAATTAGAACAGCATCTCACAGACTCTCTGTCGTCTTACCCTTTTTTCCTCTCGGTGATGCTCCTCTTCCTCGGTTTCTTCAGCCCCAACTCTCTACTCCTGTCTTACTTACTCGGTGTGCCTTCTGAAAGCTTCGCCGCAGGTAAATCCCCCAGTTATACCAGCTCCGGTTTGCCACTCGCCGCCTCTCTGGATGTAAACTCGTACTCGTGTCTCTCTTCCTCCCTCTGTTTGAGTGTGAAGTCCACTTCGCACTTCTCTATTCGACGTCTATTTAAAGCCCTGTGGTTTTCTCTATTAGCTTCGACCCGGATGCTGCTCAGTTCTTTCTTTCTTTGTTCACACCTTGTTCAGAGGGTGACGCTGTGTAGCGTTGAGGTTTTCGCCGCAGACTCGAGGCTCTGTTAATTTCTGCCTCTTTCTGACGCTGCTCTGTCGCTGCTCACATTTCTGTTGCACGGAAAAGCTCGTTTTCTCCTTTAATTTCTGACACCAGAATGGGTTCCTCAACAAATATTCCCTGCAGCTCTCCTTTCTGCCTCACTTCTCCATTTCACCACTGAGCAGCACTCTCCCGACTTTTTGGCCTTCTTTTGTCACAGGACATCTCCGTCAGGGGGACCGCTCGCTCTCGCTGGTGGCCCTTGGGTGCAAAGACGTCTAAGAGGGAGGCGGCAGGCAATAGGGGCCACGCATTGCGTAACAGTCATTAGATCACTGACTGTTGGAGCATTGAGGCACGACATTCTTGGAATCGGGAAGTGTGATCGCTGGCTTCTGGTCGCAGTAGTTTCTCATACATGCAAACAGACACAACCTCTAAATAGCCAGAGTGAAAGTGGAGCAAAGAATACCTCTTGCGCAACCGGGGAGCAAAGAGGAGGAACCAAGCCGAGGGGCCTCCTTGAGTCTCAATGAAGACACATCTCTGCGACCACATGGGCATGAAAAGCAGACCTGCTTTAGACCGGGAGCCGAGCAGCTGAGCTCCTTTCAGCTCCCACTGAAAGAATCCTCCTGTTGCAGCTCAGCAGCTGAGCAAAGACACAGCACTCTCTCTCTTTGCCAAGTCCAACTTCTATTAACTCACCAATTCGAGCTTCCTCTCTACCCTCTGAGAGTCTTTCTGGAAACAGCAAACTGCCCTCGAGTGACGGTGCGCTCACCGGCCTGGGGGTCAAACCCGCTCAGCAGCTGCGCAGAGTGAGCCAGCTCTTAAAAAAACAATGTGTTTCTGCTCACTGTCTTTTGTTTCCCTACCTTCTTTGCTCGTGTTTATCCCACTGGAACACTTCACTGCATCAACCAGGGCTTCTCAGCTCCTCGCGCTGGTTACAGCATCAGCACCCAACACCTGGAAAAGACGGACAGAAAGGAAAGAGGATCATCATCACACTCTACACGACGCAGCAAAATGGCTGGTGCTTGACCAGGCAGTAAGTGAAGAAAAATCGTTCCTTTCGGCCTTGTGGCTGGAAAAACATCAATACAGCAGGCTTCCAGTATTCGTTGGTAATCAGCTCATGCGCACAAATGCTTCATCATGTTTGATACATGTGACGTTATTGCGTCCTCTGCTCCGCATGCGGGACATTTCTAGTGTGTTTGCTGTTCACACGGAGGATCACATTCAGGTCGCATACATTTGAAAATGTGAACCACCACCCAAAAATTAAACTTCAGCAAAAAAAAAAAAAAGCTGGAATTGAGCCTTAAGGCCTGCAATGTGAGGCTGAAACATCCAGTCTTCTGGTGTCACAGGCTCCCACTAGGAGCCTTCTTAAAGGAGCAATATCAAAGCTATCGAGCTCATAAATGTAAGTGAGAAACATAAACTTGCCAACTTAGTTTCAACACTGCTTGTTAAAACAATACCTGGAAAGCTGACATGTGGTGTTTTGTTCTGTACTTTAAAGCTCATCAAATTAATCTCATTATTGTGCTTCTTACACAGCCTGGGCCACGTCTGACCCGCTGACTGGTGTAACTATTAACACCGCTGCTGCCGCCCTTGCATCATCGAATCTCATCAGGAGAGTGCAGACTGGAGGAAGGTGGCATATTTGCAGAATGGTTGCTAGGGAAACAGCCTCTCATTCTCATGGCAACACAAACTCAGGCACGGCTCTGCGTTTTCAGTCCGGCTCGTCGGTTGGATAACGGCGGCCCACACTCGGTTCACTATGTCCTGTGTTTCTTGGATTCGTCCATGAAACATTTGGATCTTGTGGAGCTTCCACTTCCAGTGAGTTGCTTCGGGAGCTTGACCGAAACTGACCCAGGTCAAAGGGTCGATGACTGCTGATCGCCCCGTGCTAAGGTCAAATTCACAACTCTGGACATAACGGAGGGGAACATCATCTGTTAAGTGAGGTTTATCTGTTCTATTGTGTTCAGCTTTGTTAGTAGGAGGTATTTGAAGAAATATACAAAATCTCATTACCTTACAATAAGCTAAACCTATCAGAGCTGTTGCCTTTTGTATTAAAGTGTATCTAAATGTGTGCAAGTTAACAATTTTATTCTAAGCCCAGGCCTCTTATTGCACTGATGGAGTACTATTTTTATTTCTGCTAATTAGCTTAGCGCTTCCCTTTGCTGTTTGAGCTCCACACCTTCTGTTTGCTTTCTCAGCACTTTTTTTATTTAACCGCTAGCTGTGCTTGATATTGTCGCAGTTTTCATACTCCAAGAGCAGAATAGTTGCAACTAACTACCTGGAGCATATTGGTCAAACTCAAGGCCCCGGGGGCCAAATCTGGCCTGTCAAAGCTCTTTAGGTGGCCCTCTACACTCCAGAGGTGGATAACAGCTGTGTGCTCAAATCTAGCTCAAATGAGCCCAATCTAGGAGCTCAACTTCCTCAGACAAATTAGCTTGACTTGACTTGAAAGTCGAAACTAAACTAGACCAAAAATACTTGGCAATACTGGGCAATTTTGCAGTGCATCACATCATTCAGTATACCGTACTGTTTGTCTGAGCAGCACATCAAGAATGAAAACAATCTGTGTGGTACAGCTGCAGTACATAAGGTTAACGTGTATTTCTGAAGTAGGCCAAACCTAATCAGTCTGATCCCCGGAAGACTTTGATATTGACACTGCACTTATGAGCGTCACCATGAATCAGTGTCCCGTTAATCAAATATTAGCCGGCTCTGCCCTCTCCAGAGAGCAGACAGGATCAGAAGGGTCTGGAGAGCTTTAACCGTCCAGCAGCAGCAGCGTATCAGGGCCATCGTCAAAAGGAGGAGTAAATTTCCAACGAAAAACGCAGAAATGTTGAGATTAATTTCAGGGTTTTAGCTAGAAAAAAAAAAATTTGAAATGTCCAAGTTTCAAAAAGCAAAAGATTTGCTACAAAAAGAAACTCGGAAATCCTGAGATGAATCCGTGAGGAAAACAATCACGTTGCAGTTTCAAAAGTTGAAAAATTGGGCAAATCTCAAAATTTCAGTTTTTTGATGGAAATTGACTCCTTTTTTCTGCTCCTGTAGCTTTCTCACAAGCTGCTCACATAGAAAGTCTTGCTTGTCTAACTTGCTGAAAAAGATGCTCCTTTGATAAGATAAAATAAAGTCAGCAGGAAACGTTATTTTAATCCGATCTGTCTGACTTTTTTCGCACTCTCCAGCCATAAAGGCTGTTCTTTGATGCATTCTGCTTGATCCACCTTTCTTCTCACACACCTGTTTGACATGTTCTTTTGATCCTCTGCCTCTGTCAGCATATCTAAAGATAGCGACGAGAGCAGGAGGCTGTGGTTGTGTCTTCAGAGAGCGAGGAATCAGACGGCCTTTCCAGCCTCATGTAAACCGTGCAAGTCTAATTTTTGGATCACATCAGGAAGATCGGGTTATTTAAAGAAAGAAGGGAGATAGGAAATGCACAACAAACCCAGCATATGTGACAAAGAGTGAGTTTCTGGAATAAAGTGGGAGCTAACTCTGTCAAATGCAGCTAGAGCATCTGACTGCTAATGGATTCCTACAGCCAACTGGCCTCAGGCCAAAGATACACTTGTAGCACTGAAAGGAAACTGAAAAAATAAAAATAAAAAATCCTCAAGAAATGTTGGTGATGGCTGCACTGTGGGCCACCGAAATGCCTTTCCAATCTGTTATAACCATCACCCACATGATTTTATTTATTCTGAAGAGTACTGATACGCTTTATTTTGAAAGGCAACAATAAATGTAACTGTTTCTCATTAAGGAAAAGAGAATATCAGTGATGGAAACTAAAAAGCAAAGCCTATGATGCTCCTGCACAGCCCCTCCCCCTTTATTCTCCCTTCCTCTGTGCCACACACACACACACACACACACATACTCACACACACATCCACATACGCATGCCCGGTCCAGAGCCATGCACGCATGGTGCGCCTCCTTAAAGGGCGATTGCAATTGAGCATTGTGAGCCTGTGCTGCAAAGCTGACAAAGAAAAGCGGAGAGGATGCCGTGAGAGACCGAGAGGAATGTTATGGCATGTTTAAAGGCAAAAACATTTTGATCTACATTTATTTTTCAATTAAACTTAAAAAAAAATACATGGTAACCCTGCAGGCACAGATCCCATCTTTAAATTACTAATCCACATATTTGCATTTTTTGCCGATCTTTTTCCTTTGAGTCACAGACAATTTTTGAGAAAATGAAGTTTGTTACTTTCTAATCTTTTTTTATTTTTCCGCACCAAGAGACTATGCTTTATACATAATGTAGCCGTGAATATTAATATGAATACCACAACAAGGCTTCGGGGCTTTTACAACCGTAGACAAGCAGGAGCATTTCAGACTTAATAGTATCTGGATCTACTGGAGCTCCTACATTTATTTGAGAAGTGGGATGCTGCTGCTCATTAGTGCCTGTCGAAGCGAGAACACACACCTGGCTCCGTCAGGGCTCTGATGATGCGGCCGTGCCGCGTGTAGTCATTAAATACCGTTTCCCAGAAGCCCCGCTATCTGTAAACAAAGACAGACGAGACGTACGTCTCCGCAGGCGAGCTTGCTCTTTGTCCTTGATGCTCACACGTTGTTTTCCTGCGGGTCAGGGGACGCCGCATGCCTGAGGGCTTTTATAGGCCGGGTTGCATTCAGTGGGGGGTGGGAAACAAAAGGACGTTTGAGTTGATCTGACGGGACAAATTGTGTCTGAGTTAACTCAAATGTAGGCCAAATGTAATTTTACATTAATGATGATTTGCGTATATGTGCATTAAATTGGAATGAGGTTTTGGGGTTTTTTTTATGATCAAGACAGTTTTATGTTTCGCTATATTTATACAAATTTTTACGTAAAACGTGTTTAATATTTATGAAAAAAATCCACATAATATACAAATATTGATTTTATATACAATGTTATGTGTATATAAAATGTTATACGCTGTAACATTTTTGTAACTGCTACAAAAATTTACATGTTATGATTTATTTGTATTTCATAAGCAGACTTCGACAGAATATATGTAAAGTAGTTGATTCTAAATTAATATTGCTCCAAATATTGTCTTTTTTGGCCATTCTCCTCGTTATTGAGTAGATATCAGATGGTCAATAATTTGGGTTCTATCACTGTGGATCCAGTCTGTCGTCAGCCACTTCAGGGTTACTAATGGAAACATTAAAGGTTGGATCTCTGACTGTTGTTTTATGTTGAAGAGATGGGTGACACTCCTTTAGCTTCCAGGACTGGTTGTGTGCAGGTAAATATACGCAATGTGCGCAGGGGAAAACCTCAGTCATTTTGGCACCTTCTCTGGTGCACAGGAACAGCAATGAACTTTTGTTTTGTACCAAAGTTTTACAAAGTTACATTTTTAAAACACCAAAACCAACTTAGTTAAGTTTCATTCCCATGTTTTTCAGCCAAAAATACAACAAGAACTCCCACTAAAGTCATATGTCTGACTAAGAAAGCTGGATGTCAGTGAATATCCTCAAAAATCCAATATGGCTGCCCATTTAAAACATTGTGATCCACAGAGCAATGCCAGTGACTATCTTTTTGTGTTGAATCCAAGTATGTCCACCTCAAATGTCATCGGGAAGGACGAATGGAACGAGGAAGTAAAATTCTACGGGTGCATGTTCTGTGGAGAACATTGGCTGCTCCAACGAGGGCAAACAAGCAAAACCGCCATCATTTTAGTTCATGAATGAACTAAAATCTAAAAATAACGCAGGGAAAGAGAAGAGCGGACCCAATAGAGTGCAGAACTGGCTCCTATTGTGTGTTTAAATCCAAAGCCAGTAGCTCATGACCAGAGAGGAGGAACGAATTGACCCCTGACCCCTGTGCAACCAGCAGTCTATATTGAGCTCGGTGCGCCGTAGCCCACAGGAGCGACTGGACCCGTCCTTGACGGAGGTGATGCTCCATCACAGAGTGCTGCAGCGCGTCTCACATGGCAGACGATGCAGCGCTACTACACTCCTCCCCGCTCTGCTGGGAGGAGAAGAATAGCAGCAGCAGCACCTTCAAACGCCGGAAATTGGCTTCAGCGCAAGGTAGAGATGACGGGCCAGAGGAGCAGTGGGGGGTGGGATTGATAGAGCAGGAAGAGAGTGGTCTAAAAATGGATGCGGTCAATCCCCGGTGTGAAAGCGTGAGATCTTGGCCTTTTTCAGGTTTATTCTTGTCTAATGGGATATTTTCTATCCCTGTTGTGTGTGTGGCTTCTTTTTCTTTTCTTTTTTTGGTTGGTTTGATAAAAAAGTAGCAATGAGAGCTAACTAGATGAGAACCTATTGATTTGAGGGGGAAAAAAAAAAAGAAACAAACATTAAAAAACTGCGTTCGTATCGTCTCACAAGCCTGATCAAACATGAAATAAAACCGGGGCTGCCAACGTCCTGGTGTGTCCGTGGCATGCGAGGATCTGGCATAAACACATGAGCAAACACACAAACACTCCCGCTTGTTTTAACTTCATAGAGTTGAACCATTAAGGAAATGGGTTTCAAAGCCACTTTCACACACACACAGACACACACTGACACTTACAGAGGTCCTGGTTTTAAAAAAAAAAAGCTGTAAGGAGAACTGATACCGCAGTACTATGCTGTCAAACTCTCTGTTCTACCACTAATGAGCTTCCGTAAGGTGACTGAAAACTTGTGCACGACTTGCAATGATGAAAAGACTAAAACAGTTCACCTATGACATCAGATTTAATGATTCCAGGTAAAAGTCCATTTGACCAAACAAATGCAGAACATGGATGCAGAGTTTTGGTTTTGGACTGCCGTAGTCTACTGAATAAAAAGCTGGAAATCAGACAGCCTGTGTGGTTCTAAAATATGATTCTGCAAACCTGCATTGCATAAGGAATAACAAGTATTTCTGCTATGATGCAATCTTGAGATAGTTCAGCTGTTGCTTACTGATGATCTATTAACCAAATTTGCTGCGCTGAAAATAGAAAATGACTGCAGATTTTTGCCATAGTCAAGCAAAAAAGAGGAAATCTAATCTGAGCTCAGATTTTACATCAACAACCTGCAGACCCTAAATTTAAGGAACTTCAACCTCTTCTATAATAAAGATATACCAACAAATGTCAGAGAAACTGTTCGCCTAAGGGTACGCACACAAAATTACATCGATAGTCATGTCCATAGTTATGTCCTCAGAGTGAGGAATGCACTGCCAGTGGAGGAACACCCAACTTGGCGAGAACGGAATTGAACGTTAACCGTCTGTAGTGAGACTTGACAATGGAGATGGGGTTTGAGTCTCTCATTTCGTGAGAAGTTTCATGTACTACATGAAATAGTTATTTGACAATCAGCAAAACAGTATTTAGAACATGTTTGAGAAACATTTACTCATGAGCACAGAGCAGGAGCATTTTCAGTAGTTGGTTACCAGGTTTGTTTTTAGCTCAGGAGAGATTCTGGCCCACCGGTCCTTTCAAGAATCCTTCAGGGTTCTTTGCTGCATCTCTGCAATCCAAAGTGCCAGTTCCCTTCAGAGATTTTCAGAAGCTCAGAAGTCTTCTTCTTTAACCTTTTTGTTGTCTTGGTGACATGTTTTGGATGATTCTCTGTGTTCTAATGGAGGAAAGAAAGCTTCTGTTCTTCTCCAGAGTTTGCGGTACGTGGTTCCGTGCATTAGCTCCTCCCGAACCTTTATCGAACAAGCAGCCACAAAGCATGACAGTTCCACTTCTATGCTTGACTGTGTAGAAAGAGTTCTTACAGTCATTTTCATCAGAAAGAACATGAATCTATGGACAGGTATATTTGGCAGCTGACAAATTTATGTGCCAAATGACTTCTCATCCAATCTTGTGAGTCAGATTTTCTACTGCAGTATAGAGGAGCAAGTACGTCTTTCACTTGTAGACATGCAAATCAGTTTACAACGTTTATATAACAAATTCCTTCTGGATATTCATTTGATATTCTGTCTCTTCACATTAAAAGGATGCTGCCATGGAAATCCAAATACTCGTTTCCCACGCTGTAGACACTGAGAGATGATTTTCCCTCTCACTCACTGAAATCTAGCAGCAGAACAATAAGCGGTCCTCTCTCCTCCCACACTCCTCAGTTCATCCTCCCACTTGGTCCCATTGGCTCCAGCTTCCCTAGACCTGGTGGCATTGATCTCAAATAATGTCCGGAGGGTGAACATTCGGACTATCCGTTGACGTTAGCGGACAGCGATTGATCTCATCGACAAATTGCAGGCCACGACGCTGTCGGAAGTGCCGCGAGGGCAGATCTGAGCAAACTGATGACTCTCAGAAATGTGCCCACTTCTGCCTTCATTCAATACTAAAGAGACAGTTTTGTTGTTTAAGTTAAGTTTGGTTACAGGCTGGAATGGATCCACTTTAGTCTGTTTCATTTCGAGGTGAACGCAATCAGTGAAGATTTGTCAGATCTTGAAACTTTCAGTTCTCTCAGAGTCAGGTAGGTTGCTTCAAAGATCTTTCTTAAATTTCTTCATTCCTTTATAACTTTTCCTCTTCAAACCAGTGAATGCATACAAACTTATTGGTCCGTCAAATGATTCTAATTGTAAGGTATTGAGACATGTGGTGTTCTTTATTTTACAGGCATTAATCTTTACCCTTCCCTTCATCAACAAAAACGCTATTTCTATAAGATGGATTTTGCCAAACACTCATCGAAACATTTTTCATTGTTAGCATTATCATTTCTGTGTCGTAAACTCAAATGCATATATGAGTGAAATTTCCTGTTAAGAATATTCATTATGAAAATGTATTATCAGTTAATTGAATCTTATGAACCATAAGTCATGAACTTAAGTTCATGACTTATGGTTCATAAGCTTCATATAGATCGTACATAAAGTAAGTAAATGAAGCCACTGTTGAAGGCCTCCAGGCCAGCAGGAGGCTCCCAAGACCACTTGACCTGTGATACAGAGTAAAATAGCTTGTTCTATTTGTATTGGGAAGTCAATCTTTACCCACTGCAGTTACATGGTGGAAATATAACAAGATCGCATCCTGCAATTGGAAGTCTGGCTTTAAAAAGTTGCCTTCTGGAACCAATATGGCTTCCACTCATAAAGTTTTGAGGAAGTATTTATTTTCTCTACTGGCAGTGGTATCTTGTAAAAGTAGTGGCGCACACACTAGGCTGCTCTATAACTGCCATGTTCCTTTGGTGTACACGTTCACAAAAATAATATTATGGACCTGTGAGAGCCGTCATAGCAACATGAAGCGTCTCTCTGGTTTTTCAACTTCAAATATAGCTTTAATGTTAAAATTGGTTGTTATACTTTACAAAAATTGAACAAAGCTCCTGTGGTTTCAATGAATATGGGTTAAAATTTCATCCTAAGTTATTGCAGAAGTTAAATTTTAATTCAGGCCTACAGCTGGAAATGAAAAATGAAAAAGCTCCGTGCAAAGAATAGTGACGGGATGTCGCTGCAGCATCCCGACTGTCTTCCATGATGTGCTTTACATTGCACATCATGGACTCTGGACGTTGTCAGAGGCCCCTCACAGCCTTTCCATGAACTTTATGAAATGTCCCCATCTGACAAACAGTGCTGCAACACTAAAAGCAGAAGCAACAGACTCCTACAAAGCCTCCTGCCTCAAGCTGTTAAAATGACAAACAGCTGTTAAGATTTACGATTTCATTGTAGAGCGATGTGTAACTATGTCGTGTTTTGGCGCATTATGTAATCTACTTTGGCACCATCACAGAGAAATAATATCTCCTTCCGACATGTACGATAATCTTCAAAATAAAATGAGAACAAACCGATTAATTCGGTGTTAGGATGCGGCTCAGAGGGTTTTTTTTTTCTGTTTTGTCTATTGTACAACAGAACAAACAACTTTACACGACTTTTTTCATTGCAAGAAAAACGCTTTATCGTTTAATTTACACGCATGTATAAAATGCTGTATGTATTTAATAGTGACAGGACAGTGAGATTGATATTTCAAGTTCACTTAAAGGAGTAAATCCCTCTAAATAGTGCCTTGCTGCTGGCTTCCTCTGGAGAGAAAATTTGTCATTAACAGATTTCTCACCAAGCATCAATTAGTATTAAACTGAGATTAGCGTGTTTGTTTTCTTCCTTCTTCAGCCTGTGAGCTACATGAACAAACCTGCTTCTGTCAGATTGACTCTACAGCCGTTTCCATCTGAATCGATCACTTTACTATTAACCTTCATCCCGAAACCAAATAAACATATTTGTAAAGATGTGAGTGTTGTCTATAAAGGTTTGCGCGTGAGTCAATGTTTCTTTCCAACGCCGTTACTTTAGCTGCAAACATGAAACGTTTTACTGTCCTATTTTGCGGCAAATAAATTCTCCGGCTTTCTATTTGTGGTTCTCGCTGCGCTCCAGCCTGTGGCCCCTTTAACGGGATCATCACAGCTCTGAGGACGTAATCCCTAAATCCTGACAACGCTGGATTAAAAACACACACTCACGCGCACACGATTACCAGGTGCAGACGGATCACATTTCGGGTTCCGGTATTATTTCAGGCTCTGTAACTGATCTAGCTCGTGCGGAAAAGCCCCCCGATGACAGATGTTTCCAACTGACATATGGAGAGGGTGCCGTATTTCACTGATGGAGTAGCGCAAAACATGGAGCGTGCATCAAGCAAAAGGGATAAAAATCTCCTCCACTGCACTTTCCTTTATGTACAGAGGAGAAAACAACAGTTTATTCCATAGTTTTATTTTGTTAGAGGAAATTTAACAACCATTTTTGAAAGTTGGAAATAAAACGACGTATCAGCAGCTAATCTTTGTATTTAAATGATTGGTAAAAGTGGAGGATTCAATAGATTTTCAGGCATGAGTGGTCACAGCTGGACCGACAGCCTCCACCGTGCCTCGCTTGGCAAACAGTCGAAATGACTTCACGTCATTTTACCTGGTCTAGAAGACCTAACCTCATACAAACCCGTCTTCTGACCCATACAGCGTGACGTGCACAAAGAGGGGCCTTTCTAAAGTATTCATACCGCCTACATTCACATTTTGTCATGTGACAATCATTAAAGGAATAGAAAATGTTGTAAACAGTCCGTCTTTTCCAATGTTCAACGCAGATACAAATAATGTGCATTTTTGGAAAAGTGATAAAACTCTATTGAACTTCTTTGTGCATGAGCCTTTATACCTAATGATCCTGTTACACCTAAACGTCTCTTCTGTTCCACTCTATTCAATTATCAACGTATTTTATTGGGATTGTTATGACTGACCGACACAGTGAACCACAGTTGTGTATTGGAAGGAAAACAATTCAAGGTTTTCAACAAATTTTTCCAAATATAAATCTGAAACTTGTGGCATACCCCTTTTATTTTGATACTAATTTGAATTTTTTTCAAAACTATGCGCAACCATTTGAGCTCAGATGTAATCTAATTGGTAATGGCTGGCGCTTCGTACAGGTGAGTCCTTGAAGAAAACCTGTTTACTGAAAATCAGTCCACAGCCACGGCGCTCCGGTTCCCCTAAAGCTAACAAAAAGCAACGAGGCTCGATGCTGCACCAACGCTGGCGACACAGGAAACATGTGGAAGAGGATGTTCCAGTTAGGAAACGTAACATCTGGCCTATATGCCAATTAAGATGCATATACTGGAACATGGTGGAGGGAGCATCATCCTGTGGGAATGTTATTGTTGTGAAACATCTGTCTAGTAGCTCCAGTTGTATGTTTAATGAGGACGATGGCAACAGACAGCACAACAACCCTAAATTTACAACCAGAGATATGATGATCAAAGCGTGCCAATTGTGTTACAAAGGCCTAGTCAAAGTCCTGATCCGAATCCATTTGAGAATCTGTTGCAAAGCTGTTTCATTCTCCTTCCACTTCACATTTATCAATCACTCTAGAGCCGGCCTCTCACTCAAAGATCCGAACGAAATCCATACAAGTTAGTGACTGAAACCGGAGCTTCCTCCTCTGTGACACGCCAACCCTCATCCCTCTCTTCTGCCCTGTCAAACCTGCTCCTCCTGACTCATAGTGAGAAGGGCTAATCAGATGCCCCACTCACCCCACATGGATGCAGGAAGTGGGGCATTGTGGGATGCACAAAACCAGCAGTCCTCCGCGAAGGCAGCAGGAGAGAATGATTGTGCATTCCCACATGCTGCTGATGCGATTTAGCAGCGAGCAATTAGACTTTGTGAGGGGAAGAAAAGTGACACAGAGCACAGAGTTCATCAAGACCGATGCGAGCCGAGGATTACAGAAAGCGAGAATTAATTATATATTGTGGGTGAGGGGGGGCAATAACGGAGAGGTGAGAAGAGTAGGGGGAATGGACTGGAGAAGACGTAGAAAAAAGAAGGAGAGCGAAGAGGAGGAAGGGAGGAGAGGAGGGGAGGGCGTGAGACAAAAGAGTGACAGCGAAGAAAGGGGGAAACGCAGACGGGCATGTTTCTATGGGCGCTCAGGACAGATTTGGGGTGAGGGAATCTTGCATCACTGCGGCGGGCCAATGGAAAAGCTCGGTTAAGATGTTCAAAGGGAGTGTCCTAGCAACAGCGGAGTAAATACCATAGCAGCAGCTGAGGGGGCATAAAAAGAAAGAAAAAAAACAAAAAACCTATAGGTAGTCACACATGATTCAAAGACTGGTGCGCTCTATTGAAAGATAGCTGTGTGGTGTAGACGCAATATCTATCTATCTATCTATCTATCTATCTATCTATCTATCTATCTATCTATCTATCTATCTATCTATCTATCTATCTATCTATCTATCTATCTATCTATCTATCTATCTATCTATCTATCTATCTATCTATCTATCTATCTATCTATCTATCTATCTATCTATCTATCTATCTATCTATCTATCTATCTATCTAATCAGTGTGTAGATAACCAGAGGAACAGACACAGATCTGAACTTTCAGTTACATGCTGATTACTTCCTTTCTCTTTCTGTCTGCACTTTTCTACATTTTTATGCTTATTGTCAAACACACTTTCACTGTCATTCATTATAATATTGTTATTATTATTACTACTATCATGATAGGTCGTGCTACTACCGGTGTATCTCTGACTACTGACTGTATTTTATCACCATACAGGCCATGTCATCTCTATATACATTCCCTTATAGCTGTGTAGCTTCTCCTCTCGCCTCCTTCACACAAAGACCCGCAGAGTCACAAGGCGGCTCGCGAGCCTTTTTCACCCTCTCTCTCTCTTTCTTTACCTCTTTATTTAAATGTCTTTCCCACCATTGCCAGAACTAAACTCTCCTGGAAAGCCGTGGCTCTCATTCATTTGTCTCCTCCATTCAGGTTTTTCTCTCTCTCTCTCTCTCTCTCTCCAATTCTCCTCCCTCTCTCTCCCTCCTGTCGTCGCTGGTTGGTTTTAGCCGTTGGTCGGTCGGTTGGTCGGTCGGTCGGGTCTCTGTTGCTTTTAGCTAGCTTGTTCTGTCGGCCCAGCTAGCGCTCGGTGTGAAGCACGAGACGTGATGTCCAGGTGAGGGGTGGGCGGCTGACCAGTGTGCCTCATGTTTCTAGAACAAAGTCCACGGAAACTTCATGTTTGCCTTATTGCTTTGCCGTGCGGACGTCGGCTAAGCGGGCAGATGCGCGCGTGGGTCGGTGACCACCCTGACTGGGAAATGCAGTCATAAAAATGCACTGACCAGCCCTGTGAGGTTTACGTTTGACTCCCATCCATCCACCTGCCGCCTCCGCCAACCCCCAATCCCTCCCCGCCGCCCCCCAAAGTGGCCCGCATCCCTCAGCATCAGGGTGGGACTCTCCAGAAGTAAAGATGTCTTACCGGCTGGGCATGCAGGACGAGGGAGGGCGACGTGCCACTCAGCTCCGATGCTCCTTCCCTCTTTCCGGGCCGAGACGGAGGAAGGAGAGGAAAACAAAAGAGGAGGACGGAAACGAGCGGACGGAGGACGCCGGCAGCCGGATGAGACGAGGAGAAAGAGAGAGAGAGAGAGAAAGAGGAGGAAGAGGTCTCTGAGTCGCCGCCGTGCATCCACTGACTGAGGCTGCTGGACGGTTGTGAGGCAGAAGGCTGTAGATTCACGCACTGCCTCACGCCACGCAGCCCTCCCTCTCCCGCTCTCTGTCTCCGCACTAAAGACGGCAGCTGCTGCTCTATGAGAAATAGAACACTGTGTCCCCCTCCCTCTCCTCCTACCACAAAGACCCCCATCACACACACACACACATCTAGCGTGTCCTCTCCCCCTCCTCTTTTGACTAACATCTCCCACTGGCCTGCTGGCAGTGAGACTCTGTGTGCCCTCACTTACATATCTGTGTGCATATGCTTGCAGGGTCGCATTGTGTTTGACATTTGTTTCGGCAGCAGAGTGACTTTTTCTGTCCGCAAAGTGTGAAAGTGAATCACGGAGGGGCAGGGATGTGCATCGGTGTATTTTTAATTTTTTTTGCAAAGTGTGTGGGTGATGGTTGAGCATCATTTGCCACTGTGCTGTTAAGGGGAAGGAAATGTTATGGCTTTTTGTTTTCTGTGTTTATCAGAGGTGTAGGTGTGAGCACAGAAACGGTACTTTGCAAAACTTTGCTCCTGATGCGCCTTCACTTAAGTTACGTGTGCATCTGTCCTCATCTTGCCATGCACTGCTAAAGGAGCCATAACCTTTGACCGTTTCCCTTGTTTGTTGGTTTTGGAAAGTGTCAAATGCGTTTGCAGTCACACTGCTTTACTGTGATACCCCTACATGAAATCACGAGTGATTGATGGTCTCCAGCAGCCAGCTTATGTCAGTATAAATAAACCTTTTCATCACAGGTCTCGAAGGTTTTTCAGAGAACATTGGTGGACAAAAAGCATCACACACTCCACATGGAGGTGGGTGCTTCATGTCGTGGGGAATCCTTTCTGACTGATGTTCACTCTGAGCTTGGAAGTTTTGCAAAGAAGAAAGGCAGATATTTCTGTGCAAAGCAAATGAAGACATTCCCCAAAAGATCCTGCCTCAGGCACTCATCAGGTAAGTTCAAGAAAGTGCAAAGTCATTTATCACGTTTCTTCCACTTCAAAATATGCACAACTTTGTTGTAAGCATAAAACCCAACAAAATAGACCGAACTTTGTGGCTATAGCATTTCAAAGGGTTTGAATACTTTCAGGAATATGAAACTGTCCGTTAGGGGCACCTACTTCGGGCCCGAAGCCTGGACAAAAGGGCAACATCTAATGAGCCATGCCTGAATTGTCACTTTATCTGTGTTTGTATGTGTTTGGGGGAACAGAGAGTCTATTGTCTAGAGGTCTTCTGCCCAGACCAAAGCTTGTGGCAGCCCACCCCGGGGGGACGGGGACATGGTAGAGGAGCTGAAGACCAAATGTTGCTGTACAATGCTTCACCACAGTTTATTACGGTGCCACAGCTGGGGTTACAAAGACATGGTGCCCTTTTCTGGTCAGGTCATGGGAGTGGCTCTTGGGGCAGTCCAGTTGATGAAGTCTTCCCACTGTGGTCATTGTTAATATTTGAATAGGCTGATGGGTAAAAGAGGACACCATCTTGCTCTCAGATGCTAGATGACGTTAAAGAGGTATTCACTTATGCTTTAAGCTTAAAGACAAAGCTAGAATTTCATCAGAGCTCAGTGTTCATGATTGTGTTCTTGTAAACCATTAGCTCCCTTACTAAACTAAGACACTAGCAAAGCATTTTGACCTTTTGTTATTGTTAAGAACCAAAGAGGTCAATGTCTTTCATTGGGATTTCTTCTTCCAACATGGCTTGTGACAAATTTCTCATGGCTGTCTTTTAATAGCTCTCTCGACAAAATGTGGAAGAGGCACTATACAAAAGACATCGCTTATTAATTAATTCAGGCCTACTGAAGCCTGACATAGGAGTAAGAGCTAAATGTAGAACAGGGGTAGTCAAGATGTCTAACTTCACACTCAGCTCTTCCTGTTTTTGTGGTTGTGTCTGAGAAGTGGACTTTCTGACTGATACTTTCACATCACCAAACAGAGTCCAATATTGCTCAATCAAGAGCACATAAGCAGCTGATAATCTCACGCAAGCCTCACAAAAGTTTCTGTCTTACTTCATCTTTATTTTACACCGCCACTCGCGTCAACACAAAAGATGGGAGGAAATCAGGGGCCGGTCTTTGACATTTTCACAAGTAATTTCATGTATTCTAACCAGTTAACATCGCTCTCGTAAAGCTATAGGAAAAGACAACGAGTTAGCAATTGCCTAAACAGCGGACGGCTCTTCGGCTCCTGGGAGTACTTTCCAAAATGTAAGAATGAGCCAATTTAATTGGGGCGCTTTGCTAATTTAATGGGAAGCAGAGTTCATAAGGTGTTTAGACAACAGAACATTCACAGCTTCTCACCGAGCAGCACTACCCCCGACACAACCACAACACCAAGCAGATGTTCTGGAGAAGAAAAGAGAGGTTGGGGGCAGTTTCGTCTGTTGTGTGCTAATAAACATCTTTGATGTGCTAGTGTGTGTGTGCGTTTGTGTGTGTGTGTGGTGGGGGGCTTTGGGGCTTAACCAAGTACCTTGTGTTGAATCATCCTGAACGTGGTTAACAGATACTTTGCTCAGATGTCACTGGCTGAGAATACTCTAGAAGGTGGAGTCGTCCTGCTGTGTTTATTTTCATGTCATAAAACATAAGAACCAGAGAGGTCCTCTTGGAATGGCTTTGTCCGAAAAGCAGCAGTCATCAGAAGTACTCTTTCAGAGTTTAGAAGTGGTTTTATGGATATGGATTTAAATTACACCCAAGACTAAGCCATTGGACCCAATCTCAATAACCCACCACACACGTGTTTCAGGCTGAGCCCAGCCAAGCCGAGGCTGGATCACCAAGGCACTCACTGGTGAGGTTTGCCCATTCTTTCTAAGCTGAACAAGGTTCACCCATTTTCTGTGGTTTTGCTTCATTCCGGTCCTCGAGTCTTAGCTGCTTTCACATTTGCCGTCTTTTTCAGGTCAAGGATCATTCTCTGCCTCACCAAGTATGTTGGTATCTTGTTCTATCTGATCATAGGGAATCTTACGATAAAGACATAAAGGGACCAAATGAAGTACTTAACTGAAGTAGTACTGAAATAGTTTAAGAGGTGTGCGTGCTCTGTGGAGCTGAGGCATCTCCACGATGCTATTGAAACAAACATGTTTGTGCAGACCCCCTCCTGAGAAATATTATTATGACCTAATGTGGGCACATTGTTCTGCAAGATAACAGCTCTGCTCCAAACCAACCCAAAATGGATAAATTGCTCGTATCCAAGGTTACCGCTCAGATGAGAAAGTCGATTTGCATAAGCTTCTGGGGAAAGTTTGTCTAAAAAGATAACTACTGTACACAGTTCTTTGGGAAATAAACCTGAGACAATGACTGCCAAACTCATCTGATGGAAGGAAGATTCTCAAGCTGTGGTCTATTAATAGTCGTAGTCGGCGTGTCGTTAAATTCACATCTGTTGCGGTTTATGTTAGTCAAAAGTCAGGTAGAAAAAGAGGTCAAGATCATTTTTGAGAGCCACATAGAAAGATAGAAAAGTGTTGCTGAAATATTAATACCTGCACAGAATTGCCACACAGTGTAAGGTAGAGAACCTTGTGTTATTTATGCAGTGTCGATGATTGTTTTTTTTAGGTCCATCTCCTCGGGCTGATGTCAGTTTTGTGAAAAGCAGAGACTTGTCTGTGGCGTTTGTGTGTCTCCTTAATGAGCCAAGTCATTCTTTATGAATAATGAAGAGATGTACAGTAAGGTGCAGTTGTTACTAGTAGGGAAAAAGACTATGAGCACAAAAAAAAAACAAAAAAAAAACTGTCCAACGTTTTGGATAGCACTTTGTTTTAGCTATCTATTTAGTACAAGATGAATGCTTAGCCTGGCCAAGAATGCTGAAGCACTGTAAAACCAAGAATTTACAGTGCTTCCCTCCTCAAAACTTGAATAAAGTAGAGGTGAAGCAGTTTTCTCAGGACTAATTGGCATCCTCCATCTGTGCAGAAATAGATATTTACAGTCGGTACTATGGAGAGGAAAAGGACATTGCGAAACATCCAATCATTCACTTACTATACCTGTAATGAGCCGGGTGCCTGACTCTGGTGGAGAATGGGAGAGGCATAGGCTTCTCTCCGATCTGGTGACACTGGAAGGCAACTCTTTACACACATACAGTGTTGATTTAAATTGGCCCATCAACTTAATATATCTATTTCTGGAACCACAAAATGAACAGCAAAATCATCCTGACAACTACAGGCATTAAGGCACGGGGCTGGGATTGGAACTGGGAGCATTTCTGCTGCAAGGAAACTGAGCTAACATCTGTTATACCCTGCAGCTCTCATAGTAAACCAGATATTTTTTCATAAAAAGCTTCTCCATAACTACAGTAAAAACAGGTCGTTTCTATTATTACCAGCAACGAGCCCAGTTAACATTGTGGACATACCCTTTTTAAAGACTTTTTTAAATGGTCTTTGGCAGTGCCTTTATGAAAGGAAGCTAGTGGCTGGTACACAGTGGTTTGCTCTTTTGCTTTGACTGCAGGTACTGTCAAAGTTAAACCACATTCTGTGCCTTTTTCAGGAAGCCAGTAAACCTGAAAGACCCAAGTACCGAAACTTGTTCTCAATGGGCAGAAGCTGAAACAAGCAATTTCTAACATGCATAAAGAAGAATGAGGTATCCATCTCTAACATGCTGTAGTTACAACATATCCTAAGCGTTCTTGCCCTTGGTGACCTACAGTGCACTATTACCTTGCAAAAGTGTTACATAACAATGAGAAACGTTATAGTTTTTTGTTGGGACTGGACGAGGTGGACCATCCTCGACACTTTTCAGATAAATATCTGAGCATTTTTTGCTTGCAGGATGTACTCCCCCTCCTGAATCATTACTTTGAAGGACCACTTTTTTTTTTCTCCAATTACAGTACTTTTTCCCATTTTACTTCATCAAAAGCGTCAAACTGAGTCAGAAGACCGAGAGCATCTGTAAATATCAACTTTCAGGTCAAGACTCTGACTAAGCCACTGGAAACATGTTGTAAAAACCGTTGTAGCTCCAGCTTGATGTTCAGGGAGGTTTGTTCTGTTGGAAAGTGAACATTCCCCCAATTTGAAGTTTCCTGTCGCAACGTGTTTGCAACAATTTGTTCAGGCTGGCGACGTATTCGGATCCATCCACTGGAACCATCAACTGTGTTTGCAGTACTGCCATAGAAATCAATAATGTTGCGAATATACTTTTACTGTCACGCTATGGATTCATTTTTGAGGGATTTGAAGTACAACATGCTTTTTAACATGCGTTGTATCTATATAGTGCATTAAACCATTGCAGCTTCTAAAAGGTTTTCTTTAGATGTTTTCTATAAAGATGATGAGGTGTTGACCTTCCCCTACAAAAAAAACAACCTCTTTGTTCTCAGGAGTTTAATTCAGCCAAACGCATATTTCCTTCTCACACTGTGCTCCATCAGCTATATCATTTCTTCTCCTTCATCGCCGCTTCTTCTTCTTCTTCTTCTTCTTCTTCTTCTTCTTCATCACGTCTTGTTTTCTTAGTGCTTGAGCCACTGTCCCCCTACCTGCCTGCCTGAGGAGGCATGGCCCCCTCTCTCTGCCTCTGTCAATGTGTTTTGCCCTTATAAGGAGAGAGTACAGGCAGACTGTACTATCGGCACGAGCGCGGCAGGGGTGTTGCAGGGTCGGGGAGACCACATCGACAGGAACAGCAGGGTGAAGTGGGAGGAAGAGTGGGGGAAAGGGGCAGAGAGGAGGGATGAGCAACCGCTTCTCTGTCAGCGGATGCCCCGCTCCCCCTTAAAGACTATGTAGGGACCTGAGAGGATGAGAAGCAGGTGGATACATTTGCCATCATGTAACGTTGAGCTCTTAAGAGACCGAATATCTCTTGCAAATTCCAAATGCGCCACACTGAAAACATGAATTCAAATGCCGTCGGTGTTCATCCTGAGCTCAGCAGCTGCCCACATGCTCATCTACATACACAAAGCCCGACGTTCGGCTGGTGAGACTCATGAAGTGAGAGTGTGGGATTCGGTGTGGTGTGACCAGCGTCGAGAGAAAATCTAATCTCAGTATGAATCTACGTGATCAGCGAAGGTTTTAGGAGGTTTGTGTGGGAACATTAGGGAACAAAAATCACCACAAAGACCAAAGAATACAGCAGTCGGGTCAGGGAGCTGCGGGTTCAGGTGAGGAAGAGAACTGAATTTCAAACCAGTCGCTCTGTCATCCCAACCTAATATCCACACATAAAAGTCCACCTACACTGACACACGGTGACTGTGAATGCACGTTACTGGTGAGGCATGGTGGTGGCAGTATCATGGTGTGGAGAGGATCTTGTATCCTGTTTGTATATGGTTGTTTGAGGTGTTTTGTTTTTTGTTTTAACTTGCTTTAGAACAAATGAAGAAATTTGTGCTGACAAAGGAGACATAGTGGTATATTCTAATTTATTGACTATGACTGGATGCATTTTGTAAATATATATTTTTTTAAGTTTATGCATTTAAATTGCTTGCAAAACACCACATTAGAATATTAAGAGGTTTTCGTAAAAGACGCTGGTGAGCCAGATGTGATAAGGTTTGGATTGTCACTTCAAACCGGAAGCAAGATTCCAAGAACCAGCCATCCCCGTCTGCATGGTTCAAACACGTTTCATAAGTAATGAAAAAAAAAAAAAGACAAAACGCAGTTTTCCACTTCTACACTCATGAGAGTCTGTGCACACTGGCTGTGTTGGTTCAGCTGCAGCATTTCTCAGCATCACACCTTCCCTGCGGCGGGGGGGGGGGACGTCCCGCCTGGGAGTACAGGACAGGTGCTAATTGGCTCTGAAGCTTCTGAATGGAGGAGCCAAACCTCAGATGTGGCTGAATAGGTGCGAGTGTTAGTATGGCAGGTAGGAGAGCCCCCCTCTCCTTACCTCAGCCTCACCACTGAGCTCTGGTGAGTTTCTCGGCGGACCCTCAGCTTCCGCTGCTTATGGAGGAATTGCATCGTTTTTTTGGGGAGGGGGATTATGTGGGAATGCAAATCCGTTTAGTCACAAATCCCCAAGAAGGACTCAAAACTTGGTGAAGGGGGGTGGGCAGAGTGTGAAAACAAATATACCACCCAGCTGGTAAGTTTCTCAGCGTGTATGGAGGAAGAGGAGGAGTGGTTTCAAAGCAGAGGGTTTGTGTGTGTGTGTTTGGTTCAGGATATTATCACCCTCAAACATCCCTGCTTGCTAATCTCTGCCAGCCTGTAGGCGACGGTTTGTTTACTCTGACTTCTTCACTCAAAGCCACCCTGCAGCCGACGAGTCCGTCGTAGAATCCCCAGATCGTCTCGATTCAGAAGTGATTCGGCGATAAGCGCCGCGCTAAAACTGAGCCACCTCCTCCTATCTCGTCCCTAAATCTATTAGCTGACATTCGCCTTGAAGTAATTAGAAAGCCAAGAGACAGGAACGAGGCTTGATGTCGCTCCCGGCGGAGTCGGTTACGTAAAGAGGCTTGTGATGTAACCCACAAGAAGAGTTGAAGTTTGCTGGACGAGGAGGAAGTTAAAGGCCGTGCAGGAATGAGGTCAGCACTTCACATTGACGGTAGCGCCTCTGAAGGGATCTCTGTGCACAGATGCAAGAACAGAGAAGAAGAAGTGCAAGAAGCAGCAATATACTGTAAATATATATATCTGTCTGTCCTACCCCTGAAAAGCTTAAAACTAAACTTCTCACTGGCCACTTATGAGGCTACACCTGAGGTTTCCCTTTGTGGCCCTTGGGTTGATGGTGTGCGGCCCCCAGCTCTCATTCGAGAATGATACAAATTTGGCCCTTCCAGCAGATGCAGATTGAGAACTATTATTTGTAATCTGGGTAAATTATTATCAACTTTTATTTATTTATGTTTTACAATGGAAAATCTAAAGTACAACACAAAGTATTTCATGTTTTTGTAACCAAGCTTTTACAATAAGTAGAGTCACAGCTATCCAGAGACTTTCACTGGAAGACTTGACTTTTCTGCAACCAAATTAGCTTTATTTTATATTATTAAACTTAATTTGTTATAACTATCCTTCTAGCTGAAAATAGATTAGCTCAATGAAGTCCAAAATATTTTTGAAAACTTTTAGTAGAGCAAATGTACAGCATTCTTTATCAGCTTTGGATCTACAATGAAAAAAATCCCTTTCTTCCAACGAAAATACAATAAAATAAATTAAAAAAAAAAACGTTTTGCTTGATTTTAGTCATTTTTATTTGCAAGTACTTTGAAATCGACAATTCTGGTCCAGTCAAAGTCTAGAGCTAAATCACTGTTGCTGTTAATAGAAGCTCTCTGTTCGTTCTTTGTTTGAGCTAATCGGGCTAAAACTTCACTTACTCTCGCAACTAAAATTTCAATACAGTGCAGTGAACTTTGTGGTTGTGAAGTGATTAAATGTGAACAAGTTAAAGGGGCTTCACAAAGATAACCCAGTGGAAGGTCAGTAAAACAACGCCAGGCCTCATGAGCCTCCATATTTGCCATTAAACAGTGCCTCCCTCCTCATTTGATTGAAGATAGAAGCCGTCTGTCTGTTGAATTTAGCGCTGAGAATGTTTCTATAGAACTTTAAAAGCCCGTAATCCACTTTATGAGCGCCACATCGTCCTCATTACTAAAAACGCTCGGCGGAACACCGAGTCGTGTCACATGCCTCACAGAATCTCAGCCTGCTTCCTTTCGCATACGGAGCATTTCAGCGTACTTTAATGGCCTCTTCTAGATGCGCCGGATGACCCATAGCTTCAGGGTATTCTGCGTCGTCCCATCTAAGATATTTATAACCAACAGACAGTGAGTGTGTGTGTGTGTGTGTGTGTGTGTGTGTGCGTGCGTGCGTGTGTGTGCGTGCGTGCGTGCGTGCGTGCGTGTGTGTTCGGGACGCTGCATCTACTTCCACTTTCTCTCATCCCGCTCATCGGTCACGTACCAGGAAAACTGTTGGTTTGTGTCCCATTTGAGCTAAATCACCAAACCACTGCAGTGGACGGATGGGATAATGTGTCATCATAGCTTCCTCACATGCATGGGAAGCATCAGTATGTATAAAGAAAATAATGGCTCATTAAATAAAATGTGATATTTGATCTGTCTTCAATCTGAAAGAGATTCTCAGAGAGCCTAAAATGCAAACTTGGTGACAATTATGAAAATGTACTCATTCTCAGAATCATATCAGGGGGATTCTTGGCCACACTTGATGGCTAGCATGGCGTCATAATCGTGTACTCTTCAGCGACCGGTTTCTTAGAAATCCCTCAGTATATTTGTTCATTGCGAGTTGCCGTGTCCAATTGGTGCTGAATGCACTCTTCCCACATAATTGAGAAAGAGGTTTGGACTTCAAAGTTTGACCATAGAATTATCTACGTACAGTTTGCTACCTCACCAACTCTCATTGTGGATTGAAAATGGTGGTTGAGACGTTGTTGACAGGCCAGTCAACAACACCTCAACTTGTACGTAATACATGACTAGTTCAAACCGTGAGGTGGTTCCGAAAAACCAGGAAGAACTGCGTTGGACCTGCAAATGGAGAAGAATCTGGCCGGGTCTGACTGGGGCATAATCGGTTAAAGCCTCGTCCCTGGAGACGTAGTCTCGTAAAAACCAGCCACTTGCTCTACATTTTGATCTGTGCAAAAGGTCTGGATCCTCGGCTTTTGGAAAACGATTGCTTGGGTGGATTCAGTTGAAGTTTCACATCTCACCCAATTGCTAACGTTTGGGCGCCAGTCCGACGCTTTGAAACTTACCAGAAACAGCCTGCAGATGCAGATTGGAAGGGCTTTGTTGACTTCCTTCGCTGCCATTGCTAAAACTACAGGGAGACAACAACTCTGAAATGGTGCCGAAAATTTGCGTCATTGTTCACAACTTCTCCTTCTGTCCGGTGATGGGAGAAAGACGAAAAGGTGCACTGAACAGTAAAAAACTGTTTACAGTGATGTGTAAGAAAACCACAGCAAATATATACTGGATAGCTTGTTTAACGTATGTTAAGATCAGACCAAGCAAACAGTTGCTGGGTAGAAACAAGACGACAAAGCTTTATTTGTGTATGCATCCGTGTGAGAGCTAGTATTGAAGTCGGCAGGGAGGTAAAGGGGGGGGTAGGGTGTCCCAGAAACTGGCAAATGTCCTGTTGCCTTCCCCCCGCCCCTTGCTGAGTATCCACATGGATAGTGACAGACCTGGAAAGCAAGAGACACACAGGGGATGGCAGGATGCCAGCGTGTCTTCCCCCTGGCGCCCGGATCATCCCCCCTCATTCAAACACTATCAGTTGAAACCAGATTACGGATTAAACGGCTTTACAGCATGAGCGTGCATATTCCCCATATAGTCCATAGGAAAAGCTGCTTCTTCTTCTTCTTCTTCTTCTGTCTGTCTTTACCCCTCTCTGTGTCTTACTGTACATCCCACCTCACCTCTTCTCACGTCTAGACTGGAGTTAGTCACCATCTCTTAGTTGTCTGGACTTGCTTCCCCTGAGGCTGAGCTGATTAACTCTAATAGGGAATAACAATGCATGATAATGTGAATTATAATGGACCAATGGCGGCGGCCTTTTGCCCCACACTCCATATGAAAACAGCGGCTCTGGAATGGTGTGCATGAGCCCTGCAGGGACAGGCCAGACAAAGACAAAGCCATGCCAGACTCCGGGTTAATGTAACTGGAAAGGACTCAGGACGCCTGGAGGGGGTTGTTGTGGGCCCTCGACATGGCGTACACACAGACAAACATGAGAAAATAAGCTTGTTTTCTAATACGGACATGTTTCTGACGGTCAGAGTGCAGACATTGGAGCAATCAGGTCATGTTGTAGCTGCGGCAGTCTCTTGGTCTGCCTACAGCCAAGTTATTCAAAGTTTCTGCAGCAGCCAGAGCAGTTGGTTGCCTCTTCTTCTCTGCTCAGATGCTGTTCAGTTGCCAGCTGGTAACCAGCCACCTCAGCACCTCCTCATTGAGGCCATTGGTCAGTGTACATTGTCTGAGCCTCAAAATGAAGACGCAAGCAGTGACCTTTACATATCTTGCACCTCCTAATTTGTCTGAGGGAGGAACTATGGGTGTTTTCTCTAGTTGTTTCTCATGGAGAAGAAGATAGACTTTATTCCTGGAACTTAGGCTACGAGAAAAGTGTTTTAACCATAAGTGGGGAAGGTCTCGCATCTTCCAAAAGATTCCAAGTAACCTCCATTAGCAGACCTGGAACGGTAAAGTACAGAAAGAGAATCTTTCGAAAATCAAAATTGGCAGAACAGACCTCAAAGAAAACCTGAAATCCTCACCGATCAAACGATTGATTGGTTCATTTATCTGCATCAAACCGTCTTAGATCAAATCAACACTGTTCAGTACTCTGGCTCCATCTAGTGGTGATTTTTTAGCACACGTCTCAAAGCTCCTAAATATTTCTGTTGAGATAAAATGTGTAAAATGTACACATTGTGCTCAGATAAATACACTGAAATATGCGTTTTAATAATGGAAAGGCGATAGACGCTATTAGTTCTAAAAGTTATTTTCTCTGTTTTAATGCAACATCTGCTTTCTGAAAACAGAAAGCAACTGGTGACACAAGTGATACTTGATTCAGCCCGTTTATACCACAAAGATGAAAATTAGCTAGTTTTTTTTATTTTTAATAGAAATTTATGCAGACAATTTATTTAATTGAGTAAATACACCAACATCTCTGTGTTACATATTCTCATTATTGTCTAATGTAACTAATTTTTTGAGAAACTGAACTTTGGCATCATCTCTGAATCTAAATAAAATGAAATCCTAGAAATGCATCTCTGTGTGTAATGAATACAAAGAAACACTTTCAAAATGAAAAATTTAAATAAACTTCTAAATTGTATTCTAATTTATTGAGATTTATCTGTGAAACAGTACAAAAAAAAAACAAAATTCTCAGACGTTTTTTATGTCTTTAAGATGAAAAAGGAAATAAAGTCAAAGTGAGTATTATGAAAGCAGCATACATGATTGTATCCTTTTAAGTTGCATCTATCCATTTCTCTTTCAGTAGCATAACTTTAAATCTTATAAAAACTTAAGACCTGCTCTGCAGCCCTTTCCATTTGCTTCTTTGACATCATATTCCATTCTATGTACTGCACTTTTAAACTCATTTTAATCAAATAAAAATCAACAGACTGAAAGCATTTTAAAGTACAAATTCATATTTATTACAACAGTCAAATAAGAGGCCAAATACGATGCGTCTGATTTGTTTTTCTCCCATTTCACAGAAATAAGATTTCGAAAAACACAGGACACAACCTAATAGTCATGAAACGGTGAAAAAAAAAAACATGAAACACAAACAGTAACAAAACCCTAGATGAGGATCCTCGGCTCTCTCATCGACAAAGCAGAAATGAAATCAATTTTGCTTTGCTTTCCGTTACTTACTGTCTCTCGGCTGTCAAACTATCAAATGGGAAAGGCAAACACTGAACAAATGAGGCAGGGAAAGGAAAAAAAAAAAAAAAGAATAAAATCAATATCTGTATTTAGTGGAATAATCCTTGGGAGACACCACTAAACCTCTTCCTTTCCGCGCTCCTCGGTACACCGTTTCAACAATGTCTATCATCTCCTGCTTGTCCTCTATGATCCAGTTGATCTTGTTGTTGTTACCGGTGCCCAGATCAATCATGATGTGTTTGTTCCTGGGAAACACAGAAACGCCGTCGTTTAACACCAGGAGACGGAATCTGGCGTCAGCGGGCGCCGCGCGCCGTCGTTCATCCAACCGGACCCGTCACGAACGCCGACACTCGGAGAGTGACCTACCTGAAGAAGAACATGACGGTGCAGGGGTCGTACAACTCGTACATCTTGTTGAAATCGGGCACTTCTGTGATGTCCACCAGGTAAATGACGGCAAAGTTTTTGACCTGGCCGAAAGAAAGGAACGTTGAGAGCAAACTGTGTCCAACAAAACCAGCAGAACGGTAGAAAAAAAATAATAAAATCACAATAAAAATTTTGGCAGATCGGAAAAAACTTGAGAAACCGATCCTGTCTAACGCTGCAAAGGTCTTTAGCAACTTCAGCCAGAACATTGCAATCGGTGCACCCCTAATGAAAACTCAATGATGAGTTTTGTAGAAGCTTAAAATAGCAACAAAATGTTTGTAAAACTATACACAAAGGAATAAACATACATTATTCAATAAATACCAGAATCAAATGAATGAAGGTCCTTACTTCTGAAACAGCCCTGATAACCACTAGCTCTAAATGTGCAAATGCTTTTAATTGATATATTTGAGAAATGTGGAGCAATTAATCAGCAAGGGTCAATTATTACAGGAAATGAGTCAATAAGAGTTTTGCCCAGAATTTTTCTGTTTTCTTCTTCAGAAATCTTAATATAAAAAATATACTTATCAATTTGACGCAACACTTTAAAATGTTCAGCGTGGTCTCTAATCATAGTTTGTGCGTCTCATCTTCCCTTTAGTGTCTTTTAAACAAAGGTTGATTGCCTTGTGTAAGAATGGCACTTATAAACAAACCAGTTTATAAATTAATTGACTAGAAAATGGCCACAAAACACTGACTGGCGTGTCTCCAGTAAGCTGTTAACAACGTGATGAGAACCAAAGTTACTCATCAGAAACACGTAAGAAACAGCGACCTCTGCTGGCGTCATTGGGTCTCCTAACAAGAAAAAAGTCGTCTGCATTTAGCAAAAACTGAAATGTTCCACATAAACATGTGCAGTTCAATGACCCGAAGTTAAACCCGTTCAAAAACCAATAACGCAGCAGGTTATTGTAGGGAGGAGAAAACTCTGGGTGCTGCTCCGACGTGACGTTGATGGCAAAGACGTCAATGAGCTCATCAAACCTTTTCGGCGATGCTGTAAAGAACCTCGTCCATTTTCATGCACGTCGGGTCCCAGTCGTGTCCGAAGCGGATGACCAGGACTCGGTCCTCCTCCGACAGGATGGCTTGGTCCACCTGCCAGCCGTTGTGGAGATGTGGCAACATGTACGACATCTTGACTCAGGAGAAAGCGGCGATTTCCAACCTGCAGGTCAACACGGACGGGTTTTAAGGTTGAGTGGGGAGACAGACGGACACGAGACAAACACGACGCTCTGGTCTGCGCAGCGAAACGCGGCTCGCGCTGGGTAATGTTAGCTGAGGAAAAATCTGGAAGAGACAGACAAGAAACCCCAGAGGAAGCACAACCCTGACCAAACTAACAGAAAAACTCACCTTAAACTAGCAAGTGCGTGTTAAGTATCGAAATAAATGCCCAACTGCCGAGTAAAGTAACACAGAAATATTCTTTTTTTCTTTAAAAAAAAAGCTATTTGTTGTTGAATGTAGCCTGTCTTGGACGTCTCGACGCGTTAAAAAAACGTCCCAGTAATAGCCATGACGTCATAAACTAGCGACAAGGTAGCCGCGACGTATATACGTCATGTTTTTATATATATATATATATATATATATATATAAGTTTAATTTAAAAAAATTAAAAATTTTTATTAGCAGTTGTGGAACCGGTTTATTTATTTATTTATTTTATTTTAATTGAGATTTCAGATTTTATTTTTCAGATTTTTTTTACAAATTGTGAAAACGCCAAATGCTGACGTAGAAAAAAACCTCCCATTTCGGTTCTATCTAAATGCTGCAAAAAAAATAAATAATTATGATATAAAGATGGACACATTCAGGAATACTTTAACTCTGCTTTACCCGTCCATTAAAATTGTAATGTGGATCACACTGTTCTAAGTTGTGATTGGTTGTAATATTTTTCATTTTTATTTTTTTGGGGCAAATTCAAAGATTATACATAAATCACTAAAATATTCTGTAAGGAAAACTGTAAACAGCAGAATAAAACCCATCTTATTTAAGAAACAGTACAAATATATATTTAAAAACTGGGCAATGAAACCAATTTAAATGTAAAAATTTAAGGTTTCAAAAAACTTAAAATCAGCTTTTATCAGCAATAAAAGCTTACTTTTTTTGGTCAAATCCAACATTTAATTGAAACGATCTCTGTTCTGATTAAATAAATTATTATTCTAAAAAAGGCAAAAAAGCAAAACAGGCTCAATAGGTCTTTCACCATACTTTCAATTTTTTGTTGTGAGATTACTCGTCGAAGTCGTTTTCAGGTCTCATCAGGCAGTGGCGCCAGATTTGTCTGCGCCAGTAAATTGTAGTATCTAAATGATTTTACCCTGTTTGAAATCTTCTCTCAAAAGACAAAGAACATTCATTCCTGCATTCTTTTTTAATCAAAGGCTTATTTTTATTCAACGCATATGACACATGGAAACCTAAAACAGTTCTTTCACCAGAAAAAACCCCCAAAACAGACACAAACATAAAAACATTTATTGTTGTGCGATTCATTACAGTACAAACAGGAGAGAACGACAGACAACGGACAGGCTCAAAGGTTAAAGAAAACTTTCCAGTCTATGACATAGCAGCACATTATGGCACTCCTTAGAGCGAGTATAAATCACCATTAGATATGTCTGAACCTTTCTTTAGCTTCAACACTACGACTACACAGTCACATCACTGTGCTACCAAATGGTCACATGATTAATGGAGCTCAACAATCTCATGTTAGGCAATTTGGTTTAGGAGACATGATTGTTTAACCAAGGACACTGGTAGCCGAAAACATCAAAATAAACTGGACCTACTCACTGACTAGCATCAACACAGCAATCAATCCCTTAAAGCATATTTATACGCTTCGCTTGAAATTCTGTTTGGCTAATTTTCATATTGCACAACATCAACATTCTGCCACTGAGCCTAAACCTCCTTCCACCCGGTTGGATAGGCAGGTCCACCGCTGCAAAGCCTCACCCTGATCCACATGGCTGTCTTGATCAGAACCCGGCTTGCGCGTCATCCACTTCAGGCCGACAAATGGCGATTAGGAAAATTCACGGAAATCGGAGAGAAGAAGAAGAAGAAGACGTCTCCGCTTGTGGCTCTTGCAACATCGCAGCATAGTAGAGAAACACATCCAAAGTCCATCGGCGTTCGGTGAGGCAATAAGGGGAGCCCTGCGTGTCATAACGTCCCGCAGACCCTGAGGAAAAAGAGTGCCGTTTCACCGGACCAGGCAGCTGTTGGGATAAGGTCAGGGTGCACAGTCAGCCTCGGCGATGAACTGCTGAATGAAGCTGCGCTTCTGCAGCTCCTAGTCGGCGGGATGCTCCGGACAGGAGCGATTCACCTGAAACCACTCGTCTATGCACCTGAAAAAAAACAATAGAAAAAAAAAAAGAGAGATCATTGAATATCTTGTCCCTGATCAAAAATAAGAGTCAGAATTACAAACCAAGTCATTCCTTTTGCTTTGAGAATCTCTTCACAGAGACACTGAACTGCTCCTCAACTCCTGAAAGGCCTTGCAAGCAGTTCAGGTTAGTTAGCCTGAGTAATGCTTGGAACGCCCTCCAGAATCAAATTTACCACCAAGAAACCGGGAGCGACTCCGACTGTCGGCAGTTACAACGAGTAAAGCCGACTTGGCGTTTCAATATGGCCGCTCCACGCATCGACAACAGCAAGCTTCAGTGGAAACATGTTTCTTTTACGGGACAGGCATGTAGAAGTGCATCTGCAATCCATGTTACAAGTACCTTCTGCAGCTCTAAACTGAACATATTAAACGTTCTGCTTGCTTATAGAAAATAAAGCTTAAAATGATGTTCGTAACAAGTCCCACGAGCAACGTCTATGGACGTCGCCATGGTGAAGTGCAGCCTTTTCTGACCAGGCTTACTGGAGCACAGCGTTAGCGGCCAGCGACGAACATTACTGACATGTCTCTCTCGGACATCCAGTCCTCAGTCCTTACATGTATGACTACTGATACACTCTTGTAACAGTAATCATACACCTAAAAGCTTGTTGTTGTTTTTTCACATCTTCTGCCTATGATACCACAAATATGATGGAACAAGTGAAGTGAACCTGATGGACGAATTTAAAATTGTATTTATTTTAATGCTTTAAGAAAAGCAATAAGTAATTATTGAAAGACAACCTTAAAATATATGTTTGAAATGCATAAAACACAAACATGTACAGAATAATCTACACACTCTTCAGAGTTTGTCAAAAATGATCCATACCACCGACAAATTTGGCTTTAATGTAATCTTTTAATTTCTACCAATATGGGTTTTTTCAGTTCACAAGCTTACATTAGACTTCGGTTTCCTACTGTATATAATCCAAATAAAGTACACAGAAACTTTCAACTGTAATGTTAAAGGCATGGTACGCATGTGCTTCTGATTTTATGCAGCAAAAATAATTTCTTTTTTCTCCCACTCACTGCAGCGTGTTTGATACACGAGAAAAATATATTTTAGACAATGCATGCTGCAAATAACATTTCCACTTGATCCTGGCTTCCCTCACTCCATTTAACCTATTTCACTTGATCAATCGGTTTATCTTGTTCAGATGGAACGAAATTAGTTCATCAGGAGAGTCTTACTTCAGAGGCCGATTCTGGACCTTGTGATTGAAAACTCCAGAGTAATTGCTTTGGTTGCTAGGAAATTATATGGTTGTCACTCCCATTCTTTTACGATCCATCTCAGCATAAAAGATTAGAAAGATGATAAGGCGGGCGGTCTGATTCTGATCCAGAACATGGAGGAACTCTAGAGCCACGTCTGGCTCGTGCTTTTTCTACTTTCCTCTAATCAGTAGATGTGTTTTTTTTGGGGGGGAGCAGCTTATTCTCATCCCGGAACAGCAAGTGAAAGCAGTACGAACCCGGACTCTGTTGGGCATCTAACAGCCGAATGAGAATCTTGACAGGAGTCCAAAGGGACCAAACATAAGGTCGTTTATCAGTCTTGGGGAAATCTTTGTGACTTTAATGAGACTCAGTCAGCAACTGATTTGCAGTATTGGTAAATGAGTAATAGAGGGAAAGGATGTCAATGTGGTTGATTGGAGTCCTGCTCCAGATAACTATGGTCTATCACAAGTGTTGGCATAATGGGTGGCACACGAACAAGACGTGTCTAATTTCCCTTTGGGATTAAGAAAGTATTTTGAATTTGATTCAGTAGCAGAGGACCGGGCCTTCATTTGTCTGTCAACAACACGCAGTCACTGTTTGTTCGACGCATTAAACAAACTCTCTTTCTCTCTTTTCACTTCCACATATTTGAGTGTTTTTACCCTTTGTGGTAGATGCAGAGGCAGGGCAGCCTGGCAATGGTGTCTCCCTGCTCCAGCTCGTCTAAGCAGATCGTACATTCCCCGGAGTCTCTCGATAGGATGTCCTCTGAGGAAGAGACAAAACGCACAAACTGAGCACAGAGCTACACAACGCACCAAAAAGCAAAAACTAAAAATCGATCAAGTACTTTGCATCATAAAAACACGCACACACAAAAATCAATCTCTTGGCGTTCAAGTTTCGTCTCCTTGTCGCTTAAAGAGGTTGTGAGCAGTTCTAAAAACAGCAAGGGAACAGATACATGTCTCGGAAGGGCCTAGTTCAAGTGCACATCTCGGATCAAATGAGTCAGCGTAAACTTTGTTGGACATCCCTGTTTCATGAAAACAGATCTGAGTTTTGGAGTTTAACTGCCATCAATCTTTTTGTGTTTTTTTAATGCAATTTTAAAAATAGTCAAAACAAAAAGAGCGGCTCTTCTGAAAGAAACGAAGCCATAATTCAGTGTCCCGCTCTTTTCAGGTGTATTTTGCTTAATTTTAAATGAAGGTCAATACTTTTGCAACAGCCTGTATCTGATCTTTTGAAGGACTCTAAACAGGCTCCATTATGTACAAAATTTAGCTTCATTTCATGTTGTAGTATTCTTCCTTTTTTTATTATTCTTAATTTTGTCGATCCTCTGATCTTTTCCTGTCCTTTGTTTCTCCTATTTATATACCAGTACAACACCAAGTATATTGTAGCATTTTTAATATAAAACTCTTCCATTCCTTCTTAAATTTAAACGCAACGGATTCTGTAAATAAGCTTGGGTTCAGCTTTCAGAGAACACAAAAAGAAAAGCTTTTCAAACTGCATGTGAAACAAAAGGCAGGCTCAATCAAAAACTTCTTCTTACGTATGAAGTCCAGCACAGGTAAAGAGTGAAGCAGCAGTTGTGCAGATCCTCCACATCTGCACGGCTGCGACAAGCTGATTGACGCTCCGGATTCGCACATTTATCAGCAACGCGCACAGCGCCGTGGGCGTGTGCGCGCATAAGCAAATGCAGCCGACGGAAGAGGCCCGCACCTCGCGCTGCACATGGCAACCGTCTGCTGCTGGTGTTTTCTAAACGTCTCTCCTGCGCGTCGCTTCGTGCAGGTGCTGCTCCCGCTGCTGGGGCACGCGGCTGCATCACACGTTTGCATTAGTTTTCTCTTTCATCTCTTTCCTGTGGGTTGGCAGCACACAAAGAGTGAAATTTCTTGACGATTTCAATCGTGTCAAGCCGCAAACGCAAAGCGACGGCTACCTGGATTTTGAGTGTTTCTAGATGTGCGAGTGAAAACAGAGTTGTCTGTTGAGTTTTTCTCCACGGACCGAGTTTGTTTTGGGCAAATCCCACATATGCAGATGACGATCCGCTCTGGTCTTAAGGACCATTGATATCCCACAAAGGACTGATACAGAGTTCTAGCTTGCAAGAGCCGGAGGCCACAAACTGGGTTGCATGACAAAAATATCTTCAAAGAGAGCAAGGGAGTTGAGGGGGGAAAGTTCTTCGCCGACAATCATGCACCTATCCAACTGTATGCGTCATCACTGGGTTGACTTTTTGCCTGAATGAATCCGTGTTGTCTAGACACCGACTAAAGAAAATGAAATTTCAGTTTTAGCTCGTGGCGACATTCAGAGACGCCTGGCTTTTAAGAGCTGATTCGTGCATTCTGGGACCTCACCGACTGAGCCTGTGGATTTTGGGCAGTGCTTTGCATTCTGGATGCATCCGGGGGGGCTGCTTGTGAGTGCCTTTGGAAATTCACATCAAAATCTATCTATGAGTAACTACCAGTGAGCACCAGGCAGTGTATCAGGTAGGTACATTGGTAGGTAGTGCACCTACCAGCTAACCCACTACTAGCTAACCCACTAGTAGCGGAGCTAGTTTTACATTTAGCGCTATAGCTAGTTAAAAAAAAACAACAAAAAAAAAGTTTAGCTTCCCCTAAATCAGGGGTGCCCAAAGTGGGCCCTGGAGGGCCGGCATCCTGCAGGTTTTAGTTCTGTCCCTGGTGGCAGCAGACCTTCTCAGCAGGTCAGTTTGTTCTTCTTAGGCCTCTATTGAGTCATCATTTGATCCAGGTGCGTTAAACCAGGGAGAGAACTAAAACATGGAGGATGCCGGCCCTCGAGGACCCACTTTGGGGACCCCTGCCCTAAATGAATAAATTGTGTTTTTTTTTTATAGTCTGCTGTTCTGTAACAGCCGAAATTGGTATTTATACAATATCTACAGGCTTTATAGAAAATGTAAATTTTGGCATCAAAATTAAATTGGTACTCGAGGGTTTCAGTCTTCCAAGGGCAGATATAATTGAAATGAACATTTATTTATAATCACCGCTTCAGGGTTAGCACAACTAACCTTTTAGCAAGCAGCAATTTGACCGGATAATCATAACGATCGTTTTACGGGCCTCTAATGGTAACTACAGAAATACAGCTGCTATTCCCCATGGCCAAAATGTTAATATCACACAAACACTATGCTTCTTTATTGTTTTTGCATCCACCTTCTGCTTTTTTTTAATAGTTCCCTGCAACCTGGGTTTCCCGCTCTTCCCTCTAGTTGTTGGTTTTGATACTTCAGCACAAATATGAACAACTACAGCAAATCGAAGCTGGATCTTCACCGGTCTGAGGTTGGGGAGTAAAACTGCGTCTGCTTTATTGGTCACTGTGTGTTCACAGCTGCTCCAACACACTTGAATCAAATGAACGGCTCCTTATCAGGCCTCAACAGAACTCGGTAACGAGGTCAAGATACAATTCAACCACTTGATTAGCTGGCACTGGTTACTCACGCAATCTAATCATTAGTAATCAGTTTCTTCAAATGTTGAAGAAAACATTTTGATGCTGATGAAGAAAACTCAATCGCATCAGAATTAAAGTCAGCTGACATATTGTTCTCTCTAAAGCAGAAAAGAGAGGATTAAAAAAAACAAAAAACTGGTCACGTCTGCTGTATCGTAACAGAAAACAACTTCCAGAACCGCTCCCTTCCCCCAACCCCAGAACTTACTGTTGTAGGTAAGACGTGTTTTGCTGAAGCACATGAGCAGGTGCTTCTCTATCTCATCCGCCGCCATAAACTTGGCGCAAACAGGACAGTGGAACCCTGAAAGTACAAAACCACAACATTAGGACCCATCATCAACATAAAAAAAAACCCTTCAATAATCCCTAAGGAACATACAAGTCTCTTTGAAGAGACAGCGGGAACCATCTCCAGTAGCAGTCTGTGTTACAGCACAACTTATTTATCCTCTGGCTGAAGATATGTTGTTGTATGACGGTCTGCTGAGGAGGACGTTCACGTTTGTAGCTCTAGCTATAAATGGATGCGCAACAAACAGTTCGCATGTGTTGCATCTACGACTTGGTCAATGAGACGCAGAAATATGGCTTCAAATGAACAAGCTGCTTTCTGGCTCTCGACTTGGAGACGCCGTTCACTGCCTCAAGTCTTCAGTGGGATTTCTTCCAAGACTATCCTGTGTTTTCATCCATCCGTCTTTCCGTCTACGTTTCCCCTGTTTTAATGGTTAGCAATATTTAGTGTGTTTTCCATTGACGCAAAAAAAAAAACAACACAAATTTGGTCTCAACTGACCAAATCCTGTTCTTCCACATCTACCAATACTACTGCTGATAATAATAATAGTACTTTATTTGTTCAGCACTTTTAAACAAATGTTAAACTGAAAAAAATATGTTATGTTAACATCATAAGTGACACAAAAAGTACAGCAAATCCATTCCAATACAACATTAGACTAAATGAAATGATGTGAGCTGCCCGACGTTTGTTTCCTTATCCAAATTCTCTCCGATTTTATTTCAATTACGCTTTTTTCACACATTTTCACCAGTTGAAAAGTCGCTTTTGCGAGTTGCTGTACATGTCAGATATCTTTTCGGATCACGACCGAGCCGCCGTGTTCTGCTCCGAGCAAAGACTGCTGGGCCGAGAGCCGCTCAAGCGGAGTCAGACCGGCCTCCCTTTAGAAGACGGAGAGACGCAGCGCTTGTCCCGCCGTCGCCGTGCCTGGCGTCTGCCTCATGCGTGTGTCATGTGTTTACAAGGGACCCCGTGAAGTCAGCGTGGGGCTCGCGAAGTCACATGGTCCTCATGGGTGGGTGCAAAGGTTAGAAATGAGTTTATCAGTGATTAGACTTCCTCATTACCTCTACCAGTAACTTCAGATGAAAAAAAGTGGGGGGAGAGAGAGAGAAAGAGAGAGATCAGTTGGATTTTTATGGATCTCCTTTGTAAAAGCGTAGCAGCGTTTCCTCTTTCGGTGACTGGTGACTGTTACACCAGTTGAGCTTCCGCTTGTGCTCAGATCTGGAGACTCGCTCCCGCTCCTTCAGGAGAAACGCCTGAACCTGCAGATTCAGGAAGTTCTGAGTGCGTCCTGCGAGTTTCACTCCGTGTTTGTGTGTGTCCGTGTCAGGCAATGTGTAACCAGCAGGAAGCGCTTATCTGTTGACCTACATAGTGCTCTCTTCCCTCTCGGAGCAAAAAACAAAAAAAAAAAAAAAAAGGAGAAAAAAAAAGCGCAGGCCTGTTTTGCACAACAGAGGAGAAGCAGAAGAAGGACGACAAAGGGCAACGCGGCGCAGCGGCGGCAGAGCCACCTGTGGCCGCGATGAATGTGCAGGAGGGCTAAACAAAGGGTTCAGTCATCATACAGCTTTTAAACGGATCCAGGTATCGAATGTCAAACGGAAAAATACCAAGCAGCCAGGACTGCGACTGTAACATCTAATGATTATGAGTAAGAGGTCACGAGATAGCGAGTTCACGAGATGAAAAAATACTTTTTTTTTTTTTTTAGCCATGTTTTGGGGTAAACAAAGACTCTCAACGACAGCGCGGAAATGTTTGGTTCGGACCAAATCCAGGGTCCCGAAGACTTCACAAAAAAGAGAAAAGTAGAGTTTGAAGTAAAAGAGACAGTTTTAAATTTGCAAAAAATAAAGCACACATGCAGGCAAAATTTCTTGTCGTTTTCTTTTCAAGCAGATTACCCAAAACATAAGATTTCAATAACATAAAAAAATAAATAAAAATGTCACTAGTTTAGGAAACTATATCTGTAAATACTTTCAGGAAGACATAAAGAAGGTCTCTGACTTTTACCTTATTTAAACAGAAGCTACAGTTTAACTCAGTGGGATGTAGGTCAACGTTTCCTCAAACAACAACGACAAGAAAAAAAATGCTATTTAGCAAAGCTTGAGAAATTTCTGCACACAATCTGCTTTTGAGTAAAAGGTGGTTAACCTTTGAGGTAACACCTACTGCGGAAATAATATGAATGCAAAACAGGTCTTTAAAAGAGATTTTATGTTGAACCTTAAATTTTCCGTTTGAAGATTATTTTTTTTTCCCCCCTTTATTCTTTTTCCATGGCCAGTGTCGGGTAATAAAATGACCTCAGTATTTGAATAAGGAACAAATTAAAGCATGCTTTTGCAATCCACGTGAGAGACAACATGTGGTGAACCAGGAAGTACGCGAGCTTCGCATAAAGCCACAAAAACAACCAATCACAGGGGAGACGTCGGCCATTTCCCAGAAGAATCGATGCTAATATTTATAGCATGGTCTGGTGGTTAAAAATAAATAAATAAATAATAATAAAAAAAGAACTTGCTTCAGATTTTCTGATCAAATATAAGCCAATTTCAGATTTCTACCACAAACGGGTCCAGCAACACAACAAGCCTTCCAATATTTTTGCTCGGTTAAGTTGAACATTTTTGAAACACGTTCTCATCAGTTGAGTTTCTCCATTTTAATTTACTTTTTTTATATTATTCTTATTATTTTGGATTAAAACATGTCTTATCTTGTAATTTTGGGTGCACCAATAAATTGGCCCCAATTTCTTTCACTTTGGACGATCGCCCAAATCGATCCAACGTTCCTCTGGAAATCTGCTGACCTCTGCTGACCCGACAGCCTCTGCCCGCCATGCGCTGTGCTGGCCGACGACGGTCGCCCAACTGCTGCTCACCTTCGCAGCTTTGTCTCTACATTTAGCAACTTTCAAGACGAAAAACGAAGAGTGCGTTGATCAAAAATCAGAGTTGTCAGCTTGAACTTCTTGAAATCGGCAATCGGTCAACAACAACAAAAAAATCGAGATCAGTGTGCCCCAAGTTGTCACGGTTACCAAACACCTTCTTACACCTCGTGCAAGGCAACAGGCAGACGTTTTTTGCCGACCTGGACGTTTTTCAAACTGATGAGGACTTCTTCCATATGTTTTAAACAAGTATTGACGATCATTATATGAACAGAACAACTCAAGATCTCAAGAAATAACTATTATTATCTTCCAAAAAAAGCTAAATATATATATAAATATATATTAAAGTATTCACCATCATGTTCAGAGGTGTTCTTGAGACTAAGTTTTTTGGGTGCGAGATCTTATTACATCACCAGTCCCTGTTGCCTTCCACTGCAGATCAGCTGGCTGAAACGCAGTCCGCCCTTTTCTCTCCCTTAACAGAAGGTCAAATTCAGCAGTTTGGAAATGTTTGTGTGAGAAACTAACGAAGCGTCACCTCTATGAAGAGGTGACGACGCTCAAAGCACTTTGCTTGAACATCGTGGCCGCTGGAGCGTCAGAACATCTGATCTAATGTGTTGAGCCGATTATAAAGACAGGAAGTAAAGGCAGCTGCACTCCATGAAATAAAAATAAATAAATAAATAACTGCAGTGTTGTGAGCTGAGGCTGCTCAAAGTACAGATCAGAGTGAAAAAGATCCAATAATCCACGGAAAACTTTGTACCGGACGCATGTACATGCGGTCCCCCTGCATAAGTCTCCCAGAGATTTGTTTTGTTTTTTGGTTTGTTTGTTTTTTTGTTTGTTTTTTGTTATGATTGCTGCAATCTGTGCTCGTGGTCCTTACCTCCCAGCAGGCGAGGGGACAGGTGAGACGGCAAGGACCCTATGAACAGCCGGTGCGCCTCCGGGGGCAGGGGCCCCTCGTCCCCGTCTGGGCCGTCCAGACCCTGATGGTGTGACCCCGACCTTCTGCCGGCCGGGATCCTCATCCCGGGGTTGGCGGGCCTTCCGCCCGTGTACCGGATCCGCGGGCCGTCGGGTCCGTTCGTGTACCTGAGCCCCGCGAGCCCGTCCGCCGCGGCTGAGTTTCCAGACGGGAGGTCTGAGCTGGAGTAAGCCCGAGTTCTGCTGTCGAAAGCGGAGCTGCTCTGCTTGGCCCCCATTGCGGGTCTCTTTCACTGGTTTTGCTGCTGCTGCTGTTGATGTTTTGCGCTGGGAAAACTTGGCGTGTTTCAGCCGCGACACATGTTGACGGCGAGTTCAGAAGAGCTGACACTAACAAAGAAAACAAGAGGCACGCTGGAGCAGGGCGAGACCGTCGAGGTGATCCAACATCTCAGGAGTTTTTGGTGTGTTTTTTTGTTGTTCCTGCTGCGCGCTCCGTGCGTAAAGAGCTCGCTGCCTGCGAACCTAAACTTGATATTCAATTGTTCTGTTTTTCTCCTCTGTTAGCGGAGCCCTTCCCCTTTTTTTTTTCAACAAAGAAGAAATGAAGAAGGAAAGAGTTCAGCTCCAGTGAGCCCCACGCCTCCACTTCCCTGCGCCGCAAGCCGAACGCAGGCGCGCAAATGTTTTGCGCAAAGCTCGTCCTGGTGCAAGTTTGTTTTGGAGCTTAAACTGCGGCCGTCGAGAAGGAAAAATAAATGCAGGGATTTGCCCTGCCTCCTCCTCCTCCTCCTCTTCCTCCTTCTGTGGCGGAGCGCTCAAGTCAAGCAGACTCGCAGAAGTCACGTAAACGAGGTGTGCCTTTCAAAATAAAAGCGCTACGTGTAGAAACGTGAAGAGGAAAAGCGACAGCTTGGCAGTTCGGGTCTTGTCCTCCGCTGAGAACGTTCTCTCTGGAGTTCTGAACCACTGCAGTTCCTCCAGATGTTTACATTCAGTGAGCTAAATATTTAGCCTCAAATTAAATTTAGTCTAGTTTAAACAGCTTTGCTTCAAACTAAACTTAGTTTAAAGCAAAAAAAAAAAAATAATTATAAAAAAAATAAATAATAGCTTGCTGACTAAATTTTCAAGCTAAGTTGGAGGATAAACACTTATTTTTTGACATATTTGGAAATAAGTTGCAAACTAGACATTTAATCTGAAGCTCTGACTTGCTGGCTAAATATTGAATTTGGAGAGAGATATTTAGTTTGCAAACTAAATATTTAGTTTGCAAACTAATATTGCAAACTAAGTATCAAAATATCATTTTGATACTGTGACGTTTACAAATGCATTAAAAACACGATGACGTTCTGATTTTTAAAAAAAATGAAACATTGCTTGTAACTTCACAAACTATACCCTGCAATGCTGCAAGGGGCAATCAAAGATGGTTAGATGTCATTCAATGAAGCATGACAACTTGCACAACAACAACAACAAAAACCCTGTAAAAACCGTAGGAAAGTAATGGAAATTGGGACTCTTTCCAACCATTATGCCTTTACTTTGAAAGCCAACCTTGACGTCCGGTGACTCCTCCACCTTGACGCGGCTCCGCCAGGAAGCACGTCAGGTGCCACGTGACGTCAGCTCCAATAACATTAGCAGAGCAGTAGGTCGAGGGTCCACAACTGGAACCTGAAAAATTCCTCCGTGTCCTTTGGCCCCAGAAACACTCAGACGCTCTCAGTCTCTCTCAGTTCACACCGTTTATTGACCAAAGTCACACACGTCAGAGGACAGAGGATATACTGCATGGAAAACATTCAAACAGCCAAATCATGATGATGATGATAATGATGATAGTAATAATAAAACATTTAGGAGTCAAAGTACCTTGGCAGAGGAGCCATTAGTCCTTTGTGCTGCCCTAGAAAGAGAAAGGAAGTCTTGCAGTGCTATGGAAGGCCAGAAGGGTCAAAAACGCATAACTTTTCATGTGACTCATGCGTTAAAAATGTGTTGCTTACGCGAAACGACGTGTTTGCGCATTGTCTTGTGCATTGAGCACACGTCAACGACATTTGCCTTCAACCAACCGGTCAAGAAACATCACGGACTTTGGATAGGCCGAAGAAACGAGGGAAATTCAGGAGCCGCGAGCTTTTGTTTTAATGAATTTCGAAAACAACGTGTTGTCATTTTAAGCTCATTTTACGGTGTGATGTATGATCTAATAGTCTTTCGTGTAGGAAACTATGACGCCCCATCGTCATGGCCCCCGTTGCTAATGTGATCCTCAACTCTGTGCATGTCAGACGTGACCGACTTGCTTCGATCACGTCTCCACGTGATCCAAACCTGACATGCTGGATGAGTTAGGGACTTTTAAGAAAATTTGTACAAACAAAGATCATTTATGGAAACTCTGGAAACCTTGCAGGTGATGCATACTGTCAAGCTATTGTTATTATGCTAGGGCCCGCCAGATTTTCTGCAGCTTACGCCACCTCTTAAATGCAGTAAATGACGTAGAAACATTGAAGACACATGAAAGTCACAAGTTTTTGGCCTGATAGCGTTCCACACAAAACGGGTGTCCAACTAGATATATCTAGTTACCCCTTGCTCCTGTGCTGTCCAGGGGAGTGTGGGTGTGTCCTCTGTAAACCTATACTGAACAACCCCTAAATGAGACAACGGATTGAAAACATTTCATGAAAAAGAGTGGGAAGAGCTTTACAAGGGTTATCTCTCCAGGTGGTGCCCAGGAAGAGAGGCACACCTCGGACCAACAGGAAGACTACAACATTCAAGAGGCTGGGTGTCGCATGGCAACAAGACACCCAAATAAGGAAGGATTAAAGCTGCAGCACGGGCTATTATTGTGACAGTCACAAGATAGCAACAGTGGTCTAAAAGATCTTCAACTTGTAACTGATTTTCGATGCACAGCTTTACGAACATTAACAAACACTTTAAAATGATCCATGCTACTGGGAAAAGCTGTAGAGTTTTCTAATCCACACAAAGGAGCGATTGCATCGAGGGAATCACCTCAACCTATATGACTGCGTTTATGTTAGATGTTGCTAGCGTGAATCTGTGTCACGACTAACTGCACGTTATTTCCTCACTTCCCTTTCTCTTTCCTGCACCTGTTAGACCTTTGCTTTCACATAGCCACAAACTGTCAAGTTTTTCCCCTTGTTGTTGGTTATTTGTGCGCCGTTTATGTCAGACTGGCTGAAAAAGTCAGCAATCTCCCACATTCGCCTCCACAGGTCGAGGTTGGCGTGGAGGCTGGGCTGCATATTGCTGTAACGTCTGAATGTTTTTCTGCATAACAAAGCTGATATAATATTGCTGTGATGTGGAACTTTAACTAACCGGACTGTGAATGATTATAACTTGTACATGGTTACGGCTCACATAACTCCAAAGCATAAGAGTGGTGTGTTTATATGTTTATGTATAGATATTTGTAATTGTACTTGGTTGTGTAACCTAATTAGGATCTTTTTTAAACCTATGGCCCCATAAAACAAACATTTTTGGGGGACCAATGTTCCTATACGTCTTTGTCCACATAAGTCCCCTTAACTTCAAAAGAGACTGATGGGGACCAATGTCCCCTCAAGTCCCCATAAGTCTTTGTTTCCATAAACCCAAAAAGGACTTAAGGGGACCAATGTTCCCAAAAGTCTTTGGGGAGTTACGTGTGGGGTGGGCCCCCTGTTTTAGAGTTAGGAGTTAGGTTCAGAGGTATGGTGTGGATCCAGTTTTGGTTGCAAATATACTGGTAATTGTCAGGGTAAGGGTTGTTGGTAAGGCTAGGCATAGATGTCATCATACTAAAACGAATGGAAGTCAATACAAAGTCCTAATGTGTGAAAATGCAAACTTCTGTGTATGTCTTTTAGAAAAGGACGGGGTCGGGGAGGTCAACAAAGTGCAGTCTTTGGAAAGCAAAGCCACTGAAACATTCAAGAACAAGGTGGTGATAGTTCAGCATGTCAACTATAAGTTTGCAAGAGTGTGTGCTGTTAAGTGAGCGAAGGTATCAAGGCCCAAGTCTTCAGGAGCAGTCGCGCCCGGGCTCGGGGGTCCTCTCGGCGGGTCGTCAATGCTGGCTGACCCCCATCTGCTGGTGGTCGGACCCAGGCTCCCCCTCCATGTCTGCATGGTAGTGCTCAAAGCTGTCATCTTCAATGTCTGGAAGACCAAGCAGCTAAAAGACCAACGAGAGGGGAAGTAGAGTGTTAGCAGTAGGGATCAGCCAGTATGAGAAATTTATATAAGTAATACAAAGTTTGATGATAAACAATGTTTGAATGTGCAGAAAGCTTCTTTTTTTTCTTCTTCTTTTTCACCAAGACTGTTTTATTGTTTTCCATATATTCCCTTCTTTGGAGCAGAAACTTTGGCAGGACATTTGTTTTTACTTCCACTTGTAGTAATGATAGAGTACAAAGTTTGGCATTTGTAAATACCAACAATAAAAAGACGGTAAAAAAAACAAACATTAACATTGATGTATTTTGATATTCTAGTCAAGATTTGAGAACGGTGTTTGGTACTGGGTCTTTTGAATTTTGCCATTTTAGTCTCTTTTTGCCTGATTCAAAAGCTTTATCCACAGATGGCAAATCTTTAACAAGAGAAAATGACACTTGAAGGCCTCATCCATGAATATCCCAAATGCTCCGATGTCTCGGTTGCGGACAAGAATGCCAATAGCGTCACTCTTTCCGAATATACAGGCCCGAAATGTAAACATGGTTTAGCATCTGGTACAAATGTTAGTTTTGTTTAATTCCAGATAGGTAATTCAGAATATAACTATAACTATCACAATATAACTAACTCTATAGTTACTATAGAGACATAGTTACTGTCTCTATAAAACAGTAACAATGAAGCTACATCAGACTGAAGATTATCTTAGTTTAACTTAGCATCAAATTATTATGAGGTAAAAAGATGACAAGTTTAGACTGGGCTTTTAAAACAGCTGTCTAAAATGCTCCTAAAGCCGCTCCAAAACTACTATTATGCTTGTTTAACTACTTATAAAATAGTTTTTAAGAGACTTTAACCAAAACTCAGTGCAAGGACTGCCACCACCAACCCCAGAGGCTCATCTGAAGCGTCAAAATCAGCAACCGCCTTCCCTATTGAAGAGTGTTGCTTTTTAAAAATGTGTTATTCAGTCCAGTCTGGTATGTTTGCAGGTGTGGCTTCCTGATGTCTTAAGATATTATGTATTTCGCAGCTTTGAAGGACATTGTGTTTTCTTCTAACCTCTAAATTGCAGGAAGAGATAAGGTGGCGGGTGATTATTGGATAGAATGAAATCATAACACATTCAGAAGTGTTTACCAGCTTAGTTTTATATTTATCCTGCACATTCACAACAGTCAAAACTCAAAGTCTTATTCTACCCTCGGCCGTAGCAATAAACACTCGGACACACAGGCGTTGAAAACATTCGACAGACGGTTGATTTAAAGCCACCCATAAGTTCCTAGAAGAGTTTCTCGAGTTTAGTTCAGCATGGTGTCCTTTATGGGCAGAGAGAACAGAATGTATCAAGTCTGCAATGGACTTAAACCCAGCAAACAGAAGTTATTTAGTTGTGACAGCGTGTTAGGAAGCAAACTGTGAGCTGCATGCTTTTAGTTTCCTTACAGGCCTGAAGGACGTGAAGACCTTCTCCAACACCTCCAGCAGAGTCTTTTTCCCGCAGGAAGAGATGTAGTCCTGGGCCAGCTGCAGAAACGGAAGGCAGTCCTCGCTCTCGCTCCAAACATGCTGCACACACACACACACGCACACACACACACACACACACACACACACACACACCCCCACACACACACACACACACACACACACACACACACACACACACACACACATGCAAACTCTAGTTAACAACATATTTTCAACCAAGTGCTGGCAAAGTAGATAGAGACTTTGAAGACACAATTATTGTTCTGAAAGCAACAAAATCACAGGCACAAAAAATAAAAATATGAGGGAAATATTTAATTGAAACAAAAAGGAGGGACATTCAATGCAGCGTTATTTAATAAAATACATTCTTAGGGTAAAACCATTAAGCAATCTTATGAATCTGTAAACGTAGCACTTCTGAAAAATTAGCAGCATCTGAGTATTATGAAATGCACCATTACCTCATGACATAACCAACCCCTTTGTTGATTTTATACAAAAAGAAGGATCTGGTTTACTTTGTGGTTTAATTTACTTTTTTCAGGATTAAAGCCAACTTTGATCATGCTTGTAGAAATCTACAAGTTTCCCCCCCCTAATCTATTTACAGTGGATTTTAAAAGCATTAAAACACCTTTGAAACATTTTGTCACATAAAAATCACAAACTTGAATACATTTTATTCCGATTTGATGCTGTTGAGCAACAAAGTTGAGCAGAGCTGCGAAGTGAAGCGTAAAGAATTCAAGGTTTCAATTTTCTTTTCAAGAGTAAAAATCTAAGAAGTGTGACGAAAATGGTACTCTTCACACCACTAAATGAAATCTAGCAAAGAATTGCCTCTGTCAGATAAATTTATGTGTGTTACGCGCAGATTTGAGACAAAATTTACAGCAGGGCTGAAAACATGCGTTTCATGTTTGTTTCCAGCAGGGATCACAAGAAACACGTGGAGGAAGGAGCTCGGATCAGACGAAACCAAAATGTGACTTTCTGGACTGGAAAGCAGGTCCGGGTTGATGGGAAGCTGAGTGAAGCGCAGCATGGAGCGCGATCCTGGAAAGAAACTTGCTAAAGGCCGAAAAAGAGTTAAGACTGGGACAGAGGTTCACCTTCCTGATCATACAGACGCGAAAATGTCGTCCAACTCGAGATATTTTGCACTGAAATAAAAATGATAATAAAAAATTGCTTTCTAGATGTGCCGCAACGGACGGTGACCGAGTCTGCTTATTGAGATACGTGACCTGTTTCAATAAACACAATGAATCAGCGCTGACTGGAGATAGGCTGATATCAGAGCCGAGACGCTCTTGAAGAAGTTGGTCAAGGCTTTCATGGAAACGGCCGCGTGTGATGGACCGCTGCAGCTGTGACGCTTTGTGTGCTGAACGCCCCTTCAGTCAGAGTCTAAAGGTCACGCTGTTAGGTTAAGTATTAGTCAACGGCATTATTGATGTCCAGTCAAGCTTGAGGTAGGAACTGTGCCGCAGGTTACCTCGTCCTGAAAACAATGACGTCTGAAGTCTTGTTTTAGGCTTATCTGATTTGGGTCAGTAGGGAGAGATGACATGTTCCTCTGGAAAATGATTTTTAATCGTAGATTATTATTACAAACTATATATATATATATATATATATATATATATATATATATATATATATATATATATATATATATATATATATATATATATATATATATATATATATATATATATATAAAAAACCCAAATGCTTCAACTTGTATCTAACAACTGTTATCATTTGTTAAATTAAAACAAAGCATATTGTAATTTGCGACTGTGTATTACTTCTTATCTGACTGTTTGGTATGTTTGGTAATGTTTATCTCTGATGATAGAGCTCAATAATTAAACAAAATAGCTATTACGACATATTAGGAGGAGGTTAAAGAGCTGGAGGCAGCAGCTCGCTGTTATCAAAGTCCCTCTAGGTCATCGAAATTTCCTTATGTTTATGGATTACATAAATCCATAAACATATGGATTTATATTTTTCAGAACAAAATCAAGGCTAGATCAGAGTTAGGATTAGTTATCATTTGATAAAGTTTTTGACGCAGACTTTATAAACCAGAGAAGAAGTTTGAATAAACACCATAAAAGATGGTGTTTATGATGTAATCTCCGTAGGTAGTACTAAAAATAGCATTTGAAAATAATTTACGACCTTCTCAGTGATGAACAAGAAAATTATTATTGCTATTTCTGCATGTGTCTACAAATATTTTTCAACATTCACCTCTTTTCATGAGCTCAAAGTTTCTAAGGTAGGGACAGGGGGCAGGTACCCAGGGCGGCTTCTCCTCTGGGGCGGCACGGGCTGCCAGAGCAGTAAGCAGTTTTGCAGTTGGCCTGTGTTTTGCTTGACATGTGATTACTGCACGCAGGTTAGAATGTTAGGACTTTTCATAACACTTGTGAAAATCAATTTCTTAAAGTGCAATTGTGTAAAATGCCTCATTTTAAAATAACTAGACAATATTTAGCAGCTGTTTGTGAAATTGAGTCTTGGACAAAATGCAATTCTGCGTCACACGATCACATAAATGTTTGACTAATGGTGCAGTCTACTTTAACTGTATTTATTTGAACTCCGTGGCATATGGTGTGATTGTGAATATCTCCACATCAAATAGTAAGAGAATATGGAGTGCAGCCTGTAGCGTCGTTGCAGCGGGTCTGAGGCTGCGCAGCAGTGAACTCTGAATGTCTGACCGTGCATGTAGCCGGAGATGAGTACATGAGAGGACGCGCTGCAAAGACATCTGACATGGATTAGATTACAGAGCAGGAGGAAGCTGCGAGAAGGCAGGCAGGGAGAACATGAGGGCCAGAGAGCAAAGTGGTTCTGTTGAGAGGCAACAGATCGCAGAAAGAATCCGCTGCTGTCTTGTTTGCTCGCTTTGATTAGAATCTGCTTCCTAAAGGAGAGCACGGCCACAGGCGCAGGGACTCGGCTAAGTTTCATCAGCAGCTATCTAAACACCCCACTGTGGCGCTGCTCCGCCGTCCAGACGAGGCGTGCAAACACAACAGAGGCACGGTCTGTGTGACATAACGCGTTATTGACTGAACAGACGCCCCGGCTCCTGGGTCATCTCCATCTGCTCCCCCACCCTATTGGCCCGTGTCACTGAGCGGTGGGGGGAGGAGGAGGAGGAGGAGGCGGAGACGGAGGAGGATCGGGCTTCTGGGACTTTTGAACTCATAACTCCAGCACTGCATCACATGGCTGCAGGACATGCAGCCAGCTCTGAGGAAACAGTTTGAGGCTGTGCTGCCATTAGCATGTCCAGTTTGGCTGACCAGGCTGAATTTTGAAGGCCGATTCCACCATTAAATCCTTTACATGTGAGCTATGGGAAAAGCAAAAATTATTATGATTGTAGAAGGTAGAATCATTTGGTTGCAGTTTGTAGATGAACAAATCTGCAGTTATTATCCCCAGCATAATAAGACTTTTTATTATTATTATTATTATTATTATTATTATTTGGAACTATTAGAAATGTTTTTGCTGCAAACAGGAAGGGTGCAAACATTGATCAAGCACTTGAAGGCCAGTATTGATTTGAAGTGTTATTTGACAAAGGCCAATTTAGCGTTTCGGCCAGTTTTTATTATCATTCTTCACATCAAATTAATGCTAATCTGAAAGACTCTGAAAGAAAAGAAACATGACCTGAAATAAAGATAGATAGATAGATAGATAGATAGATAGATAGATAGATAGATAGATAGATAGATAGATAGATAGATAGATAGATAGATAGATAGATAGATAGATAGATAGATAGATAGATAGATAGATAGATAGATAGATAGAATATTTGTATAAAGATTAGAGAATTTAAAACAACAAACAGAGACCAATTAAATGGAATGGATTCACAATATATTTTTAGAAAGAAAAAAAAAACGTGATATAAAAGTGTTCGCTCTTTTTGTTTACGATTTGAACAACTGAGATTTGATCAGACACTCATAATATCAACCAACCAACTACATGTAGTAACTACAAATCCCGGTCTGGTCAATGCATAGAAAACACTCACAACACTGATATGAATCAGTGGCGCATGAATATAGAGCCTGGGATATAATTGCATTCCTGTTCAGAAACTGACGGCGTTTAGCCGGTTTTAAAACCAGCCCTCCGGTGTGAGCTGCTGCTTTTCACATTCAGCAAAGTTGTAAAGGTGCAGAAGGTTCCTGGAACCTTCATTTGTAGCAGATACGCTAAAGATGAAAAAATCTTTTTTTTTACATTGATAATGCCAAGATTTAAATACTGAAGTAGCATCACGCTACCATCCAGTGCAGAAGACAAGATGGTGACTTCTTCCATTTAAAATAAAACACTCCAGCCACCCCCGAGGTGATGCCGCCCTGAATAGAGAGCCATGCCGAAAATAATTAATAGCAAAAAGAGGAGGGACGATATTAAACACATTTGAGACAAGAGGTGTGAAGGCAGACTGAAATGACATCATACTGCTCACCCTCCCCTCTTATCCCGGTTCCATCACCACCACCACCTTTACCCAGCCCATATACTCCTACAAGCGCGTGCACGCACACGCACACGCACACGCACACACACACGCACACACACACACACACACACACACACAGTGGCTAAGTTAAGGCCCTGCAGAAGCCCACTTACAAATGTGTCGGTGCCGCCGGGACACAGCACGTAGAACGAGACGCCGGGCTCTGCGTAGAAATCCAGCCGCCGCTCGTCGTTTTCCTCGGCGAAGATCAGGTCGAACGGGTTCCCGGTGCACCACTTCTCCGCCGCCTCCACCAGATGCTTGAACTCCATCCTCTGCTGTCCTGTCTGCCGTGTGTCCCTGGCTCCGGAGATCGATTCCCCCCCCCAGCGCACCCCCCCGCGCCCACCCTTTGGCCGTCGCGTCGATGATGCTCAAGACGCAAAGAACAGCAGCATCAGCAGCATCAGCAGCAGCAGCAGCAGCAGCCTCCGCTATAGCGCATCTCTTCTGTGCGGCACCGGCGGCGAACAGCGGCGGGGTGGAGACGGCGGCTGCAGCTGCTGCTCTGCGCGGTGGAGCCGACCGATGGGGTTGATGTTCATCCGCCTCTCAGAGCCCCATTCCTCTCTTCCTCCTCACTGCGTTATGAAATCAGGCCGTCGCACATATGCATGCGCAGGAGGGACGCTGGGGTAAAAAAAAAATAGAAGAAGAGGAAGAGAGAGAGAGAGAGAGAGAGAGAGAGAGAGAGAGAGAGAGAGAGAGAGAGGGGCCCAGCCCGTCCACTGCAATCTGTCGACTACATTAGTGAGTTAGACTCACTTAACCTGCTGACGCCGCGTGAAACACGGGATCGTATATGAAAACATAAAAGATGACGTCACTGTAGCCTTCAGGATGAGCCCCTCCCCCTTTCCTTTTCCTTTTCTTTCTTTATTTGTTTTTGTTTTTTTCTTGGACGGACGGACGGATGGACGGACGGACGGACGGATGGATGGATGGATGGATGGATGGATGGATGGATGGATGGATGGATGGATGGATGGATGGATGGATGTCTCGTTGACAATATTCACCCCACTGTTTGCAGGTAACTTGTCGCTACACTTGACAACTTTTAAAAGAAACTAAACCAGCTTTGGTCAAACTGGCTTTTGGTGAAGCTCTTGGGTTAATTGATCTCTCTAAATCGTTCTTAGTTGTTGATAAGTTGGCAACTTTATCGCTGTATGGACTCTGGAAGACTAAATAGGGATTCGCCAAATATTGGCTTTTTAAAATCGGTGATCGATTAGAAAACTTTAATTCGTGTGCCGCCATAGTTCAAACTTTCACAGTGTATTGAAAAAAGCCTTTTCATACCCATTGAACTTTTTAACTTCTTTTTACGCTGGGGCCTTTATTAGTCGCATGCAATGGAGCAACAAATTCTGCATAGCTGTAAAGCAGTCAAATAAAAATCCAATATTTATGCAACCGCTTTTCATTTTAGTAGCTTTGAATCCAATCCAGTGCAACTAACCACATGTGTCCTGTAGGTACTGAATAGAGTCTGAGAGCCATTTAAGTCCAGCTGATCAGGAACAGAGAGTTTTATCGGAGAACATTAGTGACTTAGCAGCATCGTGGAACAACAACAACAACCATATCCAAGGCACTGAGTGTAAGTTTGCTGCACTTCATAGGAGATAAATCACACATTGCCCAGGGTACACTGTCCTTACATAGTAGTGGGAGCATCGTGCTGCGGGGATGTTTTTCTCCGACAGGGGCATGGATGAGAAGAGAACGGAACATGTCAAAGTTTGAGACGGAAGTGGAGTTTCACCTTTCAGCAGGAGACTGGTGCCAAACACACTTCTGGAGTTAAAATGCAGTGATTCAGACCAGGGGGGGCCAAACTGTGGCCCGGGGGTCATTTGTTGCTCTTGAAATGATTTTGTTTGGCCCCAGACCGCAGGTGGAACCATGACTTTATCAACATAATAGGAAACATATGAAGACCCAAAATATTTGGAAATGTTTTAAACTCGGCAACAGTCCAAAGCTTTTTTTTTTTTTTAATGTTTTGGACCTATGTTGAATTATAGATTTTGTTAATATTTTGCTTATTGCTAAGTAATTAAAACTAAAAAACAAACAAAAAAGTATTGTTTTTTAATTGGATGAATGTTGCGGCTTGCAAGCAGTTTAAAATAGCCTGTTTTGGACCTCAGGGCTAACGGCTCGGACACTGTTGGTTTAGAAGATCAAAATATGTCCCAGTGTTAGAATGGCCCAGTCAAAGCACAGACCTAAATCGTCTGAAAATGGTTATGTTTCCAGACTCCCTCCATCCACTTTGACTGACGTTAGGCCACTTCGCAATCTTGCAGTACCTCGTGTTGGTTTAATCCCAAAAAATACTCAAGATTTTCTATGTGACTGGACAGAAATGCAGCCCACCTCTAAACATTGACCCACTGGCAGCAAACAGGATTCCTCAGGTTCCTAGAAGTAGACAGACGCAGACAAAAGCACTTTAACTGGACGCTGGGAGCCACTGCTGGAGGAAAAAGCTCTATTTCCAGGAATCCAGACGCTTCCAGTCCCGCCCTGCTCCCCGGAGTCCTGGCCACCAGATGGCGGAGAGGAACAACCGAAAAGTCCCTGTTCCAACAAGGTGGACATATTTCAGTTCAAGTCTCATCGCGGTGCTTTTGCCAAAGTAAAAGTCTTCCGGGTTTCATCCTGAAGAAGAAACTCTTTGGTCATACTTGATATTTTAGAGAATAAACTCTCCAAAATCAGATCCATTTCCACAATAAAAATAAGACAATATCAAAGAAAAATCCACAAAAAGTTTGATATTTCAAATCTGGACAATAACAAATATTGGTATTGGTATTGATATGTGTACTGATATTGGTGACAGTGGTCATGTATTTATTTGTTAATGAACCAATACCAAAAAATATGCAGCGTCTCACACCTAATACATGGTGATGGCAGCATCATGCTGGGGGATATATTGACAACGGCGGTCGCAACATTACACAATAGAGAGAATTGAAATGGTAGGTGAAGCATAATTTTTAAAAGTCACTAGTTTTAAGTATTTTTTGATGTCACACCAGAACCCCCTAAAATTCACTGTAATATCATTTTAATTAATTAATCACTGACAGTTATTTTAAAGCAGTAACATGTGGGACATTTAATGCAAATGTCCTGAAATTCTTCCACAAAACAAAAACAGACTAAAAAAACAAAACAAAACGCCGCCATATTTGGCAGCAATTTTTTTTTGTTTGTTTGTTTTTTGTTTCCAAATTCACCTTCTAACTTGAAATGTTTTCATTCGAAAACAAATGAGGCTTCCGCTTCACTGACACTCTTATTTTGAAGGCCCCAAACCGGAAACACTCCCATTGACCAGCGTAGGTAACTTTCTTCTCCTCTGCAGTTGGTTCGCCAGCCGGAGCCATGGTCCCTCGCAGGCTGCCTGTGGACGTCGCCGCGGCCGGACGCGGCGCTCTGCGGACCCCGCGGTCGCCCCGCCTCCCGTCCGCCCAGTAGAACCCGCGAACCCCGCAGGGAGCGATGCAGGCCGCCGGGCGCTCTGCGTGACGGCTGAACAAGGGCGGACCGCCGCCAGACGCTCAGCAAGCCCTCATTGTCTGCGCTCGGAGACCCTCGCTTCTTCAAACACACATACACACACACACACAAACATTTTTTTTTTTTGTAGATATTCCCCGAGGATGGAGCGCAATGGGAATATCTGCGAGGACGATCCTCTGTGCGCTGAGGAGGAGGAAGAAGTAGATCCAAGGATCCAGGTGAGAGATGGGAAAGTTTTTGATGGAGCATTCTTGGGACTAATTGATCGATTTATATATTTATACGCTGAATCCATGTTTCTCTTTGGGCACACAGTTGGTAACTCGACTCAACAGAAGCGCGTCGCCTCCATTCTCATTCTAACGGTCTGCCTCTCTTTGTCCCTGCGTGTCTTCTTGTAAAACAGGGAGAGCTGGAGAAGCTGAACCAGTCCACGGATGACATCAACCGCCTGGAGAGCGAGCTGGAGGTAGGAAACACCACAGTAAAAGGAAGACATCAGCGCTGGGTCTCTCCTGCTGGGGCAACACCAGCGCAGCCCTCCAAGATGTTTTCATTTAAACACAGGAGCTTCTCTCCTGCAGTTGCTGCTCAGGTCGTTCTGCAGACTTTCCTCCCTCGTTTTTGCCACGTTAAAAACCAGAAACACCAGCATGTCCACGTCCTTCCTGTATAGTTGAGTGGAAGGAAAACAACAGCTGGGTTTCAAAACATTAAAAAAGATGTATTAGATCTTCTGTGTCAATACTTTGTTTTAGGGTTAACCCCCCCGCACCTCCCCAACAAATTCTCAGTAAGATTTCGGCCGGGACTTTGACTGGGCCGTTATAGCATGTTTGTGCTTTGATTTGAAACCTTCTGTTGAAGCTTGGGCTTTAAGTATTTTAGGTTGTAGTCCTGCTTCCAGTTTTCCTGTTTTCAAACACATCATGATTCTGCCACCACCGTGTTCCACAGTGGTAATGATGTGTTCTGGGTCAAGCGCAGTGCTACCTTTCTCTGCATTTATAAATCAAACACGGTTTGGCTCAGTTAGTTCACATTTAAAAGGCACTGAATTTAATGGGGTTTTTTTTTTATTTAAAACATAATGCGTTTTATTTTTCATATAGTTTTGCAGTTTTACATTATTACTATGCACTGTTGTGTTGGTCTATTATAAAAAACCTCAGTAAAATGAATAAAAAGTTTATGGTTTTAATATGGCAAAATCACATGAAAGCTGTGATTTCATGTGCTGGACGCTTTCCTTAGCAACAGTGTTTTGGCTTTAAAACGGTTCAAGAGCCTCAGAAAGATGGAAAATTCTGGCCTCTTTCTGTAGAAAAAAAAACAAAAAAAACATGGAACAACTGCTTAATAGCACCTCTGTGGCAACTTAGAGTCCGGCTGTTGCTCTCGCCAGTGAAGTACAACTCCCTTCCCCTGATTGTGAAGGCAGAAAGAAACGCTTTTAAAGAGAAAGAAAGCTGTGAACTCCAAAAAGATTGATTGTTAGTAGATGGGATTTTTTTTTTTTTTTATTGCTCTGGCTTGCATTCAGATACAACCTATACATTCCAGAGCGAGGCCACAGTTTTCTTATCCTAAAAGTAGGCCTCTTCTGCTTCTCATTAGGAGAGGGTGGGAGTAGCCTCCTTTTTTTTTTTTTTTTGAACTTTCTGTTTCCTGCTCTGTAATACGAAAAGAAAAGATTTTCTTTTCATTTGTAATGCACCAAGAATCCCGTGTTTCTGAACTTGCAGCTGCGACATTTAGCGACGTCCTGAGGCCAAACGCTCAGCAGCCAGGCTGCTTCCCTGCAATGCCAGCTCATGATTAAGGAAGATGTGCTGCAGATTTACAGGATTTGGGGGGAAAAAAATAAATAAATCAGGCAGTGAAGTTAAATCCTTGCTCAAACTGTGTGCGACTCTGCTGACACAGTTATAAAGCTCTTTTTGCTCCCACAAGCAGAACTCTGTGTGTGTGTGTGTGTGTGTGTGTGTGTGTGTGTGTGTGTGTGTGTGTGTGTGTGTGTGTGTGTGGTGTGTGCGCGCTACAGGGAGGATCATAAATACTAAAACCCTGGTAGAAATGTGTAAAATCAACTCATCATGTTTTTTGAAGTAGAATAGCCTCACGCTGAATAAAAATGAAAACAATCCAACCTTTTATTGGATTCGTTTTTTTCGTTGTCGTCGAGTTATTTTGCTGCTGACTGGGCCGTGTGTTTCGATGAACGACTCAATGAAAAACCTCAAAGACTCCGCAACGTCATCTCACGATCCTACAACTGATATAGACACTTAGCGACACCAAGATAAGCTTTTGTTAGCCATTTCCTGTTTCAGAAGATCAAAACAAATCTACCTTGTTCAAAGTAAACATTCTCTTCTCTCTCTCACTTTGAAGAATGGTTTAGAGAAATGGGTGATGTTATATTTATACCCCAACAAAACTGGTATTTGTGTGAGGCTAACTAAGAGAACGGACACTCTGATCCACTTGAAAAGATAAAGGATAGTTTGAAGGAAATGCTTCTATTTTATATGATTGATAGAAATTATTATGTTATGTTGGTGTAGTAGTTGGTCACACGAGCTGCGTTGCCATTACCAATGTGTTTTGTCAACCACATTTTGCCGCCAACGTCGGGGAAAAAAAACACATATTCGCAATTAAATACGAAACACAATTAGAATCACACGCGAATAAGTTTGTTCCCGTGAAAATTCATTAAAAAACATGATCCTCCAACTACTTCCTGCCGCCAACGTCTTTGTCTTCTTGGAAATAAACCGATTTTGATCTTGCCAAGAAAACCAGCACATGCCAGCATCAAAACTTTATTGAAAACAGAGATTTTTCACAATTGCAACATTTACCTAATTTATTTTCAAACCTCACTTATTTTCAAAATGTCACATTGGGCAATTATATGGTCAGTGGAAATGCAGCTATTGTTGCCTTGCTGCAAAAAAGTCTGGAGTTTGAATCCCAGGTGTTTGGATGTTCTCCTAATTCAAGCATGGGTTCTTTCTGGGTACTCTAGATTCGCATCACAGTCCAATAACCTTACTGCTAGCAAGGGGTGCACTGAAAAATCGGCTTTGAATTCACGAGATCAGCAATTGATCAATACTTTAACGTAAAATCGATCTTATCTACATGTGCAAAATCGACCACCGTCTCCATTCTCTCTGCCCAGAATGACGGCTAACTGACGGATCTGCCAACCGGGTCGTGTATGCTGATGCGCAGTTAACAATAGTCACTGCACTGTTGCCAATTTAGCAAATTTGTCGCCATATTTAACAATGTTTCACACACAAAAAATCGGTATCAGCCAAAATTGGAATCGGCAGGTCAGGCTTTTTTTTTTTAAATCGGTGATCGGCTTAAAAACTGGAATCAGTTCCTCCGAAATGCTCGGTCTCCAGTATCCTGCAAGAATACATTTGTGAACACACTGTGGATACATAGTTGGTTGCTATATGTTCCAATATTATACCCCCAGTGATTCAACATGAGATTGTTTTCTCACTGATTAAATGTAATCATATTAAAGGTTGGATTTCCCTGAATTTCTCAATGTGAAATTTCGCATTTATAAAATATAAACTTGTTTCAATGTTTTTTTTTTTTTTTTTTTTTTTTTCCAAGATCTTCACCTGTAAAGTTTGAAGTTGCTGTAGATGCAGCTGTACACAGGACTTACCTCCTGGATTCAAAAGCTGCATCATTATCTCAGTAGAGGAATGGCTGGTCAGGAAGTGCTGTGATGTCACAGGAAATGCGCTTCCTGCGACACCCTCTCCGTTTTCCTTCGTTAACCTCTCATTTGCTGCTCAGTCAGCTTGATGAACAGGATGCAGGTGTTGCCTTTTTGTGCCCGAGTTCTCCAAATTACAGCCTCCACAGACCACCAGAGGCAGCATCTCACACACACACACACACACACACACACACACACACACACACACACACACACACACACACACACACACACACATACTCTGATAAGCAAACAGGTAGCAAATTACCTTTCAATTACGTGGAAATGCAAATGCATTACCCTCACTGAACCTCTGAGGATACCAGAGGATTAAAGTGTTTCAGTTTTTAAAATTCTTCACACGCATTGCTGACGGGTCATGAATGAAGGCAGGTCACTCCAGTAACCTGACTCTCTCTTCTCTCTGTGGTCATGGTTTTTATTCGTCACAATGAAAAACAGCATGAGTGTTTCTGCACAAGAGACTGTCTGACTCTAGAAAGTAGAAAAATGTTGACACAACCCTCGACTGGCACAGAGGCTGTGGTTACTGAAGGAGTTTTAGCTTTGGTTTGGAGAGTGCAACCTAAAAAAGAAGGTCAGGAATGCAGATTCCAGATGTCTGCACTGTTCTTATATTTCGTCTCCGCAAAATTACACACAAGACTTCATCTTTGCACAATGAAGTTTTAAATTGTGGTGAATACTGTAGTCTCTAGCGAAGGTTTTCCACATGCAAGGGCTGAGTGATTTGGGGTCACCATGTCCCCGTAACAGCCGCCAGATGATTTCAACATGTCAACTGGGTGTTAGGGACTCCTGCCAGGAAACAGTCAATTCTGTGCCGTCGTAGCAACAAGCACTGTTTGCTGAACTTGGTTGTTTGTGATTTTTATTTATGTTTTATTTATTGTTTTTGGCCATCATGTTTTATTTAGGATATTTAAGATCGTGCCAATGTAAAGTGTTTATATGTCTTAGAGAGGGTGAACTTGCATTGTCAATGAACAACTTGAAAATGGTCTTAAGAACAAAAATATTTTCCATTAAAGCATTATGAAACAATTTATCATCCACTCTTTTTTTTTTTTATTGTGACAGGCCTAACTATGAATTATAAGGGATAATACCGGATTACAGAACCCGAGTAACGCTCTGGAATCTCATATTACCTCATATATTACCACTTAGCAAAGAGTTGACAGATCATAGTCGATGTTCAGCCAATCTGAAAAATTGCAGAATCTGATGAAGATAATTACTGGCTATTGATGTTGCACAATACCTTTGCTTGTAATCATGGCATTGAATCTTATTGGGTAGCACTTAAAGGGTTAGCGACACAAAACTCAGCCCTGAGGAAATCCCATAGCGAAGATCCCCTGCAGAAGAAATGTGGCAGTTGTAAGCAACTCCCTATTGATTCAGCAAACCCAGCAACGTGATCTGTAACCTCACAATGGCCTACAAAGTTCATTGTGCAGCTATAATCAGAAAGTGGGGGTTAATTTGAAAACCTGGTCAGAAGAGACCCCCAGATGTCATCAAATTAGTCACTTGGGTGCAACTCACTTCTTTTTGGAAGATTTTCAGCATCGGTTCACTTTTTAGACTATGTTTCATATTTTATGCTACTTGTAACTGTAATAGATTTTAGTTTCAGACTTGCGATTTTAGACGTGTGTGGGCACATGTTTGTCAAATTAAGTGCTATTTTGGGGTTTTAAATAAAACATTTTCAGTATCCGTGCAGGTAAAAACTCACTTAGTGCTAGCAGTTTAAATGTGCGTGACAAACAGCCCAGGAGAGATTCACGATAATTAAATGTCTTAACATAATGGAAACACTGGAACATTTTCTGAGTTGGAGTTGCGCGTTTGTTAATACAGCAGTGAAATCTTGATTTATAAAAAGCATAACAGAGGCCAACTTCAATCCTGACCTAATCATGACCCTTGCCTGGTTTCTGCTTTTGATTAAAAAGTACTTGACTACTCAGCAGACAATGTTTACCATACAGAATTTGACAAGCTTATCTATGCTGCCTTCTTCATGTCGTCACATGTGCAGGACTTCCGCCAGAGGTTCAGAGCAGTCCTGGTAGAAGCGACTGTGAAGCTGGACGAAGTGTTGAAGAAAATCGGACGGGCTGTGGACGACTCCAAACCTTACTGGGAGGCCCGCAAAGTGGCAAGACGGGTACACGTCCACACACACACACACACACACACACACACACACACACACACACACACACACACACACACACACACACACACACACACACACACACACACACACACAGGGTACAGTCAGGCTGAATTGACTGAAGCTGACAGACACTGACGGCGAGTTTACTGAGGATAACTGACAAGTTTAAAGCACTCTACTTATGTCTACTTAAAGGGAGCCATTAGATGTTGGCTATTTTTGCTTCCTTGAGCTAACGTAGCATAAGTATACATTTACAAACTACTCATAGACTTGCAACAGATTTCATGTTCTTGCTCATTTTCTCTTACAGTTTTTTTTTTAGTGCTTCCTGCACTGCTGCGGGTGGGTAGAACAACTTCCCGTGTGGTTTAAAACCCAAACTTTGCTTTTCTCATCTCCAGAATACTTAACCAGCTAATCTTTAAAGCTAATGTTGACACTTCAGTCTGATTGGATACAACCAGAATTGTGGAATCCATCGACTCATTGTCTTGGCCAAGGAATTGGGATCTTATGAGTCAGATTTCAGACGGCTGACATTTGTGTGTCATAGCTGTGCTGAAATAGACTTGAGGATTTTGGTGTGTGTGTGTGTGTGTGTGTGTGTCCTTGCTTGTGTCTGTTTGTAAGCTCATGAGCTAATACTAATGTGAGCAGTATTAGTTCTGATGTCAGTACGTGAGGGATAAACTGGGAGGATTTGAATGGTGATGGGACTCATACTCATGTGACAAAATCCATATTTAGGCGTTTAAGTTTAAATATATATATTTTTGTGTTTGTGTTTGTACTTGTTTTTATGATTTGTACCAGCAAGGTCCTACTAAAAGAAAACCAATGGGGCTTATGGGGACCTAAGCCAGATCTCAATTCAGCTGACCCCCGACTATAAAGGGTTAATGTTTGGGTTTGGTATCAATGTAGACCAAAGCCAATGAAGGCCTGAGGTCAAACAGGACAATTGTGTGGGTATGTTTTATGGATTAATGTTTAATATATGACCCATTTCCAAAGAATTCAGATATATCCTCACTGACCCTACCGCGAAAAATGTCAACAGTGGTTCCCCGACCCCCTTTCATCTGCCAATCTCATCCCCCCATGTTAACCCCCTTACATTCCAGCAGACTGAGGCTGAGGGGGAGAGTGTAGGAATTTGCCCGGTCCGCTCTATCTTTTGTCCTTTTCACCCGGCATTCTCCTGAGTCTCACTGGCTGTCAGCGCGAATGTTTCTGCCCTCACTTGCAACCCTCACCCACCTTCATCCACTTATGCCAGCCCCACCCTTTGTCCCCAGACTCTATTGGAAGCAACAAACAGGACACACTAGGCTAGATGGAAAAAAACTGAAATGAATCAGCTGGAGAGTGACACACCAGACATGAGAAGCATGTAGGGTGGGATGAGTGGTCATGGAAAAATGTCACGAGGTTACAATGTGTTGGTTTTACAGAGCAAATATGTGGCATTTTGTTATTATGAAATCCCAACAGATGTTGGAGAAATTTACCTTTAACTCAAGGTAAATTGAGTTCATATTTTATGAACTATGAACTTATTTTATTAAAGAAAATAAACATGTGTAGTACAAAACGGTTATTTTAGTAATTGATTAGTCTGTCAATTCTGATCATTAATAGTTTAATCTGGCAAAAAAATTGCCACATTCTTCAGATTTTTTGTTTAACCTCAAACTTATTTTATACAATATTAGACTATTAGAAATGGAAATAAATAATTAAAATCCTTTTTTAAATAAGAAAACAAATGGAAATTATTTTTATGGAAAGTTAAAACAGTGTGGTCTTTTTTTTGAGTCTGTCTTCTCCAGTTAACATAAATAAATTACTAAATTATTTCAATAACCGATTCATCACGTTTCATCAAATTTTCTCTTTTTAGCACATCATTTTGAAGTGAAAGATAAATGGTTTTCCCAATTTCTTTAAGTACAAGGGGAAAATGTGGTATGCATTTGCAGCGCATTGAGTCAGAACCATGTGAAACCATCTAGCTTCTGAATTATGTCTCTACCAGCTTTGCTCAACGAGAGACTGAAATTTTTGCACATTGTGGGATGGAGCATGTCCATGTTTACTTCTTTTTGCGAGAGCAGAGAAGGGAGGAAGCACATATTTAGCAAGTTTAGTCATAAACCACAGCCTGGGTTGTTTCTGAGGCAGCAAGGAAAAGACACCAATCTTGTCTCAGAAAAAGATCCGTCTTACGCTTGATCTTCACTTTGACATCAAAACAGCAATGATGGACGGAGCTTCAGAGTCTTAGTTCATCTTCTGTTTGTGCCATGCAGTTTCACCTCATCAAATATCCATCACCCTCCGTCTGTTGTCCTCTTTTACACCCTGGGAAATGGGTCATGCAGAGAGAAAAAGGCAAAGGATTTCTTTTTGTAGTTGCACTTCTCATAATAATTATTATTCATTTTAAAAAGTGCCAGCTTTTACCTTTTTCATAATAAATAAAACCGGAATGTGGTACATGTGATCATTTTTGTGTCCTATCCCCAATTTAGTTTTAGTTTTCTTCCTTCACCTCATTTCACTGTATTTCAACTCCCATGTAACACTATCCCCTGTTTTTGTTCACAAAGGTCTTCTTGGGTAGAATAGTTAGTCAGTCAGTCAACTCACTTTAATAAGAAACAACCCCACCCACATATCCGGATGCTTCTCTGTTTATACAACATAAGGGTTGCGGAAGCTTTTACCTTTTCTGCTCTTGACAAATGATTTTTCCAGATGTAGGAAACAAGAAAAAATACTCTTTAGAGAATATAACTTTGCCCTGATATTCTGCTGCCCCTCCTTCTTCTTCCTGAAGAATTTCAGTGTGTCCTTGGCCGTGGCTTCTATGCTAATCTTCTTGTTCCTAAGCTGTTCTCCATAAGTTTTTATCTTACGGCGTTGTGCCTCTGGTAACAACATGATGGCAAAGTCTAAGTAGGAGATGATTCTGGAAGCTTACCGCACCTGCTTGGACATCCTGAAGCTTTATATATTACAGAACCCAATCTCCTATTTTACCATTAACAGTTTATTTTTGCATTTTTCACCAAACACAATATCTGTGCAGAATCATTTGGCCCTAAATGTAGGATGTACGAGTGAGAGTGACTCGAGACATAAATTATTGACAGTAATCAACTGAACATCTCCACCAGCTCTGAGCTACAGTGGTTATAAAAAATGGGTTTGTTTCAGGTGAGTTTCTTCATACATATGTACAACAAAAGACACTGTAAAGCACTTTAAGGCTCAGATTCAAGAACGTTAAAACAACTATCAAACATGGTGGTGGCAGTGTCATGATCTGGAGATGCTTTGCGTCTTATTGATCTATAGAACATAAAGAATGCTCCATAGAACATTCTTCTACATATAAGTTCAAATATCAAATTAAAGTTTAAACCTTAATTTACATTTAAAATTTAGATTTAAATTTTAAACCTACCTCCATTTAAAATGTAGGTCTGTAGTTTTTAAAACCCTAATTTAGGTTTAAAACTTAAGTTGAAACTTTAAACCTAAATTTAAATGAGAACTAATGAAATCTGTAGGCCACAATTAAAAGAATAAAATAGATGAGTATCAATAATGCAAAAAAAAGCTAAAAATGTAGCACTCAAGCTAATCTTGAGGAAAACGTTTACAATTTATAATAAAATAATTTAAAACATAAATAATACAATAATAATGAGTACTCATGTATGTATGTATGATCATTTTGTTACATATTCATTATTCTTATTTTTGGTAAACTGCTGAACACAACATCTGAATATGTGAAATAAAATCTATTGTTTATTACCATAAGTCTGTAGCTAAAGCTGCAATAATAATCTTGAGATGCTGTCACGCTGTCTCTTGTTTCCAGGTTTTGCATTCCAGCTTTACCTCCGTTTTCAGTTCAGTTTGGTCTGCACTGTTATTTCATACCAAAGTAATAAGTTCAAAAATAGTGCATGATAGGAAAAGTAACACCCATTCTGCAAAGAGGAACCTTTCCTAAATGCTCTGAAATCGCTGCCAACAAACTTTTGTCATTTTTCCATTTTCACCGTGAGATTTTAAACGCACAACTTAGCAAAAATTATTTTTACCTCATGCAAAGTCATCTAATCCAATAGTTTCCATAACAGAATCATGATGACCTTTTAGCTTATTCATCTGACGCGAGTGGGTCCAGATATGTACTGGGGGGGACGGGACATAATCTCCCTATTGACTGTGGCAGTGGGCAAGCAGAGGCCACTGACAGCATGTCAGAGCCCCTCAGAGACAAAGTGTCTGTTTGTCTGCTGGATCAAGGCATGCTTGTCTTTCTGAATGAGTGTGTGTGCCGTGGTAAATCCTCTTAGCTTCTCCTTGGCTGTCAGAAGAAATCCTCCATGGATCCTTCAAAGCATGCACAGAAATGACAAACATGCTCTCCACAGGAGCAGGATATTCTATATGGAGAAACATTTTCATATCTCTATATCACTTACAAATTTGTAACAACCTGCTATTTTTGGGGGGTTTTATGCATACCCAGAGTGACTTTGCAGTACGGAGTCCATGCAGCGGTTTGGGTCAGGAAAAGTGATGGGAATGATCTGGATTCCTGTAAACATTGTGGAGCGTGTTTTTCCCCAGAAGTGGTTCCCAGCATGCTAAAAACGATTAAAGTTGCTTTTTTTCCCCCTGGTTCGCTTTATATCCGACCAGCTAGCTGAAAGAGGTTTTCTGAGCAGCAGGCTGAACTGCTTCTCATTTGGTCTCCTTCGATGTAAACTTGAATGCATGTTATCTGGATTTTATTTGATAGACCTACAGAAAGGAGAATGTAGCTTTTAGTGGAAGAAAAAATAACATTTTGCTTTAAATTCTTAATTTTTTTTAAGCAAATGTGGGATGCGTTCGCATTTATCCACTATGGAATTAATACCTTGTTGTAGGGTGGTTATTTATCCTATTGTATTGTATCGTTTATCATTTATTGTGATAAATGTATTATTATAGGAGTTTTTGATTTACCGTTCTCATGATATATTTCAAGTAATGATGTTTTAAATCACCTCAAACTGTATTGTTTGGATGGTTTATGTTACTATTTGTTTCCACTGTTTTTTCATTGCGTGTATCAATAAGTTACAAAATATAATTAAATGTAGCTACAGTGAGCAATTTTGTGACACAAATAACATTTTTTATGAGACTAGTGTCCAAAGGAAGCACATTGCATTGTTTTCAAGAGCAGCATTTGTGTTTGTGGAGCTGTGATTGATGTGCCATTCAGTCATTTAAAGTTACCTCCACAAGAAGTGATAAATAATTCTTATTGTCAGTTTTATCGTTATCACAATAACACTATAAAATATTGTGATCAAACTTTTAAGTCCGTATCGCCGACCGCTACTTTGTAGTAGCACCTTTTTCTCTGATGCCATCTGTCGTACTCACCTAAAAGTAACATATCCACCATACAGCTGCTCTGGAGTACCTAAAAGAAGAATTATTTATATGAGATTCTAATCTATCTTTAGTTGAAACTACAGCTCTCTTGCTGAAATATGTGCAGGTCTAAGCTGAATAGTATCACTGAGAGGGATCAGTGGTTTGCACAGCTTGAAAACTTTTCTCACCAAGTTTTTTGGTAGAAAGAGAGAAAAGAAAAAGACAATAAATCATGCACATAAAAAATACTGAGCTCACTTTAGTTTATTTTGCAACTGACTGATTTATTGCTTAACTTCCTGTTTTGGTGCCACAGGCCCAGGTCGAAGCCCAAAAAGCCACCCAAGAATTCCAGCGGGCGATGGAGATCCTGCGGGCAGCGAAGGAGACCATCGCCCTGGCTGAGGAGAAGCTTCTGGAGGAGGACACCCGTCAGTTTGACTCTGCCTGGCAGGAAATGCTCAACCACGCCACCCAGAGAGTAAGCACGCCCGGGTCGACTCGCCCGCAAAGAGGGTCCATCCTAACATCCTGCTGAAGCGCGTCTGTTAACAGTTCCAGCGTTCTCTCTGTCCGGATTTGGTTTTCAGGTGATGGAGGCGGAGCAGGCGAGAACGCGGAGCGAAGCCGAGCACAAAAAGACAGCAGCCAACTACAACTCCAGCATCGGCCACATGAAGCAGATCGAGAAGAAGCTGAAGCGCTCCATAAACAAATCCAGGTCAGCGCTTCCATTAGGATTCGCTGGAAATGACTCGCGCAGGTTTCGCCGCCCCTCCTCGGGCCTCTTTGGTGTTATGCAAGCGCGCTGAAAAGAGAGATCTCTGTAAGCGTCACCTGATGCACTCCAGATGTTCCATGTGTTGATTGGACAGCTTTGGGTTGTGCTCCCTTTTAGAGAGCCAAGGAATGTGACTTTTTAACAGAAGACTGTTTTTTTTCTTCTGACAGTTTTCCCCCCTCTCAACCTCTTCTCTCTTTCTCTTCCTCTGCAGACCGTACTTCGAACTGAAAGCTAAATATTATCTACAGCTTGAGGTATGTCTCTAGAAAGCTTGTAGATTTTAGTTGAACGTCCAACGGTGAACTATTGCAACATTGTTATTTATTACCAATGTATTTATTGTGTTTACGTACATGTATGCATACAGAAGAGTTGATGGAAAGAGCGCGTTATGACTTTCTTTAAAACCTAGCAAAGTGTCTCTCATGTATGCTATTATGATTCAAGCTTGAGCCTTCAGAGCCACATAAAGACGGTTACAAAGTCGGCCTTCTATCACCTGAAGCACATTTCCAGGATTAGAGGACTGATGTCTCAGCAGGATCTGTAGAAACTCATTCATGAGTTTATCTTTAGCTGCATTGATTACTGCAACAGTATCTTCACAGGTCTGCCTAAAAAAACAAAAAAATCAATCCTCCAGCTGGAGTGTGGATAAACCAGGAAGCTACAGAACAACACGCCAGTTTGAAAGTCCCTACATTGGCTCCCTATAGCTCAGAGAATAGACTTTAAAATACTGCTGCTGGTTTATAAACCACTGAATGGCTAAAAGAAGCAGCATTTATTTATAATGCTTCACTTATAATGTGGAACAAACTTCAGAAAACTGCCGAAACCTTAAGTTTCTTTAGACCAAATTGTGTTTATAGTGTTCTTTGATTAATAACAACTGGAACGTTCATGAATATATTTAATGTGCATTTGTTTGATCATTTTGATGATTTGATGACGTTGACTGTGCATTGCTTCTGTTATAATTGGTCACTCTTGTGTCTTCACGGTGTAAAGCGCTCTGAACTGCCTCGTTACTGAAATGTGCGATACGAATAAAGTTGACTCCAGTTTTTTGCCTGACGTTTGACTCTGGGCTTTTCACAGCAACTGAAGCAGCAAGTTGACGACCGTCAGACCAAGCTGGTGCTCGCCAAGTCCGAGTACCGCGCAGCGCTACGCAGCCTGGAGAGCATCTCGGAGGAAATCCACGCGCACCGGCGCTCCCACGCCATGGGAACCAGGGAGCGAGGCGTGGGCGCCGAGGTCGACGAAGGTCACGACGACATCGCCAACTTCAAGATGGAGTCAGACGGCCTGTCTAGTAAGCATTTGAAAATGTCCCTCTTTCGCCCATTTGTCAATCCATGTTTGTGTTTTTTGTTGGTGCACCTTCGTGGCCTGCATGTTTAATGGTGTGTGTGTGTGTGTGTGTGTGTTTCAGTGGTGTCAGTTTCAGTTGATGAAGAGGGCAGTCGCAGCTCAGAGGAGGAGGAAGACACCCGCACCACCTCCTTGTGCCGAACGATGCCCTCCTCGCCTTCTTCTTCGTTCTCCCATCCCTCCACCTCTGCCTCCACTCCCATGAGCATGCCCTGCTCCTCCGGCTACCCTCCTTTCTCCTTCCTCGCCGCTTCATCCTCCTCCTCCTCCTCACCTTGTCCTGAAGGTCTGGAGTCGGAGGCCCTCTGCGCCTCTCAGGGCCCAGACCTGATGTGCAGTTCCGGTCATGTCTCGCCTGTCCTGGGCCCTCGCAGTCAATGCAGTGGAGCTTCCTCTCCAGACTGCGATCAGGAGAGAGGTGTGTAGTAGAAGAACAGCACACGAAATATGACAGTATGGCATCAAATGTAGGAAATGATTTCCCAACCCGCCATTTTCCATTTACGCACCTTCAGTCTAGAGACTGAAAGTCTCCAGGAATAAGTTGCTCAAAACAGCTTTTTGGCTTGAAATGAAAGATTTTCTTACAAAGCCCCTGCAAAGACTGAAATGCTTTTTTTTTTTTTTTTATTTGGAAAACCATGCATCAGTTTTTAGTGATTTAGTGATTCTGTGCTGCTTCGTGTTGGTGTATCACACAGATTGAATGCAGAATTTAAAAAAGCACAAACATTCAGTGGCTGTGAACAGTCCTCTGCAGACAGTTGGCCTTCCCCGCCTCCAGCAGGTAAATTCTGAACCAGTTTTTCCTCTTCCCTCTGCGTTGCAGGCGACAGAGCGGAGGGAGCCGAGGCCTCTTTAGAGGGCGGCCTCAGCAAGCTCGCCTTGACCGCCTCCCGGAATCCCGGCGAGTCCGAGGACGAGGAAGATCCGCATTACATCAACCCTGAACTTACCTCCCCCAGCTCCGCCGCCTCCATTCTGCTCCTGAACGGCGTCTAATGAACGTCACTCGGGACTCACCGACAGAGCAGGACGCTGAAGTGGGACTGAAAGAGACAGCGAGAGCTGAAGCTGCTCTCCTGCATGACTCCCCCGTCTCAGTGTTGTGTACACATCAGTGTTGACGGTGTGCTTACCATCGTCATACCCTCGTTGAGGATTTTCTCAAGCCGCCTGGACATGACAAACATCATCGGGTGGAGATCGGACAGCAAGTTGGTTTCTGAAATGTTGGTGTTATCAAAGGGCATTAAAGGTTTCAACCTGAAACTCCTGCGGTTTCCTGTTGGATTGACTTTCTTTGCCCCACGTTTGCAAAGAGACCTTCATTCTAGGCTTGCATGCCATAACGCGGAGATGTAGAGTTCCTTTTAGATGTTCCAATGCGATGCAGTGACGTGTCCAACCTAATCCTTACTGTAACCAGAGATCGGCTTTGTGCCACCCGAGGATAAGGACGGGACGGAAGAGAGCCGCCGTTTATGTTTCGGCCTCGATGTTGAAAAGTGGACGGCGTGGAGTTTTTTGGAGCGATGTGAAGGAAGCAACTGGAAGAAACTCTGAGCACTAACGAGACTTACAGCTTGACCTAACCCTTTAGCCTTTAGCTACATAAACAGTCTTCCATCCGGACTTGTGAAAGAGTGAGTGAATGTGTTACTGAGTGCAAAGTTCAGAGAGGATTCTGAGGTTTCTCTGTGTGGCCGAGTGAATGATTTAGTTTGTTGTTGTTGTTGTTTTTGACTGTGTGTGTGTTGTGTGTTTCGGACAGTTGTTCAGCTATTACCCCGTTGTAGAGATATTCTATATTTATACTCATGTATTCTTGTATATGAAACATGTTTTGTGGTTACTGTTGTAAGTGTTTAGCACAAGATAAGTATTAAACTTGGGATTGTGTAACTTTTCAATGAGTGGAAATTGTTCTTCTACAGCATTTCTGTAAAGATCAGGAATTACTGACCTTTATCGCTTCATGCAAAGCATGTCCAATGTTTTGTCTTCATATGTGAAGGCAAATGTGAGCAAAGTCTGCTCACATTTCAAGTCCACAGTTCTAACTCTTAACTTGTTGCTCAATCAATGACGAGGGCGACATTTCTCTTCAGTTTGATTTTTTTCCTCCTAATTTAAGACAAAGTTCAATTGCGTTATGTATCTTGTGGTGTTTCCCACTTCTTCAGAATATTTTGAGGCAAAAACGCATTGCCGCATTTTCTCTTATCACACACACTGTATGTTCTGTATATTCCTGGGATTTTATGCAACAGACAAACACAGTGCAGAGTAACAGAGTTGTGAGCAAATGATAACAAAAGGAAATAACTGGTATGTGTTTTGCCTCCAAGTAAAATCCAGCGCAACCAGTCGCCTTCAGAAGTCGGCTATTGCAAAGCAGAAGTAAGAAAATGGACGCATGGTCCAGTCCAAGTCTAAACCTACATCTAACTGACACTTTGTAGTGAGACCTTTTCTGCCTCAGACTATTTTCTGTTGTTTCCGTTGGACACAAAGCAGGAAATTCATTTTTCCACTCAAATTTTCATAACCCAAGAAAACAGGCAAGCTTCGGAGTTCTGACTGTGGTAAACTTGACACTTCTGCGTCAACGTAGTGACTGAAAACTCTAAATATCGATTTTTCCATTTCAAATCAACACCTAAATGTAGAAGTTCAGACACTTTAGATGAATTCTGCTTCCTTCTCGCTTCTCAGGAAAATTTATTTTGTTAGTTCCGAAAGTAAACATGAGAGTTTATAAACTGTACGGCACTAGATGCAGTAGAAAGTGATCCTTTGTGTACAAGAGGAAGATCTTTGTGTTTCAACACACCGATCTGATTTAGAGGCGGTGAAAAGGTGTTCCTGTTTGTCTTTGGGGTTTGGTTTCTTTGGGGAAAGGTCTTGCGTAAGAACTCAGGAGTTTGAGTCGTCAGATTACACTCCGACAACTTTCAGTGCTCTCATGACATTCACTGAACCACCCCGTAATTAGCAGCAGATACAAGCAAACGGTTATTTACAGGCAGATTTCTTGACTTCGTGAGTTTTCAGACTGAGACATGAGCTCGCGCTCTGAAGAGAACATTTATCTGCACCGTTTTCCGCCACTGTTCCACAAAACATGGCTTGCTGTCAGTCCCAGTTGTTCACACCGTCACCTCATGACTTCGCTTAGGGCAACCAGACACCCACTTGACCGAGTTAAATGCAGAATAGCGTCTGTCGTGCTCTAGTGCCACACCGTCCTGGCTGCAGGCTGCTGCTGTTCACTTACATCAGAGAATCCAGAGTTTTAATATCTGTGCCTGAATAACCCTGCAGTCCATGGACTCAGAACATGAGGAGCATATTTCCAATTATGTGTGGCCATGTCCTGTAATATACTGACATCTAGCGTTGATATTGCGTAGAGTTTTAAAAGATACATCAAACTTATTGTTTCCCACCCTCAGTCTATGTGTATTTGTTTAACAGAGATTACGGTCATATAAGACTATTGTAACATTCCTCATATTAAACAAATGGTACAGCACCCATTAAAGCTAATTTATGTTATATGTCACAAATAGTGGAAAATTATGCAACTGTGGAAGCATATAATTTCAAGAAAAATAAAGACACAGAATTAAAATACTTACATGTATTTTATTTCCAGCTTCATTATCCATTTGATTTTTTTTCTTGGAATTTTTTTAATGTATTGAAATCAGTTTTTACTTGTATTCTGTTACAAGAGAACAATACGTATTAACAATAATGCTTTCAAATTTGAGACTTTCTATAGGTTTTAGCAATGGCCTTGAGTGCATAGTGTTACTAGGCGTTTGGCAAAACAAAACTACTTCAATTTTGCTTAGCTGGAAGCGTATTTTAACAAAAAGCCTCTAATAGCTTTTCTTTCAAAATCACCCTTTCATTGGCTTCCTATATCTTCTAGGGGGGAAAAAAAGTATCTCCACACTATGATGCCACCACCACCATGTGAATTTCTAATAACATTAACATTGTCTTCATTTCCGTCTAAAAAAAACAAACAAAAAAAAACATCTAATGTTTTACAGAACAGCTGGATTTACACAGAGATCACATTTCCTCCAAGAGGACTCCATCAAAGCAACATCTAAAGGCATTAGGTTGGTCTGGGTTTTATTTAAGGGTATCAGAGTGATTGGGTGTTAAATACTAATGCATACTAATAACTTGTGTGACTTCTTTATAAACATTCTAAATGGAGTTGGAATGTTATTCCTGTAAATGTGTGGATGCTCTCTGGGTGCTCCAACTTCCCATAGTCCAAAAACATGACAAGATGCAAACAAACGGCTACAGAGACAATGGATATATATATATACACACACATGTTGATTTTATAACAAATTTAGATTGCAGACAGTTGGACAAGCAACAAGTATCAGTAATGTTTCAGTGACACAACAGTAAGTAAAATGTCTCAAATCATTTCCCAACCTTCCCCCTAAAGCTATGCCAACTTTCAAAACATCAATACACACACACAAAAAAAACTGCGCCTTTGGTCGGTTAAAATGTGCAAAGAACAGCAATAAGTTGCTCAACTTACCCTGGAGATCACCTTTGGTCATATGACCCGTGTCACATGACGCTTTAAAACACTAGAACCCGCCTCTGACGTCTCATTTGTCAACACCTTTCCTCTCTGCGATTTGATTGGTCGAGACGGGACGTAAGTGTACTTGAGTGTTTTGGGAGACGCTGGGCAGCGTTCGGAGTCATGTGTTGTCGCGTTTCTTCACTGTAGTCCGGCTCCTTTTGTTTTCTCCGTGTTGGTTAAACCCGGTCCAGACACAATGCGGCCTTTGTACGTCGCCGTGCTTCTGTTTTGGGCTGCCGACGGTAAGAGCTTTAAAGTCAGTGAAGGTTAAACCCGTTAACGGCGCTAGCATGAGGTGCTATTGTTGTTCCTAGCCACGAGCTGACAGTTTGTGTTTTAGCTCCTTTTTATTCTCTCAAACTGTAATTCGCCCCACAAAGCTTGACCTGTGTTGTTATTTCTCAGCTGTTGCGGGTAATGAGGCGGAGTTGAAACGCTTATTAACGAGGAAAAATGCTATTTTGACACATTGGTTGTGTGTAACTTCAGAAATTGCATGTCAAATTCATTGTTTTATTTTTGGTTGCATTGCAGCCACTCATGCAAAAGCTGTGCCTTCTCTTCCTGACTTCGGGGAAACCTATCACGTCAAAGGTAAGCTGGATAATGGCAGGTTTTAGTGCTGATGACAGGGATGTGTGTCCTTACGCTGAGGTTTCTCATTGCCATTGCAGGAGTGATCTCTTTGCCCTATGCTGAGATTTTGGAGCCATTTGAGGGCTGGTTTGACCTCGCAGCAAAGTCCAGCCGTATCGACTATTATCATGGTGAGAGAACTACTCGACCTTAGGCTCTTGCAGCTGATTATGTGTTTTAAAGGAACAGATGGACTGAATGGATCCACACCTGATATCCTGCTGTGTCAGTGAAAAGGAGCCAGACTGCAGCGGCATCACCAAATGTGAACAGGAAGTTAAAAAGAAATGAGAACTTGACCAGCTAACTCATGTGACACGCATCACGTTAGGGTTTTTTTTTTTTTTTTAATTGAGTTCAGATTTTCATTTTTCAGACATTTAAAATATAATGACCAAGCATTTATTTATTTTTTTTTAAGTGAACTTGACAGTCGCTTCCGAAAATATGCACACTCTAAACTTTTTCAGATGATTTATTTTTTGTCTCACTACAACCACAACCTTCAGTCAGTTGTGTTGGCGTTTTATGTAATTAAATTAAACTCTAAAGGATTGCATTTTCAAACTCTTGTAGTGGATGTTATGTTTTGGATACATAGCTGTATCTATATCCTTTTTGACACCTAAATGTGATTGATAATCCGCAGTCAGATCTGAAAAGTGAGGTTTCTGGTCGATATACCTGTTCTTGAACTACTTTGCACAGAAGACTTGACAAATCAGTCCTTTGAAATGCAAAACTGATGGAGAAATAACCCAAAATCTTTGGTTGCTTTAAAAGTGGCTTCACGAAGTGTTGACTTTGGGGAATATAAATGTACACCACACTTTTTGGGGGGAAAAAAAGTATCCGTTTTCATTACTATTTTGCACAACCTTTTGCTTAGGCCAGTCGTGATAACAAATTTTCATGGACAATAAATTTCCCCAGAAATTATTGCGATAAATGATAATCCTTTTGTTTTGAGACCATTTTCAAGTAATATCTTATCAATGGCATAACAACGCAAGGTTGCTCAAAAATCAATTATACTTTAAGTTGGTAAGGAATGCTTAACACTGGAAGTGTACGACATTTTAAATATCCAAAATAAAACGTGACAACCAAACCAATAAATAAAATGGATTGTAACGTCTCTGTAAACAAAAATCCCTTCACATCATCAGACCAGAAATTATCAAGCTCATTTTAATTTATCCAGCCGCTAATTGATTAATTGATTACCAGAGCAGGTTTACTTGTGTTTGCCTCAATCAGATGTTACTTTAAAGACAACGAGATGTTTTTGACTGTAACCTGAAGAACTGTAAAAGCCTCTTTCCCAACTGAAATGTGAGCCTCAACATTGCAGCAGGCGGTCAGAAAATGAGGACGCGAACTCGATCCATAATGTAAACGCAGACCACCGGTGTTGGTTTTGTGGTTCCTGCGTCACACAAAGCTTCCCTCTGTGGCTCCCTCTCACCAGGCCAGGTCTCCACTTACCAGCTGGCGGCTCAGCAGGAGTTTGGCGTTTCCTATAAAATCACTCCCGAGACCACAGAGGTGGAGCAAAACGTCATGAAGTGCTTTCAGGTGAACGGCACGAAGGACGAAGCGGTCAAACCGCAAGGGTCGCTGCCGGACGTGCAGGGCTTCCAGGTACGTCTGCGTACTTCACGCTGACCCTAATGACGACCTTTCAGGGAATCAGTTGGATCACATTTAAAACTCTTCTTCTCCTTAAGTTAAACTAGCACTAAATTTTGACAGTGATGTAGATGGCTTAGAACTATGCAAGCAGCAGCTATGCTAGGGTTTCTAAAATGATGAAGAAACTAGCATTATAGATATAGGATGGTTCTTATGGATGATTTTATATATTTTTGTAAAGCTTTGACACTTCTAAACTGTTACTAACTGCAAAACAGACTTTAATATCTGAAAACATTAATATTTTAACAAGTTTATATTGGCCTGCTGCTTAACAGTATATTGATTTAAGTTTTGCAACATGTTTAAAATATCTCTACTGTAATTAGATATTTAAAATATAATAAGTGGCACCTCTTTAGTTTACACACCCGACTCTCCTTCGTTTCACAACCAACAATATGTTCAAACAGCAGAACATACTGAGGTTTCCTGCCTTTGCTTTGTAGAAGGCAAATCATCCACTTCTGTTAGCATTTCATTCTCACCCTGCCATTTTCCTCTGTAGTTCTTGAGGATGGAGTATTACGGCGGCTCACTGTGCGAAGTCTGGCAGAACGTGACCACCGTTGGCTACAAGAAGAACACCTACACACTGTGGGTGACGAACGCAGAGAAAAGCGCAGATGGACAGAAAAGCACTTCCATACCCCTACACTACGAGATGATGGGATACAACACTCTGCTGGGGTCCCATTATGACAAGTACCTGGTGGACTTCAAAGAGTTCAGCACCCGATTTGACCCCAAAGTTTTCTCTCTGCCTGAAGGTTTGAGGGCGAGCCGTCGGATTTAGCGGGAACGTTTCAGAATCATCCGATGATGATAGCAGAAGCGTTTCCTTTCTCTCCCGTCTAGGGATGACTTGCGGGGGATTCCCAGGTCCAGGGGTGGAGCACCACCTGCTGGCCAACCCGATGAAAGAACTCATCCACACCTCGGCTTCAGGCCACTCGCAGAAGATGTTCAGTCATTTCAAGGAGAAGTTCCAGCGCCAGTATGGCGACGACATGGAGCACGAGAAGAGAGAGCATGCTTTTCTGCACAACCTCAGGTTAAACAGGGTGTCCACGCATCCTTAAAATGTCTTAAATTCATGCATCAAGTATTAAGGCCTTAAAATGCAAGTTAGTCTTAAATACATTAATCACAGGTCTTAAATTTTGTAGTGGTAGGACTGTTCACATGTAAACATCTTCACTGCATTGTGACATGAGGCTGTTGAGGCTACCGATAACTCGCTGCTAAGGTACATTAGATAAATGCAAAAAAGCTAACTACATACAACAACAACAAAAAAGCTAGTTAGATGCAAAACAGTTAGTTAGATACAGAAGTTATCCTGTGATGCAGCATCCAGCTAGTATTTTTTGCTGGATGCAAACAAAACTAGCTAGCTCACTTTTTTCTAACTAGTGAAAAAAGTTCACTAGTTAGATGTAAAACATATATCAAGATAGATGCAAAACAGCTAAATAGACGCAAATAGTTAGCTCGGTACAAAAAGGTCTTACCTCGACTTTGATGCAAAATTGTTACAACTATTGATTTTTAATCATTTATGGTGTGAAAAGGTCTCCAGTAATGTTTCCGTGTTGCTGCAGGTTTGTCCACTCTAAGAACAGAGCTGGCCTGTCCTTCTCACTGGCTCTGAACTCGCTGTCGGACCGCACCATGTTGGAGCTAGCAACCATGAGGGGGAGAAAACAAAGCAAGACCCCAAACAAGGGTCGCCCCTTCCCATCCAAGCTGTACAATGGGGTGAAGGTACCCGAGTCTCTGGACTGGAGACTGTACGGTACGTCTGAGACGCTAATCTTTTTCCCTAAAGTCAGATTTGTCAGCATTTTTTACTTATTGCTCATCCTGTGTCCATTTTCAGGTGCTGTGACTCCAGTGAAGGACCAAGCCATCTGTGGCTCCTGCTGGAGCTTTGCCACCACTGGAGCAGTAGAGGGCGCCCTGTTCCTAAAGGTGAGGTAGAATTAAGAAGCAGCTTTTAGCATGGCGAGTGACCCCATTCCGGTGTTCTTCACTGGAATGGGGTAATTTCCTATTCTCTTTGAGGATGCAGATGTTCAGGACAACACCTCATCTATTCGTGTTCGTCTATTTTCACTGCATCTAATTCTGCTGAAGAGAACAAATTGGCATCACTTTGATAATTAACAGCATTTAGGGAAAATAATGATGATAAAAAAAGATACATTTCATATTGGAAGCAAAACTGATCAAGTTATTCGAGTCCTTAGTGACATACAGACTCAATTACTGAAAAGCTAATTTACTTCAGAAACTCTATCACTAGCACATTATATAATGCGTTTGCTTTCAAACCTTTACTTTTGTTAACATTGATTGTTTTCCACTTGAAACTTATAAAAACATCACATTTAACATTAGAATACCACATAAAACCTGTAAAGACATGCAGCTTTAATACAAAGTATGTTTAGTGCCTGCTTTAAAGGCTGTCAGTTTCCAAAAGATACCTTTGATCTGTCAAATCAGCCTCGTAATCTAATTTAAAGCTTTGTCAGACGTCGCATCAGATGCATTGGATAATAATTAGTTTAGATCATGAGCTATTTACTAAATACAACGTCATAATTTAAAGTCTGGCAAAGCTTGAAAACGACTGTTCAAGTGAAAATTATCAGATTTTTCAATTTCAAATTCATAATAACTCCCCTTTTCCTCCTACTTCACAATCCTGCACCACTTTGTGAAATGAAATCCGAACTTTTGGAGTTTTTGTGGCTGCTGTAAATCGTCTTACTCTCAGTAAATGTAGGATGATTTGCGCAGCAGTCAGACCTGACGGTCGGCTTGAAGCATCGGCTCTCATCACAGAGAAATCCAAAGCTCAAAGGCATTCCTGCTCCTTCGTTGCCGAGCAACCGATCCAAACATGGGAGCAGTTTATTATGGGGTCTGATGGCACCCTGTCGAAGTGAGCAAATTCTTTGACTCCGTCTCACACGCACGCCGCTCTCCATCACGTATGGTTTGCAACTAATCAAACCTGCTGAAATCTTTCTTTTCTTTGTTTTTTTTTTTTTTTTCAAATTTTGAATGCATTTTGTTAGAATTTAATTTAGCTGTTGTTTGTTGGATTTTATTCAGGGTTAGTTGGAGTAAAATGTAGAGGAATACAAATGCACACCACATCTTCCAGATTTTATTTCCAGTTGTTTTCATCAGACTGATCTGTATTAGCTCTGCGTAGGACCCTGTGAGCACTTCTCTTTTCAGGACGCTTTAGTTAAGGTCATAAATTATCAACCGGAACACATTAAAGTCGTTCACATGTTTTGTTTTTTTATGTTGTTGTTTTTTTCAATGTTCTCCTGTCTATCAGACGAGAGAACGGCGGCGGGGGGGGGATGTCGAGCTCGATCAGGGAGCTTCTTGGAGTCGGTGCTGCCTAATTGTTCTGCAGCGGTGGCAGGAATACAATGTTCCAGCTCGGAGGAGAGCTGTGTGTGTGTGTGTGTGTGTGTGTGTGTGTGTGTGTGTGTGTGTGTGTGTGTGTGTGTGTGTGTGTGTGTGTGTGTGTGTGTGTGTGTGTGTGTGTGTGTGTGTGTGTGTGTGTGTGTGTGTGTGTCGCCAGGGCCCCAGTGCTCCGGCTTTGTACATCTGCCAGGATGTGGCGCTCGCCTCCCGCAGTGGGACGGTGACCTGCACAGAGCGGTGACCCCGGTCCTCACCGGCAGCTTCGCAAACACAGCCGGCTTCACTTCCAGCCTGTCTCACAGCATCGCTCTGCAGATCTGTGGAGGAACAGCTGGTCCAAGAAAGTTTCTGTCTGTTTGGAGATGGTTTCACTTTGTCTAGAGAAGTTTATAAATCAGTTGTTAATCATGTGTACAGAGTTGCTGGATAGCTTTAAAAATTCTGTGAGAGATCGTTTCCACTTTGTCTGATTGTTTGTATGACTTTTTAAAGCTAGTGCAGAGACGGTTGTTTCCAGTGAAATGTCCACCATTATCTACATTCAGTTCAAGTCAGTCTTTTAGGCAGATTTGTGTTTTTCTTTGATTAGTGGCTCAGATGTACAACCTTTAAATGTTTCCCTGGATAAACTTCACAAAAGTATTTGAAGAGCTGACGATAAGAAAGGAGGAACTTGTCAAGAATGTGATCTTTCCTTTGCAGTCTGTCCTAATTGAGCAGTAATAAACTTATGGGGGAACTTTTTCATTTATCTTTTATAGATTAACTTAAAAGTAAATTTTTACATCTGGGAATGTTAGTTAGGAAAAAGACTGAAACTTTGAAATGAAAAAATGTTTGTCTCTAAATAAATGGGCGAATCTCATCTTTGCGGTGCCGTAATGCAAAACGTTCAGCAGCTGTTGGCTTCTTTCTTTACTCCTTGACTCAAACATATAAAATGTTCACTAGAATATCTCTTATAACACAGAAGAGAATACGTAGCTTAATGTTCTCTCTCCATTGAAATAATCAACAATAAATTTTGAGTTTTTAATCTTTCCCACCCCTCCTCCCCCAAACTGTAGCGGTGAGAACAGGTTGCTGACCTTTGACCCCTGTTCTTCCAGACGGGCTCCCTGCAGGTCCTGTCCCAGCAGATGCTGGTGGACTGCTCCTGGGGCTTCGGCAACAACGGCTGCGACGGTGGGGAGGAGTGGCGGGCGTACGAGTGGATCATGAAACACGGAGGCATCGCCACCACGGAAACCTACGGCGCCTACATGGGAATGGTGAGACGAATTTCATCACAACTTGGAGGTTTTTAACAGCTGCGGAGGTGTTTCATATCGCCAAAAAACCTCAAACACGTTCAGAGGTGCTAAAGGAAATAAAACTGAGTCATTTTCCACTCTGAGGTCAGCAACATTTTTTTTCTTCTTCCAAAGACAGCCTCATTTTTTTTTCCCCCCTCCCTGAACAGAACGGATTCTGTCATCTGAACGCGTCGCAGCTCACCGCCCACATCAAAAGCTACACCAACGTGACGTCGGGCGACGCGGACGCCCTCAGGTTGGCCCTCTTCAAGAATGGCCCGACCGCTGTCAGCATCGACGCCTCGCACCGATCGTTCGTCTTTTACAGCCACGGCGTTTACTACGAACCGGCTTGTGGTGAGCTTTACGTCTCTCCGGATGTTCCGGACATTTCTGCTCCCGTCTGCAAGCTAACATTCCATTCCGTTATCGATTCAGGGAACACCATGGACGATTTGGACCACGCCGTGCTCGCGGTGGGATACGGCACGTTGAACGGGGAGCCGTACTGGCTGGTTAAGAACTCTTGGTCCACGTACTGGGGCAACGACGGATACATCCTGATGTCTACGAAGGACAACAACTGCGGAGTCACTACAGACGCTACATACGTCACTCTGGCCTAGATACTTCCTGTTTGTCGTTGATGTTTACACTGTTGTCAGTGCCTGGGTCTGAATGACACTTTATGTTTGGTGTGAGCGTCTAAGCAGCCTGAAAATATTTAGGGGCGCATCAATCCATTTTTTTCATTTCCAATCACAATATCTGAGGTTTGGTATCGTCCTATACCGATACAGAAAAACTGCTGAATTAATGTAGAACTTCCTTGTTTTTAAACACAGACTGAAGTACTGAAATTTATTTGATGGCATTTCATCAGTACAGCACACTTATAAACACCAATAGCCTTACAAATCTTTTTTTTTTGTTCAGTCAGTGCAATTAAGAGTATAGTAGGCAATATATACTGACAGACAACAGGCTTACTGTCTTGGTCGAACATGTGTGAATTAAACTTCAGCAAACTTTCATTCAAATTCTTCAGGAAGTTCAATAAGCAATTGTAGAGTTTGACATCACTCTGAGCACAAAGCGTAGAACTATATTGAATAGATCTGTCTTTGAAGGTCAAGCACGTTGCCATCAATTCATGATCTAGAATTTTATTTCAATATCGGAACCGATACAGATAATATCGGATCGGTGCATCTCTAAAAGTATTGTTTTGCAAAAGTTGCACAAATATGTTGTCTTTTTTTTTGATTGTTTCAAACAAGTTTATTGCTGGAGGCACCAAGGCACTACGCCTTCATTTCAGTTATACAAAATACATTTCATGACACATTTCCACTTGATCGTTACACATTTGACAAAATCGTGACAATAAAAACGCTGAAAGTTCTCCGCTTGCAGTGACATCTCTGCTTCATCTCAGGCTGTAAGACATGCTTTCTTCACTTCATTCAGCTGAATGTCAAAACTTTCCACATTCGCTATGCCTGCAGAAGTGTTACCACAAACATTTGGTAAAATCACAAGCTTGAAAATATCGAAAATGGATTTTATGAAATAGAGCAGGGGTCTGCAACCCAAAAAGCCGTTGTTACCGGCAGTTCACCTAAATAAAACTTTAGAGCCATAAATGTTACACGACATTTTAGAAACAAATTGAAGTTAGAATTTCTGAGACATATCCACCTTACAGCCACAATTTAACTTCAGTTTTTTAAGTTTAGACAGCCATTTCTTGTTTCTCAAAAAAAAAATTGATTTATCATAACTACAAATTCCCATTAGTTATATTGATGCCATTACGGACCGGTGAGTAGGGAAAATAGTTGCCTAAATAAAAACCAAAATAAGTTGTAAAAATTGTATTTTCACTTCCATTGGTATTGCTATAAACGCCACAAAATATTGTGATGACATTTTAAGCCATACTGCACCACCCTAATGTTTATATTTAAAAGGGTTTTGTGGTTCTTTATCATTTTATCCAAAGTTATTGTGGAAGTTTCTAAAGAGCCATGGGTTGCAGACCCCTGAAACAAACCAACACGCTTTCACTTTGTAGTTATCTTCTACTTTGTGTTGGTCTATCACAGAAAATCCCAGTAACATCCACTGGAATTTGTGGTCGTGTTTTAAGAAAATATAAAGAATATCAAGATATACAACCATATCTATATAAACTTTTTTGTTTAGCTGTAGACAATGATTGTTTTAAAAATATTTTGCAGCAGAAATCTTCAGTAACTTGATGGCTACACTTTTTCTCAACCATTTCTTCCATAAATGCAACTACAGCCCTTAAACCTACTAGATCATACAGCTCAACAGAGTATAGATTGATTCTCACGTGATTACATTTCATCCAAAACAGCATATGTCTACGAACAATACTTAAGTGAAGCACCTTTATTCATGCTGATCTGATACATCGCATGTTTTCAATACAAATCGAAGTCTATAAAAAGTCATACAAAGGTTACACAGAGCATGACAAAAGGAACTAGTGCATGCAAACTAATCTCAGCTGCAGCTACTTGGAAAAACAGCATTAAAATACAGCAATCATGTTTCACATTCCAGCTCAAGAGACATGATACACTTTGGAAAAAGTGTTTTGTATGAAATGTAAAAAATGCTTAAGAACCCTGTCCAGGATTTACAGTCATTTCAGTTCAGTGAAGTTTAAATGTATCAGATTTAAACAAACTGAAAGATGGGAAGATGGAAACTCATATGAACGACATATGGTAAAGACAGACAGCAATGCGTAGCAAAGCTGAAACAGACCTTGGAAAGCAAGTTGAAGGAGTTAGAGGTGCCACAGGACTCAACACCTTTATATTGAGTGTACTGCTCTAAGCATGAGAGAGTATGAAATATTCCAATGTTAAAAGTAGAGATGTGCGATATATCAGCATTAACGTAAGCATCAGCCGATGACAGTCATTTTTTATCGTATCGTTTCAATAAGTAAAACTATGGCGATGTTCACTAATGTTCATTTCTGTTTTAATGCTATTTATGTTTCATTATTGGCAGGTTATGTTTGGTCATTTCATGAAGCAAAGGATTGTGGGGAGTTTAGCTGAAGCGGAGAAGCAACGTCAACATGATGGTCATTTTATAATATCAAAAGGGTAGAGAAATATGTATAATATTGGTAAATTTTATTTATTGGCCAGAACAACAAAATTATATCGGACGGCACATCCTGAGTGAAAAGTCGTCAGCAAAATGACTTGGGTCATTTACTATGTCTTTTCTGAACAACTCATCATTCTACGGCAACAAAGACTGAACAATTTAACGTAGCTGCAGATCTTCCAAGAAACGCCTGTCTGAGGTCAGGCATGAAGATATTTAAAACCTCTGTAGCTATCAACCGTAACACCTATATTTCTTTAGCCAAGCGTTGCCATTTTGTACCAGTATGCTAAAAATCACTGCATATTAATTTAGTTCACTTGTTAATTTAGTATTTTGATGAATTATTCAGGTAATTACAAGATCCAAAAATATTTTAGGGACAGTTTATCATAAGGTAGAGTGTGATCCCCTCATCAAACCAAAAAAAGAACTCTAAGTTGATCTGTTCAAATTTATTATTTTTCTGATTCATAGATGTCAATTCAGTCAAGAAATAATTTATTGATTCCAAAAGCTCCTTTTCGGACACATGAAAGTCTACACGGGTACGAAATGCCACACCTTTAAAAGTGCAGTCACAACGATAAAAAAGCAGGATTTCTGGAAGAGCCTAATTTTAACATGAGAGAGCAAACTAGTTAATGAAACTGCGTCACGCAACTTGACAACAATCGAAAGCGATGGACCAAACCTGGAAATGTTGACAAAATGGATGTCTGCAATCTTCAGTGAACTGAAGTAAATTGATCCGTTGAAGAAAAGAAATCTTCGTAGAATCAGAAATGCTGGGATATTATATGTGTAAAGCATATAAATAAATAATGACAACTGTTAAAAGTGTTGTTCATCTGAGGCTGTACTTTGCAAATTGCTGAACCACTTAACTCGATATCCTTATACATAAAACCCTAGATCTGAAAGGTACTTCTGCGTTTCCATGAAACTCTATGGAGTTTATCAGGCCTGTAAGCTGCATTTGTGTTGGACTGGCAGTGTTATATAGACATTTATACAGGTATACAAATATGCAAAAATTGTCTGCAAACTCCTAAGGTGAGTTATTTCCTACTTGCTTGCATCTATAGGGCTCTCTAAGTGAATTTGCTTTGTAAAACTGGGTTAAAGGTACAAACTGGACGATGGATATACGGAAGTCTAAACTGCAACTATTCCTGACTGTTGGTTCTCACCTGCGTCTGCTTAAACAGTGAGGTTTTCATTGGCCTTGGCAGGAGCGCTGAATGCCTTCTTTGTGTGTGTTTGTGTGTGAACACCTTGTGCTGATTTGGTGCGTGGACCATGACTGGCTTTCTTGGATAGAGCTCATAATCACATCAAGACTTGCAGTTGCATAGAAGACGATTGAGTGTGTTAGATATCGGAGCTTTGAGGCGCTGCAACGTTTGCTTGACAGAATCGGCTCGTCTCTGTTACACAGACTCGAGTTCTGGCTCGCTAGATGTTGCAGCTGCTCTCTGCTGGATCGAAGTCTTCGTGCGGCTCTAGGATTTCCAAAATTGGGAGCCATTCTGCCAGAGATAAAAATACAAACATAAAGATTTCTAACGGTACCTTGAATCATATGAATTGAACTTTTATTAGGATTTTATCTGATATATCTAACCAAAGTCAGCCTGGTAAAAACACAGAAGAAGAAAAAGAAGGCAAGGAATAAATTGTAATTTATTTATGTCAAGGTCAGTTTAATTAACATAATTTTTTTAATAATTAAAAAATAATTTTTACTTCTATTTTTTAACTACTTATTTCATATTACTTCAGTTACCAAAACGGATTTTAAATGTAATGGTCAGGTATCAACAGTTTGCCCGCCCTACTCATAAACCTCGATGAAAAATCACTTCATTATGAAAGCAATGCGATTTCTGTCGATGCTCTTATTTTGAAATGTAACCGGACGTAACAGGCGGGAGGAGACCGGCTAACACAAGTCTGCCTGCCGTTAGATTAAATGCTTCTCATCCCCTGGGTTACTACGGCAAGCTTGTGAAGCTTAAAAAATAAGTGAAAGTCCCATACCAGAGAAGTAAGTAAGCGACATTAAAACAGAAAAAAGTACAATGACTTTTTCCTTATTTTAATTTCCTTCCATAAATTAAAATAAGGGACGCTCGTGTCGCCCTACTCTAGTGGGGTGGAATGGCCGCTCGAGTGACGGACGTTATTTTACGGCAGTGTTTCTTGTTAACCCCGGTGTGGGGCGGTAGGGGTTTATCAGCACCCGCTTGGCATAACACGCCCTGCTGGCATGCTGTTATGCCAGTGTGGGAGTACCGCCGTGAGTAGTCGTACTCCCCATTTACCATTAAGCACACAGCAGGGTATGAACAAATATGTCCGCCTCGGTGGAAGTGGCACGCTCGTGCCACGGAGAAACCGCCGGTGTGTGTCTTGACCAAGGAGTTCAACGATGGGGGCGTGGAAGAGTTGGGGCCCGAGGACACCAGCGAAGATGAGGGCAGCGACAGAGGGTCGCAGCAGGAATCCTCGTCACGATGATAATCATAATAATCGTGTGTGTGTGTGTGTGTGTGTGTGTGTGTGTGTGTGTGTGTGTGTGTGTGTGTGTGTGTGTGTGTGTGTGTTTCAAGTGTTTCCCGGGTTACTGGGTCAAATACTCCTAAAAGAAAGATCAACTCTTTTGATTTACAATTAACTTTTTTAGTTACCGTATTTTCCAGACTATAAGCTGCGGTTCCCTTCAGTGGGAAAAAGCCAAGATCACGATTAGAATCAAGCAGAATTGCGTTGGAAGGCAATGGCGAGGCTAACACGCAGCAGTGCAACAGGTTTTATTTACAGGGAATAGCTCTTTATTTAGCCGCTGTACCTGATGTCCCAGTTCTCTACGTCCTCCAGCGTGTCTGGCAGAGGTCGGTCAGCAGTTTCAGGCAGTGCCAAGGCGAGAATTGCTCCCAGAAGCGGGGACGTGCCGAAGATGATAAGCGGCGTGACGGGGTTGTGGTTGTGCAGCATATTTATAATGGGTGCCAATACGCCCCCCATCCTCGCAAACATGCTGGACACGCCTATTCCTGTTTGCCTGCAGGTACACCAAGTGCAGAAGCTGCAAGACTGCATGTCTGAGGAAACCTTAAACTACTTGGCAGAAAATGCAGAAGTCCTACCTTACCACAGTAGGGAAAATCTCAGCAGTGTACACATAGATGACAGCAAATGAGGCTGTAATACCAAACTTCCCAACCATGGCAAGCCCAGTCAGGACATTGGGGTGATCTACAAAGAAAAATGTTGATATTTTAAAGAGCAGATTTTATATGTATTTGTTGCTGATGGATGGGATTGTTGGTTGGATGGACGAGTAGATGATATTATTGATTGGTTGGACAAACAGGATTGTTTGTAAAACCAGATGGATTCAGCTTTAAACGTTCTTTCTTAATTTTTTTTTTACATATTTTTCTATATTTGGAAGATAACTAAGTCAAATTTCAAACTTTTCCAGACTGTGTAGGAACCTCTTGAGAGTCAGCTGTGAGATCCTGCAAAGCGCCTTTCATTTTAAGAGATTTCCTGACACTGCAACCAATCCCTGGTCTCCATCCTCCACACCTGCAGGGACAGCGAGCATCAGCAAGCAGGCAAGACCCCCAATCGCCAGGAAGCCACTCTGGGAGAGGCGTCGGCTGAAGGGCAGGACGACCAGGACCAGAGAACGAGCTGGGACCTCAATCAACCCAAACACAAATTGGGTCAGGTAGAGGTCCGTCCCCAAACGAGACACACCCAGAGACAGCCCATAGTACACTAGCACGTTCACAAACCTGTGATTGCAAACACAGAAGAATCAAGAAAGATCTAGAAATAACGTTGAGGAATGCTGAAAAAGGCCAACATAACATACCAGAGGTAGAACAAAATGATGGTTCTCTTTCTCATCTGTGGTCTCCGGATTAGATCCATAGCTGAGTGACTTCGCGTTGAGCCGCCTAAAAACTCCCACTTTTCAGCCTGATGTGTAAATGAACACAACACACAAGCAAATGTAAAACTTGTTGGTAGAAAATTACTTCATAAGTTTTACCATAAGAGTTTTACACAAACAAGCAGGAGTAGTTTGCAGCTTAAAGCAAAGCAGCACTCAATACAAATAGAAGATGACTGAAGAAGATCCTCTGCAGTTGAGGAAATGCAACGTACTATATTGACTAAGTAAGTTATCTAACTTTAATGCAACGCTGAGTGTTTTACACTTAATGAACATTGAACATAAAAGACCCACATACAAACAGCATGCTAAATCCTCAGCACTAAAAGACCAGTCCAAACATCATCAGAGAAGAAATATAGTATGTGGTATTGCCCAAGTCTTCCAGACTTGGACTGGTCCTCTTCCATTGTGTGTTTACATGTAACTTCTGTAAAGAAGTTTTTAAAAATGCATTTTCTCTGGTTGACCTCATGTCTGTGAAATCGGAGGAACAAAATACATAAGAAGTTCCACTTCCTGATTTGTCTAAAGCTTGCCGAGTTGGTTTCAGCCTCTGAGAAGGCTTGTTTTGAATTTCAATCAAATTACTAAATGTCTGTTCATAGTATCTAAAGTCTACAATTATCCAAATGTTTTCTGAACACATTAAAACATAAGAAGAAATTTACTGAAATTGAGTAAGTGCAATAAGCAGCTGAAAGCCGGCATGATTACCTGAACAGGAACACTACTCAGGTTTTATGCTACCAGGAATAGCTGTATTTTGGAATAGTTGGATGGACATTACAGAGAATGTAACATCCTGAATGTGAATTTTATATATTCTTGTTCCAGAGAATAGATTATTATGGTTGAAAATGTTTGGCCACTTTTTCCAATAACTTTGTAGGACATATTTAAGAATGGCTATGCATTGTATATGAAAATCAATTGATGAAAATCAGTTGTTGGTTGGATTGATGGACGGACGGACAAATGAACTGGTTAGTTCGATGGACAGGGTGGTTGGATGGGTAGACAGATGGTAGTGGCCAGATGGACGGATGAATTGTTGGACAGGTGGACTAATCAATGGATGGAGTTTTGGATGCACTGGAGGACAGATGGGCAACAGCTGGATTAGTTGAACAGACAGATGAAACTGTTGCGTTACAGGAAATTTCTCTACATTTTGGACTGGCATCCTTTTACTTTACACTCTCTGGCTGGATGGAAGGATGGACTGGTTGGTTGTATGTGTAGATCACCGGTGTCAAACTCCAGTCCTCAAGAGCTACTGCCCTGAAACGTTTAGGTGTGACTCTGCTGGACTACACCTGAATAGAATAATTCAATCATTAGCAGGACTCGGGAGAACTTGTCTACACAAAAAGGAGGTAATCAAGACATTTCATTCCAGTGTTTTGTACCTGTGGCCCATCTAAAAACTGCAGGACAGTGGCCCCTGAGGACTGGAATTTGACACCTCTGGTGTAGACGACTGCCCTAATGAATGGTCAAATGGTTGGCTTGGTTGATTGGACCAACAGACTGATATATGAATGGACAGATGGAAGGATGAATGAAACGAATGCACACCTGGACAGCGGGAGGTAAGACCCGGCCGTTAACTAATGCTGCTTTGCGGAGGAGTGCAATGGCTTCCTCTCTCCTGTCGTTGGCCAGTAGCCAGCGGGCAGACTGGGGCAGAACCCTGATGGAGGACACAGCAGATATGAGGGAGGAACCCAGCGCCACACAGAGGGCCTTCATCGTATAGCATGAACACGCATAGATCCAATGTTCTGGTTGAACCTCCCACCGTATGTAGAAGATAAGCAGGAAGCCTGGGGCTGATATAGCGAGCTGCAGTTTTCTCCAGTCTCGTATCAGGTAGGCCACCCCTGCAAGCAGCATGTATCCCAGGCCGAAGGCGTAGTCCGTGATAATGCCTGCCAGCATGCGTCTCTTTGTACACGTCCACTCAGTACCTGGCATACGAAGATTGAGGAGGTTTTGGGAGAGAAGAGGACAAGAGAGGAAAGGAGGAATCACGGATTGACTGAGGTTTGGAGCTGTGAGGTGGAAGACAACGTGGCAAGTTTACAAAGAAAACAATTGATATTTTTTTAATAAAATTTTTTAAAATAACATACAAGTGGAAGTGGAAATCAATAAATAATACTTTTTAGTAATGCATCAGGCAGAAAAACCTGAGTTCATATTAATTGGAGTAGGAGAGAAAAATAGTAATAAAAGATATTTTACAAAGAAAATATGGTTCCCCATTGAGCCTTGTTTATTCTATCTCCAGTTTTTAACTCTATTAGCTCTAATAGTAGATTTGGGCAAGTTTAGACAAGAAGCTATTTTCTGACACAGACTAACGTAATGCAGCACACACATCCACCTAAAGAGAATAGAAATATACACAATGTCACATTTATGACAGGGAAACAGGAAGTCGGAGGTTATAACTTGAATGTTCATAGTTCACCTTGTCTTGTTCGTCTTTGAGTGTGATCATTTAGTTCATACCAAGAACAAAAGCGTTGATAATGACTCCAGATATGGTGGTCCCAACTGCGAAGCGAAGAATCACGTAGACTGGGAAGTTGGGCGCAAAAGCTACAGCGACTCCAAACACAGTCTGCAGCGCGATGGACAACAGCAGGACCAAACGTCGGCCGTACCTTTCACAAAGAGAGCACTCTGTGATAGTGATGGTCTGTCTCATAAAATCCCAAGATAACTCAAGATGCAGTTGTTAGGGTTTATGTTAAATTTGAAGCCCTGAAAACACATTTCAATGTTGAGGCAGAGACATCTTCCAAAATAAGACAGCCTAACCAAATCCTGTCTTTATAAAAGGTGGCCTGTATAACACAGTCTTGGTTGCAGATGTTCAACATATGAATGTATTCTGGTAACGTGCTTTCCATGGTGTCATAATATTTAAATGTTCCTCTCAGAAGGTTTTTTTCTGTTGCTTCATATTGATACTGTAAATGACCTTTAAAGTGGTTTCTAATTTTATGTTTGGGATTTACCTCGTGATGTTTTCTGAGTTTGCAATGATCTTGTTTAAAGTATCGAAGCTTTTCTCTACCACCCAATCAATACGATGTTCATTTCTTGTTTGATTACTTATATTTCAGTAAGAAACTGGACATTACAGGCAGCTTGATATCTTATTTTCCGTGGCTTGACCTCATGGCCCCTAAATCATTTATCATTATTTATTATATCAGCATTTTCATTCCTGACTCACAAAATGGTCACTGTGGTTTTTTGCTGTTTTTTTTTTGTTTTTTTTCTTCTTTGCACTTAATGAGCAACCCAAGGTTGCAGTAAGCTTCCATCTTAAAGGAAAGGGTTTACGGCAGGGATTAGCTAAACTATAGCTGGGATTTGGCTCAACCATTGTTCTGTGCAGAACATCTTCATTCTCATATTGCTCAGTTTTTTCACAAAACTATTAAATATGTAATACATTTACAACTCATGCACAACCCTAAGTATTACATTAGCACACTAAATATTTAGCTCCAAAACAAATATTTAGTAAGCAAACTAAACTAAACAATGACAGTTTGCTGTCATTGTTAGTTAAATGACAACCTATATATGTTATTTCAGCACTTCCCTAAGACTTACAGTCTGTAGCTGCCTTCAACCAGCTTAATGTCAATGCACAACAGGATTCCCTATAAGAGCTGGACCCTAGAGCTGAACTTTTATGGTGCATTCAGAGATCATTTGTACATTGGATTGTGTATATATATCAAAACAACTACAAAGTGACGTAAGCATTTTTTAAGATCCTCAACCATCAAGGCTGATGGATTCAAAAACATCGGTCATTTTCTATTGTTGTATAATTTATCCAGGATTTGGGTTTTTCAGATTATTTTTAATTCTCTGAAAATAATTAAAATAGAACTTCTGAGAGTTTTATACTAGCAACTCTTTCCAGGTGTAAGACCTAATAAATCAAAGAAACGCCAAAAAAAAATTTTTTTTTCACTGCTGAATAAAGTAAATATATGTACATATATATTTTTTGTTTGTTTCTCTTGATCGAAGCGTGCTGAACCGTGCCTTTAAACCCGAGGCACCTGCTTTTACACTCTCCTGAATTATGTTTTGTTTTTGTTGGGGAAGGACAGTACCATTTCTCAGAAGATGCCATACGTCTGAAACAAATTCCACCTCAAAGCAGAGGTCACCAGTTGGAGTCAAACCACCTTGCGTATTTTTAACTCTTGAACTAACTCGCCACAGTTTGTCAGCTGTCCTACTCACACATAACAACCACATGCCAGCAGGACTCCTCCAGCGGCGCCCGCCCCTTTAACCACGCTTTGATGCTGAAGATCAGCCTGGATCGGCCGAGTCTGCCGTCTTGACTCAGAGTCTGAGATTCCAGCCTTACCTATCAGCCATGGCTCCGAACAGCACAGATCCCACCAACAGGCCGAACATGTAGATGGACGATCCGAGGTTGTTCAGTCCAGCTTTGCTGCACACCAGGTCCCACTGGGAGGAGAAGGAAGGAAATAGTTAAAAGTTGCTACTGAATTTACAGATGGGTTTCTCCGGGGGGGGTTTTTACTTGTTTGACATTTTCACCACCTACTATGTACTAGCTTCACACTGAAGTTCTCTCAAGGTGCTAAAACAAATGTTTGGTTTTTATTTTTAATCAAGTCTCTTTCTTTTTAGCTTATTGAGCTTTTCTGCACCCATGATTTTTCAGATTTTACACAGAAAAACACCTGAAAGGATACAAAATGCTGCAGATGTCACACAAGAAATGAAAAATATAAATGTGTCGACAAATAGAGCCAAAAACATCTACTGTGTAGGAAACACCAGCTAAGTGTTTTAAAAAGAAAAAAAAACAAGGCTCAGAAAAATACTGACAGGCAGCACAGCCAAAACAACCATAATGTGCTAAATATTGCAAACTATTTGTAGCAGACCCGTATGGAAGCAAAACAAAAATAAAACAAACCCACAAATCATTATCTGTGTGGTTTGTGGTTGTTTGGTCTCTGTCAGGAACTCTGCTGCACTGTGTGTGTAAGTGTGTGTCAGACTCGCACACAAAAGTGTTTTTTTCTTCTATATACTTGCTCACATTCTGAGCCACTCTTTAATTAGCTCTATAATAAATGCTCAGCAGTGGCGGCTTTCATTGTGGCTCACAACCCAGAGGGTTACAACGTTAGCGCGTCTGTCAGCTGCTTTAGGAACAAGTTTCCTATTGGCTATTTGCAAACCCGTTCCATAGGGAGTCGATAATCCCTCTGGAGATGAACGATGCAAGGTCTTATGACTCTCAGATCTCTCGACAACAACGTCTGCACAGCATAAATGTCATCATCTGCTGGTACACTGGAGTTTAACGCGAGTTATTTTACCAACTGGGGGCAAACAGTGGAACTGAGCCGGGGCTGTAATTAGGCGTGTTTGTATTATTTAGAATATTTACTATTACTAAAAAAATAAAATAAAATAACTAGCTTCAGCTGACAAATAAATGCAAACACTAAAGTGTTGTAGGATAGGTAATATTTTCCAAATTCCACTTTTTCCGTTCTAATTTTTCTGAATTCCTCTTTTTTTTTATAATTCCTCGCATCGTTCCTCACTTTATCCATATTTATTAACCCAAAAATGTGTGAATAATAATAATAAAAAAATGAACACACCAATAGCTAAAGGCCAACATTTACTGTTATTCTGTTTCACAAATGTAACAGACTGCTGTGGTTCCACAGCATATTTGTTTTATAAGGTGTTAAAATGGTTATAAAGTGTTTCCTTTTATTCCCTTCTAACGGCTAGCCTTCCCTTTCAGCCGATATCAGCTAATTCAGTGAAACTGCAGTTTATGTTATTTAATAATACCGGAGATCGCAGCCGCCCTTTCTGCATCGTGGAACTCATGAGGCCCTAAAAGTGGAAATGGACTCATGTCAACACAAACTGCTTTGGGTCCAGTTTATGTTGACTAAACACAACTAATATCTGCCATCATCAGTGGTCATACTAACTAGCCTGAGCATCCACGATAGGCTCTGCTATCAGGAAGAAGCTGTGGAGTAGCAGCTAGAGAGCAAGATGAGAGAGGAAGAGGCAGCGTGTACAACCATGATTGACAGCGCTAAGACCCTCCTCCTGACTCTGATTGGTTGTTTCTTAGAGAGCAAAGGAGCTTGATTTTTTTTCACAGTCTGTCTCATATAATACTGTCACAACATTATGACAGTTTCAATAAATAGATTATGTACAAATATATATAGAAATTTTTTTGTTTGTTTGTTTGTTTTTTTGTTGTTGTTTTTTTGCCGAAGTTATGCACTCAGCTGCTGCAGAAAGTTTGGGGCAGTGGAGTGGAGGGGGCTCCCCTCTGGGATTACCCAGGACACCATTCACGCAGGAACCGCCACTGCTTATTAAGCAACGTGATCTACGTTATTATAAATATATATATATATTAAATCCTATTCCTACGAAACTTATGAATTTATTCTTGAGCCGAGCTCTTCTTTCCGCATCGCATCATCCTCCGGTACCTCGGTGACAGTGGTGCTGTGGAAAACCTCCGTGCTGTAGACCCAGCCGCGGGCGCACGGGACGCGCTCCGTCCGGTTGCCCTGCAGCCGCAGCATCGCCTCCGAGGAGAAGCAGGAGGACTCCGAGAGGCTGACGTTCTCTGCGCGGAGCGAGGTCTGGTTCCCCGCTCCCGAGCTGGAGTTCTCCCGGCAGCCGTGGGGCGGCGTGGCCCCGGTGAAGATGCTCACCATCATGTGGAAGGCGAGAAGGATCTGAGGCAAACAAATCCAGATGTACAGGATCTTCTGGTATTTGCCAAAGCCGCCGATGGCAGCGAGGATCTGGTCGAAATTCATAGGGTGGGAATTTATGGGGATCTACAGGTCAACGTGGAAGAGTGGCTCCTCTGCAGCTCCAGGCAGTGAGTCAGACCAGGATGTAAACAAGGTGTATCTTCTCCTCCATGTGCACCAGGGAAAACAAAAAACAAAAACACAACAGTATCTGAATCAATTCCAGTTCGAGGTCATCTTCCCCCCTCCAATCCTCCACCTACTCTTTCCAAACGTCGAGTTCTCCTGATCCACGCGTGAAAGTTTCTCTCCCCGCATCACATAATGGAAGGAGGAGCGCGTGCAAGTTCACCAGCCGGAGGCGCGGAAAACCGGATGCAATTAACGCTCCACAATCAGAGGCACTGTTGTGTTAAGAAGAGAGAGAAGACGTGCATCCCTCAGACCCCCTTCCCCCGCCCCCGCGTGCTTCTGGTTTCCCACATTAATGGCAGCAGAGGTGGTGTGATTAATGCGCTGCTTACTGAACAGGGAAGAGCCATGTAAGCAAAAATGCTGCACAACACGCGCCATATGTGCGGATTTAAGCGCTGATTCAAAGGCAGGTTTATGACATAATATTCAGTGTGTTTGCTGAATTATGACGCACGGGACGCATCGTGATTCATAATTCAACGGTGCAATTACCGTTTTGAAAGCATCTCATTTGCATCAATTGGTCTTGGAGCACGTGCCTTTGGCTCACACCAGCTCTCTGCTGCCATCTACTGTTTGATCAGGTGGTGGAAGATTTGATATAAATTTGGTGTGTTTTTGTAATATATGTATAGAGGATCAAAACTGACATAATTAAAAATAAGAGGAAAAATGTAAAAACAACAAATGTGAACATCTTGCATTAAATTGCTTTAAATAAATGTTTTAAATTAATTAAAATTATATATTTTTAAATTAAAAAAATAAAGAGACAAAAATACAACTATAAATGAAAACCATTTTTTAAGAACAGTAAAAAATTAACTTTTCTGCTTAAATGTGCTTAAATTTATAATTTGCTGAAACTAACCTGAAAAGATAAAGATGAAGTTCAACTGAATAATAAAACATGAGGTGAATGTCTCCTTTAAAAAAAATAAATAAAAAAATAAGGGATGCATTTGAAGCATATTGATTGATTTATTGGACCATTTACATATTTCTGCTTTCAGTTTTGACAGTTTCGATCCTCCATAAATCCTTTGGAGAGTTTGTTTGATCTGAAGCTTTTTATTAAAATTGACCCCCAACCAACTAGGTTCGTGGTCAGCTGGCACAAAGAAAGAGAGAGTTGGGCTCGAACTGAGAACCCAACTCAGTTTGCCAAAGCAAAATATTGTGGCGCTGTGCCGCCACCACAAAGCATGGTGGAGGCAGCATCATGCTTTGTGGATGTTTTGATGTTGATGTTCCTTGTGCATTACGCAAATCGGATGAACTAATTAAAAAAAGAGGAGTTTTTCAAGCAGTTTCAAAGGAAAAACATATTAGAAATGACCACAAATTAAGTCACAGATAATATCCCAACAATATTTTGTCTTTTAAGTAATCATTTTCCTACTGTGTCACATGTTAATGCTGTTTGAGATTGTCTATTGATTTATTTTTGAACAAACTGTGGTTGCTTGTGTCTCGTGTGTTTTCGTGCGTGAAGCTTTTATTTTGAAAGCGGGAACCCAGAAGTCGTCCTGTTTCTGCCTCTGACGCTGTGGCTGCATGTAACACAAGCTTCAGAGGAGAAGCGCAGGAACGGACGGACAGGTGGGGGGGGCGGGATGGATGGATGAGAGGCCGAAGGAGTGGACTCGGGTCCGGGCTTCGTTTGGAAACCAGTCGGAGTTCTAATTGATCCTCCGGAGCTGCCACCGCTGCAGAGAGAGAGAGAGAGAGAGAGAGAGAGGCAGATCTCCCATCGCTCCGCCCGGCCTGCCTGCCTCTGTTCCTGCCCATCCCTGGAATATTACCCCATCATCATCATCATCATCCCGGCCCGCCCGGCTGCCTGTAGTTTCCCCTCTTGGATGTTTCACTGAGACGGGACAGCCGGATCTTTTCGTGGTGAGAGTAAGTAGAGAGCAGCTCACGTTGTTGCCAATGTCATCCACCATAAGGTCAGCTGTTCGTCCTGCCGCTGTGTGTGAGAGAGAGAGGACACATGAACAGCCAGGATTTTCACCCATGACGCGACCTGCTGATGGAGATGAAGCCACACCCCTCAAACAGCATTCAAATAACATGGTTTCTATGGTTTCTGGCACACGCGTCTGTGAACCCTGACCTATTTGCTCATACTAACCACATCGACTGCAGAGGCAGCTTTAACGGCATCATTCGTGTCATATTGTCATTTTTACCGACAACCTAATTCAGGCTACTTTGATAATAAATCCTGGTCTGGGTTGTTTTAACACAACAGGGTTTGGAAAAATGCCAGTGTCAGCAAGCTGGCAGAGCCGGTCCTAAACAGAAAACTGTTTGGGGGCCTATATTAACCAGTCACAACAGCTCAGCTAACATTGGCTTTGTGGCGTCCATACTCAAATCAGACATCTTAGATCACCGTTGTTGTAGCTTATAACTTAAAAAGGAATGTCAGCTTGTTGTAATAAATGTCTAAACTGATTGAAAGGTTATTTTTCTTATGCTGGATTGTTTTTAATAAGTTTGTTGTTACTTCTGATTGTAGATCATAGAAAGTGGGAACATGCTTGTATGGGTTTTTGATGCTTTTGGCAAGCAAAGTGTAGGCTGTAAAGAATCCATATATTACTATATATGGATTCATATATATTTATATTACTATAAATATTATTGTTAAATTGGTAATATTTAGGTTAAAATAAAGCATTGTAATTCTGAATGAAAATTACTACATAAAACAACAAATATAAATGATTCTGGATAGGTAATTAAACAACACTGGATATTGTCTGTCTTTATTGAGATGTAATAACACAGCTAGCACCAGCTAGATAATGTTTTCTGAAGACAAGCCTAGTTCCAAGAAAGTTTAGAAAGAACTTTAATACATTTTATAAAATGTAGAGACAGTAATGTAACACTTTATAGAGTAAGCAGTACATAAAGTTTGAGCAATTCTTTGGCTGAACTGTTGAGTTGAACATGCCTAGCATAAGCTTGTTCTCGCTACTTAGCAAATAAAAGGCTTCGGCTACAGCTGACTGTACAGAAAGGGTTGAGTAAAGTCTAGTCAAGTCACTATTGTCTCTTCTATAACCAAAGCAAACAGAATGTTTGACCCAATTTTTGCCCCAAGCAACATGAATCCAGCTGATTTTGTGTGCAGCCATTTTCTCACCAAGTCAAAATGATGAAAATCCAAAATTAATTAAACTAAACATTGTAATGTTAGTTTTAATGAGGTGTTTCAGGTCACCTTGATTTATAAAACTTAGGGGTTTTCAGTTTATATACCACAGGTTGTACTGGAGGGCCAAATGTCATTGTTTGTGTTTTGTTTTTTATTAGCAAACATTGCTTTCGGGACTCAGTTTTGTACTTGCATGACATAGGCTTATTTTTTTCCTCCCAACAAATTTGAACTAATATAGAAACGTAATTTTGAAAACACAGCAGAGATGTTAAGCTGAGTACAGAGTGCTGCATGAGGAAAGCTGTCCCTAAAACAGAGCTAATCTGTCTGTTGTGGAAGCATTACAAAACACATGAACTCAACCTTTGTTTCTATTATTCTTTGCTCAACTAGGTGTGCCAAAACACACACACAAACACACACACACACACACACACGCACGCACGCACGTAAACAGATGCTTAAATTAGCCTCTGGTTTTGAAGCTTGGGTGCTCAATGTTTGATCTCTCACAGCAGTGATGTCACAATTTCAGCCCGCAGTGTGTTCACTTCTGCAGCCACATGGTGATTCCTGCAGAACTCAGTCGGAGCTGCAAGGTCACAGAAACTGATATCACTGTGGACGTGTGAGGCTTTCTGGGGTGACTGCAAGGTCAGAGGTAGCTTTATTGGCATCTAAAATCCTTTATATGTATCCTACATTAATTTTCTGCAGCTGCATAGATTTAGTTCCCTGAAGAACCTTGCAGCTCACTTCATCCAATAATTGGCACCATTTAGAGACAAAAATTTTTTGACCAGTTCTTTGTAAACTAGCTCAAGCTCAGTCGGATCGGATGGAGCAAATTAGCGGAAATCAATTTCTGCTATTTCGATGGAGAATCTGCCACAGATTCTCCATTTAATTGAGGTCATGACCGTCCTTTGACCTCAACCACCGCATTGCATGTCCGGTCAGATATTTAGCGTCGTTACCTTTTTGTTGCTACTTCCCACAGTATGATGCATCTACCACCATGTTTCACCAAAGAAATGGTGTACAGAGGTTGCTATGCAGTTTTAGTTTTCCAGTTTTCCACCACAAAAGAGTTCTGCTTGTAGGCCAAAAAAATTTAGTTTTAGTTCTCATCTGATCAGAATGGAGTGTAATGTTGACACAGAATGTCTTGCTGCTCAATTCCAATTTTTCTTGCTGAAATTAAGCAGAAAACACTTTGAAAACAATCGGATATAAATCCAAATTAGTACCACATATGGAAGTGGCATTTCAAATGTTCCATTACTTAAATAGATTAATAAAGTATTATTGATTTTTTTGTGTGTGTTGAAATTTGAATAAAAATCCAGTTGAATCCATTGGGACGCTTGGTTATAACATGACAAAATGTGGGAAAGTCCACATGGTATGAATATTTTTTCAAGGTGTTGGTTCTCCAGAACTCCCTCTGGCCGCCATGTTTGTTTCCCAACCGTTGAAAATCGATGTCTGCAGAGTTATTGATGCGTCACGCTGGCAGGAGTTCTACTGGCGACTCAGCAGACTTCTTTAAATTAAAGACTCTGTCAAGTGAAAACAAGGATGAGTGTGGACTTTTGAGTTATTTGGATAACTCTCCTAACGTTTCTGTTTGTGCTCGTTCCTGGCAGAAATCTTCCCCTCTCGCCACCCTCGTCTCCGGCCTCTGTGGTGGAGCTGCTGACCCCCGTGGGGCTCCGGCTCCAGTGGCTCATGGCCCCTGCTCCTCCACAGCTCTGAGCCAAGCTGGCCTCCCCGGCTGCCGCGTCGCTCACCCCGGCCCCAGACCTGGATCCCGATCCAGACCCAGACCCCGACGAGCGTCTCGCTCACGAAGAGCAGTATGTGAACGTGGGCGAGTGCAGCCCGCTTGACGCCGGTCCTGCGCCTCCTTCCTGCAGGGATGCTGAAACCATCACAGGTGAATTTAGTGTCGCCTCAGCCATGAGGCTGACACACGGTGAAAATGGGCTGTTTTAAGATTATCGTTTCAACGCTAGAAGTGTCCCAATACAACTTTTCACTTTCAATATGATACCGATATTATGTATTGGCTGGTATATCCAGTATAATAAGCCTGTCGAAATAAGTAATTAATCAACTGATTAATTGATTGGAAGATAAGTTAAAATTAGCTCAGTAATTTCCTTTTATATTTCCTTGAAAGGTAATTTTGTTTCCAGAGACATTATGATACATTTTATCAATGGTTTTGATTGTAAGTGATTTAGATTTTTGTTTTATTTATTGTTTTTGGTTGCGTTTCATTTTTGGGTATTTAAAATCTCTTCTAGTTCTTTTGTGAAGTTTATTAGATTCTGAGAGAGCGAACTTGCATTGTTATCCCATTATCAACATATTACTTCAAAATGGTCTCAAAACAGCAATATTAGTGTATCGCAATGATTATTGGGACAATATATTTGTTATCGTGACATGTTATGTTCTTACATCACAAGAGATTTACTGATTGTTTGATTTACTCAGAACATTCAGTTCTGTAATGATGGTTCTTATTTATTTATGATGAGAAAAAGAAATCCAAAGCAATCTAGTTTGCAGCATGCGATGGTTTGTGATTTTGGTGTCGCTCAGATGTCTGCAACAGCACCGACCTGCCAGAGTTCGAGATCATCAGCCTTCTGGAGGAGCAGCTGCCGGTCTACCGGCTGCGGGCCGACACCGTCTACGGCTACGACAACGATGATTGGCTCCACACGCCCCTGGTGGCGCCGGACGCCAGGCTCGACCTGACCACCGAGCAGATCGAAGAGACACTCAAATACTTCTGTAAGTCTCACTGAACGTGTGGCGAGGTGATGCTGCATGGATGCAGTTTTACAGAGGTGGGCTGATGACACAATATCCTTGAATGGGAGAAATGATATAAATAGTAGAACTGGGCGTAGAGCATCTATCGGAATTGTGGAAAATTAACATTTTTTTTTTTACATTTTCCAATACAACCAAAAGAAAATGACTGCAAATCATTTTAGTGTCATTTTGTAGTGGAGTTTCAAATTTAACTCCATTAAAAAAATCTTTATAACTTTATGTTTACTGCAGGTTGTAGACCACTGATCTGTACCAATATCAGCATCATCCACCGAGTTTTATAAAATATGCCACTTCATTTAAACTGAAAAAGAAAAACATCTAGAAAATAAAGAAAAATAATGCTGAAATATAGTTAAAAAAAAATACACTTGTTCCTGTAAAAATTCTTATGTTGAAGCAACACCACTAAAAATCTGTTTTCCCCCTGTTACAAAGCATCTATGACTTCTAACAGGGAATGTTTCCAGGAACAATCTTTATGTTTAACAGAATGTAAAACAGACAGTAATGTGGCACAGATTTCCAATATGTAGTGGTATCTGTTTCCAGCAGCTGCCTGAGGGCTTGAACCAATTCAATGTGACCACTTCATCAAGAGACATTTCTCCTGACACATTCTGAGAATATTTAATGCCATATAGAACTCCCTAACAATTATTAGAATTTGTTTTCCTTCATGGAAAAGAAACCAAGTTTTGAAATCTTAAGTGTGCGTGTAGCTGCACCATTCAGTTGCCTCTAACTGTTATGTTTGAAGTTACTAAGGACTTACATGCAGAAAAAAAAAACGAAAAAAACTTCGGTTGATCAGATTACTTTAATAAAATAAGATGAACTTGCAAGGGAAACCGCAGGGAGTAAACTGAAGAAATTAGCTACCAAAAATGAAAAATGGGGAGTTAAATACTGAAGGACGGAGACGACTAATAAGCACAGAGGGAGCTGAAGTAAGGCAACGTTCACACAGAGGGCAAATGTGACCCAACTCTCTTTTTTTGCTCATATATTGACTTATATCCGAGTTTTTACGAGTAAGAAAGGCCTAATTCCTAATTCACCCTCCCAAAAAAATCCAGTTTTGCCACTTCTGTTTGTGGAACTAAATTGAATTTAGTTCATCCCATCGGTTCTCTGGGCGTCTGCAGTCATGACATTATATTTTATCTGACATTCATGTTACTGATGTGAGATAAGTCCTAATTCTTCACCAGAAAAGCCAAATGGTGAATTCGGACTTAAACAGTGACTGAAAATTACGATAATGAAAGAAGTCTGTGTCACTGAAGTGCATCACATTATAATCCCCCCACACATCCAAACGTCTCTGTAGAAGTTAATGTACTTTCTTTTTATTAGCTTCCTTTGTCTTGTTGTAATCTTGTGACGAAATGTCGGCTCTCGTTGCTGAATAATTTTAAAATCCATCCTTTAACATCTCCATCCACTACTACTTCCAAAAACTTTGCGCTCCTGTGTGACATCTACATTCTTCTTCTGCTCAAAGAAGTCTCATTGCAGTCGGGTTCAAGTCATAGTACGAATGAACACGCAACAGAAAACATCGGATTTCAGCAGAAAAGAATCGGATTGGAGCATTAAGGCATGTTGTGTAACCTAGCATCTAAAAACCAAGAGGGAAAATGCCTGACAGAAATCAAACATAGAAATAAACTAAGACAAAAAGGAATTCATATACAGTATATGACACCTTTACAACCACAATGAAGACAGAGAAATGAACTGAATATGACAAGGCCTATACAACATTAACAAAACAAGAGAATGAGCTGAACACAGAAACCTGCAGATCCACTTTTCTGTCTGACTACTTTCAAACAAAGGCCACTGGACCCAATGAAACCTTTTAAAAAAATCTAATCACAGCGCAGCCTAACTCTGTGTGACGCCAGTCGACTGTATTCTGCCGTCTCTCCTCCTCCCTCACGTTCGCTCTCACGCATGTGGGCGGAGGTTAATCGGGTTTCTGAAACCACAGCCGCTTCCAAGCACTGGGGCTGAGAGAGACGTGAAAAGTGAATGGGATTTGGATCCTCAGTTGTCACGGCACCATTAATCACCGCGAAACAAATGGAAGACTTGGATAGCAAGAAGCGACTAGAGGGACTAGCTAGGGATGAATGTACAATGAAGGGCTGGTACTGTAAGGAGGAAAAGGAAGGTAAAGTGTATTTTTATAATATTCCTGGTTTTGTGTGTGAATTTTATTTGCAAGAGTTTGTGAATCTTATGGTTTGGGACATCCAGATCCATTGAAAGTCCATGATGTCCCTTGGTTATCTTTAGGTCAATGGCTCATTTAAGCAAAACTATTTGCTTAAATGAGAAAATAGTTCATGGAATTAGGGGACATGGATTTGAAGTTTTATCACAATATTTTGGTGTACTATTGTGGTTGTGATAACAGTGTCGATAAAAAATGTTTTTAGGTAACTATATGGCTGTGACTGTGTGCCACGGCAATTATAGCCCCACAAACACAAATACTGCTCTTGAAAAACATTCCCATATGTAGTGTGCTTCTTTAGTGACATGAGTCACAATAAATCAAAATACTTATTGTGAAAGGAAATTTATCGTGATAAATGATAAACGATACGATAAATGCCCACCCTTATAAGGAATTCATTTAAAAGCTTGTTTCCTATTTTTAATTTAGGAAAAAAAAAACTGTTTTCTAGACCTGCTTTAATGAACTAGATTTAATAATGACGGTATTACAGAAGCTTACCATAATGCATTCAATATCTCTGTTCAGCATGTTATCGATCTCGGCTCTGGAGTCGATAAGATGAGACGCCCCCAGGGCAGCAAAGCCAGCAGTGTGCACCATGGAAAACAGCTCCCTCCACTTTAGCTTTGATTCCCGTCCATAAAACAGCTGATGGAGCTGCTGTAACCTATAGATGACGCATCAGTCACAGCCTTCGTGCGTTTGTGCGTTACGTAAAGCAGGCTGCGTATGAGCAACCTGTCACATAGCCTGGTTTACTGTAGGCGGTCAGAGGAGATGTTCCTGAAGTTAGCAGATTGTTTTATTTTATTTCTCCTTCTTCCTGCTCTTTTTCATCCGGTTGCGTTTGCGGTATTTTTCACACTGTTTTGTGTCTCCACAGTGATGTGCGCAGACAGAGTGGGCCAAATGACAAAGACCTACAATGATATTGATGCTGTCACACGTCTGTTGGAGGAGGTAATGCAGCAGATTTTTTTTCTTCTTCTTCTAGGTTGAGTCATAGTTGCACTGATAGTTAAGGTTAGAGCTGGAGGCTGTATTAAAATAACTGTTTCTCACAAAGGAAGAGTTCATTTCTGCCAAAAAACTCTGAAATTCTTAAATTAATCTAAAACATTTTCTTGAAGGAAACTTGAACATTTCTGAGTTTCAAAAGTGGATTTTTTTTTACTTTTGAAACTCAGAAATTGCTTTGTTTTTCTAAAAACAAAGAAACTGGCGTTGTTGGCAGAAATGTACTCCTTTTTTTATCTACAGTGTCCGTAATATGTTGTAGTAGGACATTAAATCTGGTTATTCTTTTCCAGTTTCAGATTGGTTAGGATTACCACAATTGTTTCTTTTTGGTAAATAATAATAATAATCTACATTATTGACATTTCCCAACTTGTTGAAAGTAAAAATCTTTTCATAAACCTGAAAAGTTTATGAATGAAAATATTTAGCCTGATTTCATTTCAGACAGTGAGAAATATGTTTTTGTCTTTTCATTCTGTGAATTGACATATAAGGACCCATCAATATGAAAATCTGGGCTGATAACCGATCTTTTCTGATATGTATATTTCACTACACTTAGAAAAAAACTGACTTCCCCACTACTTTACTACCTCAGTGAAACTCCCCATAATCATTTGCTGCATCACTGTCACATGACCAAATAAATATCATGTGACCAACCTCCTCTTTGTTCAGAAACAAACGGCAACATTACGGAAATAAATATTGATTGTTAATATCGGTCCAGTTTTATTTTTCGGGCCGATACCGATATGTTAAAAAATGACTGACGTCGGCCGATTCCCGATGTTAGCGCAGATTTATCGTGTATCCCTTTTATACTTGATGACTTTAACTACAAAATAATTTTCCCTCCATCTAACAGAAAGAGAGAGACCTGGAACTGGCTGCAAAGATTGGTCAGTCTCTTCTCAAGAAGAACCGAACTCTGACTGAACAGAATGACTACCTGGAGGAGCAAGTGGGGCAGATCACTGAGGAGGTTCTGTACTAAAAACACTCTCTGGTCTTTATCGGCTGCAGTGAGGTTGAGCCAAGTGGTCTGAAGAACATTTTCCCTCCTCCAGGTGGCCCAGCTTCACCATGAGCTCAACCTGAAGGACGAGCTGCTTCAGTTTTACACCAACGCAGCGGAGGAGTGTGAGGACGAGTCCGCCACTTCCCCCACGTCAGCATCAACAATTTGCTTTCCCTTTTTGACTGTAGTAGTAATTTAGACCCTATTTATTGTAAAGAGGAATGACTAGGAATTAAGAATAATGAAGGAGGGATGAGGAAGGGATAAGAAGGGTTGTAAAGAGTGATGAGAAGGAATGAAGGATGATAAAGGAGGGCTGAGTGTGATAAAGAAGTGTCTGTGAAGAGGAACTAATATAAAGAGAAGAATGCAGACAATGAAACAAGTTTTCAGGAGGATGAGAGGGATAAAGAAGGGTTTTAAAGACGTATGAGTAGAAAGAGAAGGAGAAACGAGGGATATTGTCTATGAATTAATTAATTAGTTTACGTGTTTCTTTCTCCAAAAGGGGCAAGAAGAATAAAGCAGAAACAGCTTCAGGAGTCTTTCTCAGTGACACGCTCCAGAGGAAACTCAAAGAGCTGGAAGAGGAGAACCTGTCACTCCGCTCAGAGGTGCAGCATACAGCCCACTAATTGCACAACGTACATGCAACATATGCTACTAAACCTTGCTCTGGTCACTGTCTCTGCGCAGGCCAGCCATCTTAAGTCAGAGACGGAAACGTATGAGGAAAAGGAGCAGCAGCTTGTCAGTGACTGTGTGAAAGAGCTCCGTAAGTCTTGTGTCTGCTCCCCGTAACACTTTCACATTACTGCCGCTCTCCAACTCTGTGCACATATCTTTGTCTCGAAACGTTTTCTTCCAGGGCTGTCCAGTCTGCAGATCTCTGCTATCGCCGAGGAATTGGCTCGGAAAACCGAGGATGCCTCCCGTCAGCAGGAGGAGATCACGCACCTCCTCTCTCAGATAGTAGATCTCCAAAAGAAGGCTAAATCTGTAAGCACACGTTTCGAATTTAAAACTGCTTTTTTTAAATATTGTTGAGCCCAGTCAAACCTGTAACTGTTGGTGCAGCTGGCTGTTGAAAATGAGGAGCTCTCTCAGCACCTAGTGGCAGCAAAGGATGCTCAGAGGCAGCTGACAGCAGAGGTAACTTTCAGGTTTTTGCAGTCATAATTTAGTCATTATAGAGAGCTTGCAAAAATTGATTGTGAGAACTGCAACGCAACAGCTGCAGGAGCTGGAGGAGAAATACTCAGAGTGTATCGAGATGCTGCATGAAGCCCAGGAGGAGCTTAAGAACCTGAGGAACAGGAACTACCCTGCAGGAACTCCCCGACGCTACCACCCGCTGGGTCTCTACCCAATGGTGAGTGGGATCGTCTGCAGACTGGCGGACGACAGGAGAATCTGTGGCTTAAAGAGTCTCAGTCTTTCAGGATTCACTGGCGGCGGAGATCGAAGGAACAATGAGGAAGGAGTTGAGTCTGGACGATCCTGAGTGTGAAGAGCAGAAGTACGTATGATTTGGGTATCCATGCGTTTATCTTTAGTTTACTGCAATAGTGCAGGTCTTGCTAAAAAAGTGAACTTAGACAGCTGACCCAGAATGCCACTGCTTGTGTTCTCACTGAAATCGGGAAGATGCAGCAGTTCTGAAGGCCTTCCACCGACTCCTTGGAGCTCAGAGAATAAACTTTAAAATGTTTGTGTATGAATTACTGAAAGACTTAGAGTCAAAATATTCATATGTTGCTGTTGTACCAACAAGAGTATTCGGGTCTTCTGGGTCTGGTCTGCTCTGCATCCCTAGAACCAGAACCAAACATAGAGAAGCAGCTTTCAGCTTCTGTACTCTACAAATCTGGAGCAAACTTCTAGATAACTGCAAAGATGCTAAAACACTGAGTTCCTTAAAAATACCTTCTTGCCTTTGATTCCTAGTAACTGGAACATTTATCAATATATTTGATGTGTATTTGCTTGATGATTTTGATGATAACATTATGGTTGTTGCTTGTTTTATAATTGCTTACTATATCATATTTTTATGTGGTGAAGCACTTTGAACCTCATTGTTGCTGAAATGTTCTACTACACAAATAAACTTGACTTGCTCATGTTGTCATGTGAAGGCTTCAGTATACAGAGCGAGACTCTTGTGTGTGCAGGATCCACCGGAAGCGAGTGTTTGAGACGGTGAAGAGTGTGAACCAAACCGTTCGCCAGCGCTCGCTCACTCCGACCAACTCCAACATCCCAGGCTCCAACCAATCACTGTCCACTCGGACGTCACCCCAGTCCAGCGGCCTCTCCACACCTCACTCCGCCATGTTTGGCGGGGACATCGTCGGAGACGGTGTCGCCTACGACAACCGGACCCAGACCATTCTCATGGAGACAGCATCCAATCAGGACAAGTGAGTGGTAGCCAGACGTTGAGGCTAAACTGGTGTCCTTGTGCTCCTAAGTGGTTTCATCTCTTTCAGCAGCTTAGAGTGCAGAGAGAAGAAGGCGAGCGGGGCAGAGGACCTGCGGGTGGCCCTGCGCCGCCTGTCTCTGCGCCGACAAAACAACCTGAGCGAGAGACGCTTCTTCGAAGAGGAGAGAGAGCGCCGACGGGGCAGAGTGCACGGAGCCCTCGACCACGACAACGTGCTGACCCCTTCTGACAGCATCATGTCGCTAGGAAACCTGAACCTGTGGGCCTCCCGGGGGCCGTACCTCCCCGACAAGCTACAGATCGTCAAGCCGCTCGAAGGTGAGGGGGGGAGCGAGCGTGGAAGTGAGCGCGGAAGCAGCTGCAAGGCGGGCAGGAGCCGGGAAGCCGAGCGCCCCCGGGGCGTCGGAACCAAGAAAGGGAGCAAGTGGGGCTGGGGCATGGACACGGAAAGGAGGTGCGAGGGTCGGCATGGGCGAATGCTAGAGGGGGAAAGGGTGTGGGGGTGGGCCAGGAGGACTATAGCAGGGGTGGAGCGGGAGAGAGGAAGAAGGTGGGCCAGGGATAGAGCCGGCGGCAGGAAGAGGAGGAGTGCAAAGGAGAAGAAGGAGAGGCCTATGCCTCTGATGCTCTTCAACTCCTTCTGGTCTCTGATGCATCACCACAAATATGGCAGCTACTACAAAGAGCCACAGCCCAGAGGGTGGCTGTAGACACACATACATGCACACGTACCTACACACACCACTAAATAGTTTGACAAAGTGATTTAATGTTCATTAACGATTTTGGCCTGTAAAGAAAACCAACCAAACATAGAAAGTGCACACAGATCTGTAACCTTTCCTTTAAAATGATTTTATCCTTGAGCTGTTTTTAATCAACAGCTGATGTTTCATTGTTTTACTATAAAGAAGCTCACAGCAGTTTTAGACCGTGGCGCTGCCTGCTGAGGTCTGTGCTGCCCTCTGCAGGTAGAAAGAAGTCATTGAACATAAAAGTGTGGCGACACCCTTAAACCCTGATCGTTTTGATCTTACAGCATGTTTTATGGTTTAACATTATAGACCACTGTTTTGTATGTACATACAGCAGTAGTTAGAAGTTTATGTACACTCTTTATGGGCATTAATGGTATATTTAAGACTTTTTTTCAAGGTGTAATAATAATACCACAGATAGTTTTAATAAATGATCCTTCTTTTACACAAAGTCCCAATCCAAGTTCCACCTATTTGAAAGAAAACAGCTTAGAATGATTTAGAAACGTTTATCTTAATAATTCAGTGATTTTCTCTGGTTTTGTTGTTTCTTTCATGTTTCCATATTCGCTCTGTCATTTCTTCTCTTGCTTTTTGTTTGTGATTTTGTTAATAAACTTATTGTCTCAGTCTACTTTTCGCTTCCATTTCACTTCATTTTTATGATTTGTCTGCTTTTCATTCTGTTTGTTTGCCATCTTTCTGTCTGCAAATGTTGTTTTCACTTTCTCTTCAGATCTTACTATTATTACAAATACATCAATACGGTCAGATAATTCAATTTAAAAACATTATGGGTTATAATTTATTATTTAATTAGACACTGTATCATATACAGTGGAGTATTAGGGGGAACATTAAGAAAATAAAAATAATAAAATTAAGAGAAGAAGCTCATTTTACAAGAATCAACTTAGAAGAGGACAAAGTTGTAATATAACTTTAATATTAAGTTATATTATTTTGACATAGAAATAATATAAGAATAAAGTAATATTATTTTCATCCCATTATTTTGACTTTAATCTCGTAATATTATGACGCAAATATTTTATTGGAATAAATTCTTATACTATAACTTTATTCATATAATTAATTTTTTTTATTTTCTATCAATTTATTTGTGTGAACCCAATACTTTGTATTAATGTTGCATTGTGTTAAATACCAGAAATTGGTGCCGGAAATACAAATGCCAGAAATTATGATAGTTTCCAAAAAAACAATTAAAGTTCTATTGACTGATGACCTTCTTGACTTATAATACCAGTCACTGCAGTGATATTATATTTGTTTTGGAGGATGGAAGTATTCCTCCAGCTGATTGTGTCTGTAAGGTTTTGCCGTTTTCTTCGTGTCTGTCCTCCAGGTTCGGCCATCCTGCACCAGTGGCAGCAGCTGGCTCAGCCTCACCTCGGTGTGATCCTGGACGCCAGGCCCGGCGTCGTGCCCAAGGGCTACAGGCCCCTTGAGCTGGAGCTGGAACAGGTGTGTGTGTGTGATTTACTTTGGAGGTAGATATAAACTGGCAGGTGACTATTTTCTAAATAGAAAGTTATAAAATGGTAGAAAAAAACCCCCCAGTTTTTTTCTTCTTGGTTTACAAAAACTGATTGTATTTTCTTGTCCCTTTGTCCCAATATCTCTGTTACATCAGGTGTACCCATGGGGCGGTTTCGAGGAGGATGAACCAGGAGAGCAGTACTTCCAGAATCTGCCTACCTCCTCCTCCTCTACGGCCTTGCCTGCTGTGCCTGCCGTCTCCGGCACGGGGGACACCAACCTCAGGCAGCCCCCATGCAGCCTCGGCCCTCCGTCTCCGCCTTCCCCATCCCCGTCTCCGCATCTGAGCAACACCGATGCGCTGGGTGAGGATGACAGGAACTAATAGAAGTCAAACTGACATACATTTCTTGTGCAATCACGCTGCAAACTGTATGTTGACGTAATTCTTTAACACAAGGTGGTGCCACTTGTGTTAAAAATTAATTTCTAATCTGTGTTTCCTGCGACTGTCAGCTGCTTATTATCCAGGAAAATGCATGGCCCACACCAGCTCCACTTACACCTTCACAACGTGTCGGATCCTCCATCCAACGGACGAACAGACGCGCGTCACACCAAGGTAAGAGACATCTGATGTCAATGTCACAGGGGATAATAAAGTTATGATCAAAAATTATTCACAACGCTGGCAGATTTTAAGTCATTTTCATTCAACCAAAAAGTTTGTTTCTGATAGAAAATGGGGTGCGCATCTCTCCAAAGATAACACAGAATAAGAGCAAGTTGATTCTCCTTTCATTACTTTTAAAAAATATATTTATTTCTATCTCATTAATGAATGAAGCAATTTTTATTGGGAATAACACACACTCTTGCTATAATACAATCTGTAGAGACTCACACAGAGAAAAAGCAGAAAAATCTTATGTTTTTTGAACAACAATATTTGTTGTTAATCTGTTGCTAAGAGATGAGCGCATTTTCTGTAAACCAAGTCCCACGAAGTTTTAAAATACATTCACCATCAGACAAAAAAGAACATTTTAATTTTTCTGAAAAATTCAACAACTGCACAATTTTTGTTAAGTAGTTAGCAGCATAAATAATGTCTCCAAAGAGCAGAAGGAATCTTCTTATGTTTTTGGAACAATAACAATATTTGTTGTTAAACTGTTGCTTAGAGATGAGCGTGTTTTCAGAAAACCAAGTCCCACGAAGTAAGCATCTCATTTTTACTTTTGCAGAATTTACCAATTGTAAATTTTTAGATGTCTAAGCAGATTAGCAGAATTTCAAAATAGATTATGTTTTCGAAACAATAACATTACTTGTTATTAATTTGGTAAGAGATGAGCATTGTTTTTTATGGTGACGAACTTCCACAAAGTGTCATATTTTTACTTTTGTGTTGAATGTCTGTTTTAAAATACATTTACCATCAAAGACAAAAAAACAACATTTTCACTTTTCTGAAAAATTCACTGAGTGAACAATTCTTGTTAAGTTGTCAGTAGTGTAAGATAAATAGTGTTCAAAAGAGTAGAAGAAATCTTTTGTTTTTCCAACAATAACAATATTTGTTGTTCGTCTGTTGCTAAGAGATGAGCGCGTTTCCTGGTAACCAAGACCTACGATGTAAACATCTGACTTTTACTTTTGCAAAATTTACCAATTGTACATTTCTTTTGTCTAAGCAGATATACAGTATTTCAAAAGCGCTCATGTTTTATAAACAATAATATTAATTTGGTGTTAAGAGTTGAGCGTTTATTTCTAGTGACAAACTGCCGTGATGTGTAAATCAGACTTTGGTGTTGAATTTTTAACTGGCAGCATTTAGGCTAACATGAGCATTATGGCTATTTTTAGCTTATACACTAATTTTAACATACTGAATGGAGTAAGTCATTGTTTCTCTACATGCTATTGAGACAATGTAGCTTCCTTTAGCATCGATACAAATTGTTAGCATCAGAATGCTGGCTTCCAACCGACGGGCACCCTTTGGCCGGCCCCACTTAAATTTCTTCAGAAATGTTCTAGTTTGCACATAAACCTGCCAGGGATGATTTCAAACTGAACTACAGTTTTCCTTTTCTGCTAAAACAACCATAAAGACCCAGAATGGCTCCCATGTCTTGTTCAAATCATGCATTTTATTTACTGACCTGGCAGGTTGAATGCAGTTTAAACACATTCCCCATCCAATTTCTGTTATGAATAACCAACATTTAGTTGCTCAATAATGCATGTGAATGCTTCCTGTTTGCTGTTTTTGCTGTTCGGCAGCAGCTCGGGCTCTTAAATGCCAGTGAAGTGGCTGATTTTTTGGTGTTAAGTCGGTCTGTTGCTGTTGTTCCTGCTAGTCTCAACCCCGTCTCCACGTCGTCTTCCTGTGTGATGACCAGCAGCCTGTGGGGAACGCCGGCCGCCACGCCCTGCACGCCGCGCAGACTCAGCCTCAGGCCCTCTGAATCATCCACCAACCTCAGGCAAGGCTGAAACTGTTTCAAATTAAACTGCGTCTTCTCTCAAAAAAGTGTGACAATCGTCTACTTGAAAATATACTGTGGTAACAAAGTTAAAATTAATATGATTGAATAGATCTTAAGAACTTCTACTTAAAAAATTGATTTAATTATATTTGTGTGGCGCGGTTCTTGGTGCAGAAATGTGTGGTAAAATATGTTTAGTCATTTTGAATTGATAGTATTTGTGCTGAAATAAGTAAAATGCAACTAATAAATAATTACAATTTCATATAATCAATATAAGAAACCAAACTACACACAGTTATTTTTTTTTTATTTAAACAATTGCAGCCTGTCTGTACAAATGGGGAATTTTCTTTCCACTTTGTGTGACTGAAAATGTAAAATTCATTAAGGTTTGTGGTTGTACCATCATAAAAAAAATGCTTGCTTTTTCAAAGTATTTCACATCAACCAGTTTTGATTTAAGAATTAGTTATTATGTAAAAAAACAACAAAAAGAAAAAATAAGAGGACAGAAAGTTCAATATTTCTTGGTCGTGGTTTGATTCTTGTCCGTGTAGAGATGGAACGCGCACCACCAGCACTTCCCTTGGGTTAGTGCGCCTCCTGCAGGAGCGGGGGATCTCAGCGGCCATGTACCACCAGAGCCAGGGCCTGGAGTACAGCCAAGGCACTGGAGGAGTTCTGTTCAGCACCTCCATCGCCCCCAACAGGGCATCCAACACCGAAAACCTACGACCCGCCACCCCTCCAAACTCCCCGACGAGGCCCGGTGCCTCGGCCACCACGACCTCTGAAGGCTTCGACTTCAAGAGCCCGTCGTACGACAACTTCCTTGCGTCCAAGCCAGCGCGCTCCATCCTGAAGGAGGTGACGGGGACGAGAGGCCGGCAGAGAGCGAGGGACTGCGAGAGCCAAACGGACGTCAGCGTGGCCGTCCACAACCTCAACCTGTTGGACAAGGTGAAGCGGCTGGGCGTGGCCGGAGGCAGGGCAGCGAGCCCCAGTCCCCTGCTGGGGCCTCTGGGGGGGCTGCGCAGGTCTGGGTCCCCCTTTGGGCCGGATGGAATGAGAAGGAACAGGAGTTACCCGGCCATGGTTGGGGCCAGCATGGCCATGAAGGCCCCGGGGCCCCAGGAATAGTCCACACTGCTGCTGAGTGGGGAGGGCAGGAACCAGACCGGCTGCTGAGCGGTCGCCTGCAGGGTTTCAAGTATAAACAGCAATCTCCCTGCAGTTCTACTTGAATTTTATCCCTAGCGCTAATTTAACAGCCGGCTGATGCCTGAAATAAAGGGAATTAATTTAAAGAAATAAAAGTCTAGTTAATACGAACATTTCAACCACTCAGTGTAAAAGCAGTTTTACTTTTGTGTACCTGAATTGAAAAAAATCTCTTTAATCACCTGCATGATATCAAATTTGATTTATGATCCTATTCCAGGAATCATCTGGAACATTTTGTCATTTGTTTTTGTCTATGCAGTATTTGGGTCATTCAGATTCTTGATGTGGGGTTTCTGATCAGAGGTTGCGACCTGTAAATGTCTTGCTTTCAGCAGGAAGTAGTTCATTTGCTTCCAGTTTTCTTAGTTAGCGTCTTTTCGACCTGACAGAAGTCTAGACCGTTAGTCCTTCGGGTTTTAGCTATGTCCACAGCATCAGGAAAGAGGCTATCTGGGTTTCGTTAGCTTGAGCGCTAAAGGCTTGAAATTTAACCTAGCTTTCCAGAAAATGTGGTAAGTTATTTTAGTTAATTCATGGTTTGTGGACTTAAACTTTCATACACAGCCAGGTTGGTTTAGATAGCTTACCTCCCTTAATAATTGAAAAAAGCTAAAAATAACTTTTTGTATTTAATTAGGTTTAAATCGATATTTATTGGATGATATAAAAACCTGAAGTGGAACAACTGCAGGAAGCAAGCAATTTTCACAATAAAAGACTGTGGTTGTCCAGAGTACATCATCACGACAGCATGTTGAGTTTACCCAGATTCACTTGTTCACTGCAAAGCTAATGACGTGTCCAAAACAAAACTGTGTCCTTGATTTTCACCATGTCTTACTTGTCAATCAGCTGGCTTATTTGGACGGGTGTGTTTAGGTTTGTCGTTTTGTGTTCAACACGTGGGATCACTGTTACACACCACGTATCATGTGGCTCTTCTGTGTACATAACTAAAGACTTTTCTGTAAATAGCCTATGCTAAGATAAAGATCAGCTATTTTCAGCAGGGAAGATGCTGACTGATCGAAACCCCTAAAGTAGCATTTATGCCAAAAGCTCATAAAATACTCCAGCTCTTATTATTTTTTGGTGAACTGCAGTGCAATACTCCTGTGCTTGACATCTACATATTTTTAATTATCTAGGAGCTTCTCACTTCCACTGTGAGGCCTCGCCCCTGACTTGACCTTTTAAAGCAAATCCAAAGTGCGCCCTGGTTTTCTCAAACAAAAAATAAATAAACAGCTTATAATTTATTATCTGTTCATTGCACTTTGTGTTTATGGTGAGGATTAGGTTTTCTTGTTGGAGAGCAATTACTTCGGTACATGTATCAACAAGAAAAGGCCTCGGATTGTCACCGCTAGCACGTTAGCATGCTTATTTGAGGACACCGCTCACAGGGGCTAACTGCTAAATGCTTACAAAACGACTGAAAATATTTTTTATGTAACTTTGGTTTATATAAGAAGGTCAAGCAACCCACCAGAACAAAATTATAGCCACATCCACACAACACCCCTGCTTTGGAGGCCGACGAGTCTGCTGGCTAGATGTAGCACTCCCACTCTGAAATACACAAAGTCCCACATGCATCCAGTCTCAGACAAGTGCACTCCCACTGTTTGGCTATCTCCAGCTACTGAGGCGCTACATTATGCCTTTCTTCCTCTATCCCACTGTACTGAAATGCAGTTGTTGTTGTTTTTTAAAATAAATGTCAAAATTTCATAAAAACGTGTCGCCTGAATCCAAGCAAAGTTATCGCTCCACTTGAACGGGTGAGAATCTGCCAAGGCATTTGGAATAGTCTATTGGGTCGATATCACTGCATTCTAAAAGATGCTTTTTCTTTGTTTAATGGCCCATTAGACGGGGAATTTGACAGAACTTCCACTGAATTGGATGAATGAACGCACAGAAGCCACAGCTCACAAACAGGCCAGGGAGATGGAGTTGGGGTAAGTGATTGTGGTGAGTTCATTCAGTCTGGTTGGAAGCTTTCGGGCATTTACCAGAAGGTCTTTCTTAATTCAAAGGAAGCAGTTAGACTTCTCTCTTTTTTTTTAAAATTGTTTTTATTATTTTGTGGGGTGAAAGTCACAGAATGTTGTTGTGCAGTAAATAGAGTTGACAGCTTACGACATGTGTGATAATGTATACTTCTGCAAATCAGTTGTTAAAATTCTCATTCTGTATCATAAACATACATTTTTTTTTATCTTTAGTTAGTTCACATTCTGATACTATATGTTAGAGTAGTGTCTGTTGTGAATACATGATTGCCATGCAGGGACATCAGGATGCAGAGAGAGAGAGGGAGAGACAGAAACAGACCAGCAGGTGAGAGACAGTAACACACAACAGAATATATTTTAATTAAATGTTTGTGGCTGAAAATGACAAGAGAAAAAAAAATATATTTTGGATTTTTTGCCTCAGTCTGAACCTGTTTCAACCTTTTTAGAGTCATGATTCATGATTCAAAGAGCCCAGACACACAATACCATCTGTAAAATTAATAGCACAACAAAAAATTTCATCTTTGACACTTAAATCCAGTTTGCGTAATAATTTATAAGACCAAAGTAAAGTGAGTCAACGCAGAATCAAGTTTTTAAAAAATTATTTTTGTTTTTAAGGAAAACAAACCTATTCAAACTAAACAACTAATATCAGCTGCGTGTGGCAACTTTCTCGCCCACTCTTTGCAGAATTGTTTTAATTCAGGCACACTGAAAATTAAGCTCTTGGTTAGACTTTGACTAGGCCCCCGGCAAAACTTTCGTACTGGGTTTTGTAGCCATTAAGAGATGGATTTGCTGGTGTGGTGCATATTGTGTGATTGAATTACACAATATGGAAAGAGTTCCCAATAAACATCGGCAATTAATACCAACATTTTGCTTTTCTTCTTTTTTTAATCTAACTTGTTGTTTTCCTTTCTGCATGAACCCATAACTCCCTCAAGGGCAAAGTTGTCAAGGCAACCCTTCCAAAAACAAAATAACTGCTTCTCGTCCAGCAGATGGAGCTCAAAAATAACAACACAAAGCGATGATGAAGCACATTGTGCATCTGTCCTTCCCCATTTGATCAGTCATAAGTCCGGACCCATTCACCATCTGTTTCCCTTCAGGAACGCAATAAGGGACTCTTTATTAAACCTCAGGCGGAACTAAAAAGGTGAATGGGAGGTGAGCAATAATCGAAAAATGCCACTTCGGCTGGCCGGGAGTCTTAATTGGATGAAATGAAAGCGTTTCAAATGGCAGGGGCGTCTTTCGTGGCATCATCTCTGAATGTCATTTTGACAGTCATTTATCTTCAGCCCATGTCCGGCACCTCAACAGGACAAAAACGCAAGCGGGCTCAAACTCCGCCGAAGCGCTGCTCACGCCATGACTTGTCACTGTCAAAAGTTTCCTAACTTTTCCAGAAGTTGAATAATAAAATGTTGGTAGTTTAATATGTGGGCAGATTTTTGCTGAGTTTCGGTATTTTTATTATTTTTACAATTGGAAGATGATAATGGTAAGAAATGTGATTGCCTTTATTAGACTCATATTTAAATATGATTGATGTTCAGACTGGGGGTTGGCCAGTCTGAACTGGCCTGAATGGCCTGTTTAAGGTCCAGCCGCAGCATCTCAATACAATTTAAAGTTAGACTTCATTCTAATAGATATGAAGTAGCCGCCACTCGGTGCAATAGTCTTAATTTGGCCCAAATCTCCAATTCCTGTGTCACTATGCCTTTAAATGATTTTGGAAAGCCCAGATAATGATTCCATAGGTTTGCAAGCTTCTGATAGGTTAATCTGCAGCACTTGACGAAATTAGAGGCACACATGGGTGACAACTTAAAGTCACAACAAAGTGCATTCACAAAACACTCAATTCCTTGAGTGTTTTGTGAATGCACTTTGTTGGGAAACATATGGAAAGAATTACATTCCTCTGATGTAATAATATTTTATATATTCAAAGTGGCTTGGAGTAACTGGCAACATTATCTTCAAATTTAGGCAAGAAGAAGATAAGCAGTTATTTTACTAAAAATAACTGTACGCCCTTCATCACAGTCCCTACCGTTTCTGCCTCTCTGCATCTTGGAACTCACATTTGACTCTGAAGTATTTTGGCTATAGAAGCTTGGTAAATTTGATTGATCTAATTTTTAAAAAGGATCTTTATGGGAACAGAATTACATGCAGGATGTTCAGCCAGATTTGAGAATCATTTGGACCATCTGCCCGTCACCGGTGACCACGCTTAGAGCTCATCTTCTTTTCATTTTGGAAATGTGTGGTTTTACCCATTAGCAACAAAACTGGAGCATTTATACACGGAGGGGCTTTATCATTCTATATCAATCCTTAAGAATTCTTGCACGTTTGTGTTTGTGACCTTTTGCAATCGATATCTTTGCAGAAACGTTCACACAAACAATGGAGACGTTTACCAACGGTCCAGCTGAAGCCTTTTAAATCTTCGGTCAGCCTTTTACTCTTTTTTGCTTCTCAGCTCTTTAAACACAAAGTTTGGGTCGATGCCCAGGGATCTCTATTAATCTCCTCTCTATGTTTTTTTCTTCAAATCTGTCCTCCCTCCAAGCCAACAACTTTAATGCCTGACACACAAAAACATGGCAAACCGTCTTCTTCCCCTGGGGCACCTTCAAATCACCTCTCTGAATAATTCAGCCCGCTTGCTTTGTTCATCGATCCCCCTCTTCACGTCTCCCTCACACAAACACATCTTTCACTTAACACACACGCCAGGAAGAAACGTAATCTGCCCTGTTCATTACAATTCATCTTCCCCTTACTAATTCCAACTACTGGCTGGAGTTGGCTTTGATTTTTGGATCATTGCAAGAAAAGAAAATAATTCTAAAGATTTAAATCAGTTGCTCATAGGACTGATACACGAGTGCCAAAAGTTTTTCAGGATCTGGGTTCAGTACAATGTTCATCAATCATCTATACTAGCTTATCCTTGCAGGGTTGCAGCAAAGGGTGCGGGGCAGTTATTGGGGGAGAGGCAGTGTACACTCTGGACAGGTTGCCAGTTAATCACAGGGCAACACAGATGACACTCTGAGGGAAGCTCTGCTGATGCTGGAAGTTACTTCCAGTGATGGTAGTCAATTGAGATTTCTCCAGTGGTTTCCAAACAAACGTAGGTAGCAATTGCGGGAACTGATGCTGCAGAGAATGACTGGTAGGTATTCAGCTCAAGGAAGTCCAAAGATTTTAGAATGTGTGGCGTTTATATGGCTTGAAGCAAATATAAATAGAGGCTTGAAGACGTCACAAGGGTCAATCATCAGGTGAAGAACTGTGGTCCAACAGTTTGCTTTATTTCCAGCAGCATTCATGAGAAGATTCTGATCAACCTGATGGAAGTCTGCAGTTCAATAGTTGTTAAAATACAACCAAAAACACTTACACTCCAGAAACATGGCAGCTGCATTTCCTTTGGCTCAATATTTTTTTAAGTCTTACCACAGACTTAGTTTAATTTAGATCTGTATACATTGAGATAAATTGCACGTATGTGAACTCTACATACTAATTATATGACTTCTAAAGGCAGCTGGGGGGAAAAAATAAACTGGGTTGAATAGAAATGTATTCAATACTGGTCATTTGTGAGAAAGATACCCCCTTCTGTACAAATATCATCCTTGGGTGTGGCTGTTCAGGGCCTTAGCTGCTGGTAAGGCCTCCGGTGGTAAATTGGCCTCAGGGGAAGGACCAAGTGAGTAATAATTTAAGACTTTAATGAATGGTAGACTATAGATTATGTTTACCCCCCCAGAGTCAGGGATGGGAGTTAGAACTCACTGGGGAGTGGTTGGTGGTCGAGGCTAGGCTCTGGGGTTTGCATAGGCTCCATTACCTGAGGAGATGATATTGCGGTCAGGTGCAGCGGAAGCCTGGAGACATATGAGAGCGATTACCCTGGTGTACTAATAATTATAATTGGACTCCAGGGACAGGGAATGTCGTTCAGCTGTGAGCTGGTGTGTGTGAAGTTGAGCAATACTAGATTGATACAGTTGGTATTCCCTTTACGCACCGTTTGCTCGCTGGAATCACAGAGACTGGTCTATCTCATACTGCTGTGTTGCCCAGGGAGAGACACTAGTTGAGTATGGGGATATTTTCAATCCCCTTGCAAAGCATCTTGATGTTTTCTGTTCTTATCCACCAAACAACTTTTCAGAGTAATCCTCAGTCTTGGAGTCTCTGGTTGCTGCCCTAGAAGGAGATTCCCTTGTGCACCTGGGGGACGTAGTGCCCACGTGGGCAGTGATGGGGTATGTTTATGGGGGTTATTGAGAGGAACATTCTCCTAGATCTGAATCCAGGAAGTGACTTGTTATTGGAGATCTATGCTAGGCATTAGAGGGCTAGAACAAAGTACCATTTAAGCACCAGATGTAGTCTGATCTGATTTGTAATAATGCATCATTGTGAGTATTAGTTCTAATGACACTAATTACTTGGAATACTTGTTGCTGCATCACTGTGTATTTCTGAAGAAATCATCTGCAAATGGGTATTTATAATCTTTATTCAGCCCAGTTAGTCTCAACAGACCCAAATCTTTTCACCCCAAATGATAAGGAAACCAGATGAACAAGAAAACAAACAGAAATCGCTCTCTGCAAAAAATTTGGCATACAGTATGAATATTGCGTTATTACAGTTTTACAAACAAATGTACAACAAATACATCATAAATAGGCTCTTGTTGGGTGACAGTGGGGAGCCAGCTTGGTGTGTTTCTTTTTTTTTCCCTTTCCATGGGGGAGAAGCTTCTTCCTCTTACGAGGCATACTCAAACTCTTCTGCACTGCGCCGGCCAAAATCCATCCATCCAATATAGTCCCTGTCCGCTATCCGATGCTTGGTGTCCAGACCGCCACCTTTTTTCTGGGCCATGGAGTTTCTACGCACCGAACCTGGAGGCAGAGATGGGAGCAGGGGAGAGATCGTGGGCGGAAGAGAGGAACAAAAGTCAAGTGAGTATTCCTGAGTGCAGAGAGATCTTCTTGGAGTAGAACTTTCATTTCACCGAGACCCTCTGACAGATCTGACTCTGAACACATCTAAGAAGCAAGACACTAGAGACGTTTACCCTCTCAAGCTGAATTATTCAAAAGATACGTTCTCTGGTTTGGATGAGATCAGGCTTTCAGGATGACAAACATCAAAAAGTCGAATTCGCTGCCTTCAAACAGAATTTAGCAGAAAGCTGAACCGGCAAACAAATCACAGATGTTTAACACAACTTAAGCCTTTACGCCTTCCAACAAGCTTCTGGGATCTAAAGATGTTTGAATTTGTTCTGCTCTCCTTTCTAGATTTGCATCTTAAACTTATTTGCTCTGTGAAAACCCCGACACAAATAGAAACCACATTCACACGTGTAATTTGGCCAAAAGAAAAGGAAGCCACAGCAGCAACGGCTGGATTTCAGCCTGACAGCGTCTCATTAGCCTGTGCATCCACATGACCGCACATGAATGTGGACAAATGTGAGCCTCCCGTTTCTCCAAATACCTACGTCAACCTGCTCTCGCACCCTTTGACACCCCAACGCCTTGCGCAACCTTTGTGTCTCTGATCTCCCAAATTCCCAGTTTTCAACTCATTCGATTCCAAGTGAAGGGGAAGCAGAGCCGCTATCTTTTCGGTTATCAATCCCGGCTCTCAAAGATGCACTTTTCACTCCACCCACATCCTCCCACGCATCTTTCTCTCTCACACACACACACACACACACACACACACACACACACCCCCACACACACACACACACACACACACACACACACACACACACACACACACACACACACACACACACACAGATATCTTCCTCAGCTTCCTGCTAAGCTGAGGAGACCGGCCGCAGAAGGCTCGACAACGACACCTCCCACACCGAAACATGCAAGTGAACAGCGAGAACGCGAGCAACACACACCCACTGACACCCAGCGAACAGAGAGGCGCGCTCAGCCTCATTCGTTGTTACATTTGAGTTTCAGCATAACCTTTTGGCTGCTTGAGGATCTCAGCGTCCGACTTAACAGCTTCCAAATTTTTTGTTTGTTTTTTGATTGTTTTTTTGGTTTGTTAATGATTATGCATATTATGCAAGAGTGAGGGAGAAACTTTAGTGCTAAATAGCAGCTTCATTGTAGCTAAAGATCTCTGGCATGTAAAAAAAATGTTTGTTTTTTTTTCCCTTTTTGAGTTGGATTATATTTTTAGTAATTAAGTCATGGATTAATGAATGAGTTCATCCTTTCTTTAAGGTTTTCTCACACAATCTTTGATGACATGAGGGACACAAAAAAGACAACATAGGTTATTTAGTTAATTCATTAATCAAGATAAATCATTAAATAAATAAAATAAAAGTAAAGTAAAAGACTGGCTTAGTGGCACTTCTCAAATAACCATGGAAAATGAAGGCACTTTTTATATTTCCATTTGTTACTTTTGACCAATAATTGGCCACTTGCTCCTTTCACAAAGATTTAAAAGAAAAAAAATTCGATCTAAACCCTGCAGCTCTTCAAACTTTAAGATATTTTTATTAACTTAGAATGAGAGTTGCATCGATCTTTCTGCTCAGACAAAAAGAAAAAAAACCTCTTCATTGAAGCTGATTTAAGCTTCGAGGAGTATCTTTTCGATCAAATTTCCCACAGTTCACTTTGGTGAAATTGTTCTACACGAAGCTCTGATGCACACAGAGAACGAGAGAGAGAGTCAGGAAATTTGAGATCCTGATGTGTGCGTCCCTTCTACCAAAGAGATCAGAGTGCTGGACATTAACAAAACACTGACAACAAAAAGGAAAGATGGGAGGGAGAAGAGTCAAGTGATTAGAAGCCAGATTCGGACTTAAATCGTATGAGAGGATCAACCGGAAGGCTGTTCACCCTGGAAGACCCTTTTTCAAACCACAAAAGCTTTCCAGAGCCACTAATTCATTTTACAAAGCTGCCTTTGCACTAATTCCAGTAATTAGTCATGACCCAGGGGAGACAAATGGCTGGGGAAAAAAAAGCACTTGTGTATGAAAATCAAAACTGTTGCAAGTGCAACAAGACGTTTCTTTATGTTTGTGCATACACAGCAAACTCCAACATCAAAACCTTCTCTCTCTCTCTCTCTCTCTCTCTCTCTCTCACACACACACACACACACAGAAACACACACCTTTCCTGGAGGAGATGAGCCTTGCCAGCAGTTCGCTGAGGTTCGCGCGGGAGTCTGCGTCCTCCTCGGTCTGAGAGAAGGGTTTCAGCTGGGGGCTCGAGCGGCTGTGTCGGAGGTGAGTCTCCCCCAGGGTGGGGGCGTCAGCCTCAAAGACAGCTGCGGAACCGACACACACACACACACACACACGCACACACACACACACACACACACACACACACACACACGCATGAGGTCACGAGCTCAGATCTGAAAACTTGGATTTGCCCGGAATGCGCTCGAGTACCTTCAGAGGGAACTGAGAAGTAGCGCTGGTCCTCTTCTGCGGGCTGGGGGGAGAAGGGCAGCCCGAAGCAGCTCGAGCACAGGACCGCCAGCACAGCGCACACACACAGTCCGACAGTCATCTGAAACACAGAAAGGGGAGCGACGAGTTTGATTATTTTAGGTGTAATCTCCCACAATGAGATGGCTCGGACCGTCTGCCTGGCAACCGCTCTCCCACAGGAAAAAGATTAAGCTGACGGCAGCGAGAGTTAGAATATTCACACAGTCGTCCACAATATAATGGCTGCTATTGCAGCAGGTGAGACGGACCTGGAGAACCTGATTACGGTTTGTAGCAGGTCAAACTGACCTAACAATATATATCAATAAATAATAATAATAATAATAATAATAATAATAATAATAATAATAATAATAATGAAACTCTTGGTCGATTTGTCATCAGGCAAAATCTCCAAGACTAATCTCTATGAATTAAATCCATGAAGAATTTCAGTTTCACAAATTCAATTTAACAGTCAGATGGAGAGATAAAGACTGAATGGGTAAAACTTTCTTAAAAAAAAAAAAAATCAAGAAATTTTATCTTTTGAGAAGAAAAACATTAGTTTTGAAGAACATGTTCTTTGAGGTTCCATCAAAACTAATAAATTTATATTAGTTTTGATTCTAAAAGAATATGTTCTTTTAAAACTAATATTTTTCTTCTCAAAAGATAAAATTTCTTGATTTTTTTTTTAAAGGATGTTTTACCCATTCAGTCTTTATCTCTCTATCTGACTTTTAAAAATGAATTTGTGAATAAAACTGAAATTCTTCATGGATTATAAAATTTAAAACATTTTTTTTTTTTAAAACAACACCCAACCACAAGGGAAGACCACCAGCAATGTAAATGCATTAATTAACAATAAAGACTATTCAACATAATGTCACAAAGTTCTTCAGGACCAAAATAAAAACAGCCTTACCTTGAGAAAACAGGCTTGCTGTATTCAAGAAGTATGCAAGAATGAAGTGAGCACTTCTCTGATGAGTGGGAAGGATGCCCCCTTTTATACTCCTCGCTCAGCCCCTCTCACTCTGTGTGTGTGTGCGTGTGTCGGTGTGTGCGTGTGTCGGTGTGTGTTCCATGTTTGTGAGGCTGATGCGAACGAAGCCTCGGTGATACAACAGCGTGCTTCGCTTTTACTGTGTTTGCATGTCATAAACTAGTAGATCTGGAGATGCATGTTTGTTGTGGGTTGGCATCAAACTGCCTGACTAAAGAAAAACCTTGAAGTGAAATATTTAAGTGAAATATTTAAAAGTTGAGGGGTCGATTTTCAGTGGGTAGTTTTATAGATAAAGTGTTTTTGTGAATGTGTAATACAGCTGGCGTTGGTCATATGGGACTGGGGGGAATGGCGGAGTAGGTGTATGGACACGCACCCACGCAAAGATGCTGAAAAAGTGAGAAGCACAAAACAGAGCTGCTCATTTCCTGGAGCAGGTGGAAGTGAGACGTTGGAGGACGGGTGCTATACCCCGGCTTTAATCACCAGGGATTAGCCCGGTTCATCGATCTAGGCCGGGTGGCACATCAGTGGGTCTGAGTCAATGGCTATCGATCAAATGTTCCGACTTAATGTTTTTATTAGTAGGGTTGAAGGTCCGCTGATGCATGGTTGGGTTGATGTTTTACCTGCTGCTGACACAAAGGAGGTCGAGGCTTGTAACTGAAGTTAAGATGGACGGTGAATTCATCGAGGAATATGGACACCCTGTCACTCTAATCAGGAGAGAATGATGATTGGCAGATCAGACGCGGACGCTCGCATGCGTTCACAGTAATCGGTTCTTGATAGAATATGTACTGGTGTTCAGTGAAATGTGAATTTGGAGTCATTTCTCTCAAAAACTCATCTGTGAACCTCAAAAACTTTACACTTTAATATTCTAACACTTGTCAGATTCTTTAATTGCTTTATGTGTGTTTTGAAACACTGCTTTTCTCCTTCATTAAGTAAATGTCTATCAGTTTAGCCAAAAAGTCACATCTCTACCTGCACCAGTAGATGACAGGACCTGTCCTGTCTACTCTAATTATGAAAAAAGAAAAACACTGGCAGCTTAATTAAAGCCCCGAGTGTCTGATCCAAAAAGTTTTTCTAAAGGGTAGAGGTCCATCTAAAGGAAATATAAGAATCAAAATTGATTAGTTTAAGAAAGATAATGACCACGGATGAACAGTGTTTTGAACTTTGTTCATAATTTAAGTAGAACGATACCTATTAAGTGTCAGCAGCCAGTAGTTGCGTCTCCATTGACCAACATTTCGAAAATAAATTTGTGAAAATGCACCAATTAAAAAAACATACATAAGCCGTACCTGCTACAAGCTGCATGTGCCTACATTGAAACATGAGATATTTATAAAGAAAGACGGAGCACAGAAAGAGTTTTTACAATTTTAATAATATACCTTAGCTTTTCTTTCCAAACAGTGTCTGTGACGCGGCAGTAACACAACAGCAACACGGTAGCATAGGACTAAAAGAACATGTCGATAAAATCTTTATCGGCCAGCTCGATTGTTTTTAACTTGAAAATTGCGTCATATGCATTTGTTCTTGCATTTTCCATGATGAGGATCTGTTCATGCTAATTTTATTCACGCACAAAGCGCGAAGCTACATTGAACGTGCATCTTCCTTGACACATATATTCCACGTGTCTCACTCTTACCTGGCGAGCGCCCCTGACTGCCGTTACAAAAAATGCATACATTAGCCGCATCGTTGCATAAGCCGCAGGGTTCAAAGCGGGTGACAAAAGTCACTTATGGTACATTCTTGCCTAAAACCGTTGTAATAAATCTCGTTGTGTCATTTAAATAAGGAGGAGTGCGACAGATTAAACTTGCATGTTGTTAGTTAAAATATGGTGTAACACAAGTCATCAGAACGACGTTTGGCCAGTTTGGCTCGACGTTTGTTCTTTTTATCCTCCTCGTAACAAACGTAGCAGCCCAGTCTCTGAAATTTATACGGTTCTAGGAGAGCAGCAAAATGAACAGATTTCTTTTCACACGGTGTTGGGTTTTCCGTCAACTCCTCCTGAGGTTCGCTGTCTTCCCCAGGCTTTTCGCTGTAGCATCACCATCCTTCTCTGCATCCGTCGCCTCTTCAAGGGGATTGTCTTCCGAATTTTCCCGGCCAGGGAGGTTTGTTTTCTGGGTGGAGGAGGATTAAAAAGACAGACATCGAACACGTCGTATTCCGTACAGTCGTCCTGATGACTACTTGTGTTGAATTTGATGTGAGGAAGCATTTGTTAAAAGCCTTCCTCACTACAGTGGTATTAAGTAACCAGTGGCAAATACAAGCGGGAAAAACATGCTGACTATAACTTTTTCCATACTGAATCGTTCCAAAATCGCAATGCTGCTTGTCTGCTACCTGATATTTTGAGACAGAAGCTTTTATAACTTTAGATGTTCTTTGATCTATGTGACATAGATCACACATATCTATGTGACATAGATCACACAGATCTATGTCACATAGATCATCGTACGATCTCTTCGTAGATCATAGCTACCATGAGATCACTGTAATTCTGGGGGAATGTCTTGCTTCTGATCGTTGCTATGGAAACGGTCAGATCAGTTCTGCATTACTAACAATTAACATTTTGCAACTGCATTTTTCCTCATTCTATGAGGTTTAAAAATGAAAAATCCAATAAATGTAAAACCCCCAGTCTAAACAAGTGCTCAATAAATATTTAAGGCACCTTTTGTTCCTACTGGTCAACATATTTATGTGAAACTCGGACAGAATTAAGGAAAAAGAATGACAACGCTTAACTGACCTGCAGCTCCGCTCTTCCCAACGCGTCCTAATCTTTCATACTTCCCCGCTCCCTCTAACACACCTAGCAGATAGGCCGCGGCGGTACATGTGACCCTAATACTCAATAGCGATTGGCTGAAAAAGCGTGAAAAGCCTAATGTGTGGAAAAATGGGAAGCGGAGGAAAAGAGAGTTAAAATTTACACCTGGGTTACACAAAACTTAGTTAACAAGTGGGGAGCTGTGGATCACATTTGTTTTTTCAACTTCACTATGCAAAAACACAAAATATTTTCCAAGTATTTTTGGTCTAGTTTATTGTGAAAATATCTGAGCACGATTGAAACAGGACAAAACTAACTTACAAGTAACTTTACAGCAAGATATAGGCGCTTGTTTTGAGTCAGTTAATTCTTAATATTGATGAAAAAGTACCATTTCCATTGGCAGATTATTTCTCTTATAACAAGACATTTTCCCACGTTATAAATGAAATAATTTGACAATAGGACAAGTACTCTCTCATCAAAATGAAGGAATTAAATACTCAAAACAAGTTCCTGTGTCTTGCTGAAAAGGTGTTTTTATCATCAGGCTGTTTGTTTTCAGCACGGCACAGATATTTGTAAAGATGGACCTTTATGCGCATATTTTTTGTGTGTGTTTTGTACAAAGAAGGTCAAAACTGGTGTGCATTATTTTATTCCATCTGATTTCTCTGGTATTTCATAATCTAAAGATGCTGCAAAAGAATCATAACAATATTGGACATGGCCATGCATAATCCTTAATGAAATAATTACTGATATTGCTGCTCGGAAAGGACATAGCCATATTAAAATGCATTAGTAGCCAGACGACAGTATCAGATATAATATGTGAGCAAGACTATCTACAGTTTGTCAGTTTTATGTTGCGCAGCGAAGAATGATTCTATTATCTGTACGATTGCCATTGGACACAGGCTGACAAGACATGCCAGTCTACTTTTAAAAGTTTTTTGTGTCCCTGCACTAAATTGTTAACATTACTGCTTTCGTCAAACAAACTTACTTTCTTTCATCGGACAAATCCGTGTTACGTGGAAACAGGCCGACCACAAATACAGCGTTTAAATTCAGACTGCTTCTCTGCTTCTTTCTGCTGGGATCCAGTTGCTCTCAAGTTACAAACGTTTTGTTTTTTTGGAATTTAAGAAATTAACATCATCACTAGCAGCACTAAGGCATCAGTTAACAAACTGGACAACATTCCTCACTTTGTTGTAGTTTTTGTTTTTGGGCCTCCTCGTAGCAAACATAGCAGCCCGGCCGTTCATATTTGTACGGCACGGGCAGCTCAGCGAAGTGCACGGACCTTTTCTTACTGGTTTTTAAATTAGCGTGGTCCGTGCACTCTTGGCTAACTTCCTCAGCCGGGGAAGTTTCTTTTTCTGATCCCTTTTCTGTTGAAGTGGAAGCAGTCTGAATAGTCTTACTAGACGCGGCGTCAGGCCTCTCTTGAGAGTCTTTTCTATTATCCCTGGCCAGGGAGGTTAGCTCTGCCACTGGAGGAGGGTTAAACAAGTAATCATCAATAATGTCATAGTCGCAGTCATCCCGATGCCCACGAGTGTCAAACTCTATATGAGGAAAGAATTTGTTAAAAAACTTTCTCACTCCTGTTGTTATTAAATAACCTGCACCAAAATATACAGGCGTAAACGCGGTCACTAAAACTTTCTCCATTGTGCTGCTCATCTCCTACCTGATATTTTGAGACCGAAGCATTTATAACCCTAGATGCTCTTTGATCGATGTGACATAGATTTGTGTCATAGACAGTGAGGTCATAGCTACGATGAGATCATTGTAGTTCTGGGGGAATGTCTTGCTTCTGATCGTTGCTATGGAAACGGTCAGATCAGTTCTGCATTACTAACTATTAACCCTTTGCAACTGCATCACTAAATCATTTGAGGCAAATGATTAATCATGACAGACGTTGGAAGTGTACATTTCAGGAGGCTACGGATTAAAACTGGGATTTTAATAGTTAAATATTAAGTTTAGATTGAGAATGGTAAAATTAAACCATTCATATTTAAGTAGAGATTTTTTTTTTATCATTCTATCAGGTTTAAAAATGAACAAACTATTCATACATTGGTATAAATATTTAGTTAGAGCCACAGATCCGACCCCTTCCTCACCATGGACCCTCAGTGTCATTAGACTGAGGGCAGCCAGACAGTTTATTATGATCAATTATTATATTTAGCTAAATATTATTGCTGAGGGGCACAAACAGGCCTTTTGACATACAGATAAAAAAAAAATTTAAATAAAAGAAAAACTCAAAGAGGGCACTAGGGGCATCAAGGATAAAAGGAGCAGGGGCTCAAGCCCCTTTTGCCCCCCTCCCTCCCTCTGCACATGCCTGCTTACTTGGATATTAGTTTTGTCTTATTTCATGTGTATTCAGATTTTTGCACAAGAAGCGACATCAACAGTACTTGGTAAGATTTAGTGTTTTTGTTGAGCATCGTTTCCACTGGAGACACATTCATCCATTCAGATTCACAGCCACGCAGAAAGTACACTGATATTTCCCCCCACATACATGTAATTTTCCTGCTTGCTTTCATTTCATCTGCTCACGGAGGAAACTGCTTTATTTTCTTAAGGCACAGTCACAAGACATTAGTGTAGGAGGTGATGCCACTGGCGTTCAAATTAGAATTAATTGACCATGTGGTGTGGGAGGCGTGCGTTTGCGTTGCCTTAAGGCGTCTTTTAGGTGTTTTTTACTTGTTTCTGTTCGTGCTTTGCCAGCAGGCCCCGGGCGACCTGTTGAACGTCATCCCTTCTCAGGGTGCAGGCGAGCAAAGTTTCCCCAACCACCTCTTCAGGTATTTCAAGCTGCACGAATCCAGCCAGAGGTGTTGTGTCAATTCCAGTTAAAGCACTTCATTTTTGACAGCGTGTAAAAGAAATCACGCTCACAAATGAGATTATAAACGGCTAAGAGGCTCACAGAAGACAATTTACTGGCGCTGCAGTTTACAGACAGCATACGCTAAATGACTCTATTAATGCACCCTGCTCAGTTTCAGTCCTGCACTCACATCGGAGCTTCGCCAGGCGAGTCAGCGCAGCAGGCGTGAATAAACTTTATTCCCAGGAAACCGTCATTTCCTGTCTTTTTTTTTTTTGTCACCTGTTTCGTTTGCATAAATTCCAGGACAGCAGAGAGACGTAGAAGACAAACAACCAGGAAAAAATTAATTTAAAGTGTACTAATCAATATTATGAGCACAGTTTTTCCACAAAGCTCAGCCCATAAGGTTCAGACCAAAACAGTTTTCTAGAGCTGATTTCTGCCCTGGTTATCTGTGTTCAGATTGGTACATGCAATAAAACAGAAAAGAGCAGTAAATTATTCTCACACAAAAACAACCCAGAAATATTTCCCCATAAGGTAACACGTCTGAATTTGATCTCACTGTATGTTTTAACTTTCACATGTTTAATCTCAAATTTTTGCCAAATTTTTTTATCATTGCTTCTTTATCATTCGGTAAACTGCAAAGTTAACGGTGGCAGATTTTAAAAGACCGCAGTCTTAATGTTGAGAAATAAAATCAAGCAGAGGGGCTCAGCTATCGAACGATCAAACTCCATTTGAAAACCATAAACTTACAACCGACAGGCGTCACTGTGTCAACGGCGAGTCAGCCAATGGTTGAAGAAAATGAGACTGAGTGTGAAAGTATTTTGTAAAAAAAAAAAAGAGTATTGTCAGCATTTTGTCTTTTTATCAGTCAGAAGCCAAACGCTGTAAAACGCTTGAATTACTTTGCTTTAATTTGAACATCAGGAATCTTGAGCCTGAATTTCTCGTAGAGCATCAGCGAGTGTCCGAGTTGCTTGAACTAATCCTGTTTTGTGCGTATCAGTGATGTCGCATCAAAGATTGATATTGACGATGAAGGCTTTCGTTCTCACACATAATGAGCCTCGCACATGGAGGTGCGCAAGAAATACAATTGAGAAAATCCAAGATTTCATGAACTTTTTAAATCCTTTACATGAATCATAGGATCTAAGTAAGTAAAAAAAAAAAATAATAAAATAATAAATAAATACTCAGCAGCTGAAGTAACAGTGTTTTAAATAGCTGGTCTTAATCATTTTTCTGTATTTTGTCATTTTTGATCTGGTTATTGCAGGAATGGCACACAAGAGCACAACTTCCTCTAACAGAAGTCCAGCTCTCACTGATTCTCCTGCAGAATCAAAACGGATCCATTGTGTGCCGTGATGCTCGGTTTAGCTGAAATGGGTTAAGGCGGATGAGACGTCCAGTTCTACATCAGTGCCTGAGTGGTAGAGTGTCTTCGCTGCAATCAAACACAGTTTGAATTGTCATTAAAAAGAAAAAAAAAAAAAAACGGCGTTCTGATGAAAATGTTTCATGATGGTATTATTAGGAAGAGACGTCTGAGAGAGCAGAGGGAGAGGATGAGTGAGCGGCCGGGAGTTTCGGTTTTACTGACTGTTCTTTTGCTCGCGTCGCGAAGCCTGAACTACTTTTTTGCTGCCTGACTGTGAAAACCGTTTCTTTTAAAATCACTCGCGACCCAACATAAGCATAATGCATACTTCACTCATACTTTATTTAGCTTGTTTTTCTCTTTAAACAGACTTACTGCTGACGCCGTTTTTATGCTAAAACGACTTTAAAACTATTTATTTGTTTTTGGAAACATACAATATTTTGTTGAATTGTGTTCGTTGAAAGAATATGTACTCAGTGCTGAATTATCAGACAAGTGTCTGATCAGTTGAGACATTTTAGATGATACGTTTGTGAGCAGCAAACCGTTAGCTCAGTATTCTTTACGTCTGTTCTCTAAACTAGCTTGTGTTTGACACACGTCAAACTCAAAGACTGGGGGCCAAGTCACATTTACTGTCATACGTTATCACAAATATTTCAAAACACCTTGCAAATATTTCTTCTGGCTCCATGGAATCAGTGAGTTAGAATTGTTTTTAAAAATCACAAAAAAACAATCATGAAGTCCTGCAGGGACGGATCAACGTGAAGAGATGTTCAATATTTAATTCTAAGAAGTACTTATCAAAGCTAGTTGTTAATATTTTAACAATTTTTTTATAGGTTTTATAAATACGTACTCGCACAACTGGCCCTTGAAAACATTCAAGATCTCGATACAGGTCAAAACGAGAACTGAGTTCGACGCCGCTGGTTTACAGCGTCGAAGGGAGAGAGGAGAACATCCTGCACAGGTCAACACTCCACCACTAACAGCAAACAGCAATGCAACCCAGAGTGGTCAACCCGTTTAATGAGCCAAGAGCTATTTCCTGTCTTACTTCAAACACAGATATGGAGTGTCGAAATCAAAGCACTCGCCTTCGTATCTGCAACTCATAAAAATACAGTGTAGCCTGTAACTAAATGGCACTTTGTGGGTCATCCAATACTTTGAAGAGAATCATCCAGCCACGTTTAGCTCTAGTAATTGTATCAGAAGCACGTTTTATATGGGTCTGAATGGAAACACGTTTTATGGAGCATCGAGTCCTGTTCGTTTAACTCCATTTTTTCTATTTCATTCACTCTGTAATGTGTAACAAATTAAAAAAAATGTGAATGAAAAGGAGCAGAAAGAGGGATAAACTTGTAATATTATCCAAAATGAGCCATTCAGCTCAGATTATATTTCAAATCCATGAAAAACAAACAATGGACAATGAAGCGTCAGCTTATTCAGTGCCTTTCTGCTTCCTTGTGATTTTCACATTTCTTTTAAACGCAGAAAGAGACTTAAATAGTTTTATCTCACTGTCCAGATAAAGTGTCATCTTTAACTGAAATGCATGTTTCCATCATCAACATGTGTAATTCAAATATTTGACAAATCTCAGTTCCTCCTTTCTTTCTTTCTTTCTTTTCTTTCTTTCTTTCTTTCTTTCTTTCTTTCTTTCTTTCTTTCTTTCTTTCTTTCTTTCTTTCTTTCTTTCTTTCTTTCTTTCTTTCTTTCTTTCTTTCTTTCTTTCTTTCTTTCTTTCTTTCTTTCTTCCAATTCTTTCCACATTCTGTGTTCAGTGCCCTCCTGCTTTTCATAGTTCATGTATACCTGGATAAAGAGTGTAAAAGGAAGTTGTATGTTACTTTTGTCATAATATAACCAACCCAGTTTTTTTTCCACACTTTAGAAATAAAAGTTCAGGACCCTCAAGTGGTGATGTGATTATTAGACTTAATAAGAAAGTAGGTCATTTCGCTTTAAGTTGGAGTCACTTCCAAGTATTTAGGCAGCAGATGTGAGCCAAGTTAGTGAACACAGTCATTTAATATTAAGTCATGAATATTAATTATCACTTCTAAGCTGTAGGTATGCAAAATAATTTGGTCTTGTCCAAAAGAATCCATAACTGACACGTTAGCTGGATTAGACTAAACCATGTAATAGTAACACAATACCAGGAAGGCGATGCTGAACATTTATTTGGATTAATTTGGGTTCACAAACTAAAACTTTTTGCCAAGAAAGACTTCAAAGTGTTGAGTCAGTGATCTCACGACGAGAGACGACTTGCAATGAAACTTTAAACCTGCGCCGTCCCTGTGATTTCTGCCCCAACAGACGTCTGATTCTCGTCCTCTGCCTCTTTGTCTCCTGCTGTCCAACGTCCCAGTCTGATATGAAGGGCATTAACTGTCCATGTACTGATCGACTGATGTGTGATTTTGCTTCAGCAACAAGTCATCCAGTCTCACGTCGTGACAGGAGTTACCACAATGTGTTTCGCGCACAGCGTGGCGCGTTCAAGTCCTGTAAGATTTTTGAAATCGGCTGGAGGCAGCGAATCTTCCTCCGCCATGAAATTCCCCAGAAAACAAAACACAGTGATGGAGTTGTACAGGCAACAGGCAGGAAAAAGTCTCATGAATGTTGAGTTGTTACAACAAACTTTTCAAATCACAGAAGAAGCTTGATTTTCCTTTTCACACTACAAAGTCTATTCCTGTTTGTGGAAATCTTTTAGAAACAAGGAGGATATATTGAATCCCAGATGTTCCTCTCCTTCCCTCGGGTTGATGTGTTGGATTCATTTCCACACATGAAGGCTCCCAGTCTTCTCCTCCCCCCCACGGGGCTGATATCTCTGTCGTGTGAATGAATCTCTCAGGAGATCAAGCACCAGTTCAGAAAGGACAGGAAGACCTATTACACTCTGTGCTCCCCATCAATTACTCTGGCACTCAGGCTGATCGGCTCGATTTCAGCGCCACGCAGCAATTGAGCCACGATGACGGAGCTGGTCACACGTTTTATGATGGGCAAATAGTTTAAAATTTCTTCCTCCCATTGCTGGCGACAGGCATGCAGGACGAGGGCCAAACTACCAGCTGACAGCAACGTTTTGGATTATCAGACCAAAATCTCTTGGTGCCGTTTGAAGGATTATTAGTCGAGCAGTTTATAATTTTCTGTCATGTAATTTAGCAGCATAGTGTTTTCCATTCAGTTGGCTTTAAAAAGTTATTCCAGTCAAACTTGTTGAATCATCAGGCGAAACCTTTTATTCCAACCATTCATCACTCTGACCTGCATGTATAAATAAGATAAAGTTTTGTTATTTCTGTTTTTCCTATGTGAATATATAATTTGTATTCATAGCCTCAAACTTCCTTCAAACAGTACAATGCATTGCTGGGGAATAAATATCTGGCATCTTCTGGTATATCCACCTGTTTTGGGTTATAAAATTGTAAAAAGGCCCTAACATTAGTTATATGCTCATTGCGCCATTTTGTGTCTTTTCTCCAAAAGCGGCAAGGAAAAAAAGGCAGTAAGAAGGCTCATCCTCATCAGTGTGTGCTTCAGTGCAGTGATTGAATGAAGCAGCAGAGCCACAGGCCTTTGACGATGGACTCAGATGGACTCAGAATCACTGTCACCAGTGAAACCAGTCATGGATGTAACATTGGGATAATCATGGCAGGGCTTGCCTTTGGCTTGTGGAATGTGAAAAAAGACACTTGCAACTGGGACATTATGCTACTATTCCAGTTTAAGCAGGAGAAATTGGACTTTGACGTACTTCTCCGTGGTGGTGTAATGGAGCGCCACAGGGTTGTGTGTTTAGCCCACTCTCATTTATTTTGTCACATGCGATCGCAGACCTGTGTATAATTTCTAAATCAGGATTGCAGATGATGACATCACTGTTCCAGGGCTGATATCCAACCATTTTGAGCCGGATAGTACTTAAAGAACAGAAAATGTTAACAACATACTTTCCTTCAACCCAAAGAAAACAAATGAGCCAATTTACCCAAAAGCAGGCGGGAGGAAAAGTTGCCTCCTGCCTAACTGTGGCAGTTTGTGAAATTTACAAATTTCTACAGCACAGTGAGTTCATTGGTGTCCACATCAGCAAAGACATAAACTCATCCTCAAGCAGCACAAGGCAGGACTTGAGAGCCTTAAAGAAGACAGAAAGGTTCTCCAACAGTGGATGTTTGATTTCTAAACATCACCAACTGCATGACAAAAGATCAGTGGCTTCCAACTTCCATCTTTTAACGACGTCTTCAGAGTGTCCTGCAGCCCCAGAGGCCGGGTCCATCTGTGGACATCACAACCTCTAATGAGGCACTGGAAACTGCTGAGACAGAGACGGCTGGAAGAGCCACCACACTCTGCAACATCTAAGCTCCCCCAAAAAAAACACTTCAAAGGTTCTGCAGAAACTACAATCTGTAGAGCAACTACCAACCACCTTCATTCTGCACCACTCGGCAAGTCTGTTCAAAACCAATTTCATCTGAAGAGACGGTTTTAACCTTTCCGGTGAGATTTAGGTTACACCTGAAAACAAGAAGATGAAAGTTATTATTTGATGTTCATCTTTTAAAAATTGAAAACGGTGCAAAACATCTAAGAGTTCACCAACAGAAACATAAAATTCTATTAGTAAGAATATTGTCAAGAGATGTTTTGCACACTGAAGGTATTTTAAGACGATCGTTCTGCGGGTTAAAATCAGATTCACACTTAATGTTCTGACATAAACATTAACTGTTAAATCTAGCAATGAATAATTATGCTTTATTCTTGTTAAATAAGAATAAAGTCTAAAAACAGGCAAAAATAACCTGGACGATCATAAATGTTGAGAAAGTGGATTTATCTTGTTTGGCCTCGACTGAGTTAGATAATCAACATGAGCTGCTCAGCGGAAGCCAGCGCAGAAGAACAGAAAACCTTTTGGAGATGTAAGGTCAAAGGTCAGTCCCCTTGGATTTAACTGGCTTTAAATAAAATAGACAACATCTATAAGGCGCTTTTCCAGTGATGCCGCCCACTCAGAGATCTTCCCACTGGAGCCACATTCACCCGGTCAGACTCAGTGATACACCAGGACAGACACACAGCGGCGTGGAGCAGGAACTGAACCCACAACTTTGATTTACTTTAAATAGGACTTTGATATCTGCTGGGGTCTCCACAGGGAAATGGTGCTTGACATTAAACAATTATTTTTTCCCCTCCCATTTTCCTCAGCCCGTCTCCATCTGCCCGCCGAGCCGCTCGCTCTGCAGCTTCTCCACTTTTTCAGCACTTTGAGGTGATGCTGTTGTTGGAGCCATTTATTTTAAGCAGCCATTACAGGCAATTCAAACCTTCCAATTAACGATCTAGAAGTAATTTTAGGGACAATTGCTCTGTTAATAAGTAAGCCGGTCCCGTATCGAAGCCTTTGATGCCACGTGAACGTGGCTCCGTTTTTTTTCCGGGCCCGGTTTGAAGAATAAACAGTGATGTTCTCCGAGACGCACGGCTCCTCTGTGTTTGTGGATTCAGAATCAGGGATGTTTGAGTTGGACCGGGAGACCTGCAGTGTTCGTCTAGAGGAGGCTCCGTTAATCCATGTGGCCATGTGGGTGTCTGTTTGGTTTTCCACTCACTGTTTATTTTGATCTGAAGCAGCTGAGGGTTTTTCTCTCCCCGGTGTTGAAGGAACTTCTGACATTTTTGCTGGGAAACGTCACTTTGGACAACTTTCACTTTGACGCTCAAACCAGTTTTAGAAAGTCCTTCTATATTGATTTGGTAACTTTTTACCCTCGAGATCCAACATTTGGTCTGTAATTTGTCTTAGAATGAAAAAAAAAGTTACTGAAAGGCTAAATAATTTATTTTAAGCAGGTATTTTGATGTGTTATAGAATATGTGCTCCACCAAAACAAAGTAATAATACTTTATTAATCTACTGAGTATTTCAAATCTTCAAAGTTACTATGAACTATAGATAATTTGGTTTCTGTGGTTTTTGGAAAAAATCAAACCCACAGCATCACAGGTCTTCCTCCATGTTTAACAGTTAACAGAGTGTTTATCTTTTGCTTCCTGCCAAACCAACCAAATACTTCACTGCTTGTCTCATCTGACTGGTTCCAGTTGCAGTCCAAGTTGTTGCCAGACTTTGGAAAAGGCGTAAAGGGGCAGTAGCCCAGGGCCACAACGTTTTGGGGGATCCTAAGATTTATTTTGTTTTATTTATTTTTTGATGGATGCCCGTTTTACAAATATTGTACCTTCTATAAAACTTATAAGTGTATAACCAAATTATAAAATGTTAGCAGTTCGATGTCGGTAGAGACAAACACAAAATGAGTTCATGTCTTAATGAGTTATGTAACGATAAAGTTTTGGGATTTTACAGTCATATTCATTATATTAGAAATTGTACTGAATATTTCCTAATATTCAATACAAAAATATTTGACTGAATCCTCAGAGAAGCTCATTTGTCAGATTAAAAATATGTTTAAGCAGGAATTAAACATAGTTCTCATTAAGGCTACGTTTCTGTTCTTGTTTCAATTGTTATAATAATGAAATATTAAATGTCATGCTTTTATTAGCTGTAATGATTAATAAAAACTAGCATCCATCTGAGTGAAATAAATCTATACAATGTATTTCATTTAGTAATAAAGCTGCTGACATAAAGTGATGACCCTGCTCACATACAGGCCCATTTATTGAATTTTGTTTTCTTTCTGTAAAGGAACATTTTCACCAGATAAACTCAATGCTGTTTCTGAGCAAAAACTTTCCAGCATGTCCTTAAAGCCGTTAGGTTTTTCTAATAGATTAGTTTCACATTTCATAAAATTCAGTTGAGACAAAAGACTCTGGATCCAGGAACCTCTGCTGGACTTTATTTTGATGTCTGCTGCCTCTCTTGCCCCGGGCCTCATCCATGCAAACCGCGGCCGTGTGTCGTGATCTCCAGTGACTTCTCCTCTTCACTTGTTGCACAACAGCATCAACGTTCACGTCGGGGGACACGAGCTTGTCTGTTCCCACAGAAATGCCCGAATGAAAACGAGTCTCGTTTTATATAAATAGGCACCAAGTGAGCATCTTTCTCTGTGGCTTCAGCAGTAAAACAAAACAAAACTGCAACAAAAAAATGGCCACAGCTGCTTATCGCGCAGCGTGACTTTACTTCCAGAGTAGCTCTACCAAACTTCCCTCAAAAAATCCCCATGATTCAGCAGGCAAGCTTGTTGTGAAAATTAGCATTTGACTGGAACGGCGCGTCCTCCTGAGTGTTCATCCGTATCCGTGCAGTCAGCTGCGACGTTAACGCTGCGCAGATATTTTGCATCCAATTAAGTTGATGAGTGCTCATTAAGGGCAACCACGTTTCTTAACTTGAGGCAATTAAAAAGCTTTTTGAGGGAAAGACAGCTTAAGTCAAAAATAAGTAAAAGCTTTGGTGAGGAGAACCTGGTGTTCAGGTGGCTTTGCAGCGATGAAAGTCGTCATTTCTTAGTCCTGACTTGGTGCAGGAACGGAAAGCAGCCATGATGGCGGAAGATCATTTTGTGTTTGTCTCTAGCGACATCAAACATTTTATTCCTCCAGAATAGTTGTGTTTTTAGCTCTGACATCTTCCTATATAAGCTTTGAAAAGTTTTCCTGTCCTTATTGACTGAAGCATCCCCACACCATGATGCTACCACTACCATGCTTCACTGCTGGAATCCGTTACCCAAAAAGATGTGCGAGAAAGCCGGTTAGATGATGCAGGTAGAGACTGTTATTTTTTATTTATTTTTTTTCCAAAGGTAATTTTTTTTATTTCAGCTAATGAGGAAACTTTCTCCAGCTTAAGAGTTTAAAATCGGACCTGAAGTAATCCTAAAAGACCCGACCCGATTCGACTAGTTAACTTTAATTACAGTCATTCTGAAGTAAACCTGGCATTTTAATTAAGATGTTACTGCTTTTGTTCTCAGACCACCATTTAAGGAAGCACGGTAACTTCTCCCGTTTTTGCTTTTAGCGTCTTCCAGCTCCATTTTGCTTGTCGTTGGAACCGCAGGGTGAACCGGGTGCAAACCGTCCGTGATCAGCGATTGGCAGGATCCAATGCGCTGCGCTTGTTAGGGCCTGATAAACTTTGTATTGAATATTTCCTCAACAGGTTAAACTACCAGCTCCAACACTTACGCCATAATAAATAATTATTATCATGCATTCGTTTGGTTTTATGCATTGAAGGCTTGAACGCAACAATCACAGAAACAATTATTTCGAGTCCTAAACTCGAAATAATTGAACCTAAACTCAACTCCGACTGTGATTGGCTTCCCTGTGCATGAGAAAGAAAATAAACCCCCACACCATGATGCTGCCACCTCCATGCTTCGCAGTGGAAGTGCTGTTTTTGTTCCTTGTTAGCTTACCAAACTCGTGTTTTGGTCATTTGTTTGCCGTGTGCACTGAACTCTGCCCAGCTACTCTGCGCCTGGCCTTGTGTTCAGAAAGAGAGCCTGGTTATTGTTAAACTGCTCATGGCTCTGCACTGAATTATTAATGATCCTGTGGCATGTCGCTGCGGAGGAAGAGTGCATATAGGTTACTCCCACTGAGAAAACAGAGGCATCACAGAATGAAAAGATATCCGTTATGACGCCGTGTCTCTCCCATAATAACCAAGAGTTGCATCATGTTGTAATCTTTTTCTCCATAAAAGAGAAAAAAAAGCATTACGAGTTTCTTTTCTAACCCTTATGTTGAAATCAGACTGCGGGCAATTAATTGGTGGAAAAAGGAAATAAACCTGTCAAATCTGACACCTGGTGATCCTCGCTTCAATGCGTAACATCAAAGCCATGCTTCAGGTCCAGATGGCGCGCACGTCTTGCCTTTTTCTTGCCACGCTGAACTTCCATTTGAGCGTCAGAAGAGGTTCGAATGTGTTCTTTCCACAAGACACAAACAGCTATTAACTTAGTCCATCCGGTCGGTGGTGCAGTCTTTAAGAGTTTCCTGATCTCTCAGATTTTCCTCTGGGATTCGCTTCACATTGACGAAAGCAGAGCTTAATAGCCTCGGTTCACGACTTGTCGGCCAGCGAAGCTCTGCGGCGTCTCAATCATGTCATAAACGTTTTGCAATTTTACCTTTCTCCCACCGTGGTCCATTACCAGTTCTCTGATTACTCAGTAGTGCTCGAGCATCACACTTTAGAGAACTCTCTTACACAGGACCACAAAATAAAAAAAAATACATATTTTGTTTGTTTTTTTTGTTTTTTTCAGCTCGAGGCAAAAACGAGGCGGAACTCACAGGTGGCGTTTGCAGCTGCGGCGTCTGTCTTCTCGTCACGAATCCTGATGGATAACAGGCTGAAATGCAGATTTACTGTTGCCATCTGAAAAAACGTCCCTCTGCTCGTACAGATGCATCAACCCGAAAAGTTGTTCTACAGGAAAAGGTAACTTAGGCTAGTAGTTGTGGAGTACTGATACAGCGAATACACTCCTCCAAATCTTAATGTAATAAAACATAGGATACAAATTTGTAGCAGTTTTCTAAAGAACTATCATAAATTAATGTCTAGTTCACACGGACAGATTTTTATACAGAGTTTTGTCCCGATTTCCAACAATTTTAAGATTATGGGGATGACCCTTGAGGTCATCTTTAGAGATATTCCTTCCAGAGCGACGTGGTCCGCTCTGATCTGATCTAAAGTCATCTAGACACTCTTGGCCCAATATTGCAGCGTCGGCGTATTCCGCAATGACAGACAAAAGCGGCCAATCAGAAACAGAGGCGATGGAAATACGGCGGGAAATCCTAAACTCACCGAAGACTAATCAACGTGCCAAAGCGCACCACAAAGCCTACTGGATTAAATATCGTCCACAAACTTTCATCATCGCTTCCTCCCCGTCGGCCATGTTTGATTTCCAGTCCGACATTTAAATGTTGATTAGTGGAATCAGTTTGTGTGCAACCAAACCTGTTACAGCCAAACAAATTTTAATTGTCGTGTGTGATGCCTCAGATTTCGAAAGGCTAAGGAACCAATTTTTAAATCTTACTCGGTGAATCGGACTTAAGTTTCCCAAACAAGAACACAGACAAAGACCAGAGCTTCAGGAACAGAATCAGATGAGTCTAAAGCTGAATTAATTGGAAACGAGAGGAGAAAATACATCTTGCATTAAGTCAGAGAACCGGCCGTATCCCAGCTGTCAGGAGTTCATGTGGAAGTGTCTTGGTGTCGTTGATCCACCTACAGAATCGCAGAGTTGACCAAAAATTGGACAATGGTACATAAAGAAAATGTGAGGCCATGTGAGAATGTGATCCAAACAGAGATTCGGACCCTGCGGTGTGACAGTGACCCAAAACACGACAGCAAATCCACCGAGGAGCCGCTGACAACTAAGAAATGAAAAGCGCTACATCGGACTCAAAGCCTGGATCTTGATCTCACTGAGATGCTGTGGGGCAACTTGAAACGAGACGTAGATCCAAGAAAACCCTCAAACGCATCACAGTTGAAAGTGGGACAGTGGCGACAGAACAAGGAACAGAAGATAAATTCATTGGAGTTATAAGTCTGAGTGTCGCAAACTCTGTGGGGAAATGATGGAACTATGATTTATTTAGGACAAGAGCCTTTGGCCTTTCAACTCCAGAACATTTTTGTTAACAATTAAGAACAAATGTGCATCATACATACATGTTTCTGTTCTCTGATGTGGGTTTTATCATGTCTTTGCCCAGGAACCTGTATCTAACCTGGAATCTGTTGGGTGAAATAACTGATCAATCGTCAGTCGGTTTCAGAACGTCTCTCTGTGCTCGTGGGTGTGTTGGACGTCCTGTTACACACACTAAAACACTCTTTTTTTTTTTTTCTTTTGCATGCAACACAGGAAGGCAATAAAAAGCAGGGAATTAATGAGCCAGACATAAATCTGTATTGATCTCTGCAGATGTAACTATCAAACAGAGGCAGAAAAATAACCCAACACTTGTTTCTACCGATGACATCATGCTTTCATTTGCTCAGGGAAGCACATAAATTATGTAACAGTATTACGACCGTCATTAAGCCGGGTTATCGCCACTGAAAGTCACAGTATTTAGGAAAATGAGGCAGCAAAGTCGTGAGGATGGGAAAAAAGTGAAATGAATATTGAATCATCCAAACACAGGTGCACACCTTCTAGAAAGTTCTCTGATGCTTCCCGTTTACCCCACTTACCTGGACTCACCTCACCAAACGGACCAACACTTCCTGGACTCATCCCTCCACGTCACCTTGTGTCTTCATAATGGGAGGAATTTGACAATATTTTCCAGGCAAACTACTTTCCTCTCCTCGTCCTCGCAGCGGCCCTCCGGCCAGACTTACAGGAACCCTGACCAGAAACTTTGTGTTTAGGAAACTTGTTAAACTTTCCTTCCCTCTGCTGGGTTTCCACCCGTCAGACACTTGCCTCAAAATGCGACAAATTCTCCTTGAGACCTTTTAGTTTACTACACATTGTCAGATTCTTCTTAAATTTAATTTGATTTACTCTTTTTAATCATTACTTTTTCCACGTACTAATCATTGTTCCACCAGGAAAATCATTGAGATTAAAAATCTCTCTACAAGAGAATCCTGGGTAAGATTAGCAGAAACACGCAGCCATTACAGAACATCCACAGCAAAACAGAAAGTTAACAGCGTCATAAATGAGTTAGTTAACAGATTCAATGGTTAAAACATTTAGCTACGACAGCAGCTTTATGGAGGAACAAGTTGCTTCATATGTAGCCGGTCTGGAGGCAACAACATCTAGTGCCTCACAGCGTCTTTAATCAAATTATCAGAGAACCTTCAAATGATAAATAACTGCTGCTTTATTTATCATTTATATCAGCTGTAAAGCAGCTCAGTAGGAACTGTCAGTCCTTTCTGCTCCCTGTTATCACTTTTAACCCATTATGAGAACATTAATTCATCTTATTGAATCTTAAACCTGGTTGTGCAGCATCCAGAAAGCCCAGCAGAGGAACAGCTGAAATTGTTCTCAGGTTTTCTCTGGAGTGAGGAAGTATTAATGCAGCAGCCTGCAGCCAGTGGATGCTGTGTTGTGTCACAGACGCTCTGTGTCATGCTGCTTTCCCCGTCAGCCGGGATGAATTTGAATGAATGACAGACATGGAGTCGATAGGCAGAGGATTCGCCTGTCTCACACCCATGTTACACAAGAAATTAGCGTCATTTAATTCGACTCGCCATACCATGCAAACGCTCTTCCTCCTCTCGGTTCATATTGCTTTCTTGGCTTGTCACCCATTTCTAAAGACTTGTTGAACGCCCGAGACATCGGAGGATTTAATGATCTACAAACACACAGTCCTCCCTCTCGTCCTCGCTCTCTCCCTCCCACATGATGTATAATTTATTAGACGCTAAGCGGAGTTTGGCAGCGACAGCTCTGTGAAAGTTCAGAGCGGCTATGTGACACGAATTTGGCAATTATCCAAAGAAATGTGTCCAGGAAGATTCCAAAGGGAGATGTGTGTGTGTGTGTGTGTGTGTGTGTGTGTGTGTGTGTGTGTGTGTGTGTGTGTGTGTGTGTGTGTGTGTGTGTGTGTGTGTGTGTGTGTGTGTGTGTGTGTCGGGGGGTTGGTGGGTTCAAATAATATCCACAGAGGGAAGGTGAGAGGTGAGCTGTGGTGAGGTGTTAAACGGTGGTGCTGAGGAAGTCAGAATTGGAAACCATCAATTAGCACATCAAGCCGTCACCGAGTTACTTCTTCAGAGATGAAGTTCAGTGCTCGTTTATCATCCTTCTCTCCATTTGAAGGTTTTCCACTTGCTCCCAATGGATACAAGGTACAAATTCTACAGAAGTGTTTTGAAATGAAAGACACATTTTCAATAATGTGATAGAGTGATAACATTTTAATAAAACACTTTTGTAGAATTTGTACCTTGTATCCATTGGGAGCAAGTGGAAAACCTTCAAATGGAGAGAAGGATGATAAATGAGCAGTGAACTTCATCTCTGAAGAAGTAACTCGGTGACGGCTTGATGTGCTAATTGATGGTTTCCAATTCTGACTTCCTCAGCACCACCGTTTAACACCTCACCACAGCTCACCTTCCCTCTGTGGATATTATTTGAACCCACCAACCCCCCCGACACACACACACACACACACACACACACACACACACACACACACACCTCCCTTTGGAATCTGCCTGGACACATTTCTTTGTTGTCTTTGCCAGCAGTAAAATGTCTTCGGCATTCAGTTTTTAATTGCTCAATATTTAGAGGTGGACTGAATGGTTTTGTTCACTTTCTCGGCCACTGCCAAATCACAAACCATAGACATACTACAGTTCAAAATGGCAGAGAAAACTCAATGCCTTCGTTCACAGCTCTTCCTTCTGTTTGCTGATTGATGAAATGCAATATGAGAAATTAAGCTCAATGGGACAAATTTCAGACGGAGCACTGAAGGGAGATGAGAATCAGGCGAAACTGTAGAAAAGCGATGGTCAGGCTATGACAACGACCCAATGAAAACATTGTGTAGTTTTGTGCTATACTGTGAAGATTCGCTCACCTCAGGTTGCCAGATGCTTGAAACTGAAAATGAAAGGGACCTTTGGTCAACTTTCTGATAACTTGAAGGCATTACCAGACAATACTTGAACTTTGAAGAAAAAAAAGGGGGATTTGATCTAGCATAACACCATGAAGTATAAAATTTTTCAGTTGGAATGTTTCTTCAGTCTCAAATCGTTTTTCAGTTTTACATTTTGCTCAGTTTCAAAAATAATTTGAGCAAACTATGAGGCCCTAATTTAGCTCCACACACACGACATAATCCCCATCTTTTGCGTTTGTTTGAACTCATGTTTTTTTAATATACACGTTGTGAAAGTCATAGCAGTTTTAGCATATCAAATCATCATTTCATCAGTTTTAAATTGACTTGAGGAGAATAAAACGAAAAGGCAGGAGGAAAAAGAGGCAGAGCAGATATATATTCACCTACAAAAATAGTGCTGACAGATAGAACCAATTCATTATTACCCCCAAAGGTGTCCAATAGAGCCAGGCAGGATGAGTATGAGCTGCACAGCATGGAGGTGAGCAATGACTGACAGATTAAAAAGCTCAAAAGAGATATTAGCTCAAGAAGAAGGAAAGAAACCGAGTAGAGCTGTGCGCAGTGAGTTGTGCATTTGCTGTCAGTGATCAAATCTGAACATACTGCATGTTAAATCTTGTTGTTGTTACATCTTCCTTCTGCTGTAGGAGAAAATGCGAAAAGAAAAACATGTATTATGTCATCAAGATTTTTCCACCTGATGCCGACCCGATTAAATAAAGAGCGTATCACACTGCGTCCCAGATACTTCTCGGGAAATCAACGCTGCGTGAAAACACAAACTGGATTTCATCAGTGATACATGCTCAGTGTTAGCGTTCTGGAGGACGCAGTAAGCATTTTTCTTCAAAGCAGCAGACGTTTCTGCAAGTCAAACATTTATGTGACTCAACACATTCAGCCGGAGGCCTCAGTACAGTTGTGTGTTGCTCTGACTAAAGATGAGAAACACTTTGCTAAAGTGCCAGGGAAATACTAGGCAATACTGGGTATATTGATACAGCACCATTCACACACGAAGCAATCCGAGGGCCTTTGTGGGAAAAGCAAAAGCAGAAGCGTGAAAACGTTGCATCTCTGATCAAAAGCTGCTCCAAAGTAAAAGTTTTCACTCCACATTTGACGGAGAGGTTCACATGGTTCACATTTAACAAGCTACTCAGTGTTTTGTACACCAGCAGTCGAGTCATGAAATCAACTTCACTGTTGGTGTTTATTTTTTGCTTTGATATGACTTGTTGATAAGTCAGCTCGTTATGTATTCCAGCGCAGCTAAAACCTACAGAAGAAGTTGCTCTGCTGCTTTACAAACTCAGCAACTTTGCTCTGAATGTCATAACATGTAACGGCAATGTTTCAGCTGCTTTCTGACCCGGCGGGCAAAGGAAGACAGACAGACAGCCAGACAGACAGGGGGCGCTGTGACCCAATCACTCAGAATGTTACTGCAAAGGAAGGGCAAAAAAAAAAAATAAATAAAATACTGCAATTGAAAAAGTCATGAGAAGGTTCATTAAATCAAAAATGTCTTGTGTTTTTTTTTATTTTTAATGGTATGACAAATTGCAGCTGTGGTTCCAGTACTAGATGATGGCGGCGGATACCACAGGACTGTAATATCTGGTATGAAAAGAAACATCTTTTTTTTTTCCTAATTCACAGTTATAAAAAAGAATCGCATGACCAGATCAGATGCTTCATTAATAGTCCTCAAAAACAAATCAAGATCATTGCTGTTATTTAGCACCAAATTAAATAACATCAGATAAACTTGGCTGGTAACAAATGACTTCCTTAAAATTACAAGATACATTTTTAGAGTCAATTAGCTTTAATTGTACGAGCTTTTATCTGCTGCAGGGATTTTAATCCCTTATTAAAAAAAATAATTACAAGACCTGCTGCTGTGATTGAGTGTCCCTGCGGCTTACAAAGTACCTAGCATGTTGTTTATATCGTATTCACTGCGTGAAGGGCCAAAGAAATGAGACGTGATCAGGATGTAAACTTTCAGATAAAAACAGTTTGGTGTTATGAAATATGAAGCACAGAGCAGAGTCGATTGGCCAAAATGTAATAAAGATAAAACTGCATATGATCTGGTGGCGGGTTGCAGGTAACACCAGGTATGTCAGAATACAGGCGGGACGTTGAAGTTAAACCCCGATAAGATCCGCATGTGAGAATATTACAGCTGTTCATCAAGAATAATCCCTTTTTTTCCCCCATTTTCCGGCAGGTTCATATTGCAGTATTGCTCGGCCGTGTCTTTTTCTAAGTTAGGCACGTTAATTTTTGAACTGTGAGCACGTTTTAAATCTCTCCCGGAAAATCATTAAATAAAATGATGTCTTTGTATGTGAACGTGAACTTTACGTCTGGATGGTCCGGGCAGATTTCACACGGATGGTAGAATAATTTGACATTGTGTCATTTCCACATTGGCACAGCTCTACTGAAAAGCCACGCCGAGTCTGGAAAAGAGAGGAATTTGACTGAAGCAACTTCCTGGATGCACCAGTAAATGTAAAAAAAGAACAAAAAAACCCCCAGAATATCAGGGCTTAAAGTCATCTCTGCAAGTCAAATCCATCTATGATACGGAAAGACTCATCACACATACGGTGCAAAAAGGCAGCTTGTGTGTCTGCAAAATTTCCCTCCATTTTGCAGCTGTTAGATTTAAAATGTTTCCACAGCAGGAATGGATGCCATAAATTCACAGTCAGGTTTTATTTTGATGCCTTTAAATGTAAATACAGATTAAAAAACCACATCCAGTAAATACAGTTTGATTAAAGTAGTAATACTGATACACTGATTTATTGTACTTTTTAATTGAAATATTTTATAATGATTACTCTTGAACATTTAATGTTCTTCCCTCAACCCAGACCAAGAATTAGAACAAACCTGGAATCCAGAGAAACTCATTAGTTTATAAATCACAGACAACTTATTCTTATTAAACACAGGGAACTAATATGTAGCTCTATACTTTTACATTTTTGTCTTTTGGTTTTGTTGTTTGGTTTGCATTTTCTTCTAATTCATGTGAAGCACTTTGAACTGCCTTGTTGTTGTTAACTTAGAAGTTCGTCTTAACCCGGCTCAATCTGAATCTGAACATTTGAGTTCCTAGATAAATGAATGAATTAAATATTGTAATACAATGAAAAGGTGTCGGGAAGTGATTTTAAACGATGCCAACCAGAACAGGAAAGGAAGGATTAGTCACATCCCTGGCAGCGTGGTGAGATGCAGTCAGCTGTGTGGGCAAACATACCACTAGAGTACGTTACACACACACACACACACACACACACACACACACACACACACACACACCCACACACACACACACACACACACACACACAAACTGACTGCGGTAGCCAACGGTCAGCTCGCTGCATATGGATGTACGTCGCTCCAGGCCAATCTGAAGCACAGGAAGCATTCCTGTGTGCCTCTGAATCATAATGAACATGTCGTATTTGGCGTGCGCTGTCTGGGGAAGCAGATGGTCCCTCTTCCCCTCGTCTCCAGTACACCTGGACCCCGTTCACCAATCAGCACTTGAGAAAGTCTGGTCCCTCTCTCTCTCTCTCCATGTCTCTTTTTTGTTGTTGTTGTTATTGAAAATAACATGCAATGTACTCACTTGCTGAGGTATGGCCTGATTAGTTTGGTCTGAAAACATGAGAGCAGCTGCGCAATTACCTCCCAATTTCCACCGCGTTTCATGTCATTTCCATCTCAAGTGGGGATGCTGTTCTTGGTAACGGGGGACTTTTTTCTTCTTCTTCTTTTTTTTTTTTTTTTTGTCGGAGATAAATACCAGGCAGAAAAAAAAACAGACAAGGTTAACATACAGCTCATCTCAAAAGTATTCATACCCCCTCCAACCTGAGGGTACATTAAGGCAGTCCATCACAGGGCAACACAAGCTGCGTCTTCAGTTACCATAAAATTGAGCAATTTGACGTTTGAAAATAAATTTGCTCAATGGAAACACACCAATTTCAAATCAAAATCGGTTTCATATGAAACACTTTTTTTCTTTAATCACACGAGTCACATGATCAACAACCGGATGTTACCACTGGCGCAAACCACGAAGACGACAACGACAGGAAGTAGTCGAGGATCCTGGTGACAAGTTTTTACTGACTTAAACTTATTCACGTGTTTTTAATTGCTTCTCTCTTTTAACGGAAACACCTAATTGCGAAAATATTTTTATTTTTTTCAACATCTTAGAATACTGACAAAGTTTAGTGCAGCTATAGAGTCAAACAGATCAGTTGATTCACACATTCAATTCAATTCAAGTTTATTTCAATAAGTACAGTAAATGATGTCACATGATGAAAACAAAGCAACCATTGTGTTTGAAAAAATTTTTTCTAATTTACAAACAGTCCTTGGTTGAACCGTTTTTAGAAGACGTCAAACATCTGAAAGCTACAGAACAGCAGCCCTAAAAGAGTGAGATTTACATCATACATGTCATAGAATGGTCCAGTCAAAGTCCACACCTAAATCAACTTGAGAATTGAGAATTGAGTGGGATGTAAAAATTTATTTTCACAGATCCTCTCTATGAGCAGTTGATAAGTAAACTAAATATCCGTCACGACTTCTCAGGGATGTCGTATCAACTAAAACCAGCACATATTCCAAGATGTCAGCCACTAGCTGTTTATTTTTGTCTTTTTCAGAAACTCTTCCAGAGCTCCTGTTTCTTTATTTCTGCACACAGGACACCAAGGGATGCTAAGTGAGACATAAACTTGTGCAAAGTCACCATTATCCACACGGCCATCGATCCATTTGTCAGTTTTGTGGCACACTGGCTGCCAGAAAGAAATAAAAAAACAAAGAGAAAAGCAACCTGAATCTACAGAGAATACCGCAGAGATGAAGCCGAACGCGAGAGGCGGCACTAAACCTCGACAGACGATCGCAGAGGAGCCAAGCCGCCCATCTCCCAGATGGCTCTATCTCAAGCAATCAGGGGGGAGTACGCTTCAAATTGCACGGAGAACTAATGGTGTTTCTGTAACTGTTAGAAAATCTCTATAAAAGTCATTATGGCCAAGTCTGTGAGAGAGCAAGCAGCACTTAGATTTGGTCAAACTCTGGTCAACTGAGAACGAAAGTGCTGTCTTCTATCTCCGTTTTGTTCCTGAGCTTAAGGAAAGTCTTGTTTTGATTCGATTTCACGTGATCGCACAGGTTTTCTCAAGGATCTCTTTAAAATCTTCTGACTTGAGGATTGTTTGTTTCTGGTAGTATCACACCAAGAGATCCTAAATCAAGAATAAGCCAGGAGGCATAATGAAAGCTTAGGTTTTAACCTCCCAGAAGGAAAGTAAATTCAACTCTGACAAAGAGAAAACTAAAACTGTCATGTATGAAAAGAAACATTTAGATCTATTGGAAATGAATTGAGAAAGATATTAAAAGCCAGGCACCTCGAAGTTATAAACTGATCATCAAAATGTTTCTCTGTCTCTATAATAGTTTGAGTTTTAGCAGTTTCAAAGATGGAAGACCTCAGCAGAGACAGGCAGACTGATCTCCGTCTTTGCAGCCAGTGAGTTACCTACCACCACTAAGTCCTGGATGAGACTCCAGATCTAAGAAAGCTGAAGCTTGGCCAGATGCTGCGTCGTCAACAGGACAACCTGGAAATCTGAAATAAACTGAATGAAAAAGAAAATAATGAATGTGTTGCAATGATCCAATCACAAACTGTTTCCATTACAAATGTGCTCAAAACTTTAAGTCAATGTTTCGCTAATGTCAAAAAAATCACAATTTCCCAATCGCAGTACATCATATAAGAACAAAAGTGTATATGCTTGTTTGCGCGGTAAGTCATTGAAAAACAAGCTCATCCTCTATCTACTTCCTGTTTTCGTCTTCGTGGTTTCCGTCATTGGCAACATCCCGTTGTTGATCATGTGACCTGTGTGATGCGGGAAAAAATGTTTCTAATTTAGTTTTGCAAAATAAGCCAATTTCAATACAGCCAAAAAAAACACCAACCTCATCCTTGCGACAAAACTTTTTATAGAAAAACGAGATTTTTCAAAGTTGCAGTGTTTACGCTTTAATTTTGAAATGTCAAATTGCGCAATTATACAGCCAATGGAAACGCAGCTATCAGCTGCAGACATGCAAGTTTGCTTCGCTGTGAACAATGCTTTTTATCTGAAAATTTTCATTTAGATTTATATGAGTTTCTTGAGCTTTCTATGTTCATGCTTCGATGTTTTGATGCTTACTGAAACCCTAAACACATTTCTACACTCTTACAGTGTCTCTTCCTGCCGTTTCATAGTTTTTTGTTTGAGGAGATAAAACAGTTCTTGGTTTCTGATGAGGTGAAAGTTTCTGTTGTCTCTGTGCTAAAGTACAGAGACATTCGTGTCTGGTGAACGAGGCTCAAGCTGCACCTGCTGTTCATCACCACCTCCTCCATAAACTGACCCAGTGGTTCAGAAACAACCTGACAGACCAAACTCCCGACTCCAATCATACCTGTTCACAAATCCTCACTGTCATCCACATGGCGTAAACGTAACGCCCCCTACAGGTTGAGAAGGACATTTTCTTTGTTCTGTTGGATCTGACCGCTGTGTTTGACTGTGGATCATGTCTGGGAATCGTTGGATATTTTCTCCACCAGGAGTTTCTGCTGCAGGGTGTACCACAGGGCTGTACTCTTGGTCCTATGTATTTCATTGTGTTTCCATTGAGAGGGACGCCACGAAGACATTCAATCTCGTTTTATTTATATGCAAAAGATTTGAGACGTGTATAATAAAATGCAGTGTGTGTAATTAATTCCTGGAGAATATTCTGGAAACGCTCTCAGTAGTTTTATGGATGAAGCATTGAGGCCCCACTGAAGGATTTGCAAAGCAACTTTAACTCCGAGGTGTTTTGGTAGGAAGACGTGTCTTGATCCGTCATTTTAGTGATTCCTGATTATCAGTCTGTGTAAAACAAGCTAAAGGAAACTGAACTCAATCTGCTGTTGTCTGTCTGAAGGCCTGTTAATTAGAAACGGGGACGATAACGTCTCAGAAACGGCTGTCTTCGCTCAATCCTGACCCGGTGTAATTACCCAGTCAAGTTAGTTAGTTCACACCGAAACAAAAACAGAAAATGACTTTCTGTCATTGTGCAAAGAACAAAACGGTCAACAATTAGGAGACTGGTGTTTATTCTTTAATCTAAAGATTTTTTTCAATCTAAAAAAAAAACCAGACAACTATATATCACTTACCTTCACATAAAACCCTCAAAAAAAGCATTTAAATTTGTGATTAGCAATGATAATAATAATTTACTTCATGATTTTAAATTTTTTACACATATTCCGTCACTTTTAGTGGATTAAAACCTCGTCTGTGGACTGACATAAAATGTTTTTGTTTTCTCAATATCATCTTTAGACATCATGTGCAGAAGGTTCAGGAAAACTTAAAACAAAGTGCTTCGAAACAGTTACAGCTTCTGAAGGTTATAATAAGCCTATTGAAGCTTTAGTAGACATAATAGTCTGAATCTGGATACTTCTGCTTGTTATTTCACATGTAATAGGATGGAATGTGTTTGCGCCGATGGAAGGGCTGTCATGTTGATTAATCATCACACTAACGATGCTCATTCTGAGCTGGATTTTCTTTCACGTCACTTTGTCTTTGTTTTATTCATGCCCACAGACCTTCATGGTGACACAGAAGTAAGGAAATCTCCCAGGTCTTCATTAGAGTTTTTACTCACAACCTTTATTGCACAGAGAGAGGACAAAAGAAGAAAAGAGAAAGAGGTACTTTTTAGCGAAAAAAAAAAAAAAGACGGCCGAGATGAGAGAAATTAGAAGCGAGAGCACATTTGCACTTCAAATGAGTTTCTTCCACCCCTCTTAAACTCATATATAGAGCAAGAAAGTACGAGTGTTAAACTGTGTTAAAGGGTAGGCACAATTAGAGGTAGAGGGAGCCTGGAACTTATGGGCAAACGTAACGAGATGAAATGTCTAAATGTACAGATGTATAATTACTAGTGCAGCTTGACCTAAGAAGCAAACAGAGACGATCACGACAGCAGCCGCTTTGAGAAAGCAGCTGAAAGTGCGAGAAAAAAGGAACAATTTCAAACACATACACTGGCCAGCCATAACCTCACGACCAGTGGATGAGAAATCAGGCAACTCAGTTCATGTCGTTAGAACGCAACGTTCTTTATAGAAAGTGTGGGTCTGTGTTGACTGATAGGGACGCTAAGACATCAGTATGGGGAAACCACACCTGTTGGTCACATCCAGCAGTGCAGGAAGAAAAGAGAGACTCTCCCACACACAACTCTGTGGATGTGTTTTTGTTACAAATGTGCGCAAAACCTTATCAATTCTCCACTAATGTCGGAAAAACAAACGCAGATGTGAAGTTGTTCGCGTGACAAGTCACTAAAAAATAACGTGCATCGCCATCATCCTCCCACCACTTCCTGTTGTCTTCTTCGTCTTTTCTGCCAGTAGTAACGTCCGATTGTTGATCATGACTTGCGTGTTGCGAAAATAGTGTTTCCATCGCGGTCTTCCTGTATTTACGTCCTACATTCAGCAAACACACACACGCATATGATGGCTAGGAAATGGAAACTGATAAAGTGGTAGATACATGAGAACACACACACACTCTCTCATGGAAGGAAGGAAAGGGAAACTGGCAAGCTGGTTGCAAGTTAGGCAGAAAAACTGGACCTTTCTGAAGTCTACATTTAGCTAAATGTTAGCTTACTGAGCTGCCAGGTGGAAGTGGACTTGTGTTTTGCTGCTACATGTAGTGAGAACAAAACAAAAAAGACCTGTTGCCACGACAACTGACTGACAACAGCTCTACTAATGTATCAGGATTAAACATCAAAAGCACTCCAACATTTCCCACACAAATAACAGAACATTCAGTGTTACGTTTCCAGGCTTAATGTTTATTTTGCGTTTATTAATAAGAAATCATTTGAATACAGCAGTGGTTAATCGGCTGATTTAAACACCTGCTGCTGATAATCTGTCAGAGTTGGTGTGTGAGTTGCTTTTTTATGGACTGAACCGAAACACACCAAATTCTGCAGCACATCTATATGTTAAGCTTGTCAAAGTGGAACTAGCGTAGCGTTGATATTTTTTGTATTAAAACTTTTTCCTGGCCTTACCTAGTTGTTAAAGTGTTGACAATTAGTAGCTAATTGTCCTTTATTTCATATATCACATGTACGTTTGAGATTCAGCGCATTATGCCTACAACTAAAACCGATTGTCATCAGCTCTGTGTTTTTACTCTACAGCACGGTTCCCTGCTTGTTTCCTTTTCCACTGCTAAGAGTTTTTCTGGATTAACAGAATGACTAAAACCTGCTGCTGGAGGTCCGTCTCTAGCTTGTTGTCTGAGCAGCTCCTTGTCCGAACCTTTTAAAGATGATTACCACGAGCGGGATCAGAGAAATAACACAATGTTGTTAACCTTGTGCATTTTTAATGCCCATCTCTTCAATATTTGATGAGCAAAAGAGGCTTCACAGATATTAGTCGACTGTCGAATGTGAACTTTAAAAATCTCCAGGCTTTGATGTTTCAATCCAAGATTCAAAAAATTATGCTTTTATAAGAATATAGGCGGTAACACTGACGCAGCTGTGAGATTAAATGACAAAAGAGGGTTAGTAATCAAACGCTTGCTGAGGGGGAATCATAAAGCTTTAATCCCGGTGGCATTAAATCTTAACAGTGTCTTATTTACACACTAAGCAGCCAGAGATCACTTAACATTCAGCACAATAGATAAGAATTGTTATTTCCAACGAAGACGTTCTGGTTTCTACCCAAAGTGAGGCGCTGTGGGGTTCCTGCTGAAACATTTACAGCGTTCCAATAACCGGTTGAAGCTGCCAATAAAAACAGAAGTGCTTTCAAACGACCAATATTGATGTGGCTGTAGCGTTTCTATTGATTGATTCAAACAAAACCAGCGATTGCCAATGAGTAACTGGTGGTGGCCGCTTAATCAATCAGAGATCTGTTGTGCCAACAGAGCCGTGTTTGCTGTAGACTATTGATATCGACAGAATCATTATCTGCGATGAGACAGTGAAGCCGTTCAAACCCTTTATCCAGCAATCACACGACATTTAAATGTTTGAGCATACATTACGTAGCTTTGTATGCTGTTTGTCCGCTTGGTCAATGAAACGTTATCCACATGTTCCCAGTAGATCATTAACGCTACCCCTCAATGCAAATACTCATAGACCTCAAGTGAAATGGCTGATGCTGACTCAAAAGTCTCTGAACAGCAGATATAAAGTGCAAATCTTGTAAAAATAATGTTACTGTGTAGCTAAAGACATGAATGCAAGAAGTAGCACAAAGTAAAAGGTGACAGTTTAAGCAAATGCATGACCTCCACTCATCCATAAAACCTAGAGGTTTTGATACGGTGACAGAATTTAACATCATCTGCTATAAATTAAATGTTCTTTGTCATTGTGTTGCTGAATTGCAACACATATCAGAGTTAGGATTTAAAAATGATGCCTTTACCCACTTCCATGAAACCAGTGGCAGCGTGTGATTGGTGGACAAAGCTCTAAGGTTTTGCGCCCAGCAAGACATTTCATCCTGTTTGCGTTTGTTAATGTCTCTGATTAAACTATCCACCGGTGAGGTCCAGTAATCTCTTTGGTCTCATTGCGGTTCAGTACAATCGGTCCAATATGTGTCAAAGGAGCCGTTTGTCCCAACACAGCAGTTCTGGTGAGCGTTCCCTCACACTGGCTATGAAGTGCTTTAACGACACAGCGGCTCCTCTCTTGACAAACTGATGGTCGTAACACCATCAATGCCTGCTTTTGAAGAACACGAAGTTCTTCAAAAGATGAAAATGACTAATTCCCTGACAGATTTAGATTTAAAACTAAATTCATCCCATCAAGAAGTTTGTTTCAGGTTTGGAAATTAAATGAGGATGTATAAATTCTGTTGTTTTCTCAAACATTCAAACACACCAAACCAGGAAATGCAGGGGCATGGTAAGCCAATCATAGGTCTGATTTAGGAACTCTTTGTTTTCAGACGGTTTTTAATGTAAGCCAGAAAAACTGCATCATTCCTTACAGTAACTCCCTCCACGTTGGAAAACGGACGTTCTTGATATTTACTGGCATTGACGATGCCGTGAGAGCCGTACCAAAAATATAATACATTTTGATACAGAAAGACATTCTCCGAGAGAAGAGACCAGTAATATTGAACAGCAAAAATATTCACAGTTCAGTGGTTTGACTTACAAAACATTTCGACATATTCTATGTCGTACGTGACTAACAGAAACACGACGAATCCTTCACAAATAATCATTCTATTTCGGTACAAACACGTAAAATACAAATTGCATACTTCACTGGCCGCTTTAACCCGCAGTTAACTAAAGTACCTTTCTGCACGATTCTCCAACTCTTTCTCATTAACTGGGAAAATAACTCTGTCCTCTACCGAGTGTGGTGCGTAACTAAAAATATTGATCTAGACCAAACAACAAGTCGAACATTGGTTCCACTCTGGAAACAATTGCGCAACCTTTAACTATGCATTTTAAAACAACAAGGTGTCTATTACAATCAAGTTTTAATAAACATAAATTATTTTATGTTACTTTAACTTACTTATTCTAATTTAAAACCATCAAATTAGCTTAAACTGCATAACTGCCACTGATGGCAGCCACACCCACAGTTACGCATATTTGCAAATGTTTCTCAAATCTCAAATCTCCAGTTTGAGATCGGATTGAATTTGGTCAGTGTTTTTTTTTTGTAACGATTTGTAATGATTGGCCGTATTTGATCGTAAATGAAAAAGTCCTGTTATTTGAAAAGTATCTTCAGATTCATTTGTCAATATAGGACATTTTCAAAATCATCTGACTTTTCCACATTTTGTCTTATAACAACCACAAACTTTATCGCACTTCATTGAAATCCAAAATCACTTCCTAAAAACAAGTCTTTATTTTCTACTAGCTTTACACTTTAGACACTGAAAGTTTTGTGAATTTTTCACCGAAAAACACCTCAAGCTCAGTCAGATTGGATAAAGAACATTCAATTAAAATTTTTGGCACAGACACCTAATAGATGTACTTTGACTGGGCCGTTTTAACACATCAACCTGTTTCTAAAATATTTTATTTAGCCTCATTGTCCTGCTTCCTTTGTTACATTCCCTGTAACAGTGGAGTGAAGTTCCCTCCACTTCCATGTCTGACCAGCTTTCAGGTCCCTGTTTAATGAAAAGCATGCCCACAGCATGATGCTCTCACCGCTGTGCTTCGCCATGGCGTTGGTGAAATCTGGGGGGTGCCAATACTTTTTCTAAACTCTCCAGTTTGGGTAACAGAAAGAGCTTCACTTCACCTCAGCATGAATGCCCCAACTTAAACCAACAGTAATAAAACCAAAAGTAAATGTGAGAATTTTTTTCGTCATGTGTATCTATATTTTAATATATAGAAGTCATTTTATTATAAATTAACCCCATCTTTTAATAAACGCCAGATGAATTCCGCTGAATCCAACTTCAGAGTGGAAAGTCAGGCGTTTGTGTCTGAACATGAAACGATCTTTGATGGACCTCCGCTGGGTTTTTGCTCTCGGCAAAGATGAGAAAAGAAATCTTCTCTTTCAAGCAGAAAGCCAGAAGAAAACGGAAAAAAACTCATAAAAGTGTTTGTAGGAAACTGTGCTGTGAGGGGCTTGATTGTGTTTCTGCTGGTTTGTTTTATTTCTAGGGTGATTTTTAGGCCTTGCAGTAGGTTCCTATATTGGACCTCATTGATTTGTTCTTCCTTTGTTTTTCCTGCCCTCTTCTTCTGTAATTTAGGTCTTTATTGGCCAAGTCTGTCCACACAAACAAGGAATTTGGTTTGGTTTTACATTGCTCTCAATGTAGAGATATTTGAAATATAGATCATTTGATGGGGAGAAGGGAATTTCTTCAAATGTAAATGTGGTACTTACAGTGTTATTAAAGAAGTTTAGGTTTAATTGGTGTAAAATGTGTGTTGTTGATACCCAGCAGAATAATCTGACTAATAGTACTTTTGACTGGTGAGTGTTCATCAGAGACAGTCTGGTAGAAGAAACTCTCTCTGTGGTGGATCATTTTGCTAATAGCACTTTGCAGGGCTGACCCAAAGATAAAAGTCTAAGTAAAGAAATGAAATTATGATTTTCAGGACTCTCAAAGAAGCTTTACGATGAAATCAGGCATTGTCATTCGCTCAGACACTCTCACCTGCTGACGGCAAGCTACCGGACTGCAGCCATAGCTGTCCTGGGGCAGGCTGACGTAAGAAGGCTGCAGCAAGGCGGTCTGGTGGCGGGCAAACGGGAATCGAACTGCACTGTGTTTTTAGAAGGATTTCTAGAATGGAAGAGGTTTTAGCCACAAGGTTTTTTCCCCTTTACTTTTCGCCCTGGATATTTCGTTACCACAGGAGTGAGAAAAGTTTTCAATAAACTACTTCCTCATATCAAGTTTGAAATTAGCTCTCAGGATGACTGTATGGAATATGAAGTGTTCAATGATTATCTCTTCAAGCAAAAGTCTGGCCAGACATCACTCTGAGGATGCTTGTTGTACCCCATTTTGACAGACAACATATTGCATCTGTCACACTCCTCCTGATTTTTAGTATGCAAGTGTGTAAATCTCAAATATCTGCTAGGTCCATCAACATGTCACCCAATTGCAATGTTGCTCTGACATTTCCGGACACATCTGCTCTGCTGTGTGCCCTTTGTTAACTTTGAGCCCCTGGCCCTCCAAAGGTCTCTGCAAGGCCCTGCAAGTTAATAAGATCTAGGAGATTGTTTTAAGTAAGTAATTCCTTAATATTGTTGAAAAGGTTCTATAGTTTCACTGGCATGTTGTCATACTCATAGGAAAACTGCCTTGTTTGAAGTCATTTGCTGCTTATTTAGCTCTTGTTTCACAGTCTTTGAGTTTCTGTAGTATTTGAGTTTCTGTATACTTCTAGGTGTTTACCTCTGCTGTTGTTTACTTCTTACAGTGTCTATGTTCCCAGATCTACAGAGGAGCTTCCCTAAGTGTCTCAGTACTTTGCACTGTTATGTCTCATCTCTCGCCTGGCTAGTGTGAAAATTCAACTTTTGCTCTGCTAAAAGCAGCTTTAGAAGGTTGGACCCATGAAGAGAAATCTATCCTACGGAACGATTTCTCTGATCTCAAAGAGGAAACTTCCCCGACTGGGGAAGTTTGCAAACTTCACGACGAGGGCACTGAACACGCAACTTCTGCTCTGACGAGAACGACCCATAAAAAAAAATCTGTTCATTTTGCCGATCTTCCCAAACCTTACAAAGTCCAAAGACCCGGTTGCAACATTTGCTCTAAAGAGGAAAGACCCCCCCGATCTGAACTGGAGTGGTGTTCTGTTGTTGGACTTCTGTGCTCGTCATGGATTGTCCTTGATAAACACCATGTTCAGGCATAAGGGTGTCCATATGTGCACTTGGCACCAGGACACCGTAGGCTGCAGTTTGATGATCGATTTTGTCATCGTTTCATCGGCTCTGCGGCTGTATGTCTTGGACACTCGGGTGAAGAGAGGTGCGCAGTTCTTTAATTACTACACCAGACCCTGGTGTAGTAATTAAAACAATGATAATGTTCATACTTGAAGCATAGACTATCTCCCATACTTAGCTCAGTAATTTCAGGAAGTAAGAAATGCCCCAGAATAAATTGGTTAAGTGCAAAGGCTATCCATGTGTTACTCTGGCCTAGTAAAAGTCTGGAAATAAGTCCTTAAAATGAAGCCAGAGTTGAAAATTGATATTCATAAAGAGTCTCCATCCAACGTAGTTGAACCTTGGCTATTTTATAAAGACAGATGGGAAGAAATATACATTTTTAAAGTCCAAAGATGGTAGGCAAAACCTGAAAGCTTTCACTGGACTATGAATCCAGGGTGTAAATATTTTTTTTCTGCATGGAGCGTACAATTTCATATGTAGAACAATAAATCTACAATTTATTGTTTTATTCTATTTCGTTCAGATTTTTTTCCCCAAATTTACCCAGTTGGATCGTTCCTTCCCCCCAGAAAATGGAGAAAGAAAATCTATTTCTAGACATCGGCAGACTGCGTTTGTGCAGAGATTTCGAGGATCCGCGGTCAGTCCTGTTTTGCTGGGAGGAAACACGGGATGGACGGATGGGTAATTTGTGCTGGTGAGCACAGCGCCCCGAACAGAGCAGAGGTCAACGAGCTCCTCCATGGTTCCATCTTACATCTGTCACTTTACATGCTTATCAGTTCACTGTCTGCTGTAACAGTTGGCTCAGATTTGTATGTGTGTGTGTGTGTGTGTGTGTGTGTGTGTGTGTGTGTGTGTGTGTGTGTGTGTGTGTGTGTGTGTGTGTGTGTGTCTCCAAAACTTCCCTGATGCATTATGATTAGGCAGAGTTAGCTGACAGCCAAGACAAAACTTGAGGTTAGAAGGCCATATTGTTTCTATCATTGGTTGATTTTTTTTTTTTTTTGTATCTTTTCCCTTCCTCACATTATTCACATTCAGTCACAATCTTTCCCACGATGCTGTGCTGCAGCGAGGTTGCCATGACTCCCCGACCGAACGGGACGTAGACAAAGATGTCATGATTCAATTTCTCTGTGGATGAAATTAATCCAAGGACATCCTATGATACGGTGGCCACATGTCCCACAGCTGCTACATCGACAGAGTGTCATCCACGCTCATCTCGCCCAACTTTATCAGAAGGTTTTACCCTGAAAAAATTAAAACCTTTCAAACTCTTCGGTGGCGCCTTGACGAGGATGAGCCAAACAATGACTGAACACGTCGGCTCAATCTCCCTCGCCTGAAAAACAGACATTGTTCTCTAAATTTAGCCTCCATTAGAAATTAGTTTTGCTACTTCAGTAGTGCATGGTAACTTAAAGGGATAGATAAATATTTTTTAATTATATTTTTAAAAGGAAGTTTTGTTATAAGGTAATAAGCAACCCCCGTTGGATAGCTCTCACCATTTTCATTTTAGCTTGTTAGCTAAAGCTTCGACCAGCTTAGGACCAAAAAAAAAAAAAATTTACAATATCTCAAGGGACAATTTCTTATCTCTATTTTAAGATGCTTTTTACAATAATCACAGTTGAATTGGGTTGTTGTTAGCTCAGAAAGCGATTAGCATTTACACAGGAAATAGATAGAAGGCTGTGTCACATCAACAATCTTCCTGTGTGAAACCAGTCCTGAAAACAGAACATGATCAACAGTTTGCAACCATAAAGATACATAAAAATGAATAACATTAATAAAAATAAATTATTACGCAGGCCTGTCCTACTGCTTCCAAAAACCAATTCGAATGCAGGAAATTATGAGAGATTATGGCGCAGGATAGCCATTTGGATCAGATTTTCTCAAACTGTGGTCTTCAGACCACTCGGTGGTCCATGGGTGCCCTCTTGTGAGGCACTGCATGTAAACAACAGTTTATTTGCCATGACAAGTGATACGCGACAGTTAGCTTATCAAAAGATTGTGTTTAAAAATAATAATGGATATGTGGCTTAATACTGTGTCACTAAAAGGAAAGCTTGAGGATACCAGTGGAAAGTTTCTCAGGGTGAGTTGCAGAGATCTGCACGCCACAGGAATGCAGATCTAGATCTGTGGCTGTACTGAATCCAATATGAAGGTGAAGAAGCGCTGAATAGCGCTGCACCCCACACTGGCTAACTGCATCTTAACACCTAAAGTACAATTATTTATGTTGAGCTATGAACTGGCTGAAAAAAAGTAAACATTTTGCCAATGCAACTGAAGTCAAATTTTTTATTATTATTATTATTATCAAATTACAAATAATCCAGCACTTTTTGATTTCCATGTGTTTTCAGTCATTGGAAACCTTTAAGTCAGGTTCAGGATCTGAACCTAACTCAAAACATCCCAAATAGACTTGTTCATGGTCTTATTGTGGCCAGTCAAATTTACAAAACACTGCCACCCTTCAGATTAGGAGGAACAAAGACAATGAGCTAAGAGACTAATCTGTTTGTTTCGGGTTGTACAGAGAACGATGTCGTGTTTCTGACGGGGTAATTTCAAGTTATTTGGTCCAAGTGTTTGCTAAATGGGGTGAGTGCTCATCAACCTCAAAAGGTTTGAGAAACGCTGATTTAGACGTACTTTAATGGATCACGTCTTGGCCTCAAACTAGCTTCAGAGCTAAAACAACCGTCATTGTGAGACATAAGATGATTTTAACACCTTACTTTTAGATCCCGCTGCGCTAAATCTGTCTGTACATTTCAGTCTTCTGCTGTTTGTGGTGTGAAAACAGCCATAAAGGCAACAGAAAATGAACAAAGGGCATTCGCAGCGTTTCTCTTCCAGCGGCGTGGCTGGAAGTGAAAACAGAATAAAAATTACTATCTAGACATTAAATGTTTTTGTTCAAATAAAGTTAAAAAGTTGTGAGGATCTCAATATGTTCCATCTTTTGACAGCTTTGTTATCCAATAAGCAAACTGGCAGAGGGAAAAGCATTCAAAAGAAAAGTCCAGGCTTTGTGTTGGAGATGGTTCGTTTGCAAAGTCTTTGAAAAGACTGAAAAACAAGACGAAATCAATATCCGTCTCCGTTTCTGAAGCAACCCCTCCCTTAACTCCTCTATCTCTCTCCTCACATGTTGTTGCCAAAATCTCTGAACATCTGCCCCAGTCGCTCTTTTCTCTCCTCCCTCCCCTTCCGCAACACCTTCTTGAGAAATGACCCGTCGCCACCTAAATTGGACATGAAGGCATCTCCAGAGCGGCGGCTGTTATTGGAGCTCATTTTCATTCGCTGACGTCATGACCGCCATCACTGACCCAGGCTGACGTCAGCTGCCAGCGCTGATGTGGGTTGCTGAAATCTACCCACGCATCAAAATCTCAGGTTAAAAGTTAGAGAAACAGTTTTAGATGTTTTTCATCCGTGTGCAGATGGGGAAATATTGAATTCCCAAATGTAAATAGCAGGACACGCCATAAATAAAGATGAACCAGATCATGATCCCCAACTCTCTGGTACTTGTTTTTTGTTGTTTTTATTTAGGTAGTTGAAGTACATTTAGGTGAGAAACCGCATAAACTTAAATTGTAAAACAAAAAAACACCAGAAAATTTGAATCAGTACACTCGAAAGGGAGAAATTTGTTTTTCAATATATAAATAGAAAATGATAAGTATGTAGTAACCAGCGTCTTTATTTCTCAAGGTTCTTATTTTCAGTTTATAAAAGAAAAACTTGACATTAGACCTGAGTGAAATTAGCCACAATTTACATATCCACATCTGGGGTTTTAAATTACACATTTGAGGCTTTCTTAAGGGTTAAATGATTATACGGGAACAGAGTTATTATGTTCGAAAGCCAAGGCTTAGATGCAAAAATTTCTCTTTAAGTTGCAGAGAAACCAGAGTTTAGTGGTTTATTTCCATGTTGATATTTGACCAATCTGCTTATTAGGAGTAGTCCAACTCAAACGAATCGGTTTGTTTTCTGTGATCTATTGAAAATCAGTGAATTATCCACACGATTGAGGTCAGGACTGCAGGCGAGGCTTTTCAGGGAGAATAATGCGGGAAGCTTTCAAACTGTCACTATCAAAACAAAGAAAACAGGTTAAAATGACTATTTCGACAGTGCATTCATTTTAAAGTATTCAAGTCATACCATAAGAATGAATTAACCTTCACCTGAACATTTTTGTTATGTCTAAGCTCGTGCTGTCATTGTAAGCTACTCACAAGGTCGGCGGCATCTCAAAATGGCTGGTTTTAAGACGCTTATTAGGACTTACCCACGGGAATAGACCTTTTTCACGCTTCCGGGTTTTAAAGCCGATGTGGGGTTGGACAACTTCCGGTGGCTATAGTGTTAGCATTAAAAGGCAAGGAAAATGGCTCAGTCTCGGTGCAGTTGTTTTTGTTCAGTCCCTGGTTGTTCATATATAGGACAGATATGGCAAGTATTCATGTTGTACTTGAATACTTGTCTAATTAAGACAAGTATTCAAGTTGTACTTGAATACTTGCCATAAGTTCATTAAGTTGCAGATATGGCTGCAACTTAAACAGCCATATCTGTCCTATCATGCGTTCCCGACAGACCCGGACCAACGGAGGCAGTGGATCCAGGCGATCTGAAGAGATGAAGGTCCCGACTTTTGCATAAAGACGGGGAGCACTTTCGTATGTAGCCGCCACTTCACACCAGAGGATTTTGTTAGCAGATTCACCACCAGCCGCCTTAGAAGTGGAGCTGCTCCTTCCCTGTTTGCCTGGAATAACTTCACTGCACCGGCAATGAGAGAGTCTGCTTTGGAGAGAGTCTGCTTTGGAGAGAGTCTGCTTTGGAGAGAGTCTGCTTTGGAGAGAGTCTGCTTTGGAGAGAGTCTGCTTTGGAGAGAGTCTGCTTTGGAGAGAGTCTGCTTTGGAGAGAGTCTGCTTTGGAGAGAGTCTGCTTTCTAGAGGGCTAAGAAACGGCAGTTTGTCCTCTCTCAGAAAGCTAGCTAGGCTAAAGATGCTACTGGGGACCATGATTATATGGCACATCCACCCGCAGGTAAACGTCTAATTAAGACAGTACATTGTATATATTTTCCATGTATGATAATTTTCAGTGAAATATAACTGTTACTATAATAATACTATTATTATTATGACCACATAAAATGAAATTTGAGATTATGTATTTTGTGGAGATTATGCTGTTTTTCACAATCTGTACTGGCAAATACATTTCAGAATGTAATCAGAATATAATTGAAAAGTTTAAATTATGTTTGTCTCCAATATTCCACGTAATTTAGCTTCATTCCGATGTTTGTGTAGTTCATATACTGTAGCTGGCGGTTAGCTCGCTAAGCTACGTCTTTTCTTAACTTGATAGCGGTGGATATATTTTTCGTGGAAGAACTTGTGTCCTTTCACACGTTTGTTGGTGGATGAATTAGCCGCTGCGATTTCCTCTGCATCAGCGAAAGAAAGGGCTGGCAAATTAAGTAAAGACGATGAAAAGGACCGGAGGAGGAGAGCCATTTTTCAGAGTACTTGGTTGTACTTGGTTGAATTACAGTCACCAAAACAGGAAGTGCCGCAGCCCTTTCAGATACAGCTTCCGGTTGCCGTGAAAAAGCTAGTGGAGTCGTGTTGTTCGAAAGCTAGCTTAACGTCACGGCGGGTTTAGCTGGTGAAACATCGCGACACTTCATGTTCTCGGTACTTGAACGCGTCCATTTGTGTGGCGCCTTGTAGAGACAGCGGTCTCTGGAGCTTTACGGTAGAAATAAGTGGAGTAAATGGTTTAATAAAAGTAGACGGTGACTCAGGGTGAGCGGACTGGCGCTGTCAGATGAATTTGGCAGAGCAAAGTGAAACCGTCCGCGGCTCCTCCTGAGCCACAGCTAATTAGCTCCTCTGAGATCCACCTACACACACACACACACACACACACACACACACACACACACACACACACACACACACACACACACACACACACCCACACACACACACACACACACACACACACGGGATGAGGATATCTCTGCATAAAACCTGCGCACAAAGGACGTTCCACCCATCTGTTGCTGCTCCCGCTCTCTAAACTCTGGAGGTTAAAGTTGGACCGACGCGCTGCCGCGTCTGGTTCGGTGTCGCTGTGGTTCCGGGAGCCCACGGTTTCAGCCCTGCGTGAACGTCCCGCTCCTCTAATTGCCTCCGACGCGCTGATCGTTGTTTCTGCATGAAGACTGAGGCGCAGCGGGTGATCTCCCGTCACATTTCACAGCACGCTGATTAAAATCACCGCGCCACATGCATACATACATACATACATACATACATACATACATACATACATACATACATACATACATACATACATACATACATACATACATACATACATACATAGTGCATCCATTAGGTAAGAATGAAGGAGGCAGCACAGACAGGAAGCTGCAGACGGGAGTTCACAGTGTAGCACTGCTGACATCAAGTTGTGAAGTGGCAAAATTACAACCAACTGCAGCAGGAGGCCTGGCCACTTTTATTTGAATTTGTTGGAAAATATGCTACGTGCATTGTCGGTTGGTTATAAGTTTGAACCAGAGTGCAATTTTGATGGGGATTCGCGCGCCAGCAAAAGCAGATGTCGCTGAATTTACAAGCAGTTGCCAGAGTCAGCCGGCCCACTGCACAACAACTGATGCTGAAAATGTGACCATGTCAAAGGTCACGGAGAGGCGGGAAGAGCCTCCATGTGCACGCCGTAAACTGGATGCAGCAGGTGTGCTCGGTCAGTGAGAGCAGGCGCCCATCGTCCTGCCACACGGTTTGCGTAAAATGGCACTTTGCAGCAAAATGTTGAAAGTATGCAAGAGAAAGAAAGGCAAATGGGCATTTCGGTAACAGCAGTTAATATTTCAGGGACGACTCGGAGCACAGTGTGGCGCTGAGCCATTTATAAAGTATTTAAAGGACAGATGAGGGAATTTAATGTATGTATTTTTTATTAAATAAGGATGTTGAAGACAGGGTGAGTCAAGCTTGTGGTTACACCTCAGTTCATATGCAAAGATTTTAAACCAACAACACATTCTATAGAAGAAGAAGCACTTTGACTGAATTTAATGGTTAAATAACTTTAAAATCAATCTTTGTTGTTGCATTCTTGTATATTTTTCCAATAATTCAACAGGTTTCTGAAATGAAAACATGGCTTAGTTTGTGAATATACTCAAAATATGGTTAATTAACTTAAGAATTTGCACACAAAGGACCGCACTAACTTTGCAGTATCAAGTGTTTGTCGACGGCAGAATGTCTTTAAAGAACGATTTCTTTAATAAGGGTGAAATGCAGCAATACGACTGTCTATCGGAACAAAACAAGTGCTGTTTTGTATTTGCGTACACTTTAATTAAAGTAGCACACTTGTAGGAGGAAATGATTGTACGGAATAATTCAGAAAGCCTGGGCCATTTGTTTTTAATTTCTTTAAAATCCTAACACCTGATTCAGAATGCTACAATCACAGCTCCATGACGTTGGGTGACAGACGTTAGCTTTCATTGGTGGCAGAAAGAGGGAATCACCAAATGCTTTATTTTGCGTCCTGCACTAGAGGGAGACAGCAGCACGACGCAAGACTCACTTGTAGAGTTTTACATGTGAAGTGTGATGCAAAGTGCAAGGGAACTTGGATCAAATGACGTTTTCTCCAACACGTCAGTATTTATATGGCGATTGTGGTGATTGTCCTGCTGCTTTAGTTGTTTCCTAAAAGTAAATAGTTTTAAGAGTTCTTGGAAAGTGATGCCTTGTTTTGTTTTGCACAACACAGTGATTTAGAAACGGCATTGACGCTCCTTTAGCTTTTCCACGTCGTCACGTTACAGCCACAGACCTCGGTCTGACATTTTACCCGTGTCCAGGGTGAAGGCGAAAGCTAAATCTTTTGTTTCCACAGATTTTCCACTCGAGCCGTGGATCTCTGCAGCTCCTCCAGATTTGACTTCGGCCTCTCGCCCATGAGCTACATGCATGCTCGGTGTGAAATGAAAGACGCAACTCAAGCAGTTGGTGGAGGCTGAATGCTGGAAGTCAATGTCAACATCTAATGGGTTTCCTTTGACGTTTTGGCAACACTTTATTTGACGGGTTGTGAATAAGACTGTCAAGACACCGTCATAAACACGACATAACGTGTCATGAACGCGAGCGAGTCTTCATGAATATTTATGACTGCTGTCATAAAGTGTCATTCGGTAAATCATGACACTTGATACAAATTTGACATTATTCAAAATGTCTGTTATGACGACTTGACATTAATCAAGAAACCATGATCTGACTTAAATTTGTCATAAAAGTATTAAACTTTAGCTTTAATAACATAAAGCTGCATAGTTTTTAAAGCACTATAGTCTCCCTCATCCCCCCCACACCTTCCCCCACCCCCTCACTGAAACCAGGGACTGTCCAAACCAGTTTGAGCAAACACAGGGAGTGTTTTTCCTGCCTCAAGCAGGTTTGGTCAGTCATTGTGTTTTTGCTTTGTCCACTCAAGACACAGGAGGAAAGAAGGAACTGATCACCTTAGGCGGACATAACTCGAGCCGCTTAGGAGAAAAGACAGAAACCAGATTTAAAGTCAAAGAAATGCAACTTTATTTAGGCGTAAACAAACAAACAAAAGAGAAAATAACCAAAAGAACTGCATAGGAAATGTTTAAAGTCCACAGAGTACAGAGAGCGAGCGGTAAGGCGGCCATTATAATATAGTCTCCTGTGCGTTACCTAGACTCAAGGCCTGGCTTTGCGCTTCTGTCCCAATCTGTGTGCGTGAGTGTGTGTGTGTGTGTGTCTGTGTGGTGAGAGGTTAAACTGGAACACACACACACACACACACACACACAGAGCGGGCTTTGGATCAGCAAGAATCAGCCTCGGTCGTCTAAATTCAGCTGGCCACGCCGACTCGCCCTGCCTCTTGGACTGAGAGAGGATACATTCAGTGGATTTCTGCTTAGATATTGCAGATGCAGCGCACAAACACGGAGCTCACGCCGCACCCAGGCAGGCTCTGGGAGAGCAGGACACCAAGGGGGAAAGAAATCATTAGAAAGAGAAAAACAAACCGTCTGGGCAGCGCGTTTTGGCTGATGTCTGAGCTCGTTTAGAAACAAACACGACTATTTGTTTCGCAACACCAGACGGCCCCTTCCGCTCCGTCCCGTAGCTCTCCCAGGGGCCCGGCGCAGGCAGAGAGCGTCAACAAGAACCCATTTGTCCCTTTTCTTCACAAGATACATTCTAAAAGGGCCTACGAGTCGAGTGGTGTGAAGCATTTGTACTTTTTATCAGAGAAAAAGAAAGGTGACAAAGAAAAAAACAAAACAAATCATCAATAATCAGGAAACTAATCAAACTAATAATTTTTTTTTGAGCAGATTGAGAAATAATTTCTTTCATAATGTTTAAATGGACACGCAAAAGAAAAAAAAATCAGACTAGTTCATAAAAGGGAAGAAGTCACTACATTATCACTACGGGACTTAATGAGACACCTGCAGCACGAGGCTGCTGGGAACAACCTGAGTTTTGTTTTTATTTCATTTTTTTTTTCCCTGTCTAAATTTTTCCTAAGCCATTTTTACCCCCCATTCTTTTTTTTTTTAAATTTTTTAAATTTTTTAAGATTATACAATCATTTAAAACAAAAAGGGAGGTCTATGACCTTGCATGTTTCGTCTGGTGCAGCTTCGCGATTCTTCATTCCCTGGAGAAGTTTTACGAGGCCAGAGAGGAATTAAAAAAAGAGAAAAATCATAAATTTGCAGCCCTTACATTCAAAATTGAGCGCAGTTCATTACAGCTCCAGCAGGGGGTGCAATCAACTGACCACGTTTGCTTACCAAGGGGAGATGAATGCTGGTTTTTGTTGGGGACGCAGCTGGAATTAAAAAAGGGGAGATTTCATTTAGTAAATTTTTGCTGCCTTTTCAAATTAATTATAGGCTGTTTGACCACAAATTAATGTAAATAATGTAAGGATCGAAACTCTCAGGCCTCTCAGGGACAGAAGCGTCGCTAGCTGAACAGGTTGCGCACTGCAGAGCCTCAAACCAACAGGAAATACAATCGCAAAGGTCAAAAGTTAATTCCAACCAACAAACTTTTTAAACACACATATACACATCTTTGGGTATACATTTTGTTTGGAAAAACAAAAACAAAACAAACAAAAAAAAAAAAAGAAAAAACATCCCAACAATCAGCTACCCACCCTATCTGAGCCTTTCAACACCTATCTGGGAGACATCAGTATAATACAAGAACTTTTAAAGCATGCAATGAAACGAAATACAAATAAAGGTTTAAAATACATTTTTCCTCTTTAAGAGTGAAGACCTAAGGATCTTAAAGATAGAATTCTGCAATCTTAATTTAAAAAAAATGTGTAAAAGAAAAAAAAACAAAAACCTGATGCAACATTGAGTGAACATCTCAGAGTAATACTGAAAAGCAAAAAAAGAAAAACAAAACAAAAAAAATCTCATTGGTTGGTGATAGGCGTTGTGTTCAAAGCAGCAGTATTTTTTTTTTTTTTTGCACTCAAGCTGGCTCATCCTCCTGCCTGGCTTAAAGGGATATTTCGCTTCAGTGTCAACATGTCTGAAAACGTAGCGCCGAGGCGTGGGCTTGTTGAGGTTAATACATAGAGGTTCATAGTTTCTGTTGTACTACGATCAGCACTTCTGTCAAGCAGCAGACTGTGGGCTAGCTAACGGAGTAGATAGCCTGGCCAGTTAAACTGCTCACTGACATTTGTTGTGTTACCAAGTTAAAGTAACACAAAAGTGATTCTTAAACGTACAAATGTGTTTTGCTGCTTAAACAACAACAAAAATTAACGCTTCACGCATGTTCTTTCTCATTTTGGGTAAATATCTTAATACCATGGTATTTGTACTCAAGACAATCATAGTTTGCCTAGTGATGACTACTAAATAGTCATCCCTACTCCGTCGAAGCTCAGTTAGCTTCAAGGAGTTAGCCTATTAGTAATCTTTGGAATAAAACCAGAAATATCCCTTTAAATGATGAGCCAGCCTGCTGTCACACATTAGGGGTAATCCGACGAGATGAATTGGAGATTACAGACTCATTTCAAACAACATCAAGCATCCTAGAAATGTACACTGATAAGATTGGTAAATTGTGCTGAAATCTGAGGTAAATTCATGTGCGTTTAATGGCCGACACTTTTGAGCTGTTAATTCTTTAAGACCAGTTTTTTCCTCTAACGCCGCGTCCCTCAGCAACACAGAGACATCTTCCACACGGACACCTGTATGTTCAACGTCAGAGTGAGGTTAAGGTAAATGGGGCCCAGGGATTGGGTTAGGGTTAGAGTTAGAGTTAACCCAGTGCATCCAAACCAGAGGAGGAAGATTTATCCTCAGTTGTTCTGATTTGAAACCTTTTGATATAATGGTCCAGTGACACTTCCTCTACAACATCGCAGTCCAAATGCCAATCCTGTTTTGGCACAGAACTCTCACAGGTCGTTTTTGGCACAATGCTCGCATCGGAACGATTCGTTTTGTTGCTGATAAAAAAACAAAAGAAAAAAAAAGGCAATAATTTAACCAGGCAGGTTACAGTAGATCAGGCAGACACGAAAGCTGTTTTTATACAAATTCTGTTTCAACGCTTGACAGTACAACGATCTTTGGTCCTTGTGCTGAACGGTCAAACAAGGAGGTATTGGTGAGGTAAAACAAAATCCTTCAAGAAAGAGTAAAAACTGAAGTATTTAGAAGGAATAACAAATTTGAGGTATTCAGAAGTTTTAAATGCACCGTTACCATGAGGGACAAAACTTGAGGTATTTGGAAAGTTGAGGTATACGAGAAACGAAGTGAGAACATTGAGGTAAAAGTTATCTGACACTAAATCTCCCAAGTTGTGTCGACAAATCGTCAATTCAGAAGCGAGAGTCAGTCTGAGGAGGTATATTTTTTTTGTTTCAATGAGAAACTAGCTTACAGAACCTGATATTGTCGAGTGCTTCCAGGGAAACAAAAACCAAGAGGCGACGGGATTGGTTGCACCGTAAAGAAACTGTATCAATCAGCCGGGGTTGGGGTTAGTTAACGGAAAGAAGACTAATCTGAGATGGTACTCCGAGTCTAATCGTGATAAAACTATGGCATTGCTGAATGAGCTTAGGCAATAAACGTAAGGGTTTTTCTTTGGTGCGGGGTATTCTCCGTTTTGAGCACCTCTGCGAGACAGAAACTTTCTACATTTGCTCCCATAGCCAGAGCCTTCGGGAGAGGGAGTACTTGGTAACCTAGGACCTAAGCACTCCGTTTCTCCAAAGCCTAATGTAAGACAGTGCGATGAACTAAACTCCACGAGTTGTAAGAACGTTAGACTTTTCAAACAAGAGTTATTTAAAGAAAAGTTTCAAGGGGGATTTTAAGATCCATTAAACGCCACATTTATAGCTGGCCTTTGTGCAGAGATTCTAACTTTGGTTGACTCTAGTAGTTGGTCTGTAGACCTCCATCTTTAGAGGAACCCGTCTACTAACGCTCAATCTGAAGGCGTTCTTTTTGTCGGACTTAGATCTAAGGATAAATAAATAGGGTAGGGCTTTGTGATGATGCCCTCTCATTGGACTGCTCTAGATCTTTGGCCCTCGGAGCCAAAGGCCGTGGCTTTAAACCACAATCTAAATCCAAGAGATTGATATATTATATTAGGCCTGTAATCTGTTGTCATTAATGTCCTCAGGACGGCCATAACAGGCGTCTACTTCTGAAGGCTTTTTGTCAAACAGCATGCCTCATTTAAAAAGTAGCTTTCACTTCTATAATTACATTTCTACGATAATGCGAAGGAACACGTTGAGATCTCTACGGATTCAACTCTTAAATCTTTCTGTGGGTCTTCCCGGTCGGAGAAGACCATGCTTTCTTTGCATATTCGTTTTTCTTTCTTCGACGGGAACGCGACATCGTCCCAGTCTTGCGATAAAAGTTTAGGGATCATGATCGAAAGATATCTCATTTCAGGGATCATTTTAGAGCTGATTTTCATACATTTTTTTTTCCTACTTCTACTCATTAATAAATTTATTAAATCAGCATTAGTCAGTAAAGCTAGGAGAGCCTGAAAAAAGAACCGATCGTTCGGACCGGTTTTTACGATGACCTGAGCTAATTTTGATTCCATTGAGTCTGGCATTGCTTCTCACAGTCTTGCTCGGCATTCGTGAAATTACAAACTCCACTGAGCTAAATAGAGAAAAGGGTCAATCTACTTGTCTAAGAGGGGAGGGGGAAAAAAACCCAAAACACCTAAATAGTCTAAAAACAGGGAAGGACACTACTTGACCCTCGTCTTCTTCTCTGAGCCGAGCCTACTGATGAGAATCAACCATGCACCCTCTACAGCGGTCTGAGTATTGTCTCAGCAACAACATTCAGGAGGTTCACGCTTACTCATACTGAAAATGCACAGAGAGAATTCAATGAATCCTGTGCAAATATCAACCCAAGAATCTACTTTTATGTCTCTTAAATAAAGTATAGAGGTAGACGTTTCTTCTTTGTAAAACTTCACGGACTAAAACCTCTGCTCAGTGAGTATGAGTACATTCATAAAGAGCTAAATGAGGTAGGTATGGAGCAGAAGGTACGAGATTTCAAGAAGTGAAAGAATTCCCTGAGATGGATCTTAAAGAAGGGCGCACAGAGAGGACTGAGAGCAGCTTCGAGTCCATTTGGATAGGTCCCCATTGTATAAAGTAGACATATGTTTGGGTGAGTAGTAGTGAATGTGAAAAACGTCTTTTTAGCCTAATCTCAGTCCTCTCTGGACGGCCCCGCTTTTCTGTTGATTGATTCTCTCCTCTCCATTTCCTTCATTGTGGAAAGTTACTGCAAAAAGAGCAAACAGAGGGAGAGAATGCAAAAAAAAAAAAATATATATAGATTTCTTTTTAGAACTTGAGAATGCGGTTGTTTCCAAAGTCAACGACCACGATGACTCCGTCGGGCATCACGGCCACCCCGGAGGGGCGGTCCATCTGTCCGTAGCCACTCCCCTGAGTGCCAAATTTGCATAAGAAGTTTCCGTTGGGCTCAAACACTTGGATCCTGTGGTTGCGGGAGTCGGCCACGATGATGCGGTTCTCTTGGTCCACGGCGACGCCCTGGGGGCGCAGAAACTGCCCGTTCCCCGTGCCCTCCGAGCCCAAGAAGCGAGCCGACTGGCAGTCCGGCCGGATGACCAGGAGCCGGTGGTTGTTGAAGTCGGTCACGACGAGGTGGTCTTCGTGGTTGAAGGCGACCCCTCTGGGGGAGTCAAAGTGTTTCCACAGAGCCCCTTCGAAGCCGTACTTGTTGAGGAAGGAACCGTCGGGGGCAAAGAGCTGCACGCGGTGGTTTCTGGTGTCCGAGACCAAGATTTTACCCTCAGAGTTGACGGCCACGTCCCAGGGATAGTTGAACTGCCCGTTCTTGGTGCCTTTTTCCCCAAACTTCAGCAGGAACTGGCCCTCAAACGTAAACACCTGTCAGGCAGAGATCATGAATTAAATCTGTGTGTGTTTACATGAAGAGAGGAGGAAGGACTACAACACAAAGTGAAAAGATGAGAAGGTTCAGGGGATACAAAATGGCTGTCCAAACATTTCTGGTCCTGCATGGAAGTGGAAAATGTTACAGAAGTTTTTTCACGGTAATTTTTCCGAACCCGGCCAACATACCTGAACACGGTGATTGTCCTTATCAGCCACAATGATCCGTCTCTGACTGTCACAGGCGACCCCGGCTGGACGGTCAAACTGACCAGGCCGAGAACCCAAGGAGCCAAATTTATGGTGGAAGGCACCGCAAGGCTTGAAGATCTGTCGACAGAAACTCTTTTTTACCGATTGGATTTGAACAGTCTGGCTTTAGGAGTTTTAAAAGATAACCAGTTGAAACCAGTTGACCTGAAAGTTACTACACTGCTAAGTTCAAGAGTTACATCCTGGCTGAACCCTGGAGAGCCAAAATAAAGAGACGCTTTCTCAACAAAATGCATCTCGTGTTTAACCTCGCAGAACTAGAGTTTAGATCGGACCTAAAAATCCAACCTGACCCCAGAGCGTAGGTATTGTATCTGAGCCCGACCCAACTCAGCTAATGAACTTTAATTATAGGCCTGAGCCCAAAGTTAACCAGACATAATGAGACTTTACTGCTTTTGTTTTCTTAAGTAAGCAGTGAAACGTCTTCCGTTTTTAGCTTTTGTTGAACGTCTTTCAGCTCCATCTTGTAACCGCAGGGAGAGTGACGGGAAAATCTTCTGGGATGTGATTGATGGGATCCAATCTCAGCTGCTGTTTGACTGGAGATGACCGAGCCGCTGCGCTTGTTACAGTCTGAAGAACTTCTAATCCTTACTGTCTGTCTTTCCTCAATGGATCTCCATTTAGACTAAATAAACCAAAACAACTTTACATCTTGGATTCTCGTTTTGGCTTACTCTCGTTTTGGCAGGTTTATACTTAAAGCATAAAGCTGTTGTAAGTATTGCAGGTTCATGAAATGCATGACAGAAACCCGAACCGGCTCAGGTCATAAATCTAAACCCTACTCCAAAGCTGCTAAGCGTAAAATCCTCCATGTAGCCCTGACATGTTTAGTGTGACTGTAAAGAGAACGATCCAGCAGACAGCTCTACCTGTATGCGGTTGTTGCTGCGATCCGCCACCACAACATATCCTTCCTTGTCCACGCTGATGCCCCAGGGGCGACACAGCTGGCCGTCCCCCTCCCCCTCACATCCGAAAGACGACACCTGGGAGCCGAGGGACCCGTAGCTCCGTCCGGACTTGACTGTCACCTGGAAGGGGCTGCCCTGGATGTGCTGGTTGCACACCAACACAGACACCAGGTGCTCCCCCTCCGTTTTGGGCAGGTAGCTGACGGTGTAGGATCCATTCTGGTGATCCGTCACCTCCACCGGGGACTGAGAGCCGTCTGCGACAGACATCACCATCGCCGACACCGGGTCGCCGCCGGACAAGCGCGGCTCGCCGTCGTGATCGTATCCGATGACTGTGAAGGATGAGGGTTTCCCGCGCAGGACGTTTTTCAGACCTTCGCCGTGGGCTTTGGTGACGGGGGCAAAGGCGCTGCTGCTGATCAGGCCCATGGATTGGATGGCTATGTACAGAGCCTGTTTGAGCAAATTCACATATGAAAAGCAAGCAAACAGTGCCGTGTATACAACCAGACCAATAAAGCTTGTGATTGCTGCAGAGTGAGAGAGATCTAGCGTCAGTCCCTACCTGGTCTGGAGGCGTGAACATGAAGCGGTCGTCCTCTTGCGGCAGCAGCAGCCCCCTGACAGTCTTGATTTCCTGGAGCTGGGTCAGCATTCTCTCCCTGGCCAGCAGCACGTCCAGGTGGTGGCCCTCATCCAGCATCTGGCTCACGGCAGCAATGGTACTGTCCAGCTTGGTCAGACTCTGGTGGAGTTTCTCCACCTGCAGGTACAGAGACTTGGCCTTCACCTGACGGATCTTCTCCACCTGGGAACAGAGGGTAGGGTTAGAGATGAGAGAACAGCAGGAACATCTCAGCGTCTGGCGTCACTGAGTGAATTTAGCTGTCAGAGTCAATGCAGCGTAAAGGTAATTTGAGACTCAAAGTGGTAAATAAAGACATTCTTAGACCAGATTCCTGCAAATCTTCCTTTTCAAAATGGAGCAAAGTTTCATTTTGCGCCTCAGCGCCCTCCAAGCAGCCAGTTTGAATTACAGCTTTGAAACACAAGAAACAAAAGAGACTTTTAGATGCTTTGCCTTTTTAATTGTTTCTGCAAGTTTAAGACTTTTAAATTGAAAATTAAATCAGCTTAATTTACGTGGCATATTTTAGCAACAAGCCAGTTCAAGGTACTTTCTATGAAAAACGTAAACAATTATAAAACAAAAAATAAATATTAGATTTTGTGGGGTTTTAGCACCGATTTAAAGTAACTCTGCTTCGGCTGTTTTGCAGTTTGTTTCAGATTAAAGGAGCATAAAAGAAAAGTTTCGTATACAAGCTTATATACTGAAAGAAATACTCACAGAGCCCAAATGTGGCATTTAAGTTTATTTATCACTCTTATTTTTATTCAACCAACTCCCTGGACAAAATAAAAATCCCCCAATGAAAATCCAAATGTGCAGTTGTAACATTCGAACCCAGAAAGAAGACAAAGAATATCAAAGGAATTAGATTCTCTCAAACAGCAGCTATATTTAAAAGTTTATCTGTGCTGCATCACAGGAAATCAGCAATAACTTGTTAAACATGCAATACAATACATTTTACTATAACATTTTTGAAAGTTAAATTAACTGCAGAGTAATACAAACATGGCTTTGTCATTACAAGCGGCTTCCAGCAGCGCTGGCCTGTAGGGGGCAGCAATGAGCAGATCTTACTTCATTTGTAAAGAAGGAAACCCAAAGCTTTTGCAAAAGCAAATATTGGTCCCCACAGTTATTGTGCAACTGTGTGCCAATATCAGACATTTTAGATTTGTTTTTTTTACAGTTGAACTGTGAGTGAAAAAAATGTTTTTTTAAATATTGTCAATTAACAAGACTAAACTCCTTTCGGTTTGTGATTCTTACAGATCAACTTTACAAGCTCTTTGAAATAAAAATCAAGTTTTTTTTTTTCATTTAAAAAAAAACCCCTCTTATGCAGATTTTGTTATGCATTATTTGTGTGAGAAAATAACACAGGAAGCAAACTTTGAAATGTTACGTAGCACCTCATTAAGAGGAAGGAAAAAGCTGCATTTCTGATTCTTTAGGGGTCCAGAGCATAAAGGCCTAAAAAGGGTGGAGGCTGGTAGAACCTGAGCCTCACGGACCGGCCTCTCACTTAACATCAACTGACAAAAAAAAAAAAAAGTTCAACACAATAGACTGACTGGCTCTTTGTTTCTCTCTGTCCCCTCCCTTTCCAAAGAGGCCAAAAGATCTGAAACGTCAATTTGCATCTGTGAGACTAGAGTTACATTTTATAGATAGTGAGGACAAAGCCTGGAGTTGGGCTTTGTGACAGATACGCAGCTAGTTTTAGTTCCTGGGCTGAAGAGCAGACGGAGGAGAAGAGTGAGCCGGTGTTGGTTTCAGGGAAACAAAGCGCAGACGGGAAAGCCAGACGCGGCTCTTGATATTCTGCCATGTTTTAAAGCACCACTTAAATGTTACAACTTCCCAGGTCAGCAAACGTCTCTTCTACACACTTCCAGATGAAGACAGTCACATAAAGTATGTGGAGTTCTGTCTATAGGAAAGTTGCTGCTGCGCTCTCGCAGTCATGAATTTATGTGGAGTTAGAGTTGATGCTGAGTCACAGAGAGGAATATCAGTCAATTTGACACCAAGCATGACAATCACAGAAACTGCTATAATTAGCAACCGCATTTGCGAGGTTTAGTACGACTCTGGTGGTTCAGCTGCTGAGGCGATTGAAGAAAAGGAACCACACAGAACCTGCAAACGGAGTGCAATGTGGCCGGAAATGACGGAGGAAGAACTGGATAAAGTCACGCCTGTGGGGAGAACCAAAGGTCCGCTTTGGAGGAAGAGCACACGGTCTCTTTACTGAGATGTTACCCAAAGCACCAGTTTTCTCAAGATGCATGCCACTCTGAGTGCATTGCCCCTCCCCAACCTGCTGCTACATACTTCCTATCATCTGGCTAAAACACTTTGCCTATTCTTACTAGAAAACAGAAGTTGGCCGCTTGGAAATATTTCTGGCATGAAAAACACCCATCACTGATATGAGCTGTTACTGTGCATACAGGGAGAGCAGAACATTAAAAACAAAAGAAATGTTACACCACATGTTTAAAAAAACTGCTATTAAATTAGTTAAGTGTTCAATTACAAAGCTGTTCAAATCAAAAATATGTCAACAGGAGAACTGTTGAGATTTTCTTAGTTTTAAAACACTTATAGAAATAAATAACCTTCTGTATTAAATATGCTTTTGTTGAAACCATAACACTGCAAACTTGTTTCTACTTACGGTCATCATTCTGTAAGAATCTCATAGTGAATAAATAATGGTCACAAGTCGGTTCAGTTGGATTCTGCCACAAAGGCTGTTTAAACACCAAATCAATCCACTTTTGGTTCCATTAAACGCCTGACAGAAATCTATGGGGTTATATATGGATTGTAAGGATTTACCTGGTCGTGGATGAGTGGGTTGATCTCATAGTGCGGTAAGTGGGATTAAGGAGGAAACATGGCTGAGACAGCCGCAGCTCTCTCTGATGGAGGGGCGTGAGGGTAAGACATGCAACGTCACAGTTCAGAACTAAATGTCTCTGGTTTCTTTCATATGAACAAAAATCATTTTAAAAATCAACAAGCTGCATAATCAGCCATGTTGGCAGAGCGTTTTTAAGAACCGATGAGGTTGTAAAAGTAAATATTCTTTTCTATCATAACTTACAGTGATCATCAAATGAGGTGAATTGACAGCTTATTAGACTTGTGATTGAAAGAGCAGAAAACAATCCTTCTGATCAATGAACAGTCGGACATGATCAACACTACTGGGTTGGTCTGGCCCATATTCTGCCTGCTCCCTTTAGGCCTTTTGTTTAACTTGGAACTGTTGCATCTTTGTTTCAGCGGGTTGTTGTGAGGGGCAGAGCCTGAACGAGGATGTGATCACGTTTTCCATCTGATCCAGCAGGAGCAGCAGCGGTCAGAGCTGAACAAACGGCCGTGTGAAACCCAGAGGAAACATGGCCGCCGCAGCGTTGGACACTACGGCTTCTGTGTCACCAGAGCGCTAAAAGGAGAGGCTGACAACACGAGGGGGGCATCATGACACGGTCTGCCTGGTTAAGTCAAATTACATCCTAAACATTAAGAATATGTTCAAAAGCTTCAGATGAATTTCTTTAGAAATGGGAAAATGTGCCAATACTGGTTTCTAATGTAAATGCAATGTGATAATTCCATTTTTTATGTGGTTTCTTGAATGACTTCTTACATAAAAAAAAAGGGATACAATCACAATTTAGTAAATACATTTTTGTTACATTAGCTGATGTTATTTTACTGCGGTTGTCAAAAATTACCAATAAAATCCTGTGTGCTAAAAGCAAAATGCATATTAAGAAAATGCAGCCCATATAAACCAGAATAAGAAAAATAATCTCAGACTTTTTTATTTTTTTTATAGAAAAGTTCTATAACTAAAGTTTCTCTTCTTAACTAAATAAAAATAGACAGTCGGATCATCGTTCTGTCAGAAAGCAAGAGGCGACGTCTCACTGTGTGGGTTAGAGAAGTCACGTCTCATCTCAAAACTGAAACATTACACAATTACTTGTACGCAGTCTTAGCATCTTATATTAGCAGTTAGCATGCTATCCTTAGCATACTGCATTTTCCATGGGGTTATCACAAATGACATTTCCTAAAATCGGCCAACATTTCTTGCCCCCCCCCCCAGTCCAGCCAATATGTTCCATAACAAATCTGGAGCTAAAAATGATAAAAAAGAAACTTCTCTATATGTTCTGTTGAATGTATTTTTTGTTCCAACCTGTGGAAACAACACTGATCATATCGTATGTAGCATTTGAATGATAGCAGCTTAGTCAATGAAACATAAAAAATGCGCAAATAATAAATGAAAACTATATAAAATAATTAAGCAAATGTCACTCTGGACAAATCGAACCTGAACAATGGCACCATTCAACCCACAAAAAACATTTTCAGCAGACCTGCTGACCGGCTGTTCGCTGCTCAGCTGAACTCCTCACGCATTATTTTAAACAACCATTAACGTGCAAAATTGCAAAACTGAGCTGGAGTTTCCCTCCTGGATTTTTAACTCTTCGCTAAAAACTCGGAGCAATCTCGCGTCTTTGCAACTCGGAGCTGGACTAAAAGCCCGCAAGCATTGAACTCAGAGCGTGAAGAAGAACATTCACCTCCTTGAGCAAACTAAACAGATTTGGGGGAATCTAAGGAGCCAGAAAGCCACTTCAAAAGAGGAAAAACAGAGAACATATGGCTTATTCCTGACATGAGGCAGAAGGCTATGAACTGTTTCAATAAGATCCCCTCCTGCCGTGTGGAAGAAGCCTCCCGAGTCGGACCAGACTCCCCCTCCCCGTCTCCATCACCGTCACATTCGATTAGCTGCAGCCCCTCCTGAAGCTACCCATATGGTCATCCTTAACAATGAAATTTCACACACAAAGCTGACTCATTTAGCCAACTGCCCCGCCCCCCCAAACCCACAGGAAGAAATTTATACATTTAACGAGATCATTTCCTGTTTCACCACCACACATGCTCCCCGTCGGTCCGTTTGGAGAAAAGACCGAGAAATCCTGAAGATTTAAGGTGAGGAGGAGTCGATGCAACTTTGAGATTTAACCTTTCGGGGGTGTTTGTTTTAAAGGAAAACAATTATTCACCTTTTATGAAAAGTAAATATTTTTCTACAGTTGTTATTAAACCAGACAGATAGCTGGTTTTGAGTTAATAAGAAAACTGACAAAATCTGGAAAAAAAAAACAAAACATTTTACTGAAATAAATAAAAACGTAAAATCTAAAACTACTTGCAACTAAATTGTGTGTTTATAAAAACAAACATATTGACATTGTAGATATAATATCCTATTTTTGCATTTATGAATCTACCTATAGGCCTTTTGAACTTTTGTGAAATTGATTTTATTCCCACAGAAGCAGTTCACGCCTGTTGTAGCAAAAATGTGGAACTCCATAATCCTCCTGGTGAAGATGATGAGGGAAAACTTCAATTATTGTTTCATAATAATTCAATAGCATAGTCAAAAAATGCTATGTTCTGTTGAGTATTAATCACCTGATCTGTGGACATAATCACGATACAATATTTTGACCTTTTTGAATTCTGAACCTAAAATCAACCAAAGTATGAAAAAACTGAAACTATTCAAAACTGAAAAGAAAATTCAACTAATAAAAACCCAGAATCAGAATTTAAATTCTACTTAAAGCTAATTGAATTTTTTTTTTAAAAAATCACAACAAAATAAAACTAAACTCTAAGCTATTCTAACCCTGAGGTGGATGAATGATTAGCATGGTTAGCATTGTGCATTTGATTTTCACTAGTAGTATCCGCCCTCTGTCATCATTTAGATGTATAAAAAGTAACGAGTGATGCGTCGTTTTCTATCTTAAGCTGCTTAGAATGAAACGATGATTAAATCTCTGATTTTAACGAGTCAAAACTGGAACAGGATGGAGGAGGCTTTATTCCCAGATCCAGAGTCAAACGGCGGCTCACCTTCCACAGGAGCTCGCACTCCCTCTCCTCCAGAGCTTTCTTGTGTCTCAGAACGAGAGCCTTCACTTCGGTCTGCACCACCTTGGCCTTGATCTCCACCTGCTCCGCCATGGCTTGCACTTTTTCCATGCTTTGCTGAAAAATAGCAATTTAAAAAATTTAAATAAGACAATTGACAAATGCAAAGAAACAAACATAAGAATGGCATTACGAGGTAGAGGCCTGAAGGTACGTGAAAATAAAAGGACGATCAATAAATTGAAACCGAGACACAGGAAATGCTTATTGGTTTATCTGTTATTTTACGCAAAGTATAGATGACCTCCAAAAACAGGAAACAGAGGATCAGGAAACATTAATAGGAAAAAAGAAAGGAAAACATTTTCCAGGCAAGTGAACAGATGAACACCTGCTCATTGTTTCAGCTTCATTCCTTTATAACAATCGCTGGTTGGAGGCAGAGAAAAAGGAAACGTGGGTTAGGAATGGGAAGTTCCTTCACTTCACGCATAAAATGATTAACATCCTGCTGTTTGGGGAAATTTCCACTCTTTCTAGAGTTTATTTTAAAAAACGTAATTAATAGAGGCAACGCCGTTTAACATGAGCTGCTCCACACGACGTAAAAACCTTAATGAACAAATCCAAACGAGAAATGCGACTCTTCCAACAAGCAAGATTAAACAGAGCCAAAAAAATAAATGTGGATTGATAATAAAAATAATGAAAGACATTTACTGCTTGAAAAACAAGAGTCGCCTTTAAGCTAGCCGTTAGCTGTTAGCTTTAGCTTCTGGGACAAACTAATCTGGATTAGACAGAGAATTTATCCTCCTTGCAAGAAATGAACTGTGCACAACAAAAATCCTGAACATGAGAGCAAATGTCAAGAATGACAAAGATAAAACAAACCTTTGTTTAAAACTTTGTCAAAGTGTTAAGAAGGAAAATAAACATTTCTTTGCTTCTCTTAAAAGAACTGAAGATAATTTTTTTTTCCCCCTCCAAAGTAAATAATTCATCTTCCTATAAATGGACATTTTTGTCTGTGCTTTTCATTTGCAAGTCTATTTCAAAGACATGTTGGCAAAGAGTCGAGATGAAGAAGCAACTGAAATAAGATGAAAGGGCCACAAAGTTGCCTAAAAACGCCAGACGGCAGCATCCTTCCTGACTGCGGAATATTTTTCACCGGCTTTAGGAACGTTTGAAGAGGATGAGACGTTAGAAAGCCTGAGAAGAGCAAAAAAAGACATAGCTGAAAGTGTGATTTTCTCTACTGTAACTAAATACTATTTCACAAGATTTTTAAAGATTTGAAATTAGGAATAAAAACCTTTTATTGTTTGTTTTTATTTTTGTTCCGATTGCAAAAGTGAACACGTAATTTTAAACTTTACACAATATTTTAATGAGGCAGGAATTTGAAAAGGAAATGATTTTGTTGTACCAACCTGGATTCTGTTTGGTCTTATTTTACAGGCCAACATTAAATAATCAAACTTTAAAAGAGAGGCGCCCCTTTTATTACTACCTGATGCAATAAAAAAAAAAAAAAAAGAAAGAAAAAGAAAAGCCGGGCCGTAGCATTTACAACGCACAATTTGGCCTAAATGAGGAGTATTCTCTTTGTCTCCTTCTGCCCACTGGGTTTTATCAGGGCCTTTTTCCTCTGGCATCTCCTGGGAGGTCACGAGGTGAGCTGGACCTCACAGGCTCCGAGGGGAGGTGGGATAAGGCTTCCTTTGTCATATCTGCCACTGAGATCAAAGGTCACCTAAACCTCTACAGGTCGTGATCCGCAATCCCTGTCTTAAGACGCATACGGCCCACCCCCATCGCACCCCGGCAGGAACAAAGGCGGCCCGGCAGGCTCTTTCTTTTCTCTGGCCGTGTCGCGCGATGTGGCCGGCAAAAGGAACAACTAAATCAGGCAGGAAGGGAAGGAATTAACGGGGAGCTAATATCGCTGGAGACGGGAGCCTTTATGGACATTTTTTTAACTCTCTGCAACTCCCTGCTCGTTTCTCCAGACCTTCCCACCAACGGTCATTCTGCAACGTTTTACAAAACTATTATTTTTCACATTTTATGACGCTACAAACACGCGCCTTAGCGTATTTTATTAGGATTTAATGTACGTAAAACAGAGCGCAGATGTTCAACGCAAGCTTTCAACATTGTTTACGAATGAAATTTGAAAAGTGTGACACAGCAGCATTTTCGCCCTCTTCTCTCTCCCATTTATCCGATACTCCTTCCAGTCTTTGTGTCGCCATCAACGCTCCCAAAGGAGCACAGATTGGCGTACAAAGACAGCCGAACCAACCAATAAAAAACAAACAAAAAAAAAAAAACAGCAGAAGCAGAGTTTTGACCAACTAGGAGGTCACAAGTCCCGGGTCAGAGGTCAGAGGAGATAATGGGTGTAGAGTGGACGGAAATTTCCTACCTCAGGGGACAGAAGCGTATGCCTGTGTTTACATATTATCTGGCGTCAGCGTTTAGTCCCGCAGTGACCTGGATAGAAGTGGACAAACACGCCGAACGGCTCAAGGTGCTGCTGGACGCTGCGACTCCTGGCTCACATCCTGCAGCTTTATTTGGTGAATCATAACCTCACTGAAGCGATCACCATTTATTTTCCTTTACAAATGGAGCCTGAATGTTGAGCGAGTTTTCCGACACGTGGCCTGTGATATCTGGGAATTTCAGAAGAATCCAACAAAACACCCGCAGTGACATAAGCACTCCGGCAGAAAGATACGAAGTTTGACCCGAGCAGACGAGGGGTCAGGCTGAGAAAATGGATAGGTGGGGCACATGCTCCGTGTGCTGGAGATAATGCATGTCCGAATGTCATATGACCTCAGTGGAAAAGCTCGTGTTTCATGTTTTGGGGCGAGTATTTACCAAGGTCACAACTCTGCCCCACCTTCCAGGCAAATTAGATAACAGCCGCGTTTCTGCCCCTGATAACTAAAACAGGTTTCAAAGCTGCTTTTCTGAGTCGTTCCTTTGCCTCCGTTGTGCTAAATCGTTGATTTGAACTTTACATTATGGACAAAGACGATGCAATAAATAGCGCTATCTGCAAACAGTAGACTATTAAAATTATAAAAATTATTTAGAGTTGAAGTCGTTAAGTTATGCTGAAAATTTCTATCAAGAATCTTTTTTTAAAACCGGAGAAACTGGTGACAGGAACCAGACAATTTTCAGCTTGTGTCCGTTGGAAACTTTACAAATCCTTTCTGTCCATGTCAGGCAGTTTATTCAGTTAATTACTCAGCTGGTTATTATTGGACTGGATGGTTAATGTTTGAGGAAACAAAAACAAACATTTTATTCTTTTATTCTTTCCATTCCCCCCTTTGTGTACGGGGGAATGGAAACTCCTCTGATTTTTCGACCAACAATTCTAATTTGGTTGTGTTGGTCAATCTGGATCCAGCAGCACATTCAAGCTGAGGCCAACGCCAAATCTCCATTGTCAAGTCTTACTCTGGCCGGTTCATGTTTGGTTCAGTTCTGGCCAAGTTGGGCCAGAACTGAACCATTGGCAGTGCATTCCTAACCATGTGGGCAGGAACATGAGGGTCCGGCAGCTGTAATCAATGCACCGAAGTCAATTAGCTCAAGCCGACTTTGGCGTCAAGTCTCTTAGAAATCTCTCGGTGTATCTGTTCGTTGGCGGTTGCCCCGTCCGGTCGACGCTTTTACTTGAACAAGTGTCGCCTTCGCTTATCTTGGTCATGGACCAATCAACAAGTCCAGTCTGCTGACAATTAAATTGCTGGGTCCGGTTTGTGCTGTCCCAGCGGTGGCTCCAAAGAACAGAGAAGAACCGGACAGAAACCACAAATGCAGACAAATAGAAAAGGTCATATAGGAAGACCGTTCCTCTCTACTCGCAAATCATGGAGGTAATCTATAATAAAACTCTCTCTGTAGGGGAAAACGTCGGAAAGCGGTCGGTCAAGGTCGTCAAAGTCTCATCTCAACATATGTCTGCATTAAGATGGCCTCCAGTAAGCCTCGTTTCCAGTGAAGGAGAAGCTGCACCTCCATCACACCAAGTCCCTCAACAGCCATGCAGGAAATCGAAGGGTTTACCAGGCATGCTCCAAAGCATCGTTACAAAACATCGATTATTCTCCAGCGAAAACAGAATCTGACGATCCAACCATTGTAATTTCATTTTAAATTCTCAGTTTTTTCCCCCCATTCTCCTGTGTTGGGATTACTTAAAAAATTACATTTTATTCCTCTAGATAAAGATATTATCATGTACTGTAAATATGAACATTTCTAAATTTGCAATATATATATATAATAAAGTTTTTTAACACTATGTAGCAAATTTGCACAAAGCTTAAAAATCGTTAAGGATCAGTGTTATGGCAGATGTGAGCACTGCCAGCCCTGGATAATCCTCCTCCCTGAAAACATTATTTTCACATATTGGTACACAAACGGGCATTTCATCATTATTTAAAAAAACATTTGTATTAAGAAATCTCAAAAAAAAACAATAAAAAAAAAAACATCCAACAGAATATTTTCTGCTCACTTTAAAATAATTGATTGTAGTTTCAATGCTTTTCCCTTCCTACGTATTTTCTGACTCTTGCTTCCTAATCGCCTTTAAAAAATGTCAGACGTCAACAGTTTTTTGACTTTCGAGTTGAAGTCATGACGTAAATGTCACCAGACGCAGATAAAAAAAATGCATGTTATGGCGTTAAAACTCTTGGAGATAAACGTCTGGTGCCGTTAAGCTACAGCAGCCGTCAGCAGTGTGAAGAAAATAGAGACTCCTTCTGTTTTAGTTTACACCTAAAACTGGGAACCTTTCCAAAAACATTCAGGAAAAAAAAAACAAAACAAAAAAAAAAACAAAAACAAGAAAATGCTGCTCTGCTTCTAAATGGACATATATACATTTCATACTTCTGTCTCCACTAATGATGAAATGCTAAACGTTTAGCCGGCTGGTACCAGACTCGACCCGTTTGCAGCTTTTCAGTGAAAAGGAAAAACACGGCCGCCCTCCACCCCCCTCTCATACGTTCAGATAAAACCGGGATGTAAAGAAAGTTCAAGAAGGTGCAACCTAAACTATAATCATGTAAATGAAGAGGCGTAATTAGTATGCGCGTATGTGTGAGAGAGTTGGGTGGAGTGAGATGTGGGTGGTTGAAGGAGTGAAAAGGGGAAGGGCAAGTGTTCCACTTCTTTAAAAGAAGTGGGTATTTTTCCTTTCTCTGAAATCCTTTAAATACCTCACCTACCCTCCCCCAGTGCCCCCTGTGAGACTCCTCCCCGTCCTCCCCCTCTGACCCCGAGCCCTGCCCCCGCCGGAATTCAACTCATGCGACCCCACCCCCTTTTTAAGGGCCAGCTGGACACCTCTAACCCCGGGGCTCCCCGGCCGCCCGGTACTGGTCACTCTCTCAGATATGTAAGCGGAGCGGCTCTGATGTCGGGGCGCTAGCTGCTAGCTGCTGCTGTGATTTTTAAAGGCACAGCTGCTCCCCTCAGGTCCTACTTAGTGCTTGGAGGAGATGGATGAGGGCAACTCTGGGAGCTTTAATCTTGTATGGGAGACCTCTCCTTTGTTAGCAATCTGTTTGGCCTATTTTATTACAGTGGAGTGATTTTATTTACTACTGCTATTAATTTGACTATGTTCTGAATAAATGCTGTTCCTGCCTGGTGTCGCACCCCGTTGTTGGTTTTTGGGTTTAAACGAGCCATGGAAATCAAAATTTTCACAAACAATATTTCACAATTTTATGGGCAATATGGACTGAAAGTTTTATTACAATATTTTGTTGTAAAATTGTGATAACACCTTATCATTATCATGATAATGATAAAGAAATAAAGAAGCATTTATTTCTTCTTTCTTAGGTAACATGACTTAATGGCAGCAGTCATATTCCCACAAACACAAATATTGCTCTTTAAAAAACGTGCACCAAGTATCTTTTGGACAAAAATTCACACTTCATAAAAACGCGACATAAATAAGTGGGATTGTTTTTTCTTTATCACTAACCTGAACACAGTAACTGCATTTAATCACAGTTTAAATTTTTTTTTTTCATTATTAGTGGAAAAAAAAGGGGGAGAAAAATAGAAAACGTAACAGTTTGGTTTCTTTTTTAAACATCATGACAATGAATCAAAATTCCCCCATTATGATGAGGAATAATAACCGATACGCCGGCTTGGAGTTTCCTCTCCGGCGACTAAACGGCGGTGAGGAAAAGTTGTTCGTTTCCAGTTTCACACCAATAAACAGAAACTATTCTCGCAATGAAGGTTGAACATGTTTCGGTTCAGTCAGGGAACCGAAACATGTTGAGAGGAGACCCAACACGCACTCACCTGGACGGCCTGTCGTCCCTGCTGAGCGTCTGTCAGCAGCTGGATGGTGATGGCCCGGCACTCCTGCATGGCGTCCTGCAGGTAGACGAAGGTGTGGCCCATGTGACGGCCCACGCTGCACTCCCTGCAGATTGGCATCGAGCAGGTCTCGCAGAAGAACAGGAATACCTGCACAAGAACCAACGCAGGGGGGGATTAGTTTCCACGTTTGGGAACGCGCCACCTGAACGATAGGGAAACGTTTGGGCCCCGATGGAAGAACCTGCTCATTTTATTTTAAAATTTCATGCTACTGTCGCACGGCTTTTATCTACACTCATTACATTCAAGTTCCCTTTATGATTAACAGAAAAAAACAAACAAAAGGTACTGAGACTCTACACTTAAGGTGATTAAGACTGGCTAAGAATTAGTTTTGATACAAAAATCAAGTAGTAAAAAGAGAGTCATCAGAAAAATAAAAGGTTGTAATCCAAGAAAGTAACGTGAAAATAAAGTCCATACAAGAAGTCGTAATATTTGAGGGATCATAATACTCAATAAAATGTCGCAATACATCGGAAAACGTTGTCATACGGGACAAAAAGTCAGAACAGAATAAAGTAAAAATACAAGAATAATGTACGATAAAGTCAAAAAAATTTAACAGCATGTTGCAAAAACATGAGAAAAAAGTCCTAATAATATGAGAATAAAGTTGTATGACAAAAACCAACACCAGAAAGGTTATGATGCAGGAATAAGGTATTTATTAACAGAATAAAGATGTAAAAATATTACTGGGGCATCTACTCAATAAAAGTAGCTGGCCTACTTTATGACAATCACTTTTTGTAATAATATGAGAAGTTGTAAAACAATAAAGTCGAGATAAAACCATTATAAGGTTGTAATACTAGAATGCAGAAGTGGTTTTGAGAACTCCTCAGTGAAAATGTTTAAATTGATGCAGGTTTGGTTTTTGGTTTTTTTTCCCCACACAGATGCTCTTCCGTTTCAAACTCAGGTGTTTAACGATACGAAACGAACCCGGCTCCACGGCAAACTAAACACCCTGGTGACAAACACTTCCCCCACAAACACAAAGCTAATTAAAAAGAGAAGGGCCATGAATGCTAACGCAAGTCATCCATATGCATGCGTTGCCAGGGAGCCTCACATCCTCAGCCGCCCCGGAGATGGTTTCTCATTCAAAACACAGCCGGAGGAGGAAAACGGGAACCAAAGGCAGGCAAAGCCAGATCAATATCCAACATATGAGGGCGTAAAAGACTCCATTTGAGTTTTACAGGCAATTCCAAATCATAAAAATATATATAAATGATTGATATTTAGACCATTTGCATGTGCAATTACAAATGTTTAATGTATTCCAATTAACTTTTTAATGGTGACTGAGGTTTTTCATTCATTATGTCTTGAACCAACAATAAAGCGTCTTACAACCGATTCCCTCCAGCAGTGCCTGTGTGTGTGTGTATATGTGTGTGTGAGAGAGAGAGAGAAATACACACATCTACCATGTCTGCCTCTAATCACTTGTTGACATTGTCAGAGCTACCGTTTCAAAGCAAACATGGCGGAGGAACTCTGAAATTAGACACATTGTCTGCTTCATTTTCAGCTAAATACGTATTTGTGGAAACATTTGGACGGATGAGTGATTGATTATCTCTGTGGCTGTGTGTGTGTTAATGGGCAGAGTTTATGCAGCCGACCGGATCAATTCTACGTCAGCTGGTTGCAATCATCTAAACGCAGCAGATTTCAATCAGACAAACATTTCTGGCTTTGCTCTCTTCAGTAAAGTGTTTCGCAGGAGCAGATTGTTTACACTGGGGGAAAACACTGAGGGCTGAATTTTTGTTCATTTCTTACCAGGTTTTTTAATTCCTAAATTCATGCGCACCATGTTTGTTTTGTTTATTCTTGGCTGCAGTGGGAGCTTTTTACGTACATTTCACTTTAAAGCAGAAATACGATTTTATATTGTCGCAGCGTGCAAAACATGAACATTTCTTTTAAAAAAGCTTTTCAGAGAAAACATTTAACTAGAATATTCAATTTATCAAAAAATTAGATTAATAAAAATCAGTGCCCTACTTCACATTCATTTGATCAAGCTTACTTATTGCGACAATTTCACTGAGTCTTTACCTTTCGGTAAAAAGAAAAACAGATTTTTTATGTCATGATTTACATTATTTAATTACTACAATAATTGCATTTTGTCGTAATAAGTTTCACTTTTTGGAAATTAGATGAAAATAAACCAAAATGAACGACACTGATTTGCATTTAGAAATTATTCCAGTAAATTCCGGAAAAACTTTTTTTTTTTTTTTTTTTTTAATACTTGTTTTAATTTTTTACGAGGAAAAAAGCCGATTCGATTCATTTTAAGAACCTTGTTGTAAAGAGATTTTATTTCAGAGCGCCGGAAAAGATTTTATAATTAATTGGCCCCAGCTTAAAAACAAAACAAAGACAGAATCCTTGCAGGGTTTTTACAGAGGAAGCAAAATAAATAAATAAATAAATAAAAAAAGAAGCACTTTCAAAAGGCTGACCAAAATTTCCCCGAGGAAACAAACGTCTGATTTAACCTTTGCTGTTAAAAACTAAGCCTTGCTGTAAACCCCCCACTGCCTGAACGCCGATTGGTTGTAATAGGAAGTTAATTAAATATGCACCGTGCGTCACGTCCCAAAGAGACTCGGGATCAATGGCCTCCAATAGCAGCAGAGCGGAGAGGACGGAGAGGGGCCTGCAATCAATCCATCAATATTGGCGGTTCCCTTGGGGAGCGGTCTAATCTAATGAGTCACACACACAGAGACACACCTCCCCCTTTACTCTCCTCCTCCTCCTCCTCCTCCTCCTCCTCCTCTTCCTCCTCCTCTTCTCTGCCTTCAGCTTAACCTCCTCTTTGGATCCTTTTCTTGCCGCCTCCCCGGCCTCCGCCACAGTTTCGGCAAGGCCTTGCTGCTTTCCCGACCGGGACCGGCCCGGTTCGGCCCGTCCCTCCCCCGCTGACAGCCCCTAAATTCCAGAGGGAGACGGCGCGCGCACACACCCACCCACACACACACCCACTCACACACACAAAAGGCTGGAATGCTGCTGGGTCGGGGTGGAGGCAGAGGGTGATGGATGGAGGCTCAGGGGGACAAATGCTGATCGAATCGGTTATTAAACGATCAACCAGCGACGACGATAATAAATCGTCTCAGAAATAATTGCGGTAAACAATAATGTTGTTTTGAGACAATATTCAATCAATAATGATGGTTTATTAACGCCCAATCAAAGATTAACAAAAAGCATTTTGTAAAGAACGTTCAACGCTGAAACTGGAAACATTTCATACGTCCAAAATAAAGCAATATTAACGCGGTTATAAAATCTTGCATTGGTGTGGACAGAGAAAACAGTCAAATGTCTGCAGCGTTTCTCAAAACGTCAAATTAAAAAGGTTCATATTAAAATGGGATCATCTCCTTAACAGCTGTTGCCCAAATGAAAATGACTGTGTTCGTTTTAATTTATAGACCTTATTAATTCATTGTTTATTGTGACAGGTTTTAATCATTTACTCTATTCATTATCTGATTAGTTTTTAATTTTTTTTCAGTTTTACATCTAGAAAATCTGAACATTTCAACCCAGTTTCGACTTTTTATTTCTTCAGCTCATTTCCTGATTATGTGACAATAACTCAGTATTTTTCTACCTTTACATCTAGAAAACGGACAAATCTGAAAATTGTCAACCCTATTTTATAACTCCAAATGTTGTCGCCATGCTTAATGACTGTAATTTTCCAACAAAGACCAGAAGGACCGTGGAGAGAAAAGCAGTTCTGCTTTCACAAACAGCTGCAGGCCCTCGTCAACGCAGCGTCCAGCCTGGGTGTCGTCAGCAGCCTCCTCCAGGTGAAGCGCGCTCCCCTCTTGGCGCCGGAGATTACATAATACACAGGCATCTTGGAAAACAGCTCAATATTATCGATCCACACAGAATACAGGCTCTTCTCACAGGGCTTCATGGAAAGCTTCTGTTGTCTCCAAGTTTTTTTTTTTTCCCCCCCTTTTCCTGTTCACTTTGGATCTAAAACAGTAAAAGATTTTCTTCCTTTTTGCTTTTGAATGACAAGGTAAAGTGTCGCAGAAAGTCACAGTGCACAGGTGGAAAAACACCCCCCCACACACAAAAACAGAGCCGAGGTGGGCGTGGTGCCGAAGCTGTAAATTCCTCAGGAACCGAGGCTTTGAGGCAGAAATGGCTCCTCCAGTCATTTAAGAGCAATTGCAGCAGGAAAGCAATCAACAATTTGGAGTGTGACGTGGAGCTGAAGTCACAAATCCTGCGCCGACGTTTTTAGTGCTGGGAGATGGGAAGCGGGTTGTAGCGTTTGGTTTAGCGTGCCGGAGGCTTCCTTCTTCCTTCTCTCGATTCATTTGGGCGCCGTCTTTTACAGCCGACTTCATTCGGTTTTCGCAACGTGAAAAGCTTTATTTGTAACGGCGGGGAAAAGTGTAATGGCTTTCTCTAAGTGGCAGTGTGCAGCAACAGCTGGGGAGGGGCAGAACGGCAGCGGGTTAAACGCTGGCGTTTTCTCACCGACTCATTCCTGGAAACAAATAGTCTGTTTAAAAATGTCATCATCGAGTCATGATGCAAGACCCGTTTGTGCAAAACATTCCTCACAACAGGTATTTTAATCATTTTTCTTAAACTTTACGGTACCGTGTAAGTAGAATTAATTAATTAATCTAAAATCTGTTCTTCTTCTACCGTCCAAAATGATATTTTATATGAGGTGAAGGCAAAATGGACTCGGCTTTGTCACATTATCTTTTGGCACTATTTTATCGTAAAGACAAAAGTCACAATAGGAACCATTTATTTATTCTTTTTTATGTAATTGTATGACTGGCTGTTATAACCCTACAAACTAATGCTGCTCTTAAAAGACATTCCCATCTGCAATGCACTCATTTGGGACACAGTTGCAAAAAGAAGGTTGATTTATGTCACGAAATAGAACTTCATTTTTACATTTATTGGTATTAATTGATGCTTTCATTGAACTAACAGTGGAGGGAAAAAAATCTAACAATACAGACAGTTTTGGGAGGGTTCAAACATCATTAATTGGTATTCATCGTGGCAACAATAATCAGGATTCTTGTGAGAAACTTACTGCAATAAATGGTGCGATAAACGTCCAGCCTCATTTCAGAAATGTTCCGCGTAAAAACCATTGCAGTGCAAAAATTCACAAAGAAGAAAAAAAAATCACAACCAATCTTGTTTTATTTTATGCATGTGTTTATGAATTAGGTTTTAAACATGTTTTTGTGTTTTTAAAAAGGTAAATGTTTACATTTTTAAAAACTTTGGGGTGATTCTGCTTGGTTTTCAGAGAAACAATGGACAGAACTGTTTTACCTCTTCTTTTTTTGTTTGTTTTAAGTTTTAAGTTATGCCCCAAATTAAATGTTTTAAACTGCTCATTTTACTACAGCTACACTTGTGATTTTTTTTTTATTGAACTAAAAGGGGTTCCTGCACCACCTGCTGCAGCACTGAAACGTGGAATTTGGAGAGTAAAACCTTGACGGTTGCGAGCGGCCGGGCTTTGTGTTCGCACAGCAGTTGCATCAGCTCCGTTTCCAATTCCCATCCTCCCCTTCAGCTGCACTGAGAACTGGGGGAGAGGGCACCGACTCCACTAGCCATTAGCACGGCAGCGCGCTGCATGCGCTGCCTGCGTGAACAGCCGACACAGGCGGCGGCGGCGGGGGAAGGGCTCCGAGGCGAGGGGGCTGTGTAATGTCACACTGCAGCGCCAGAAAAACCAGAATGGCTCTGCAAAAAGTGTGAATTTGCCCTTCAATAAAGAAAAAAAACAAGTCTGACCAGGTCTGAACATTTACTGCACCTCCTGCCTTATTTCAAGTTGTCTGCACTGAGTTTTAATGTGCATTTGCATTGGTTGAAAAAATACATTTTTTGTATAAATACAAAAACAATTCAATGAAAATAACTTTAAGTTGCAACATTTTTTTTTTTTTTTTTTAAATCTAAGCTATAAAGCCACCAAATCTCCTCCCCCCCCAGCAGCATGTGTCCTCATCTCCAGCTGGACGCCACCGTCTCGCCTCTCTGCAAGTGACGGGGATGTGACCGAGAAACACGTCAGCCTTTCCTGTGGCTAGCAACCTCTGCATCCACTTATCAGCGGACGCAGCGCGCAGAGACCGAAGCCATTATTCCTACCAGACTGTAAACATGTTTATGGCCGCTGTAAAACCGGTCCCTTTAACATCGGGGGTGTGCAGGGTTTAACCTGCTGTTCACGAGCGACTTCAAATGCTGCAGCGACTGCAGCAGGTTTCAAACATCGTTTTGTCGGCGATGATGCTCTGGCGCATTCATCTTGGAAAAAAAATTTGTCAAGAATTGCAAAATGCTCAAATTTTTTTTTTTTAACACATGCTTCATTTCCTTGGAGAAATTGTACTTTTAATTGTGATCATTTTCTTATAGGAATTTTGACTTCTTGTCACAATAAATTCCATTTAATAATGTTTTAAGAACTATTGTCGCCAGCATTTGTTCAATAAATGATAATTTGAAAATGCGGTTACCGTTTACACACGTCTTTAAATGACTGGTGTGCTAAAGAAATGTATTAAAAATGAGAATGCTACTCAAAAGCAGTTATTCATTCTTACCTAAAAAAGATGCAGTAAACGGTCACTTTTAACATCATCACAATAGTAGCACAAAGTATCGTCCATGTCGCCCACCTCACTGCAGTTTGAATTAATCATAGTGAAACCTAAACATCACTTGTAAAGCGCAAGACCAATTTCAGTAAAAATAAAGCCAAAATCTTGAAATGTAGCCCCTTTGAAATCAGCTTCTTTTGTCTCAGAAACATCTGAAACAAGAAACATCTGAAAAGTTAAATAAACCTAAAGAGGACATTCCTGGGGGCCGGTGTCAGCTGTGAGCATGTCAGGCAGCTGCACTCAGATATGTTGATGAAAACAGAAACTTTGCTTAAAGCGAGCAGAAGTACAACTCCAACACGCAGGAAAGACCTCAACAACAAAAGTCAGTCGTCACCTGGAACCGTTTTCCAGATGTTATGCAGGATCGAATGAGATGTCATTCCTGTATTTCTTTTTCGATCGGCTTACTTTCAGACACATTTGGACATAAATTGGTTGTGGATTTTTAGGACAGACTTTTACTGAAAATCCAACTAAGCGGTCAAGTATTTAACAAAGGCGGAGCTGAAACCAGGACGAAGCCTCTTAAATAAAGCCTCTTCAGACACGACTGAGCTCCCCTTCTCTCTGGGTCCGTTTCTCCGTCTCGGCCTTGTGGCTCCGCCCCTGCCGAGGCAAACCCCGCTGGCCCACTGCCACGAATACAACACTCGGGCCTCCGCCTGTCGATGTTTTGAAACTCGGCCAGCCACGGCGCGGGGGGAGGGAGAGCGGGGCCGGGGCCGGGATGGGTGGGGTGAGAAGGGCGGTGGCTGTAAGCCGACGCTCTGATTGGGCCGGGCGGCAGCGGGGAAAGAAAACAAACCAGAGTCAGCTGGCCTCCTCATGCAGAGAGCATGCTACTGGCCGGGTGGAGGGAACCGGGGCGGGGTGGGGGTGGATGAAGGAAAAGGAAGAGGCCTCAGCAACAAGGAGGAGAAGGAGGCGGTGGGGAGGGGAGAGGAGCCTGGGAAGGTAATAACAGCCTGATTCATGAAAGAATCGATAAATTGGAGGAGCCGTGTGAATGAAACGTGGAGGCGCTGAGAGGTAACAAATGCCCACGTGTGCAAACACAATGAAGCTATTCTTAGTGGCAGAGCATTTCCCTGACACCGTAAACAACCCGACCCGCTCCAGAAGGCCCGGTGAACCCGTCAGTGTTGATAGGATTACCACACATCGTCATCACTGGAGTAATACGACTAAACCAAACCAAACAAACCACGGCCTTATTAAAAAAAAACAATCTGTTAACTTTTCATCCTGAATTCCAGATCTTGAACATTTTTATTTATTTTTAAGCCTTCAAATGCAAACTACACTACATTTAATAATTCTGAATAAATTAAATGCTAATCAGTGCAATTAAAGCTACAACATTTGACATAGTTTATACGTTTATCTGCATTTTATTGTTTTTAGTTGTATTTATTTGTTGCTGTTGGTTTATTTTACAATTTTTTTTTTTTTCAAATTGAAGATGAAGATTGATCGTTTATCCTTTTAAGCTTTACTGACTTGGATGAACCACAACAAGTTTTCAGAGGGTTTCCAGTTAAAGAGTGGATTCAATTTATAGAAAGTTGTTTAAAAATTTGCTCTTTTTTTTTTTTTTTTTTTAAAGACCAACATTTCAGCTGCTCTCTGCTCTGGTCTTTGTCATTGTTGGGGTTACAACCCAGCATATATTAAAACATTTCTGGGAGGTGAAATGTGGCAAAAATAATTTTTCAACCAACCGCGTTGTTGACTGTGTCATTTTATAATTATTGGAGTGAAAATCAAGACATTTGATTTGAAAGCAAAGCCAGCAATGAAAGGAAACACTTGGGAAAGCTGAAACATTTCTCACACCTGGAATGATGAAAACGATCTTCTCAGCGAAATCCCATTTTAGCTTTTCATCAATGACACAAATGGATGAAATTGGTCTAAATGCCCCCACTCACTTAACACAAATCAATTGGGCTTTAAAAGCTGATTTGCGTTAGGTAAACTGTACCTGGAAGCTGTGTGGTGACCACAATGCAGGGTCAAAAGTTTTAAAGTGTTAACAGCACAATTCTGTTGAGTGAGGTCAAATAATGGCCAATTAAAATCCCATTTGGGCCCAACCGCTGAGTAGGAAGTGGCACAGGTTCCGGCTTCTGAACAACTTCTAAATCTCGTTGTCAAAGAGAATGTGATAAATGCCTTCCTTTGTATCCATAAAATTTATATGGGCAAAAAAAAAAAAAAAAGCCTCGAATAGACATCAAAGACTTCGACGCTCTTGTGCACGCTTCCATTTGGCCCAAACCAAACACACAGGAAACAAGGAACGCTCTCTAATTACTGGGCACATGGTGCACATTAAAACCCTGGAAGTCCAACTTCATATAATCGAAATCTGCTGCCACACACGCAAAAAAAAAAAAAAATCCTCTTCAGAGGATAACTACCTACAGATGGGAGATGCAACTGCCGCCACACACTCCTTGAGATACTTCCAGCAGTGACAAAGTGTAACAGCGAGCCCCTTCTACTGCAACAGCTGCTAAATCATGTTGAGGAGGTTTTCTGTATCTATAATGTCCTTTGTCTTTGACAGAAAACAGACAGACCGGGCTGATGAGAAAGGCAGGAGTGGACAGAGGAAATACCCAGCATGTGTGTGAGAGAAAGAAAAAGGGAGAAGGGAAAAGAGAACCCAGGAGGTATAAACTCAGGTTACAGGAATTCCTCCAGACTTGTATCAGCGTCGGTGTTGGGTTAGGTTTCCTTACAAACATTCTCCACCGGTGACCTCCGCAGAAGGGGAGTGAGGCCGAGCGAGCAAATGTTTCAAGCGATACCCTTTGACAAAAGAACCAGATAACTGGAGCAGTAAAAACACGCAAATAAAACGTGGAATTGCAGAACTGTGGAGCAACGTACGTCAACATTCTTGGTCCTCCCCCGGAGAGTCCGACATCTTAAGTTGAAGCTATATAAACTGGGCCCTTCAGAGACACAAAGGCATTAGAAGGCCATCAAACTGATTAGTTCAACTTCACCTAATCCTTAAAAGCGCTACACATTTTCGGCAGCCATTGCCCAGCAACAGGCTCCCCATCCCATAAAGAGGGGTGGAGAAGCCGCGCACGTGTGAAGCCGAGCACGCAAGTACGACGAGAACAATTTAATCTAAAGCGCGGAGTGACATTTTGTGGATTAACATATCATTAGGTGTCTCAGATGGAGCCGGTGTGTGCTTTGTATGCTGGAGCGTGACATCACAGCAAGCAGAGGGCGCTCTTTGATGTAATCCAATTTTCCATTTCAACTTCTCATCCAGCGTGGGATGCTCTGCCTGTTTGCAGTCCATATGAGGAGAGGCTTGGGGGGTGGGGCATTTATGTTGCTTCGGTGGACCGCTATATTAGCTTGTGTGTCCACATACCTTGCTTTTTATTAAGCTGGAAAAGGGCCCAATAAATTCCAACTTCAACATGAAACAATTTCCTCTAATGGAGATTTCTTGCCTTTGACTGGACAATAATACATCTCACACTCCGAACAGTGCATTGTACAAGAGCTTAATGCCATCCTTTACAAACAAGAATCTCTCAATTGAGGCACATAAACGGGTTTGACTGGAGTTGGATTGACCAGATTTGGCCGGTAGGAGCTGCTTGACAGAAAACAATGGAGGCATATCTATTGACACATCTGTTAATCAGCTTCTCCATGATTAATAGTCTTACTTGCCTGGACTGTCAAATTAGGTGGATGGCCAAGTCATGTTGGTGATTACGCAACACTCCAATGTTGGATGGTAGATTAGGATATTGTTCTAGGACCTTGCCCTGTTTAAGACTGTCTCACAGCTTTAGTCCAGACATGTTGCTCTTTTCTTTGGCCTTCATGATGTTACTTGTTCTCTAAAGCTCTTTCTCCATTATCAAGTCTCTCTTACCGGTTAATGTCTGGTGCGCTACTAGCCAAGTTGGGTGCTTCTCCATTAACACCTTGTTTTTCATTATGTGGACACGACTACATAACAACTACATCATTTGAGCTTTGGCCAACACTCAAATGATATTTCTTGCGCATACACCGTTGGATGGACTTTTTCTCCAATATTTCTCAGTATATTTGTTCACTGCAGTTTGATCCGTCCAGTTGATGCTATATGTACTTTTCGGCAACAGTTGATTAGGTTTGGACCTCAAGGTCTGAACATGGACTTGTTAGTTTGCAGCTCTTCGTCTAAGCTGAAAAGTACTCGGCTTGGGCTCCATTCAGTTTACTTCATCGAAAATAGAAACAAAAACTTGTGAAACTTCCACTCTTTTCTTCTTGTAATTCACACGCCCCAAATAAAAGCAGCTGAGCGTGTGCACCCCCTTCTTCACACAAAGACTCTGGATTAAGGTGTGAAATCATCAAGATGGAATGGAAGGTTTGAAGCCGAGAAGATGTGCAGGTGTGAAGTGGTTAGGGCCACGGCTAAATGAAGCACGTGTCTCACCATTCATGTCATGATGGAGTCAAAATGGCCTCCAGTCCAGGCAGCCTTGTGATACGGTGCATGAAGAAAACAACATTACGTCATGTTTCTGTTGCTTGTAAGCATCTTTTTTCACACTTTCCTTCAAATTATGCCTTTTAATGAAGTTGTGCAATGCTGTAATAAACATCACGGTAGTAACATTAGGTGCCTGTGTGCTGGATATTATGTTGTCATAGTAGGTATTTATTACTACGCTAATTTTATTATGGTATTTTGTAACAACAATAAAGGTGATTACAAAACTTTTAATTACGTATTCCCATTTTGAAATAGATTTTCTTTAGGAAACTGGCATCTTGAAAAAGCCTTTTTTTTTAAAAAAATTGCATGTGGTAACAACTGCGCACTGGAAATGCACTTTATTATATTTAACAATTTATTGACCTTTATTAGTTTTCCCGAGAAAAATTTGTCAAATTAACAATCTGACAGTACTTTCCATTACGGGAGGATTCAGACTGCATTCATGGAAATTTATTACTGTCATGATAAACCAACATTTTTCAAAGATAATCACAAAATAAATTCTCATTTGTAAGAGTATATGTTGCCAAATAACATTTGGCAAGTACAAACGAAAGAACGCTTTTTGTTCTTTTAGTACTTTCTTGCAATGTTCAAGTGTTTTAATAACCAGAACAACAGAGCTGCACATTACATTCATTCTCTTAAACAAGTTATTTGAATAATGTTCCATTTAACAAGTCGCAGTGATTCTTGGAGTGAAAACATCAAAGTAGTTTTCAACAGAATAGCACCTATCAATGTATGGATCCACCAAAACTGAGCACATTAAGAGAAACCAAAAAGATGAGCAAACTGTCAGCTCGATTTGATCATTTCAGGAGCAACATGAGGCAGATTACAGAGCCATTTGTGTTTTGTCCTTGTCCTGAAACAAGGGGTTAAAATGCCTTTTCAAGTCAACACCGTCAATAAAATGAGAAACCGCACAAAGACAATAGGAACCCATCTGCACACTGATGAGGAAGAGAGCAAAGAAGAACTGAACTGAGCAAACATAAAACTGATCTTTCCATCAGAGCGTCAAAATAAATGAGAGAATGTGACGATGATGGACATGGAGATGGTTGACGGACAATGGCCTTGTTTTCTCCGTGCGCACAGGCAGAGAAAGACAAGCCCTCTCCTGTGTCACTGCCTCCCCCAGGGCTGAAGAACAGTGAGTGAGTGAGTGAGTGAGTGAGTGAGTGAGTGAGTGAGTGAGTGAGTGAGTGAGTGAGTGAGTGAGTGAGTGAGTGAGTGAGTGAGTGAGTGAGTGAGTGAGTGAGTGAGTGAGTGAGTGAGTGAGCGAGCGAGTGAGTGAGTGAGCGAGTGGGAAATGAGGCCCTTACTGGAAAACTGAACCTACCTTTTTACTGGCAGTGGACTGGTGGTGTAAATGGGAGGGGAAGAACAGAAAAAGAGGCCAGTAAGGAAAAAAACCCCAATAGTAAACTGGTAATCCAAACTGTCCTTTGTTGCTGCAAGTTGACTCATCGTCGTACAAAAAGAAGTTCAAGTTTATCCACTTACTCTTTCACCAGATATTTTAACTTCAATGAACTGGGTCTTAGAAAAAGTCAATAAAATGTAGAAAAAAAAAAACAATTCTGTGTTTGCAGAATGTTTTTTTCAAGCTGCGTTTTCAATACAGCTTGCAGACTAGTCATTTCAAATATTACACCTTACTATTAGAGTCCACCCAAAAGAGAAATTAAATGTAGAAGCTGTGTAAACTTGGTGCGTATTGGCGAGCTAACTGAGATTATTTCTTACAATGTGTAAAATTAAAAAAATATATATGCCTACCAGTAGGGGGCGACAGCCAAAACATCAAACTGAAAATCCAAAATAACTTTCAGACCAGGTCACTTTACCTCTTTACCATTTCTAAACGGCAAAGTCGATTGCAATGGGACGTTCTGGACCCACCATGTTTAAATTCATAACCACTGTGGGAATTTATCCATAGCCATTTTGAAAGCCAATTATTACTTATGATGTAAAGATATGAGGCTATCAATCAACAGACAGAATAATTTGATCAGAGAACACAGAGCTAGAGGAAAAATTGATATGCAATAGAAAATAGATCATTAACAACTCGTTGATTCAGAGGTATGAGAATTATGAAGGGGCAAAAAGTGGCAAAGTGTGAATGGATCTGGAGCCAAACATATCTAAAAGGTATTCAAAATAATTTTTCAAACATTTACATTTTCCTGGGAATGAAAATTTGGGAAAATGTAATGACGACAGGACAGGGACTACGCATGCGTGAAGCGCTAGTCAACAGCAGAATCGAGCAGATTTTAACAGAATCATTAAACGTCGTACTCGCAAAATAAACAGAATTTGTTGCGACCTGTTCCTGGCCTGATTCAGGACTAAATGTAGAGGGACGACGCCAACCCATTGCCGTTACACACTTTGAGCCACAAGGGAACGTATTCAGAGTCGAAACAGCAAGTAGATTAGGTGGGCAGTGTAATTGTAGTTAATTGCACTGACCATAGGGTGCAATGGGTCACCCGACTGTACCTCAACACTGGATTCACGCGACATGGTAAGCTAACGTGGTTGATTAATGAATAAGACATTGGCATGGCTTCCATATTTGCATGCAATAAACCCATTTTGGCTGAGTTGCAAAATTCATTATTAAAGGTGTAAGCTGTCTATTTTAAAAAAAAAAAAGGAAAACAAAATTAAAATGTAACTGGTAGTTGCAGTAATCTCTGCTGCTACAGTTTAAAAAGGAGGTTTCGTCATTGTGCATACACCAATGAACCCCAGGCTTCACACAGGCAATACTTAAATTCCTGCCCTTCAAAAGCCGCGAGATCCAACAATATTAAGATTACTCTGGATCCAACATTGTTTTCATTTCTACCCCGGGAGGTGACCCAAACCTTCTACGGCATGTTGATGAACGCAAACATTTTCTTGGCCCGGTTTCAATTATTTCTCCTTTTTGCCACAAGTCGAGTCTTTCCTTTTAATTGGACGTCAGACGGTCACAGAAACAACAATCGTTTTCGCCATACAGTTTCAAATTGACAAAATTCACAAAGTCTGGTAGAGGACAGGCCAGAGATAAAAGAGAAAGTTCGACAGAAAACGTTGGAAACACTTCATCAATCAGAACTGCTGCAGCCCTCCCCTGACCCAATGGTTCAATGTAATCTCTAAAGTGCTGCCTCCCTATTAGGGCTCTTATGAGGCTTCTGAGGACAGGGGGGAAGAGATGGGGGCAATAGGGCAAGTTTTCATGATGCCAAACCTTCCTGAACCTACTTAAGTCATACAGCACATGTAACTTCATGGTGGGCTGCACCAGTAGATTTTGTGAGTTCCTGTTAACAATGAATGGCATCCTGCTGGGTCGGCAGTGTTTAATTGCAGACCCAGGCAGTGAGAGACACATGCCTCCGTAACTTAATAGATTGTAACCACAGTCTGTTATTGGCAATGTAAAAAATGTTAACACAGCATTGACTTTTTCCATCAGATTAACGCACTTAATTGGGCGCACATACATCATAAATCTATGCCATCAAATCGGGGGTCCAACACATTTTTCACGTCAAAATCATCCACTTTTCCCAACCAGACGTCTTTTAACCAGTTGGAATAAAAAAAAAAATGTTAAAAAAAAAACTAAATTACAAGTTTAAAATAAGATTTTTCTGCAAATAAATGCAAAATCTGCTAAATGCAAAGACCTTGGTGAGCGATGGCCGTTTCCATGCGACAGTATCAGCAGCGACAGAAACGTCAACAACGGAGGGAGGAGGGAGATGTTACTGGAAAAACAGAAACAGTTTTTGAGTTTCTGTCACCAAGCCCAATTGTTATAAGGCTCCGGGCTTGATTTTTTTCTAAAGTTGCTAGCAGATTTAATGAGTCGCAGGTTGCGCTTTTGGGCTTGTTTTTGAACGTGAAGTTGCTTATTTGGGCTTGGAAATAAGCCAACATAAAGGGAGAGGTGGAGCGCTAAAAACCTTCTTAGAGTTTAGTGGAGAATAAACTCTAAGAGTTTAGAGAATAGAGTTTGGAATACAAAATCACGCCCAAATTACTAACGTTTTTTTGTACTGTTGTAACCGTTACACAATCTCACCTTCAGTTCAGCCTTATAAGTGGAAATACATAGTTATAAAATAACTTGCAATTAACTTTTGGCAAAGATCAATGTAATTTTCACAAGTGGCAAAGCGATGTTGTTAGCAGCTGCAGAAAGTAACTAAAAAGTTACTTTCCAAATCAAGTAATTAGTAATCTAAGTTACTTTTTCAAGGAGTAATCAGAAATCTGATTAAAGTTACTTTTTCAAAGTAACTATGTCGGGAGAGATACCACTAGCGGTGGACCAATTGCAGTATTCTGGCCGTTCACGGATTTTTGAGAACCCTGCCCTGCTGGTTCCAATTTTGACCGATATTGAATTTTTTTTTTTGTCTAAAAGTTGCTAAACGTAGCGACAAAGTTTAATAACCACACACATCCATATCTCCTCTCACAGATGGACAAAAGAATAAATAAATTGAAGATTTACCAGTGGATACAAATGGATATAACATTTAAACATTGAAAATAAGGATGAAAGTATGAAAATACTTTTTTGTGCTCCGTTCTCTATAATTCAGCTGCATATAATGTACCATGAGAGTCAGATAACGACGTAGAAAAACATTTGGAATTTTCAGATTGTTATGATGCTAATACGTGTGTTAGCATGGTACACAGATCCCCATTGTAAGCTATCAAACATCAAAGTCTCACGCTAGAAGTCCAAGTCGTACAACAATATTTCTGCCAGCAACGTAATCAGATGCAAACTTTCAATGCTGCTGATAATTCATAGCTGCAGCTGTGGCCCCCTCTCCTATTATTGGCGGCCATGTTGGATATTGAACTTCAGGTTGTTTGGAGAGCTCAAAGTTGGAATTTGGAAGCCATAACACAATGTTGCAGTTATTTCAATCAGGATGTCGGAAACTCAGATTTTTAAATAGAAGGAGACCTTAAAAAATAGGAATCGAATTACCTACTTTCTTATTGTGCAAAGGAACCACTTAACATAAAAGGATCACATTACCATTAATCCCAACCCTTTCTTATAAATGTTTTGTTGTTCTTCATAAGCATATGACAGAAATAAAAACAAGCTGGTTTTCTCCTCCTATAACACATGGTAGTTTGCTTCACCCCAGAACACAAGACGCAAAAAAAAAAAACTCTTTGATTTTCCCTCTACTTGTCCTTATTTTCATTATAAGAAAAGTATAGATCCTTACCCAAGACAGGACCTTTAAACATCTCAGAAATATGTGTTGTGCAGCAACTGCTGAAGCTTCTCTCCGTCTCTCTGCCCAGAATGGTTGGTGTGGTACAGATTAACCAGACTCTAGATGAGTCTATGCTTAGAAGTGTTTGTATGGACGCAGTGTGTGTGCGCGTGCGTGCGTGCATGTCAATATCCAGCTCAACAAACATGCATGCTCCTCTCAGGGAACTAGGTGAAGAGCCTCTCAGCTCCCTTTGAACCTAAGGCCATATAGCCCACAGTACGGGTTCTTTGCTGCTCACGCTCAGAACCGTAGAAGGGACTAACGCAACAAAGTTTACAACTTGCCCATTTATGTCAATAATGCACATCTTGTTACACATCTGAGGAAACTGGTACCACTCACCTCGCTGTCATGGTGCTGGCAGAAGCTCATCCGGTCCTGGAACAGGGACAGCAGCGCAAAGTTGTTCTGCAGGGACTGGGCGAGGGACACGGACACCCCCGGCTGGCCCGTGCCGCTGCTGTTGGAGTTGACCCGGCTCAGGTGGAGGCTCTCCCCCAGGCGCTCGATGAAGTGGTCTTTGGTCAGACGCACCCGCTGGTGAGCTCGCACGCAGTTGTCACAGAGGTACTCCTGGCAGTCGAGGCAGTGGGACGTGGCCGGGTTCTCCTCGTCGCAGGAGCTGCACTGAGGCTCCCCCAGGTGCTGCGCGTGCAGCAGGCCCCCGTGTGACGGGTGGAACCCGGACGAGCCCCCGATCAGGCCCCCGAGGTGATGGTGGCCGTTCTTATTCTGGATCTGATCTTCCGCGCTCACCACCACGTCCAACAGGTTGCTGAAGAGGAAGTTGGAGGAGGGCAGGGAGTCCACGCCGGCCTCAGAGATGGAGACCTTGTGGTCGCAGGTGGGGCAACGCAGCTTCAGCGGGTCACTGGGGCTGCGCTGCCCCTCCAAACACTGCCTGCAGAAGGTGTGCAGGCAAGGCAGGACGTGGAGCCTCTTGGTGGCGTGGTTGGAGGAGCCAGACGTGTGCGAAGAGGAGGACGAGGTCGAGGAGCTGGAGGAGATGGGAGCGGAGGAGCCGCACAGCTCCTTGCAGAGCGGACAGGTCTGCAGGTCAGAATCGGGGAAAGAAGCCATCTGCAGCAGAAACACAGCTCAGCTCACAACACATGCAGGGAAAAGTGAGTTTGAGGTATTCATCAGAGGTCGCGTCAGCCAGTTAAACTGAAGAAACTGTGGCATTTGAGGTAGATACTTGAGGTATTAACAGTCAGTTCCACTGTGCTGATTGACAAGTTTTGAATTTGCTTTAAATAGTTCAATTAGATGCAAAAAAAACGGGGATGTGGGGGCAATCAACTTTCACAATTAGACAGTTCTTTAGATAATATATATAAAAAACGTCAGCTCATTTCTCAAGAAAAAAAAAAAAAGTGAATGAATGAGCTAAATTTCTAAGCGTCCAGTTTTCCAATGAGAGTAAGATGACACGACGCCAATTGTTGGTGCATGAAAAGTGTCCCCGTCGCTGATTTAAGCCTAAAACTGGATGGGTGTTGAAGTCCAGGAAGCTAAATCTCTCCTCCCCCACCGACCAGGCAACATGACTTCAGGGCCACTCGGCAGCTCCTAGACTACAGCCACGGAGCCCACGCCGCTGCCGTGTTTCATGCTGCCCACTGTGCGGAAAACCAGTCGAACCAGCTTGGCCTGGTCTCCACCATTAGAGGTCCCTCCAGAAGGCGTCGCGCGCGGCCGACGGTCGTTAGGTATTCTCAGCGCGAGCCTCGGAGAGAGACAGAGCACGTGAATTATTCATCAAAGCAGGGAGGTCGCAGCGTGCACCCGGCCACCGTCATACCAAAGAGCAGCCACGGCGGCTTTCCCGAGCAGCCGAAAACAGGAGGCAGGACCCGCCGTCCGGCCCCCGGAGCCACCGCTGACCCCCCCCCCCCCCGGCCCGCGGGAGGAATGCGCAGGGTTTCGCCCCCCTCAACAAGACAGAAAAAACCCGGAGTGGCTAGCTCCGACGGCCCTCTAGTTACCTCGCTTTCTCGCTTGTTGTTGTTGCTGTTTGCAACGAGGCGAAAACACACAGGTGAAACATAGCGTGAGCCCTCTCACGGGCGCGTGTTGCACGGGCTGCAGCTCCTCCAGCCGCTTTTATCTCACTGAGGGGAAAAATGGACTCACTTCCGTCCTGAGAGGGGACACAGCAGAGAGAGAGGGGTGTGTGCCACAAGCTCGCTCCCGACGGTCAGAGGGGGGTGTGCCGCATGCTCGCTCCCGACGGCCAGGGAGGTGTGTGTGTGTGAGACGACCGACCTACCGAGTAAGTGTGTGTGTGACCGACCGAGCAGGCGCGAGCGAGCTGAGAGAGCGAGCGTGGTCACGTTGGAAGACGTGCGTACGTGCACGGCTTTGTTGATAAAGTTGGAGGAAATGGTGAAGGACAATGGTCCTCTGTGTGGTCCCGCTCTGCCTGTCTATTTTTTTTTTGCCGTGCAGAAAACGAGCGAATTGATTCAATTTGTTGTTGTTTTATTATTTTTGAGTTAGGCAAAGCAAACTCAAATGTCTAATTTTTTTTTGCATTCCACGTCGTTCATTAAAATCCTTGTCTGGAGTATTGAGTCTGGCGTGTTAAAATTAATTAACAATTTAACTCTTTTCGCCCATTAAATACATGGCATTAAATACATGTTCCCATTGCTAAGCAAACTGTTTGGCCGGACACTAACAACTGAAAGTCTAAGACAATCCTTGTAGGCGTCTGACAACCTCTGACGTCAACCTGAAGAAAAACGCACACATGCCTAAGGGCAAATTAGAGTCCAAATAGCTAAACATGCATATTTTTGGCCCGCTGGAGGAAGCTGGAGTATCTGGAGAGAGTCCATACTTGCACAGGGAGAAAATGCACACTAAAAAAAATATAATTAAACCCAAGACTACGGTACAAACAACTGCATTCCAACCTGAAATGGGATTGTTCTTGCAATCGGTGGTTCCAGTTTTATCTACACTTAAGACCCTGTTTGTTTGCTTCTTTCACTTTGTCAACAACAACAAAAAAAAAAACCCAGAGGAAAGTCCCTAAATCACATTCTGGTTGGGCTACAAATAACTGCAAGAGAAAAACAATGTCTGCTTCTGAAAAGGATTAGCAGTAGTGAGGCAACGTCCCGTCTGTTTTTCCTGGGTTTTGTTTTGTTTTTTTTTTTGTGTGTGTGGATGATTGCAACATTTCCTAACAGTGATCGTAGAAACTAAACCTGGTTGACTGTGGCGAGAAAGATGAATATTATCCACTTCAAGGCCCGAAAATGGATGTTACCACATGTATTTTTGTTCTGTGGTGGACGGCTTGTCTACAGGCACATGTAAAACCAAGCTAAGATTTATCGTGGTGTATTAGTGACCCTGTCAACTTTTAGCAGTGACGTTAAGAAGGAGCAAACCTCCAAAACAACACCAGTGAGTTGTTTCAGAACATGTGTGTCTCAGGAAGACACATTCATTTGTATATTTCCGGAAGCTGAGAATCATTTGCTTGGTTCCAGCATCTGTTGACTTCAGATAAATCCTGGCCATGTTAAAAATAAACTCATGGGGTAAATCTAATTCTGCTGTTTGCGCTTCAGAGTTTACCTCCCGACCATCTTGGATTTCCAAGGGATGCCATTTCATTAGCCATCATCTCATATTTTCCCCCTCATCGATCCCTTCGTCCTACGGTTTAGAAAGCGACATTGTGCTAATGCGGCATAAATGCAAAAAATATAATAATAATAATAAAAAAAGAACTCAGTCAGAATTTTTGCTAAAATCACAAACATCAAGAGAAGATAAGCACAACGTAGTGCATAGTTCAAAAGACGTAGGATAATGATTCACTTTGTAGAACCAGGATTTGCCTAAATTAGGGCTACAAGTTTTTTGGAGTATCTCTATAAGTTTGTTACTTCTAGAAATTAAAATGTTTGTCCATTACTCTTTAGCTCAAGCTATGTAAGGATCGGTTTTCAAGTCTTTAACTAAGCCAATCAAGGACATGTACTGATCTAAGCTATTTCCTTCCATCCTAGCTCAACCGTTACGGTCATCGACCGCTTGAAGGCGAACCTTCATCCCTTCTTCCTTGCAATGTATTCAGCTCCGCCCATCTTTTCATCAACGCCGGTGAACAATAAGATCCCCACAGCCTGATGCTGCCGCTACCATGAGTACGGTGTGATCAGGGTGAACCAGTTTTCTGCGGCTCTTTCCAAAACACCAACTTTGTGGAGTGCATGAGACTTGTCTGTCCGGCGGCATTCAAAGAGCAATTGTATTTATACTGAGTTAAACTGAAAGAATGTGTTTGAGTACAAAGGCAGGGCACACTATCTGCTATTTTGTGTTGTTGAATCACAAAAAAAAATAAATAAATCCAATTAAATACACTTACACTGATAAACCTCACTTTTTGGAATGTCTTATCAGACAAGAACAGTCATACAGATTTACACCACAACACTGTTAAAAATTGGCAATAAAAAGACTTTCAAGTGCAGACTTGCAGGAATGTAAGTGGCCCAAAACCCCCGTTTATTAAGTTAGAATATGTTTTTATGAGTGAGGTCATATGAGACATTCAGCAAGCCAAACAGTAAGCCGGGTGAAAAGAGGATGAATGAGCTAAAAATACCAGGTCGCTCATGCCTTTCTACACGAAACACACCCCCACACACACACACACACACACACACTTGCGACGTGAATCTGTGCTGCGGCTTGTGTGACCTCCAAGAAACCAAGCATTATCCACTTACGTGAAACAAACAAAAACATCGGTTCTGCGATGACACGTCCAGGAACGTCGCTGCGAGAGAGGCAAAGAGAGAGAGGAGGGGAGGATGTGGTTAAGATGGCACCGCTTGGAGGCAGAAATCGGAAAATGCACAAACGGCTCAGTGTTGTGATTATTTCTGCCCCCGGATGACACTCGCGGAGGCGCCGGTGCCGCCGCCGGCCCGTAATCCGTCTGAATGGCTCCTTAAGAATGTTGGGATTCAGCAAGACTTAGAGCAGCATGTGAAGGTCTGCAGGGCTCATTTTTATTTATTTATTGTAGATGAGCAGTCATGTTTGAGCTCATGACTGCCTCACTGGGGAGGATATTTGTAGGAAGTGTGAAATCACTCCCAATAAGACCCAGATTGCCTGTGGTGAGGGGATTTACCCGTTTCTACAGCGATGCTGTGGCAACTGTAGGCTCACTGGAGATGAAACCAATCAGGTGCTGAGAAATCAGACAGAGAAACTCCATTTTTACTCTGCGGGCAGCTCTGTACTGCCCCCTGGCGGGTATGAATTCCTATATAACTAAGAGCTATCAATGCACTCTTTTAATTAAAATTAAATGGGCAAATTTGACATTTTCAACCTTAATTATTGAAATAATGTATTTAGTAGAACTAAATATCAATAATCTAGCTGGTTTCTTGTGGTTTATGATTAAGTTTATTATTTAGTTCAATTAGTCGACTCAAATGCTGTGTGTGGGGAGGCTAAAACTGTATGTAGTCTCAGTTTTGGTCCAACTAGACCGGGGGTCGGCAACCCGCGGCTCCGGAGCCGCATGCGGCTCTTTAGCGCCGCCCTGGTGGCTCCCTGGAGCTTTTTCAAAAATGTTTGAAAATGGAAAAAAAGATGGGTGTAGGGAAATATATTTTTTGTTTTAATATGGTTTCTGTAGGAGGACAAACATGACACAAACATTCTTAACGTTTTCCAATGCTGTAAAAATGTGTAGATTAAATATTAAATTTAAAAATTTCTGTCAACGAAGATTTGCGTCATAGCCTGCGACACACGTTTCTAACAGCAGGGCGGGATGCCAGGCAGGTGGCTGGTGTAAACAAATCGGCGGCTGTGTGATGGGCCATGGATCCCAAAGGGAAAAAAGAGAAAAAATAACAGAGGAGAACAGAGGTTTCAACGTTTCTTGGACCGAATCATTTGCATTCATTGCTAATGTGGAAGGATTGCCTGAATGTTTGCTATGTAGCGAGAAGTTGTCAAATAACAAAAAGAGTAATGTGGAAAGACATTTCCAGGGAAGGCATGCTACATTTGCAAAAGGCTGCGGTTTTATTTGTATAAATTCAGGCTGCGTTTTGTTGCACTCTGTTTGTTGCCCACATAAGGGGCACGTTATGCACGTTCCATTTTGTTGTTGTTTTTTTCGAATCCTCACCATTAAAACGACATCAAAAAATCTGATTTCTTTATTACATTTCTTTAATTTCATCAAAGCAATGAAACATAATTCATTAATATTGTAATGAAGTTAAACTTGAGGCGGCATCGTACAACAGAGTAGTCACGTGGTGCGTCATTCTCTAGGATGCACTGCGGGAAAAAAACATTTAATTGTGAAGGCTCATTATGTATTTGTAGCCAACTTAGTCATTTTGATAGTAGGCTAATATTGCTAATATAGATACATACAGCATGTGTTTCCTTCATTATAAAGCTTATATAAGGCTTTTAATTTTTTGCGGCTCCAGACATATTTGTTTTTTGGTTTTTGGTCCAATATGGCTCTTTCAACATTTTGGGTTGCCGACCCCTGAACTAGACCAAAGTACCTTCTTTCAACAGACTGAGCGTCTGCTGGTCCTTTAGAGCGTTTTTGCCAACCGTTGCACTTCCTGTCCGGCCTGTCAGTTCAGTCGGTCGTGTCTCGGCAGGTTTACAGTTGTGATTTTTTTTGGGGGGGGTTTGTTTTAGTCCCTTGGATCCACTGAAAACTGTGAAATACAAAAGTTAATGAGTTTAATGGCAAATATGTTAATAACTTAACAGCAGGCATGTTACCTTATCATATAAAACCCACAAAAAGAAAAGAAATGAATAGAGGGAAAGAGGTGAAGAAGGACAAGTAAGAAAGCAGGAAGGAGGGCAAGAGAAGCAAGGGGATAATTAAGACAAAGACAGAAGAAGCTAAACCAAGAAAAAGAATGAAAGGAGGAAATAAAGAGGACAGCACTCCAAATGATGGGATAGGGAACAGAGTTTGGATATCAGAATATTTTCCATATTTTTCCTGCACTGGAAATCATGGAAGTCAAATTCCACACTCAGCAGAATACTGATTCACTCACATTAAATTACAAACAGTAAGCCGGGTGAAAATTACAACCTCTGTACTATTATACTATTTAATTTCTGAAGTCAATCTGTGAATTGGGTTTCACGTGGGAATATTGTAACTTAAAGGTGCTGAATACACAGTCAATAAAATCGCTTTGTTCCTTTTTAAAGAAACCATTGAAGTTCATTGAAGTTTTGTGCTTTTAAAGTGACAAACGTTATCAATACTTTGGCAAGGCACCACAGTTCAACTCGAACTTTTACACCTGAAAGGGCCAATTCTGTTTCAGATTAATAAAAAGATGAGGGATTTCAATTTGATCAAAAAACAAAACATCTTGTGTTGTCAAAAGCTAAACGCACCACAGGATTTATTTACTTCTGAAACTTGAAAACACAGATAGTCTCTGGTCTGAACTCACCTGTGAGATCACAGGGAAGGAATTCTGACCCACTCGTCTCTATTAGCTTGACGTTGATGGGATTCTTTCAAAACAACTTCTGTTTTTCCCCCCCAAGCATTTCAGTCAGGCTGAGGTCAAAACTTTAGATGAGTTATCGCAACTCAGTCCATGTTTAGACATTCAGACGCAGCATGACGCACAGAGGAGTCCTGGCCCGCAGAGGTAGCGATGATGAACCAAACGAGCCCAAATCATCACCCCTCCACTACCATGTCGTTGAGACGCTTGAGCTGACGTGTTTTCAAAGCAACAATCTTCTTTATATGAAAAAAACAGTTACATTTTATCTTGAGGACAGTTTTAGAGCTCATGTCTTGTCCAGAACTTAACTTTCTCTGGACATATTTACCCACCTCTTCGGTGATGACCTTTAACGTGCTGAGGCGTGTAAAAAGTCTGACGTGTAGCTTTTCAGTCTGACACTGGGTTCAAACCCACTTTCAGGAGAACTGCTGAGCATATTTTCCTCAGCATGTTTTCCTCAGACATGCCTCACATCCTGCGTCATGAACAGAGGTCAACACCCAACAGTTTCAACTTTTACAAGAAGTGGAGCTATATTCAGGTCAGCAAGGTTAGAATTAACCTATCCATTTTCATCATTTGATTTCATGTGTAGAATGCTTTCTAGAAACTAGGGCTGTCGACGTCAACGTGGGCCATTAACCTATGAAATGCTACCTTAATATAAAGCACATCAATCGGATTATCTATTGTGACCTCTCTTCCGCGGAGGGTTACTTTTTCAGTTCACAGCAGCGCGTTACGCGGTTGTTCTCTGTTCAACATTGCAGAACCGTAAAAACGAGTCAAAAGATGAGCCAGGAGAATCAAACCGATACACGGAAAAGCCGCAAAATTATCTTTTAAAATAAATAAATTAAATTAAAAAAAAACCCCACCGCGGTTAGCGCTAGCGGTCCGTACGCCAACCTCGACTTGGCCGTCCCGAGTTCAACTCCAGTCCTCGTTTCCTCTGCCGCATCTCTTCCCCCCCTTCAGTTTAATGTCACAGTACACTATTTATACAAATTATTTAAAAACTAAAAGAAATGGCGATTCACGTTTGGTTTGGATAAAACCAAGCTAGCATAGCCTTCTTATTGCAACGGTGATGTATCTTGTCGCCGAAGCGCCACCAGTTTATAGTTATCGTCTCTAAATTACGTTCGAAACAAATTTAAAATATTGTTAACGAGAATAAAACACTTTTTAAACCATTTCACAGTCCAACCTTGCCCATTTGAGCATGATAAATCACAGCGCTAGTGTGATTGACGTGGCTACATATAAACACACACACCCACACAAAGAAGTAAACTTTTAATAAAAAACTTAATTCAAAGAAATCGGAAATTACAGGTCCTGAACAAGCAACAGTTTTGATTGTAACAAACAATACAGCAACATAATGTGTTCATATAAATACATATTTAATTATTTTATATACAGATAACACTGTAACACCCACTCCACCCCTCCCCCCCCAAATTACATGCGATTGTTCCCTGCAAGAAATAAATTCTAAGTTACTCCCTTAAAACTCTGAGTGAAAGCCAACAAAACTACCTCAGGAAAATAAAGAGCTTTAAATAAACATGAACATAAAAAGTTTGATCGTCTGGCACCAGTGTGTTTGGTTGTGATTTCCTGCGACTGGGTCGCCATGCGTGGAAAGAAGAAAAGAAATGTAGAACTAGAACAGAAACACGCTGTTCTACCTGATTTCATTGATGCTTCTCGGAGAGTTCGTGGACGCTGGAACGGAAGAAGACGTCAAAATAGTTACCGAGGTCAGTTGGGGTTGACGCTTTTGGGTCGTTGCGTCCACATCTCGCTGGCCCACAAGTGATTGTGGCGGAGCCAGCGGCGCGCGGAGGGAACGTCCAGCCTGAACAGCTGCTCCTGGGAGGAGTTGACCGCTGTGTAGCGGACAGTGAGTTTGGGCTGGGGAAGGCAAGCTGCGGAGAGAAGCCGGTTACCTGCCGAGATGTACTCCCCCTCGCAGCTTTGAGTCCTGCAAGAGAGGCCATGTAGAGCACAGTGAGACCACATAATGCGGCCTTTAAAAGTAAAACTCTTACATTTTGTCAACTCCAAATGCAAAAACTTCTATGTATTTTATTGGTGATTTTTTTTTTTAGCGATGCGCCAATTGCAGTTTTTCTGGCCAATGAAGCACTTTCGTAAAACCCTGGCAAAACATCAATGTACCTTTTTAGAGTGATGCCGAGGGAAGAAGTGGTGGTGTCTGAAAGAGGAAGAATGGCTGACGCATTGAAGGCAACAAACATCTCCAAGGCGAGAGCGAGCTCCACCTCGCCGAGCTGACAAGGTACGACCAACGCCATCAAACCAGGGCCAGCCGATACGTCAGGGTAGTAACCCGCACTCAGAGAATCTGGGGGATTAACACGGACACTCAGAGGTTTTAAACAGCTAATACTTAGATTTTTACGGGACAGTAATCCAGTGATATTTACGTTTGAAGACTTCCCGCGCCCGCAGCCACAGGTTTTGCCTGCCCAGTTTCTCGAGCAGCGTCTGCAGCAGTGAGTGATCGACAGCCAGCTGTTTACTCAGCATGAAGTCCAGCAGGTCTGACGCTACAGGTAGAATCTGTCTCTCCACACACACTTGAAGGTGAGACGTAAACAGAGGACTGTACCTGGAGATGTCTATAAGGTCTGGAGGTAGGGGAGGGGGGAAATGTCTGAAAACATCAGTAAGATCAAATGCAAAGACTTGGAAATGTTAAAAAACGCTCACACACACACACACACACACACACCGATGGGTTCCTTAACTCCTGGCATATTACAGAGGACCTCCAAGGTGTCCCGGTGAGAGGTTTTCCCAGCCAGACGCCTCAGCAGATTAGTCCTGCCCTCCAGATCTGTGGGCTCGCATGGCCACAAACCCGAACTCAGGAACCAGTTGTGTTCTGCAGGGACGAATTCCCAAACTTAACTACAACATCTCATATTAGAATGTCATGAAAAGGTTTCATTTATGTCAGTAATTTAATTCAAAATGGGAACTCTTGTTACAATAACGTAGTCCTGTTTCTCCAGGTAGGACCCAGTCAAGTCTCTGGTTCTGGAGTCGCCCAAACTCTTGAATGGACTTTGCTTTACACTCTTGTTTTTCTAAACTTTCCATTAATATGCAAGATCCTTTTTTTGTTGGCCTAATATGGGGGATGGCAACCAGCAGCTCTTTAGCGCCGCCCTAGTGGCTCTCTGGAGCTTTTTCAAAAATGTCTGAAAATGGAGAAAGATGGGGGTAGGAAACATATTTTTTGTTTAAAGATGACTTCTGTAGGAGGACAAACGTGACGCAAACATTCTTAACGTTTTCCAAAGCTATAAAAAATGTGCAGAATAAATATAAAATTTTGACATTTCTGTCAATGAAGATTTAAATAAATAATATCTACTATTAAACACCTTTTGCTACCTAATTAATCGGTTAATCAAGAAACAGATTAGCCCCACATTGTATTAGCCTTAAGTATGTTGTCAGAAGCATTTCTTAAGCTGCAGTTGGATCCTTTTCCACAAATGATTGAGCACAAAGTAAAACATGCTGTGTTTTTTTACTTAGTCAATACAATGTTTATTTTTGTATATTTCTTTCCACCTTTTAATGCATTTCTAGTATTGTGTAAAAAAGTTTATGCTAATTTTTGTATCCAATTAATCATCAGCAGAATCGATTACTGAAGTTGCATCCCCAATGCACCCCCGACTTTTCTTTTTATATTTAGCCAACTGTAAGCTGATTTGCCACACAGGAGCACCTTCAGATATAATTGTCTGGGATCTGACGAGAGTCCGGACAGGCAGCGTTACCTCGGAGCGTGTTTAGCGCTCCCTCCACACTCCCACTGAGGAGGAAGAGCTCTGCTGCCACAGTGATCAGGCAGCAGCGCGACGCTCCGTCCTCGTTCCCAAATAAGCTCTTCAGTGTTGTGTAGTCGACTTTTAAGGTGGACATCACCTCCACCACTCTGCGGCCCTGCATGTGGACATCATTAACCGAACGAAAGGACGCTGGAGAAACGCAGGAGAGAAACGGAGCGGCTCGTTACCTTAATCCAGTGGTGATTTTTGTGGTATCTCAACATCAAAGACACGCCAATTCTGCCCACAAAAGTCGTCACCAGGTTCTCCTCACTTTCGTTTTGGCGTGCTATTAAAAAATATTAAAAATTGGAATCATTATGGTGCCATTATGGAAAAAGTGTCCATTTTCTGCCAAAAACGTTGGGATGAGTTATCCAACTGGAGCTGCGTTTCCATATAACTACGCAATTTGGCATTTTGAAAATAAATTTGTTTAAGGGAAAACATGCCAATTTCGAATAAATAAATAAATAAATAAAAATAAATAAAAAACAGTCCTGTTTTGAAAAAACTAAAAAGCAAAGTTGCTGATAGGATAAGGTGGTTTTCTGGCTGCATTGCAATTGGTTCATTTTTCAAAATTGCAATGGAAACACATGATCAACGACCGGATGTTGATACTGGCGCAAACCACGAAGAAGACCACGACAGGAAGTAGTTGCAATAATAAGTTGGGTTTTTTTCATGACTTATGCCATGAACAAACTTACTTACGTGATTTTAATTGAGATTCTTACCCAATGGAAACACATCAATTTGCAAAATTTTGTTTTTGCGATATTAGTGAAAGTCCTGAGCAAATTTGTAACGGAATTGAAGATAGTGAAGCAGAAGGAAAAAAACTTTCTAAAACAAAAAAAAAAGAGAAGTTAAAAAGTCGACTGTGCATTAAAAAATAAAAAGGAAGCGTACCAAGCACTTAACACATTATTGAGAACGTTCACCTGTCTCAGCGAAAGCAGCGTAAGGCAGTGAGACCTTGTCTTTGCTCTCAGACAAAAGCGCTATAGCAATGCGACCGCTGATGCGCTCCACCTGGTTTGGGTGTTGGCTGAACTGGCAGACGGACCTGTACACCTCTCCCATCCGTTTCCAGTCTTCCTGCTTGGCACAAAGCTGACAAAATGGATGACATGAATAAATATAATAAGAAGCAGTGTAATCCTTAGGGATGACCCAAAAATCAAACAGAACTAACCTCTATTTCAACAATCCCATGCACTACATTCAGATACTCAGGACTCTGCGTGCAGGCAGAAAAGCTAAACGAGTTAAATCACAAGATTTTACGTTATTATACAAACGATTAGGAACTACGGCGGCTAAAATCATGAGTGAAACCTGAAGTGTTACTGACTTGTGGTTTCCACCCAAAGCGACGTGCGAGTTGTGATGAGCCGCCTGCTGAAACATGGGGCTGTGTTTTACGTTGTCTATGCAGTCCAAGCTCAGCTCCAAACCGACGCTGGCCATCTGTCGTCAAACAAAAACAACAACAGAAATTCCCCCATTCACATAATAAAAAACAAAACAAAATAAATAAAAAGACTCGAGGATGAACGAACTGAGACACCTTGAATGTGAGCTGCATCAGTTCGGGCACGAAGCTCATGAGATCCTTGTCCCTCACGTAGTTAAAGAGAGCCAGCAGGAACTCGTGGCCCGGCTGGAGAAGGACAGGAGAGGGTTAAATCGAGCGATGTTCCCCCTCCGTCTCCTAGGCAACACGCTGGATTATGTTACATACGTGACTGCTGCACTGACCACTATGTTGTGGGCCAAGCTGACGCGGAGGACTGAGAAGACGTTGGACACCATGCCGGCTTTCAGCAGAGCCCAGAGGAGGGTGAGGAGGACCGGCATGGAGAAATACGCCCCCGGTGGGCTGTTCTGGTAGTACCCGGTGAACACAGCGCCTGCAGGGGGCAGGTGGAAAAAAAACAATACACGCTTCTGAACTCCACTGAACCTTGCAGTAGTTATGAGAATTTTTTTTGTCTCATTATAAACATGAATTTTGGTATATTCCAATTGAGACTTTTATGTGATAGGTCTTTAGAAAGCAGTCGAAAACCAAAACACTGCTTTCAGAATGCCTTACAAATAAAATCTAAAAAGTGTGGGTAGGTGTGAACGTGCAATCAAATTCTGATGTGCACAAAAAATAAAAAACAAAACTGAAAGGGCAATCCTGTCCGCCTACACAACCAAGTCTCTGTTTGACTGAAGTGAATTCTGGCGTGGTTCGAATACGAATGTGAACACCAAGGGGACCAGAGACCGCTTCAAAAGCAGGAAGTGGACTGCAATGCAGGGCATTCTGGGTAAGCATAAACAAAACAAATGTGAGAGTGTTAGCGACAGAAATGACTTGTGATCTTTTACCAGAGAGGAGAAAAATCTTTTAACCGCCAAAATTTGTCGCTACTACATCTTTGTTTACATTTGGTGAAGAAGGAAGGTGCACTTGTTTCTTCTTCAGAGGTTTTTGTGTTGTTTTTTTTCTTCACTGGTTCTTGGTGCAGCGCCACCACAGGTGAGGAGGTGAACAGGTTTTTCAAAGAGTTTCGTTAATTTGTCATAGAGTGGTGTGACAGCGAAGTACACCAACTGAAGACGTATGAAATGTTGCAATTTTGTTTCCCGATCAAACCGAGACTACTGGTCTAGCAAGTTTGAAAACATCATGAAAGATTTCTTTCATTAGGGATCTTTCTATTTAATGCCAACCAGTCAAATCAAATTTCCAGGAAAAAAGAAAAATCCTTTTGCAGAGCAGCTGTTTGAGGAAAAGTGAGAACTTGCATTGAAAGGATACTGACCAGCTTTCAGGAGGCACGCTGGATTTTTGGCGAACTTCGTCACCATTTCAACACAGAACTTAGAGAGAGAGAGAGAGAGAAAAAAAAAGGAATCATTTTGTCTCTGAAAATGTGCAACAACACTAACAGCACAGCAGAGGGTGATATACCTCCTGTGATCAACAAACATCTAAACAGGGATGCAAACCTAGCAGCCTTTAAACATGGAAAGGATTTTTTTTTTTATGGTAAAATTATATGATGGATTGCTTCTCAGATGAAGTAAACAGTCTCTACACAGGTCCAGTGGATTCCCACTTCTGCACAAAGCGTCTGAGTTGAGAACGAAGGCATTTCGCCGGGCGTACCTTCTCGTCCCCCTCCGCCGGCAGATGCTTGAAGCGACACATTTTGAAGCCACAGGACAGCGATTCACTGAAGTACTGTCTGCAGTACTGAGGATTAGAAGATTTGCTCCATTACACAGGAGTCCATCACAAGAAACAGCAAAACAGTCATTTCATCAGCTGAATGAATTGCACTATTGTTTGCCGTTTTTGCTTGTTTTTTTTTAAGTGCATATTTTCCAAAAGCAGAAAAACAAAAATGTGCTAATTCATTTCAGATCAAATTATGTTTTGTTAGACGGATCATTTTAAACCAAATAAATAAACACATTGTTGTAGAATTCACTTATTTAAGTGTCAAAAATAAAGTGAAAGACGGATAATTTTAGCCATTCCCCCCCACCAATACAGAAATACTTACTTCATTTGATTTCTGACGCCTAAAATCTGTCAGGTTCACCGGGGTTTTTATACACTGTCCTGTGGAGGGAGAAGAACCACCAGGTGTGAGGAGTTATTCACTTTAGGCAAACCTGGACCTGACCTTTCTATTAGCAACTCAAATTAACACACACACAAAAATACTTTAAATAAATAAAAAGTCATCAGTGAAAAAGGTTAAGATCACATTTGATCTTCTTATTCCCACTTACCTATTCTTGTGGTCACATGTGGATGGATGAGACGACCAAAATTACTGAACAAACACACAGAGATGAGATTTAACACTAATTTATCTGTATTGAAAGAGTTCAGCATGTGTTATTGTGGGAAGGAATACCTTTCCAGGGATCCGTCCATTTTAATGTTGTTTCTATCAGATCGTCCCTGGTTGAGAACATGAATCAAAGATAACCTTCTACAGCGACAAAGTACTCATATCTATCTAAATGTGTCACATTTTGTCACATTAAAACATCAAAAACCTGAATGAATTTTTTTTCCCTAAGAATTGTATGCAATAGCTGTACCAATCCAAACCTAAGCCAACAATCGTTTGCACATCACAAATCTGACTTTTCTGGAAGAGTGGAAAGAAGGAAGCCATACGAAATCCTACAGTGCGTCAGAAAAAACATGGCAGACGTGGAAGGAGGTGGTGTGTTTGGATGAGACCAAAAAGTTAATTTTCTATCTTAGCATAAAAAAATAAAATAGCATATGCATGCCAAAAAAAAAAATTAAAATGGTGGTAAATCATGTAGTGGTGCACTTTTCTGAAATAGGGATGCAGGTTAAAATTGATGGGAAGATGGATGGAGGACAAACATAAAAAAAAAAAAAGTTCTTCATTAATCTAACAGTAATTTAGTTATTTTGTAAGGAAATTTGGAAAAAATGTCCGCCACTGGGTTTTCAAAGCTGGTCGTAACAAATTATTAATTAACCCATAAGGATAAATATAAAAGGACATCAAGCTAACATCACAATTATGCTTTGTTTTGATCTGCCACATTCAATCAACACTAAAATGCATCAATGCTTTTGGTTACAATGTGACAAAATGTTGGGAAATAAAATTACAGGAATGCAAATACTTTCTAAAATCCACAAAACCGGTAATATTACGTTGATTTCATGTAGAGACATTTTGACCAAAAAACTGAACAGCAGCGATCCACTTCAATTCAGTCTAAATGGATTAAACGAGTCTTCATAGTGAAATCTGCATGATGAATCAATGTTAAAAGTTTCTTTATACAGATGTGAAGCACTATGCTCTTTATCCAACATTGAGAACATTTACCCATTAGGATGCTTTCTCAAACATTTCTGATGTTTTTCAATAAAATGCTCAAAATTGAAAACTCCAGGGAAATGACGCTCTGTATGAGACACAATAAAGAGCAAGAGGACACCCTCCAGTTACGTTACCAGATGTTCACTTTGAGGATATGGATTTTGATTTTTGGTAGTTATGTTGCTACACCGAGGTCTCCATGGTCTGCTTTCCATCTCCTCTGTAACATATTAGTTTGTCCATGAAATAAAGTAGAAAAATGTCCAAAAATGCCCACAAAAAAACAATATAAAATGTATCCAGAATTCCTACCTGCAATTTCAGTACAGTCATCACGAAGATCGACTTTAACTTGGGTCACTCTGAAACACAAATACCTTTCATTTAGTACAGGTAGAAACTACTTTTAGCCTATATGATGTAGAAACACAAGAGTCCTTACTTTTGATCAAACACTGATGATGACCTAGCCGTCGTGGATGAAAGCTTTATTGCCGGGATTGGCTTCTTTTTAGGAGCCACGGTTTCCCTGACGGGGCCCAGGTTCAGCAGGCTCTTCTCTGGCAGATTTTCAAACAGTTCCGGATCCTCCTGCACAACGTCGACGAGCAAGATATCCTGTTCGTAAGCTGTAAACTCATCCAAAACGTCAGACTCCCGTTCTTTGGTCCCCTCCGCATCTCTTTGGTCGTCTTCCGTGTTGTAAGCGCTCGACTCCTCTTCTGTAGAAGAGCACTCCTCTTCTTCGTCTTCTTCTTCTTCTGTGTGTTCCTCACCATGGCTGCTGGGAGACGGACTGCCTTCAGTCGGGACATTCGAGCCAACAGTTGCCTGTACTGTATGACCAAAGGGAACTTGCTTGAAACTTCTTTTACCGTCCTCAACGTTTTTCTCCGAGTCAACTAAAGTTTCCTTTATACCCTCATCGCCATCCACTTCAGTGTTGCTGGGGGAAGACAACGATTTGAAAGCTGTGATGTTAGTTGGAGTACTGGGACTTGTAGCACCTTCCATTTCTTTGCTGGAGTGTTCAGAAGAAGTACGGGAAGTCTCAGTGTTGCCATTAGCCACTTGCACCAGGTAAAAATTTGTTTGTGTTTCATCTTTGTTCATAACCTCCTCCTTATCTTCCAATCTTTCCAGGCTTTCGAATGAGGTACACCCTAAAATGCTCCTATACGGAGAGGTGATGGGGGAAAGTTGTGGTGGAAGCAGAAACTCATCAGAGTCAAAGCCCATATAGTTTTGTCTGGGTACATTGCATAAATGTTTTGGATTGAATGGACTTCTGTCATATGGTTCCAGTCTGGGTGGGCTATTCATTGGGAGACATTCATCGTTGTTGTTCTGGTCATAACTGAAGTCAATGGAAGATACAAGACTCTGGTAAGAGTTGTTTGGAAGTGCAAAGGATACAGGACCGCATACTGAGAGTTGGGGGTCCTCAACCGTTTTCCCCGCAGTCTTTTGGATTTTTCTTGGTAGGAACGTTGAAGGGAGGGGGTACGTTGTGGCAGAAAGGCCACTTGATGACGGATCTGATGAATAAGACAAAGCAGAGGATGCTTCCCAGTCACTCAGACTGAGCACCGAGTGGGTGGTAGTAGTCGAGGTGGAGCCATTCGTTTCAAGGCGGCTCAACAGAAAAGTTGATCCAGCTCCAATGTCTGGCTCCATACCAAGCTGACCTGGGCCTGAAGATGGAACGAAACGACAATGAAGACGGGGTACAGATTTTCCAGACTGCACAGATTGTTGCACCGTCGTCAGGTTTGTCGTGTTGTGGTTTTCTCCTGTGGATGAACAAGGCAGGTTTGAATTCTTTGTCACAGAGTCATTGGGGCTCCTTTGTGATGAACCCGTCTCTGAACAGGCAGTGGCAGAAGCACCAACTTTACGCCTCGGCTGACTATTTGGAAAAGGCCAAGACTTGTAGGTTCGCGCACACGAACTACGTAGTTCCCTAAAATACGGCCTTACTCTCTGACAAGTGAAAAACTCCGGTTCGTCCACGTTCACCTCATCATTCTCACTGAACTGCACTGGTGATGTTTGAAATACATCATATTCAGTAGGACTGAAAATACTCTGATCAAGTCCACTGATTACGACGTTTTCTTTCGAGGCCGTGCTACAAACTCTGCTGCACTCAACTCCGTCCCCAAGCTTCATTCTTTTGTCTCTATGAATCTCCAAAGCAGTCGGGTCAGATCCAAGTCCAGCATCGTCCAGCCGATATTGGTCCAACACACAAGTCCTGATCTCGTCTTCTTCTGTGTGTTTGCTTTTTAAGAGAGAAGCAGGAGTAGTGGTGTCGACATCCGTCCAGCCATTGTAGAAATGCTTTGAAGGCGTCTTTGAGACCTCCAACGCTGGGCCTTCTTCTGGGTGTTTGTGTTGTTCTGTCAGACTTTCAGCCTGACAGATGCTGTTTCCACTCTGCACACTGGGACTGCTGGTGCTATTTTTAGCCTCACCACCTTGCTCACTGTTATGCCCTATACAACTGGGCCAAATTCGAAATCCAGCCCTCATGTCCCGCTTGAAGCAACGCATCTTCTTGTTCTTGAGATCGTCTGGTAAAATGTAACCACAATTGTGACTGCATATGTCGTATGTTGCTGCAATGTCACAAAGTGTTACTTTGGGGTACTCATTAATCCACACGACGATCTTCTCCACCGTCTCAACGGTTCTTTTCCCGCCGTAGACCTTAGCCATAGTGAGAGACGGCCCAGAGTCCGGGGAAGAGTTTTTTGGCTTTTGCTTACCCAAGGTCCTCTGCCTGGGGGGAATGTATTTACATTCCCCACACACAATACAGAGGGAGGCTCCAACGGATCTTCTTAAGCACCCTTCTGAACCAGCAAGTTCAGATAGGTTCAGATGTGTATCCTGAACAAATTCTGAAAGTGAAAGATATCAAATAAAGACAATGAGAAAAGGCCATAATTATATGAACACCAAGACACTGTTAACAACTAAGAACTTATCAGTTTAGATCATTTCTTTTTTTTTTTTTTCTTTGCCATTTTATCCACAATTTCCACAATTCTCTACACTCTTTTTGTCCCGTTTGGCAAAATACTAACATTAAATATATAGACAATGAATAAAGTCTGCAAATAAAAATATTCAATATTGTGATTGAAGTGTGGAAAGAGACTTACTTTCCACACTTCAATCACACAGAAAAGCCTCGGGTCTTCTGGAAAAAGAGGGTGAGGTTTTCAAACATAAGCTACACGTTACTAAAAGTCAGGCATTGTGGCATTATGTAGGGCTATCGCTCCACCTGTGGCAACGGTGAACTGCATAAAGCTGGTTGAATAATCAATTTCTTTCAACATCCCCTCAAATCAGAAGCTAAACTTGCCATATTTAGGGTTTTCAGCTGGACAATGACACCAAATAACAATCAAACAAGGTTTTGGAAATCTAAAGTCCTGATCTCAGCCCTCTTAAAAATGAATGGACTGAATGGATGTCTGGACTGTGCCAAAGGGACAAGCAATTTACTCCTGTTACTGCTTCTAAGAAAAAAAAAAAAGTGGTCAAATATCCAGTTAGCCGAATGTCAGAACCTTACGACTCTTGCGATTGTTAAGAGACACAAAATACAAACGCCGAAAATGAATTCATGTCACGCTCATGCTAACAATGGGTGGATGTAAACGTCTGACCAGAACTGCAAATATACCTCTGGGTAACTGCAGCTAAGAAACAAAAGCCCTTCATGGCCCATCCTCTGCTGCTTCTCAGTGGGAGCAGTGAGGAATACTGAGAATTAATTTCACTCTCAAAACTCAGAGAGGACAAATATTTAGCAAACTAACTGTCACGCTGAGGTTTTCAAATCGAAATCTCTCCCAACAGGAAGCGGATGTTGGAGAAGAACATGGCAGCTTCCCGGTCATAAAACGTCTTTACTGCCACGATCATCGTTTTATTTAGACACGTATCTTAACACGACCCTTGGCGTTTAGTACAACCACCTCCTGCGTGGCCGCTTCTAATATTTGATACTGTGCGGCTGGAGATGTTGAAAGTTTTGGCCCCCCTCTGTTAGCATTAGCATCTCACACGTTACATTAAAGCGTGCATAAAAAACAGCTGGCTAAATCTACTACCTGCCTGATGAAATGGTGGATGCGTTGTGCATTTCAATAAAAACACCTCGACTGAGCTAGCTAGCGCTAGGTTCTCCTTACTTGCTGGGCTGCTCGGTTCTGACGGTGTCCCTGCAGACATTTGTCCCCCGACAGCGGCAGCGGAGCCCGGATTGCCTCCCGCGGCCTCGGCCTTCCCCGAGCCCTGGCCATCCCTGCTTTCGACGCTGCCCAACATGTCTCTATCCCCCCTTGCGGTGAAACCGTGCCCTTCATGAAGGAGAAAATCACCCAAATCCTGTCCTCCCGTTGCCTTACAAGCAGCCAGTTTCAGCGGAGAAGGCATTTTGGTTGTTTTCAGATTTTGGTCGACTTCAGCATGGCAACACTCGGCTGTCCGAGTCGGCGCAAACGCACCACCCCAACCTGACCCTGCAGACCCTCGTTTCTACTGTTGGGTTTTCTCTCCTCATACTTGCCTGTAGTTTTCGGCCCGCTCCGTTTACACGCCATGTTGTCATTTCTCCACTTGGCTTTCTGTGTAGCAGCGTAGCTCCCCTTCAGGTTCCCTCCAAAGGTGTCCTTTTGTTTCTCCGAGCTCTTTGGTTCTTGCACGGTTCGGCTCGATCCGTTTCGGTGCCCCGGGACAGAAGCGGTCTCTTCCACCGGCAAAGGCCCGGAAAGTGCATTTTGACATTGTTTGGAGGAGTCGGGTGAAACGTCAATGGCTGCCTTCGGGGTTTTCCGCCGCCGTGGAGCGAGTTTGAGACCAACCACGTCTTTTAGGGCGAGTCGGTTCAGTTTCACCCTGTTGGAGGACGGAAACATGCTAACCCATAAAACCGTGGCTAAATGCACGTTTTTAAAACGTGTTCCATAAAAAGTAGTTCGTAATAAATGCTTGTTTTGGTCCAATATATGTCGCTTGTCCTGGAAGTCTGTACTTTGCAGTCTAATCAATGTGAGCTAAGGTGTTTCGCCCAACCACACTGCGCATGCGTAACAAGTCTCATTAAAGTATGACGAAACAAAGCTTCGCACCTACCTGCCTGTCCAGACTGCAATTAGTCCTATACTAATCTCCTACAATCTTAAGCCTCATTATCGCATTTTTTTTTTTAGAATATAATTATTGGGGCATTTAATTTTTTTTGAAGTTATTAATCTGTATCAAACAAAGCCCTCCAGTCAATACATAATTTGTTAAATACTTAATCGCGTATTAAGGTCATATTGAGGGCGAGGGGGAAACCCTACACAGAATAAATACACTTAGACATTACAGTAAGTTCATACATGTTTAAACGTGAAAATAATTAGAATATTTACACATATGTTAAAGCTATATGTGAATATTCATGTGTCTATTTAATAATTGCTTTCGATACACAGATTGGGTTTATATAACAGACCAAAAGAGACATTTATAAATTGAATGGCACAAAAATCCAATTTCGAATTCAAGCAGCAACATTATTTGTTGGCTGCCAACAAATAATGTTGGCAAAAGACATGGAAGACACGGAAACAACAACATCGAGGTTTGGTATTTCATCCAGCCACAACTTTAGTTTGACTTTCTCAGGAACAAAAAGAAACAATCACGGGCATTTAATACCAACTACGGGTCAGTTTGTGTCTGCCTTTGACAACTGATGATTTAAACTAATTTGATGTCATCTACTAATAGTCTACTGGAAGGAAATGTGATTACATGAGAAAGGAAAACCCTGAGTTATCGTGGCGTCATGTCATTAGAGGTACCTGTCATTTTTCAAAAATAGTCAATTGGCCCAAATGGGATCAGAACTAAGAAAAATAGGTTGTTTTACAAAGTTTGCAGCAAATAACATTCACTTATAGCAGGTATGACATGAGATCGAGGCATTTTATGATTATTTATTGCCACAGTTCCTCAAAATACATCACTACAAATACAAGTAAGCCGAGAAATAGTTTGTACAAAAAGCACCAGGTAAACTTGTAAAGGACTGAAACGACCCAGAGCCAAAAAAAAAATTCAATTTGGTGTGATTTAAAAAAAAAAAAAAAAGTTATCAGTTATAAGTACTCAGACACACAAATTTTGAAATACATATTTATTCATTTACTTTGCGACCCAGATTGAGGGTCTAAAATTTTAAGGTGAGTATAAATTGAAGTTAAAATAGGAAGAAATCAACTTGATTTACAAATGCGGAAAAATAAAGCAGCAGTGACTTTGGACGATGTATAAAAGGAGAAAGTGAGAGACTAACGGGGCGCGAGGGGCGAGGGTTAGACCCTGGTGTTGGGAAGTAGCCGGTCCCTGGACTACGGCGGCCTGATTCACAACACCAGCTGTCCCGCCCCACCGAGTCTGCAGATGGCGCTCTAATGGTGGAAGTGTCTCTCCACTGGGAGGCAGGCAAGTGGTTCCACCTCGCTGCATCCCACCCCCCTGGGGGTATAGAGTCAGCTCTGCCTCTTCATCTCGCTGCTATCTTCGCTTCATCTGTGGCAGCTGTGAGAAAAAAAAAAAAAACATGCAAATGAGAATCCGAGGAAAGCATTCAAGGTGAGCAGAAACAGGCAGACGTGAAGGAACTTTCTGCTTCCTCCTGTGATGTACGCATCAACAATCCAGACGTTCTGGGAGTTCGTGCCCTTCCTCTCCACACCTGCCAGGCGTTGGACCACCCACAGCCCCCCGCTTTAGTTAGAACATAATAAAAAATAAAGAAGCCTCTATGTAAATTTCATAATCACACCAGGGCAATGAGGAATGTGTGTGTATGTACAGTGAAGAGGGATATAAGCTTTTACTTAGCATATGAAATGAGTTGGGATTAGAACGAGATAAAGAGCGTGGTGAAGAGCAGAGGGAGCGCTACGAGGGGAGAGCGGTCACTCATAATTTTGCTTCTCTGAAGCTCTTTAAATCTTCCTGACTGCTCTCTCAGAGCCGCACACGAGGCTCAACTGAGCGATAAAAGAGCAGCAGCAGATTCGCCAATTATTCCGTACTTCACATTGAAATGTAGACTTTATCAGCATGATAAAAACGGGATTTACGAGCAAGGGAGGCAGGAGGGTGGGGTAAAAAATACCCAATAAATGTGATGAACCAATCCCAGAAATCATTAAACGCTCTCATTTTAGCTCTTAACCGGGTCTAATTTCCAAAATAAGCAAATATTTATTCTTGTTCTGGGGCAGACCGACAGAGATACATCGATCAATGGCTATTGAACATAAACAGGAACCACTGGGTCCGCCGGTTCGGAGTTCTGCTGACTTTTATGCCCTTAACAGTGTGCTTACGCGGCTGGATTCCTGGCTTTTTTAAGACTGTGTCAAGGCTGAACAGGCCACAGAATGAACGGGCTTGCAATACGTTGGCGGCATGAAGATAAAAAAACAAATTAGATAGTTCAGGGGGTTTGAACTGAGGTCATTATTTTACCTACTGGAGGCAACTCCCTCGGCATCTTCATTTAATATAAATCCTGATTAGCCGGTCGTGGTCCTTGAAGCTAACAGCTTGCCCAACGGGGACCAAGACCCAAGCGGATTTGCACAGTCTGAAAACTCCAATCTGAGAAACTTTTTAGCAGATTATGAAAAAAAAACAAAACTGTTTTATAAACCTTCAAACTGTCATGATTGCCTATGACTGTTTACACGGGAAGGAAAGGTAAGCAGATTACAGTGATCTTCCTGCATCAAACAGAGCATTTAAATTGTTTCCATTGATGGTAACTGTTTTAATATAAAAGCAGCCATCAGTACAATCGTGTTTGCTGTATTATTTTTGTCTTACTTTCTTATCTTACAGTTAATCTGACCAGTAAAGCTCTTGTTGTGTTTCACACAGGAGGATTACTGGTGGTGCACATCCTCCAACTCCAATTTCCTATTTCTAACAAGCTAATTAGTGACTCATCACCAAAATGCAAACAAGAAGACAATTAAGGGGAAAGCGTGGATTTTTAGGGTGTTGTTCTGCAAACTATTAATGGTAATAGTTGACTGCTAAAAATACGGTTCAATAGCGCAGAGCGTTTACAAAAAAAATTCAAGAAACATCTGGTCAAACAGCTGAGATAATCCAAACTTGCCTATCATATAATGTCCTTGGATCCAAGGCTATATTAGAGGATTTTCACAGACTGCACTCTTGAAAGAAACAAAACCAAGTGAGGGTGATGCTGCACCAGAAAGCTACAACAGTTTTCTTACAAAGTGAAGTAAATTTCTCAAATTTTCAAAACGCTGTATTTTACCCAACTTAACAGAGGGAACATTTCTGGGCCTTTCCAGGTTGGAAAATGATTTAGCTAATCATCATTAGCTAGGCGTCAGTCCACCGAGCTGATCAGGTGGACTGACAGACCCAGCAGTCTGAGCTTCGGCTACCGTAGCAAGGTAACAAATTGTTTAGCTGAGAAGGAGGGCGACAAAAATAAAAACAACATCACATCTTGACATTTACCATGTTATGCTATAGCTATGCTATAGTCTGAGTTTGAGATAGCTAAAATTAGCTCAAACGTGGGGCTGTTCCACCGGCTGTAAGCCTCTCGCTGCTCTGAGGATTTGTACAAATAAACTCGCCTTGCTCACTTTTCAACAAAATCTCTCCATCTGCCTACGACGGGTGGGGGGAACAATACCAAAAATAACTTCACAGAAACTCACTGTCCCTTTACAGGTTCGCTAAAAAGTCATTCGCATCAAGCCCGCTGACTTTTTTTCTAGGCTGGACTTGGTTTAAATGATTGGATGCCTCTCAAACTAGCAGTTAGCTTCTGCCTCTGCAACCTACTATGCTAATTAAGGATAAGAGTTTTGTACTGCAGGTAAGAGATTAACCTTATAACCTTTCTACCAGAAACTTGCTGTCCAATTAAGTGTTTCAATGGACAATAAGGAATGAGATGGAGAGTAAAAAATGTGTGTTTAGGAACATGGAGCAGAGCAGTTCTGCATCTCACTCATTTCTTCATGAGTGGTGGTCCTCTGATGAAAGCCTCTCTGGAGAAATTTTATGGGCTTTACAGAAAAAAACCCCCAAAATACCTTGGCATAAAAATACAACTGCCCTTTCTGCAGATAATTTAAGATTTGCCACAACTGACCAGCAAGCATTAGCTTGGGCATGCTGCTTTTGTGTGTGTGTGTGTGTGTGTGCGCGCGCGATCATTTTATGCAAATCGATTGAGGATGCGTGCAACGCGCTCCGAGCGATACAAGACGTTGCATTAGTGTTTTTCATCTGCGTTAATTAAAAACGCCTCACTTTTATTTGATTTCTTTAATTGTTAACAAGGGAACAAAGGCGCGTTTGCGTGGTTGCCGAAAAACTACGGCGATTTTCAAACGTGGAATAAAAGACTCCGGTCGACACGCCAAAGCTGGGAGCGAACCGACGGCAAGCGGTACGTGAAGAGATAGGCGTCTAAATTCGTCTTCACATGTGTGCCTTTGTCTCGTGCTGGACTGGTGTGAAGCTGACGGGGAACGGGAGCAGCAGCTGAATTCCTTTAAATAGCCTCGCCTGCCTCATCATATGGTTGCTATGGCAGCCAGCCCCTCATTTCAAGATAACGTCCACATGCTCAGAGAGAGAGAGAGAGAGAAAGAGAGAAAGAGAGACCCCCTCCACCTGAAAGCTATAGATCTATGCTGCTGCTGCTGGGCGGAAAAAAGAGAAAGGAGGGGGGAAAAAAGGGTTTGTTGAAGAGATGCAGCCGCTTAAACGGCACATATGAATTCAGCACATGAGCATCGGCATATACTGTGTGAAAAAAAAATAAAAATCAATATTGGAGCGATGCATGATCAATCTCTTTCTTTTCAGGATTCAAAAAAAGTGCTGGGATTTAAATAAAGGGGCTTTTTGTGGTGGTTAGAAAGGGAAATAGGAAAATGTCAAGGAGGTTGTAATGGGAATCATTTAAAGTGAACCAGATGACTGAACAGCTGGTACAAGAAATGGGGTGACACTGGGAGAAATGAGGAGTGTAAAAGATGATGAGAGCCGCTCTTATCGGGACTTATTTTCTACTTTATTTCCCCCCCCCTTTTTTTTTTTAATCTAATCAAAGTATTTGCCACTTTTTTCTCATTTTAAGCGTAACAGCTCTATTAAAACGACCTCTATGGCTTTTCATCCCTTCATCCCTGCCATTCCCAACCCCCCATCCTTTGTCTGGCTTCCCAGCCTCTCTTTTCAGTTTTACCCGACCTCTCAATTAGCCATAAGTTTAGTTGAGGGTCAAACAGGACGCAACCACTGCAGGATGGCAAGACGTCTCCAGCGGACTTCGCCTGAATTGCTCCCTAAAGTGCACTCTGGTAACTTCTGGGAAGTCAGAGGATAAGAGCAGATTTTCATATCGACTGCATCAAACATCTCAAATCAACGAGCTGCTGAGTTTCACAAAATTAAAGGCGGTGGAAACTTTACCACCAATGTTTTGTAGATTTAATGTAGATTGTAGATATAATGTGGATTTCTGCTGCAGGATTTTACTAAATATGTTTCTAAGAGAAGAAAGCTGCTTTTTCTTTTTGCCAGTTTGTTTAATTCAGATTGATGACATCACAAGAGGTACAAGAACCAAACTGATTCAAAAGATAGTTCCTGAAATGTTCCTACAGAGGACACATATTTTGAATGTGAATGGAAATATGAGCGTAAAGAAAAAATAAGTAACATTTTAAGGACGTTTTATCAGTCAGATTACGCCTCATGTGATGTCACCAGAAACGTGTAACTCTGGCCGCCCGTCTTCATTTAACTTTGCTAAATTACTTCACAACAAAATGGCAAAAACGAATTCAAAGACAGATCAGTTCTTCTTTCTGCTGTAAGCGTTTGGTTGATTTTACGAAAGAGTGAAACAACTAAAACACAGAAGGCAAAATTAAGAGTAAGATTTTTTGAAAATCAAAATGTGTTGAGTATATTCATTTACTGGCCTGCAATTTGTATTGATAGTTTTGCTCTAGATGAAATCCGTGTCATATTGATGCAATTAGTTTCAGATCTGTTGGAGTGAAACGACAGAAATGTGCTCTGTTGCATTCGGGTGAAAGAAAATTAAAACCCTTCAGGAAATAAAAATGAACACTTAAGATATATTTATGAATGTTTTCACACAAAACGGCAACACATTTGTATTTGTTATTTTTCAGAAATTGTTTCATAAAACTTCTAAACTGTATCCAGCCGCTCTCGTTGGCCGTTCCGTTTCTTTTCTCTTCTCTGTAGCGAACAGAGTCTGCTGAGGAGGAAACGGAAGAAGTCGATAAAAATGGCACCCTCAATTTCCTCTTAAAACACAGAGGCATGCTGATTGCGTTTGAGCGAGATGGGCGCGTCTCAGCGTCTCCTAATGCGTCTGTAAATCGAGTTGGAAGATGACGACGCCTGTTGTCTGTGCTGTGGGATGGGAGCCAGGAAGGCAGAAAGATATGGAGGACGCACCGCCCTGTCGACGCTACAGACCTCAGCCCGGTTCAAACCTGTGCAGGCCGCCACAAAATAATAATAATAATAGTAAATACGCTAATTTTTTGACATACTTTTTACCTCTACACACAGACGCCATCTCCTTTCTTCCTCCGGTTATAAATCAGATAACCGATTGTGTTTATGCAAATAACCTGCCTTCTGAACGTCGGCGGTTTATTTTGGGCTTAAATATTATCTGTGGAAACATACTGAGGGGCTGCGAGGTGCTATTGTGCATAAATAGAAGCGACTGTGTCCATTATTAAGGAGATGCTGCGGTCAGGTCTGAGAGCAGCAGCGATAAAGATGCTGGCTGAGCATTTGCCAAGCATCCGTTTCCTTTTCACACTGCTCTGAAAGGCCTTTTTTTCCCCTCCCAATCACTGGTATACACACGCAGACACACACCAGGAGTGATGTACTCATGTTTCCTTTCTGCTCTGGAGTGCACATCTATTTGATTCCAATTTAATTGGTTAAGAAAACTGGATTAGTCCTTTACTCTGACATTTCTGACTTGAGTCGTCTTTTTTCTCTCTCTCCCTTTCTCTCCTTAAACTGTTAGTGTGACACTAAATACCAGGAGTATATGTAAATGAAACCATCTGGTTGCGCAAAATTAATTCCTTTTTGATTATTATCCAATAGTAAAAGCAAGAAAACAGACAGGTCAGTGTTTTCTGAAATGCAGCTGCTGCTTACGAGTTATCTTTTGTAAACGGTTTGCATTGAGCTGCCCTGAACTGCTGTATTCACACGCATGAAGTTAATGACTCCATTATGCTGGAATAGTTTTGACATTAAAAGAGACAATTATCCACACGCCGAGGTATCTCACAGTCGCTTACACGCTGCAACACACACGTTAATGCACACATCCAGGGGCACGCCCTGCTGCCTGCGATCGAGCAGCCCAGTGTTCCTCGTTGCCACGTCGACTGGGTCTGACCGCGCCGCTGCTCGACAAATACATTAGGCATAGAGGACGAGAATTGTTTTTTTTTCCTGTATGTATAAACGTGTAGCTCGTACACACTTTTTGCGCGCGCACACACATCGTCTCCATTACACGCCGACACACGAGCCCCACGCCCACTCAGATGCGATAAGGCCTGGGCACTGGTACTCGTTTAGTCCAGCTTTGTCTTTTTATAAACAGTGCTTCCCAGATGAACTGCAGAAAATAAAAAAAATAAAAAATGTAAAATGGGCAAAGCGCTCGGGGTGTTTAAGTCATTAGCAGAGCGGCACGGGTTTAACTTAATCCAGTGATGCTTCATAATCTGCGCTCGGCGGACGTGTGTGTAGGCTAATGGGAGCGGTGGGAAGAGCGGGTTTGGAAATGAAAGAATGTTCCTTATCGTGCGTGAAAGTGTCACGATATATTTGAGAAGATAGCCACCTTTAAACGCATCGCATTAGACGACTGACACGAGGAAACGGATGTGGAATAATTCACTTGGATTTTGGGTTGAACTCGTCCACCTCCTGCGTCAACATTCATGCAGCTTACAGTCCCGTTCGTGAGATGCTAGGGAAAAGAAACGTGGCAGCTCCTCCCCCACACGTTGCTGCACACTTCCAATCAGCTGGCTGAAAGGTTAATCACACTTTCCCCTTGCTTATAGGCTAATGCTAGCTTTGGGCTACTCTAAAGAGCAGCATTGTCAAAAAGTAAGCAAAAAAGAGACAAAAAAAGGATTAAAAACCATATTGATGACATTACTAGATCAATAATAATATGTTTTATAACTAACTTTTGTGTTCCATCATTCCAACCTGGTTTTTTTGCTTCTGTAAAAACCATGAAACTGTGCTATTTTTACTCAAGGTTATCACACAAAGAAATCAGCTAGAGTAAAAGCATGAAAAGATTAAAGAATAAATTATCTGAACGTGAATATCCTGTAAAATTTTAAAGGAAGAAACGGCACATTATCACACTTGACTGAACACGTTTTTTTTTTTTTTTTTTACAAATGAGGCTTCTTTTCCCTTTTTTTCCCCCTCTTGCTATAATCTTTTTTCATTTCCTGGCTTTAAGTTTAAATGCAGATCTATAAATTTACAAGTTGCAGCCAGATGCTTGCAGATGGTTCTGGCACTGAGGCGTGCCAAACGAGCACTAACCCTGATGACTCCTGCAGGTTGCCAGTTCCGACCGGCGCTGGCCTTGCTTCGCCGGGGTGGATGGAGGGATGGGTGGAGAGATGGATTGGTAGATTGCAGGGTAGCTGGCTGGGCGGATGGTCGGGCGCTTGGCTGGTGGGGCACAGAGAGCTGTAAGGAAACAACAAGGTCAGCGGTTTGGCAGAACGCATTCGGCATGCGTCGAAAAAAAAAAAAAGAAAAAACACGCTGGCGTTCCCGAAAGAGTACCGCCGCCTTTTCAAAGCAGAGTTTTATTAGAAAGAGTAAAAAGAAGTATAATCCCCAACTCTACCCAACTGTTACAGTAAGGCAGTTTGACATAATACCTCCTACAGTCTAGGTATACCAAGGAGGGTAATTACAGTAAGGATTAGTGGAGATCTCCGGCAGCAGAGGCTTCCTGTGACACAAAGCAGTCACTGAAAAAGCAAACGCAGAATTACAATCAGATTTAGGAAAAGCACACACAGAGACACGCACACAAAAACAGGCTGATGATGTACGCAGACACATGCAGCCATACGTGCACACGCCTTCCAGACCTACACACTCGTCGGCCATCACAGACAGGCTCGGCAGCCATTTTGCCAGGGTGCTCTGGAATGCTCAATTAGGGTAATTGTTGGGCTACACGTTCGTTTCCTGCGATTCTGCTACAGATGGAACCGAAAAGCACTACTTCACCGACTACGCTGCTCACGTCGCAGACACTGAAGACGTCAGGAAAGGACTTAAAAAAAAGAAAAGTCCTGAACTGTGTGTTGGGTTTCTTTCTGCAGAGGCCCCCACGGTGCAAACCAGGACATGCATGATGGTGAGTCGTTGTGGAGCCGTGTGCGAACTCTACATGTATGTGCGGATGCTGCACGGCTCGCCTGAACGTATGCGGCCGTGACGGTGGGCACACATGAGGAGGAGGGGTACACGGTGTGGGGGAGAAATGGATTTTGTTGTAAATAGGAAGAGAAAGACGAAAAAGGACAATGAAGGAAAATGTGACGCTTGTTCTTGATCTCACGATTCGACAAATAATATTTGCAAATCACGATAAAGATCAGAGAACGCTTCTGGCCGAGCATTTTCTGTGACTAGATTCTGTTTTTGACCATTCCCACATTTTTCCCTCGGCGGATCCAAGATAATTTAATACGTCTTTGATAAAAATGTGTAGTTTAAAGCCAACAGAAAGTGAAGGAATTGTACCGATTTTTTTCAAAGAAGACATGCACTTTGATTTTTGATGAAAATCGAAGTGCATGATGATACTTGATGCATTCATAGACTAAAACTCAAGCTAAACGTAGACGAAGGAAAAGAAAGGTAAATCACAGCATCATCTGCGTATTGTCGTTTCATAACACGTCTGCTGGAGAACAAGCAGCTGATTAGTCCTAACACCATTTTATGATTTTGAACATTAAATGCTGATGTGTCTCTCCGAGTGTTCGACCTGTGAGCTCGAACGTCAGGAGTCTGAGCTCAGTTCTCCACCCATGTCTCAGCCACACTGCTCACTGGTAAACGCCCCAAAAGAGAGAGAGAGAGCGAGAGAAAAGAAAAGTGGAATAAATGCTTCTTACATAAGAAAATCTATTTTTTAAAGAAAGTCTGTATTGAAAGAAGTGTCAGTTTTATTATTTTGTCACACACTAAATGGTCATTTCTCATCTATAGTCGCTGACTTACCATTTCTAACATTACTAGGACTGGATCCCCTTTTTGCAAAGATCTGCAATCACATGGCCAGTTTCTAACAAAGGCCACCTAAGGATAAGAACACAAGTATTACAGTAGCGAGCACAAAGAGGGGATTGATCGGTTCGTGTCATATGGACGGGCTTGAACCGGTCCCACGGCTCTGCGGTCGCTGGAGATTCGTGGGGGGATGGGGGGGTGGGATGGGAAGATGACCGCGGCTGTGTGAAGTGGGACAGGTTGAGTCCGAGTGCCGGCTTTGGGGTGGGGGGGGAATGGACCGGTGCAATGCGCACACGCTCGGTCAGTGACAGACGACGAGAAACGGGATGATCGGGATTCCTGTGCATACATGCGTTTTACTGTTCTACATACAAAGCCCCCCCCCACTCTCCTTTCCTGTTACTACTCCCCCCCCCCCATCGCTCTCACGCACCCACCCACCCCCACAGAATATGACACGAGACTGCATGTATGATCCAGCGACTCCTTTGTCTGGGTTCATCGGTCAGTAATGGCCAACAGTTTGACTCGTTAAGCTTCTCCTTTTTATGCCTTAAAGGGAACCCACACACACACACACAGTCATGTGCATGGCAGATGACCCTGCCTTTGACACTTGTGCTTCACCATCACCCTCCATCTCTACCGTACATTACAGTAGTGTCATGACCGCCGCCACCTCAGACGCCGTTGTCCTCAGAACGCACTCACCGCCCCAACCCCTCCGACCGGGCGATCAGCCGCTGTGACCGTGCTCTTTCATCGTCATGAGTCAGGAGAGTTCGACAGGAATCGCTGGCGAAGTGTGTGTGGAGACGGAGGGAGGTTCATCCTCACTCTAGTGAGTTTTTTCTTTCCTCGCCTCGATCTTATGCGGATGATGAAACTGAACTTTCGCATCAGATGCCGGCGTCGCGAGCCGTGCCGAGGCGCCAGACGGAGGGGACCCTTTGTCTCCCACCACCGTCACACTGGGAGGGATGGCGTACATACACACGCATACGCGCGTGCACACACACACACACACGCACGCACACCGTAGACTGTACATTGATGGCTTCAAACCCACACGTATACAGAACATGCTGCACAATCACTTTCAGGAAAATGTTCAGAAGATGTCAAAGAAAAAAAAGTGACAATAGGCTGCTGTCATGTGAACCTCCATCTGTGTGTCAAAGTAATGCCTGCGAGAGTGTGTGCATGTCCTCAGACTCACCTGACGGCACCCCCGGTTGTCGTGGTGATGCAGCCTCATCTGGGGCTGTGGAGCTGTGACACCTGATGTCCCACCTCCCCCTTTCACTCTCGCTCTCTGCGCCGTAGTATGGGATCAGTAGCTACACCCTAGCACTGACAGGAGAGGGGTGGGTGTGGGGGGGAGGCGGGTAGGAGGGGTTCTTATGCAGCCTGCTGGATCGTACCACCGGCCCCGCCGAGCCGAGGGGACCCCAGGGGGTAGGAAGCCTGGCCGCAGCCTGTGGAGCCGACTCCGAACCGCCCCGCTGTCTCCCGTCGGATGGTCTCTCCCTCCTCCGGCCGCTCTGATTGGTCGCTCCGCTTCCTCCTTCATCAAAATGTAAAATTCCAAGACAGAGAGAGTAGAGCATCGTTTGTGTGTGCGTGTGAGAAAAAAAAAAAGTGTCTAAAAGAAAGGCCGAATACAAGAGGAGGAGGGTGTGTGTGTGTGTGTGTATTGATGCAGGCTTGGTTGACTGCAGGCAGTAGCACATGCGTGTGTTTGTGGGAGCCTTGACGTTTACATGCGTGTGTTTGTGGCTTTGCATCAGGGAGACAATATACAGAATGCTATTGTCTGCGTGGGCGTGTGATGGAGGTAGCTGAGGGAGAGACACAAGACAAAGAGAGGGTGAGGGACAGGAAGACATTTCACTCTGTATGTGTGTGTGTGTGTGTGTGTGTGACTGAGAGGAAGAAACAGAAAGCAATGTGTAGGGCCTGAGAGCTGTCATCATTAGTCTCTCTGCGGTGGCTGGTGTTGAGCTGCAAAAGGGCTTGTCAGTCAGTTTCTGTCACAACATTTCACTGGAACACACACACACACACACACACACACACACACACACACACACACACACCCCCACACACACACACACACACACACACACACACACACACACACACACACACACAATCCCAGAGGGGATCATGTCAAGATGGGGGCCAGGCTGCTCTGACAAACCGATCTGAACCCCCCCTCCAACCCTCCACCCCCTCCTGGTAACCTTTAACCCCTCTTTGCTGACATTCGCGCCAGTGGTGACACATTCCGGATCAACCGCGCGATTCCGGTTTTCCTAACCAAGGGAAGAGGCGTTTGTGAAGGCGGCTGAAATCCTGCAGTCGAACGTTTGTGCGTGTGTAAGGAGGATGCGGACAGGAGCGAACGTACGCTTCCAGCCGAGTCTCCTCCCCGGAGAACGAGGCAATGCAATACTGCTGACTCACTGTACGCACGCCGGGCCTCGACGCCACTCCGAGTTCTGATCCAGGTGCCGAGTCCATCAAATCTCATAAAACAAGACGGGATCGGCAACAACTGACATCTGCATGGTGGGCATTTGACTAAACATTCAATGGTTTTCCAGAATTAGCATTTTGTTTTAAATCCAGGTTATGACGTTTACCAATAATTTATGACAAACGTTTCTACAGAAATCAAGAGTTTATATAAAACTAAAGGAAGAACGACAGATGGACAGATAGACTGGTCAGATAAATGGTGGATAAATACATGGACAGGCAAACAGACCTGAGGATGAAAGTAATTATGAAACAGAAACAGAGTGAGACCTCTGCTTCTGTTTCAGTGGACAGACTGACGAAGCTTCTAGATGAAGGAAAGCGAAAAAAAGTTTGAAAATACATTTCTGGATTGTGGGGTAGATGGATACACGGACGGAAAGAAAAGACGGACAGATGCAAATGGACTAGAAGATGGTGCACAAGAAAGAAACAAACGGATAAATGGAGAAACTGGTACAAATCAATGAAAGGTTGGACAAACCAGTATAGACGGATAGAGGGATGGAATAACGAGGGGTGAATTAAGAGATGTAAAATACTTTAGTTTGACGATAGGGATTCCTTTTGCCATACATTCTTATTCAGACGTAGAGAAATGAATCCCTTGAATCCCTCTTTTTCAGCTCGAACAGGAACCTGGAACACAGCAGACCCCCAGAAGCATTTCCCTCCCATCCAACCGTTTCCTCCACTCAGCGGACTTTTATCTGCACACATAAAACTCAGACCTTCCCTTTTCCCTTGCTTTTCTCCGTCTCTCCCCTGCTGCCGATTTAATTACCTTCTATATTTATCGGAGCTCAAGATGCTATTTTGGTTTTGAGACTCTTGTCACTGATATCGGGAGGCTACATTATTCAGAGTGAGAGCACCGGGGGCCGTCACACTCGGAACAAGAGCACTGTTGTTAACCCTGTAGAGGAGGACGGAGGATGTGTCACACTCGCGCCGTAATGCCAGTGTGTAAGTCGTCGGGCAGAGTAAATGCATTTCCTGTAACAGTGTGTGGGAAGCGCCGCTTTATTTCAGAAGGTGTGGTCCTCCTTCTGTCTCCATTTTGTGACTGCTTCATCTCAACTCTCGGCTTCAGAACATCAAAGGAGAGACGGCTATCTTAAAAACAGACACACGCGCACAAACGCATAAAAACCACAGACGAAAAACAAACAAGAGGAAAAAAAAAAAAAACAGAAGTGCATCTTTCCTTGTGCACCGGCTGCTTCGTGTGTGCGCACACACAAAGCAGCGCACACAGTATAGATCGCTGTCCTCCATTTTTGGTTGTGATTTATGGCTGCTCTTCAGTAGAGGCCACAGTCATCTGGGAGATGATGGCCATATTGATCTGATAAACAGTTTCATTTACTGCCAAAGCCTGCCATTCATACTCACACACACACAGAGGAAAAGCAAAGACACATAGATTCACAGCAGGAATAACCCAGCTTTCTGCTTCATCAATTCCCCACCTCCTCCACGTCTGCTTCTCTCTTTCTCTGCTCTTTCTTTTCTCCTCCCCCCAGGCCACCTCACCCTCCCCTCCTTTCCTCTCCTCTCCTCTCCTCTCCGAGCGTGCTTTAACTCGTTTCTCTTCAGCCTCCGTTCTCGCCGTTTCCAGCGTCTGCTGCCAGTCACCTGGTTCGGTACCAACGCCACTCCCTCTGCAGTCTGGCCTCGTTCCTCTTACAAGCTCTACTACGTTGAACTTTTCCCCCATTTTGTCGCGTTGCCACCACAAACTTCAACACGTGTCATTGGGATTTTATTCGATAAAGCAGCACGAAGTCGCACACAAGTGCGACATGCAAAGAAGATCGCAGATATGCTTTCAGACATTTTTTTAAAGTAAAATTATTAGTTGTGGAGATTTCTTTTAGCCTCCCCTTTGCTCAGGGCAACCGAAATAAAACACCAGAAATCACCTCCTTTTTAAAAAATATCTGCTGGTGTGTAAGCTTCAATTTATTATCAAAAAAATGGGAAGAGTATCATAAACCTGCAAACCAAGCAACAAACATGTCACATGGGCCAAAATTGTCAAGTCAAAAATAATAATGTAGGAAAAAAATATATACTTTTAAATCAAGCAAAAAAAAAAAAAAAAACTAGTGGTTTTTTTTTATTATTATTTTTTGTAAGACCACAAGCTTAAAGATTTTGCACGTTTGCTGCATTATAAGAGAAACAGTTTTTAAATTTTGGGGGCTTGATTAAATAAATTTATTCTCAGTATAACTGCTGGGTTTGGGTCACTTTCTATAAAAACATTATAGTTACCCAAGTTTAGTAAAAGCTGCTTTGTGTTGGCTAAAAGTCTGTGGTTCTACTTCCTGAAAAAAAGCTTTATTATAACAACAAATAGTTTGTGTTGCACTAACATTTTTCATTGGAAAAACAACTATAATAATTTTACCCCAATTACAGAGGAAAAGTCTCCATCTACATGAACTGGGCTGGTAGAGATCTGGGGGCTGCAAACGGCCTGCGGGCCACATTTTGGACATCGCAGACTTAAAGGGACAGGACAGCTAGGAAACGTCTTTATTAAAGGGGATGTGCTCGTGGTTCCAGACCTTTGACCTCATCTTAAACTCAGATCTGGACATTTGTTGAAATTTCTAGTTCAAATCCCATTCATAAAAAAATAAATCATTAGATCTGAACACTTTGAGTAAAAACAAATATATGAGACTCAAATAAGATGAATGTTAACGTTACTTTATCCCTTTAAATCAGACGTATTCATTCAACCAGCTCCAGTCTGTTTCCAGCTTGAACTGATGTAAACCATTTGCATCCTGTTCAAAAGAAAAAAGTGAAGCTTTTCAGCTCATCTTACAGCCGAGGTACAAGATGTTCAATAATATAGGCGACTGTTTGCTCTGCTGCGTCTGTGAGCCCTCCGAGCTTCACCAGCATCCTGGAACGTTATTAGCTGTTCTACGCTTAGCTCTGCAGGGATGTCTGTGTGCCCTCATTTATGCTGGCTGTGCCACTGCTTTAAGAGCAAAACCGGAGCGCTGCTCGTCTCTCTGCTCTTTGGTTCTTGTTTCAGGCCTGATCCAAACGAGAAGCGTCACCAAACGTCTGCTTTGATGAG